>CM029518.1:41173145-41773145 GCA_017140615.1 Eucalyptus cladocalyx
GCAGAAAGGACTAAATGATAGCCTTACCGTTCAACCAAATGCCAGCCAGAGATGTTAGCTGCTGTAGTCAGTGCTTCTCTCCACCTCTTCACCTTCTCCAAATCGCCGCCGTTCGACTTCAACCTCTTCTCGTGCTTGATTTAGGGCTCGTCCGTACCTCCCCCTCTGTCTCCTCACCTCCGAGGTGTTCCGCAAGGATCCACCTTGCGGAACACCGGCCACACGATCTGCCTCATCGTATCCCTGCACTACACGATTCTCACCAGCTCGTCCAAGCACCAGCCAGAGGACAAGTGGTCCTCTGAGAACAGGACGATCGAGATCCTCGATTCCCCGATGGCTCCGAGGATCGAGGGCGTGATCTCCTCGCCCTTCCGGAGCTCCTCGTCATCCATGAACGTGTCAGTCCCTCGCTGGTCCAGCGCCGCATGGAGGTGGCCAGCGAAGTCGCTGTGCGTGTCCACGCCACGGAAGCTCAAGAGCACGCCGTATCTGTACGGACGGTCGGGACGCTCTGACGGCGGCTCCGAAATTCCCCGGCATGATCATCTCTACGGCCTTCCTGAGCTCCTCGTCGTCCATGAACGCGGCTGTCCATGCACGGTCCTCGAAAGAGGAGCTCAGTAACACTTCGTTTTTGTCTAGATCGTCCCAGGGCATCCTGGTACTAGCGGTAGCGCCCTCGGTTAAAACGGTGGAGTCGTCCTCATCAAAGGAGCTCAGTGACACTTCTTCTTCGTCAGGATCGCCGGGGAGGTTCGGGATCCAAGAGGCCATCTCCTTCCGTCGGACCAGCGACCTGACCGGGAATGGCCTCGCTTGTTGGACTAAAACTGGTTGATGTCGAAGAGAGCACCGCCACTCTCTCTCCCTTCTCCATAAATTTCTAGCTAAATTCAGCAGCGCCACTTCTAGACTTCTCCAAAGTAATCGAGTTGTCAGGCTATAATAAAATAATAATACTTGTAGAATAGTGTAGAAAGCCAGCAAAGTCACCGACTTTCCATCCTATAAATAGGATCCCGTGTGTGTCCAACTAAGAGTGCGTGAGTAAGAAATCCAATTAAGAGTGTGTGAGTGGGTGGAGTAGGTGACGTGAGTGTAGAGTGTAGTGTAAGTGTAGGGTGATAGAGAGTGAGTGGGTATGTGCACAGAGAGATGTGTTCGTGTGTGGTTTGTGAAGTGAGTGGGTGACCGAGTAAAGTGAGTAGTTGTGAGAGTGTGATGGTATAGGGAGTTTGTAATATTATTTATAAAAAAAGTAATTATTTTACTTGTACAAATGGATGCTTCTCAATGGTTGATTCATGGGCGGCCATCTCTAAATGGAATGTATCAGTGTAGGAGACGTGCCCTCGACTGAGGATTTTTTTATTTGCCCAGCAAGAAATTGATCCTAAACAACATTCTTAGGCGGCTCTTTGAAGCGAAATATTTTTAGTAGGTCAAAGTGGGCCCCAAAAAAAAAAAGAAAAAGGAAGAGATATTTAAGGGAAAAGGGAACGCGGCCGAGAACAGCGAACGGGAGGAAGAAGGAAAAGAGAAAGGAAAAAGAGGAGAAAAGGGAGAGAAAGGGGGGGAAAAACAGAGAGAGAGAGGGAATCGCGGACACATCATGGAGGCTTTCTCGAGTTGAATCAATTAGGTATCGCAGTGACCAGATTCAAGCCCTTCGTTTGTCTAATCGGAATAGCTTTCGGAATTAGGGCACAATTTCGAAGTTCCACGAAATTTGAAGACTTGATTTTTGATTTGTTAAACTAAGAGATTTCATGGAAAAGATAGACAAGAATGCTGTGGAGCTTCGTGTTTGACAAAAGTCAATTTGGAATAGCCATTTAGACGAAGCCGTTGCGGATAGTTTCAAATATTCGCTTCAGCCGAGAGTTTTGTTATTGTTAGCGAATAAGCTTGATTTAGTTGATTCATAGTTGAGGTAGTGTTTTACTCGATTTTGTTGCTTTTTAGCTTATTTGATAACAATGCGAGTTCGAGTTAGTAACCTTCATTGTTTGGTTTTTGAGTGTTTCCAAGTAGATGAAGTTATCTCTTCTATGAATTTTTAAATTCTTATCTTAAAAATGATAGAGATTCGATAGTTTTTTAATTATAAAAAAACACATGTTTATTGCATAAAAGTTTGGATCTAACACTTACTATGTTTTGGTTATTTGTGAATGGCTTGAGGAACGTTTAATTAAAGATGTTTTGAAAGGTTATATATATTTATCTATAAATATGATTTGTTAAAAGAATTCCAAAATGGCTTGAGAAATATTTTTTAACACCTAAATTTTGGCTACCTAGTTAGTTGTTTATTGCATATAAAAATTAGGAATCAACTCTACCCTAAGCAAAAATATTAGTTAATCGCATATAAATATTGAAAGCATTTTCATTAAGCCCATTTAGTACGCATATTTATCAAACTGTAGGTGGATGGACTCGAATGAATGGTTTTGAGCTTAATTGAATTGATCAAACCAAGCCCATGGCTGAAATTGTCTAGCGCTTTGCATATGTTGGGCGAATTTCATGTATATTATACGTGTGGGGTGCTCAATTTAGAAAATTCAATTCAGCTATTACGTTACAAATTTTTGGAAACTTAAGCAATCACCAGGCTCGTGTGTGAGAGATGGGAAGATCATTTCGATCTGAAGCATACATTGGTGTATCTTCTACGGTCAATGAGGAGGAAAAATCGAAAGAAACAAAAGGAAACGAATAAAAAGAAGCGTTGGATCTTGAGGAAAGGGAGCTAAGGAAGAGTCGTTTAATATGAATGAGAAAATATAGCCCAGACCCGGGGCAGTATGGAGGGATGGACTGAGATCGCCTTGGCAGTACGCGGGCCAAGGACATGTCTCCCGTCCCACATCGCTTAGGGGGGAGTCCTGGGCTAGTTTATAAAGGCTTGGGTCCCTTTAATTTGTATAACGCGTTTCACGTACGCTTCCAAAGCGGGCAATAATATGAGGGAGGGTGGGTCGGTGGGCCGCGCCTCCAAAGCGGGCAATATTATGGCTTGGGAGTGGGAAGGCCCGAGGGATGGCCCTCTGCCCCTGCATAACACGTTTTAAAGTCATGAGGGAAAAGACCGTGGCTGGGTTCGCGCCAGGGCGGGTGACCCAAAGCGGACAATATTACACAGATATTATGGCTTGGGAGGGGGAAAGCCCGAGGGATGGCCCTCTGCCCCTGCATAACGCGTTTTAAAGCCGTGAGGAAAAAGACCGTGGCTGGGATGTCGTTTTAAAGCCGTGAGGGAAAAGACCGTGGCTGGGATGGCGGTTCGTTCGCGCCAGGGCGGGTGACCCAAAGCGGACAATATTACACAGAGCGCCAAGGCGGGTGACCTAAAGCGGACAATATTACACAGTGGGGCCCGGGATATTACAAAAGAAGCGTTGGATCTTGAGGAAAGGGAGCTAAGGAAGAGTCGTTTAATATGAATGAGAAAATATATGCACTCGTCGGGTAGCAGAGTTTATAAACTGGAGCCACGCAGCTGATATACACGGCCACATTGAGGGAGCTTCGCAGAATATACGCAATAATACACGGCCGAAGAGTGGGAGAGAAATTGCGTAAGAGAACGCACTTTTTCTCTTGGTCAATTCTATACCCTCAAAGGAGAGAACGCACTTTCGACGTAGAAGGAAAAACAAAAAAAAGAGAAGAGTCCAAAAAGGTGAGAAGGAAAAGAAACATCGTCTTCCTCGGGCGGGTGTTTCCTGTGCACCGACTGGTGCTAGTGCCGAGCACGTTCTTTGTGCCTTTGCGCTTGCAGTTGTAAGCCGCAAAAACGGCACCCAAGATCTCCATATCTAAAAACAAGAACACATATAATCGAATAAAGAGATCCAAACACCTAATTTGAAATCCATCGTTCTTGACGCGAAACAGCGACAATCCAAAACTTAAGTATTTTTTCTCTATTACCCTCTATATCACTTGGCTCAATAAAATTACCCATCACTCTTAGCGTTTGTTTGGTAAATGCTCCTTATGTAAGGATATTTATGCATCGGGATTAGAAAATAGACTTGAGCACTATTTATGAAATTTTAAATCACATGTCCTCTCATCACAAATTAGGCTTTTCACGGCCTACACTAGTTAGTCTCATATTAAATTAATTAAGAAATCTTATATCTCACCTTATTAGAAAAATCTCGTAAAATAGTAAATTACAATATCAATTAATATATCCCACATCAGGAAAAAAAACTCTTATATTATCCTACTTTGGCTATATTAATTGAAATTATACTATATGTGCGTGCTATTATGTTGATCTAGTGATAATTCTTAACAGTCAATCTGATCCCATGAAGTCTCAAATAATGAATCATAATAGTAACTGCATATATATACACATAAAGTCTTCCATGGTCACAAGTATTTTTAACTCTATTGATATGGATTCAATATGGTAGTGTGATAAATGGATAACATTTCATATAGAGCAATACCTTACGTTTCATTTCCTTTTCAATTAACATTCCCTTTCCTTAAGTGTTACAAAACCTTATGTATCGATGAACATATATATATCTTTATGGTTAATATTTATGGTTAATATTTATTTATGCGTAACAAGACATAACTCTAACAACTGTTGCTACCATCCCCGCCATTTGTGGAAAGGGATGTGTATCTACCTCCATTCTAGTCCCCTTCCTCCACAAATTTGATCTTTCCTTGACGTATTGCTTCTTATACTACTTTCCTGAAGACATTGCAATAGTTAATGCTGTGACTCCAAGAATGACGCCACTTGCAATATATCTTTTGTTGGCAATTTCTTCTTTATTAGGAATGGTCTAACCCTCGATAAGCCTTATCACTCCATCTCTTACAAGGAGGTCGAAGATTTCATCCAATTTTGTTACATCTAATGAATATCTCTGTGTGTCTGTTGCCCTCGCCGTTATTGACTCCTTTATTCTAGCAGGCTTCAAGCCTGACAAACGTAGGGCTTATCTAGATCTAGGGTCATTTTAGCAACCGCGATTACTGTAGCCTCTTCTTGGTCATTCTGTTCCCCTGAGTCTTCTTTAGGGTCATAAACAATCATATTCTTTTTATAATCCTCATATGGCTTCTTATCTTTTTCTTTCCACAAATTCTCGTACTGAGTTGTTGTGGCAATTAGGGAGAATAAATCTGTAAACTTTTGGCCAGCGAGTCGCTCCTTCAAGACAAACTTGAGGCCATTGTTAGCTATTTCAGCAACTTCCTTTTTAGGGAGGAAGAAGAAGCATCGGTTCCTCTTTTTCTTGAACTGGGTGACATACTAATCCACGGTCTCATTGTTAAACTGCCTAACATTGCTAGATCCAATAGGGTTACTTCAGGAATTGGACGATAAAACTGGATATGAAATTTGTTCTCCATATCCTCCCAACTCTGGACCGAATTCGCTCGAAGTCCGATATACCATGTGAAGGCCGTCTTGGATAGTGATAAGGGAAATATGTTAGACGTAAATTGCACAACCCCAAGATTTCCATAACCAGAACAAGAATATGCATAATTGAGTAGAAAGATTAACGCACCTGTTTTGGGATCCATTGTTCTTGAAGCGGAAGCAGAAACACATTGTTCCACGCGCAAATCCTTCTCCTCTATTGCCCACATTGTTCCACGCGCAAATCCTTCTCCTCTATTGCCCTCCGTATCACTGGCTCAATGAGGCGGCCCCCCTCACGTTTAGCGTTAGGTAAACGCCCCTTAGGTGAGGATACATATGAGAATTAGGGTTAGAGGAGAGACTTGAGCACTATTTATAGAGTTTCCAGCCAGTCCCTCATTACGGGCCAGGGCTCAACTCGGCCCCACAATGAGTCTCATATTAGACTAATTGAGAAACCTTCTATCTCACCTTAGACCAACCATGTTTTACGGTAACTGTAAAAACAGTAAATTACAATATCAATTAATTTAGTCCACATTAAGAAAACTCTTACAAAATAGCCTTAGTTTCATCCTACCATCATTGTTGACATCCACACATTGCGCCGTGAATTTTTTAATGTGTTCCACTGTTGATTGATCATCCTCTCCAGTGAAGACGCTAAAGTCCGGCACTTAATAACCTCTTCTGTACTAGATATTATCTACCCAATCTGGTTAAAGCTTACGATACGCCGGTCTTGGTGTACCCCCATCTAGACCTATCCGCTGCATCACCAAATAAGCAGTTTGTGCTATCATGCGTTGGTCTCTCAAAAGGACTTGCGCCTAATTTCCTTAATTAAAATGCTCCCTTGGCGGTGACGGAGGACAAGCCCCAAATTCCCTAAAATCGCCTTGCAGCCTGTAAGGTTGATACCTTGGAATAGGCACGAGAATGGTGTCGCTGTTTATCGGGTTTGTATTTCCCACTGGATAGGGCAGCGATACCTGTTGGTCGGTTGATGTCTGCACTGAGGGGTCGAGTTACCATCCCCTGCGAGTCTACCACCGTTGTCGTCGGATCTATAGTAACCCTCCCAAGGTTAATATTATTTTTATCATCCTGACAACGTCCGAACCCATTTGCCGGTGCACTCAGACCCGCTCGACTAATGTCATTTTGACCACTTTGATTCTAGTCACTCCCGACGCCAGGCCCTTGTAATATCCTAACTGAACTGGGCGGAAAGACTTGCCTGAACAGATCTTGCGGCCATTGGGGCGCCTTGGCTCATCAGGGGTTGATTCGGCATTCCGACTCTTGAAATCATCTCGGTCACCAAATTCGTAATGGGGTCATTACCCCTGATAAATGATTGACCATGTGATTAGTTAAATCATTTTGTTGTTCTTCAAACATCCTTATCATGGTGGCCACGAGAACTGGATTTGGGGCCAGCTCTCTCTTTTGATCTTTAGTGAGATTTCGAGGAATGTCTGCCGAAGTTGCTTCCAAATTGACTTCATCAACCGGGTCAACATTCACATTAGACCCTTCAAATCGGGAGGGTCTCTCAGCTATCCACTGCGGGGATAAATTGTCCTCAGCAACAATCGTGTGATTCTCCTGACTCCTTGTCTTTGCCATCAACGCCTCCTCAAAATGGAACAAAAAGGTCCCACCGGGTGTGCTAAAAAAATATTTTCTTGTTCACGAGTAGCAGGTAATTACCCCCGATAAATGATTGACCATATGATTAACCAAATCATTTTATTGTTCTTCAAACATCCTTGTCATGGTGGCCATGAGAACTGGATCTAGGGCCAACTCTCTCCTTTGATCTTCGGTGAGATTTCGAGGAATGCCTGCCAAAGTTGCTCCCAAATTGACATAATCAACCGGGTCAACATTCACATTAGACGCTTCATATCAGGAGGGTCTTTAACCTATCCACTGCAGGGACGGATTGTCCTCGACAACAATGGTGCAATTCTCCTGACTCCTTGTCTTTGCCATCAACATTCCTCAAAACGGAACACAAAGGTCCCATTGGGCATGCGAAAAAGATGTCTTGCTGCTAATGTTCTCAGACAAAATATCTTTTACCGAAGGATGGCTCTTCGGCTTTTTTGTTTGTATCAGGTCCTATGTCACTTCCAAAAGGAAGTTATGGATTCTACTACAAGTGCGATAAATAAAGGATACATCTAATGCAATGGAAAGCAAATGTGAAGCAAAGATAACTAAAGAAAGATAACCGAAAACTGAGTATCTTGAGATTTTCTTATTCATTTTTGCAATCTCTTTACAATGACTTCTTTTTTGCTATTTATAGTCAAACCAAGAAAATAACCGCTTTGACCGTTGTTTAATTTCAAATCGCCCAAAATATTCGGTACTTCACCGATAACTGTATTGTCTTATCCACAATTAGAACTAGGGGTGTGCATGGTCCGGGTGGGTGGTTCCCGACTTAGAACCGGGAGCCGCCCACTAAGAACCGGTTCCAAAAAATTGGAATCGAGAATTGCCCGTTAGTTGTATGGATCCACTCGAGAACCGGACCACCAATCCGATCTGGTTTCTAGGTGGATTCATAGAACCGGTCCAACTTCCGCGCCTTCCCCTTTTCACCCTCCTCACATCTGCTTATTCTGGCTCTCCCGACCATGGTAGCTTTATTCTCCTCAAGTACTAGTGCCGCCGCCGCCGCGGTCGCGACCCTCGCTCCGCTTCCGTCCCGGCCACCACCACCATCTTTGCCACCGCCTCCGCCATCTCCCACTCCTCCCTTGAGACCGACAATGAGGAGGACAATGGGGACGATGAGCCGTTCTTAGACCTGGAGTTCGCCTGTCCCCGAAGATGAGGATGATGGGGAGAAGCTTGAGGAGGGGGAGGAGGAAGAGGGGAGGTAGAAGCAGGACGAGCCCAACAACGAAGAGGACGATAGTGATAGTGAATGCGGAGTTGGCGACGACGTGGAGAGAGAGTTCAAATTTGATGGAGGAAAAGAGAATCAACTCACTGTTTCTCCAAGTTCGGACTAGTACTCGAAGGGAGATGAATAGATCCGGAGGTGAATTGGAGAGGAAGAGGGAGCTTGGGGAGATTTTGAACTGAGAGAGACGAGATGGAGTAGAAAAGTAGTAAATTGAGACAAGATGATGATTGGAGCTCTAAATTTTAAATTTGCTAATTTCGAATTTTTTTAATATTAAAAATTAATATATTGTTATAATATAACCGGTCCGGTCCCAGTGGTCGGGTGGGTGGATCCGCTCATGGAACCGGGAACCGGACCAGCACCCACCGGTTTCCTTAAGAACCACTGGTTCCGGGCGGTCCGGGCAGGTCCCGGTTCTTTGCACACCCCTAATTAGAACCGAGCATTTCAGCAGCTGGCGTACCTCTTATCTTCTTACTCCCGAGTAATCGTCGGTATCGAGCCGTCGGTAATTAAGACAGCGGCTCTTCCTTGACTCTTTTGGACTTGTGTGTTTGGTTTGGGCCTGGTGGGCTTTGTTGGCGATCGCTAGCCCGCTAAGCCATTTTTGATGTTGACACTTACATATCGTCATGCTTTCCTGAAGCACATGAGCAATAATGCTCGAGGTGAATCGGAGACAAGGGCGAAACAGACACTGCCACATAGCTGAGCAGACTCCACAGCCCATCCTAAGTTCTCATGACTGTTCAGTAGCAGTTGCCGATCTATCTTAAGGCCGAGATTAGAGCTGGGCAAAAAAACAGAAAGAGCGACAAATATGTTTTTATGACTAAGTACATCATAACCTTATAGAACCAAAATCGTGTAATTTCTTGCAGAAAGATTGGGCCAATTTGTAAATTTTAGTTCTCGGTTTAAAGCCCTTCTTTGTTCCTTGGGTTCTCTTTCTTAAGAGGAGACAAGTAAATTTAGGAATATTGACCAGACAGGAACATCCTTGCACTTTCTTGGTGAGGAAAAGATGGATGGAAGATGATCACATAATCTTGAGGGTAAAGAATAACACAGCAGCGAGTTATACTTTCGCTATGAGGAAACACACAATCGAAGCCGCTCGAAAGGGCATTAATATAATCCCCTACAATAACTTACAAGCTAATTTCAAGTCATAGTAATGGTGTCAAGAGTCTTGAAATTTTTTTCTCCTTTTGCGTCTTTAACCCCAAGAACTTGTAAGGTTCTTGTTCGCATTCAGAGGATTGATGTTTTCATCCATCTGAGTCATTTGGTTGCTTTCCTTGTTTGTACACCAAATGTGCCCCACAACTTCTTAGAGTCCCCTCCGATGCTTGGAACAATATTGTAAATTGACTGCAGAGATTCAGCAATTTCGCATCCAATCCCCACATTATTCGCCGTGGAACATATAAGAGCCATACATGATTAGACTCTAACGAGGAAAAACAATCTACACAACCATAAGTTTCTTGATTGTTGACAAACAACTGGACCTCACATGAAATATCGACTTCCTTCCGATTAGATGAACCGACAAATAGCACAAAATGCCAAGCCTGCTATGTCTCGGTATGATTCTGAAAGTACAGGAACCTTATGAGTCTTGTCATGCTTTGATGTTTAAACCACCTTGGGATTTTGTTTCCTGGATGAAAAATGTCAATCCGAGTCTCTCCAAGCAATCCCTGCCATGCGGAATATTTACACTTGAGACAGAAACATGTGCATGCATGCCGAGAGAGAGAGAGAGAGAGAGAGAGAGACCTCGATTGATAGCATATTGCAATTGCTGGAGCATTGATCCTGGATCAGCTTATGACAACCAAAGAATTCAATTCGTCTCAGCCAAGGTGATTCATCTTGATTATATCGTAACATGTGTGATAAGTCCACACAGGTTTCCAGCAATTCACAACCTTTTGCAAGTAAAGATGTTATGTTTGGTGGGAGAGCTAGAATCTCTCGAAGCTGCTTGCAATGCATCAAATTAAGCTGCTGCAACTTAGTAAATTGACTGATGCAGGAAGGAAGGCTCACAAATTTGTTCTCCGACAAATCTAAAATTGTCAAGAAGGACATGCAATGAAGATTTTTCAAGAAACTAAGCTCTGATAAGCTGCATCTTTGCACATTCAAGTTAATAACGCTTGGAAGGGCTAACGAGAGAGAGATATTGGTGCAGTCACTTGATTCACACAAACATTTCAGGAACTTGCTAAGTTGTAAGCAACCATCAATGAAAATACGCTCAAGATGATGCAATGTATAGATGCTACAAGGAAGGTTTTTAAGGTTTGTGCAGTCCGTTAGATACAACACTTTCAGTTCAATGAGATTAGCGACAGAGGAGGGTAATTCTTCGATGGCAGTCTCAAAAAGCAGAAGTTCTTTGAGACGTTTCGCTTGTACAAGAATATCTGGAAACCTTGAAAGCTTTGAGCAACCTCTAAGAATCAGATTTTCGAGAAATCTTGAATTTAGACTGCTTGGGAAACATCTAAGATTGCAGCAGTTCAAAAAGTTCAAATGTACAACCTTCTCAAGAAGCCCAAGAGACTGATGAACCTCAACAAGATTGGTGCACTCTTGGAGATCCAAACTCTCAAGATTTAGCAATGACGATACCTCGGGAATTTCACTCAGCAATGTACAGTGGCTGAAATTAATAGACTTCAAACTTCTATAAGACTGGCACAGTAAATGATGGCACATATAAGTAGTTTTTTTGAAGATCTTCACATTTTCATATTTTATCTTGACAGAATAGAATATTGCAAGTATGTACCATAAATCCCTTCCCCAATTCTCTGATGCTGCTTTTACTCATGTCTAGATGTACAAGTTTCTTGTGGCCTGTATTGAATGGCATGGACGGTAGAGAGTAGTTGGGCCATTCCAGCCATCTTAATTCAGTGGGAAAGTATATGGGATCACCTGAATGGTATACATTGCGAGCTAAAAAAAGTCTGAGCCTTTTCATGTTTGTGAAGGCTTGAGCACTAAAGCATACTTCTTCAGGAGCAGCCAACTTGAGCATTATTGCTTCTACTTTATTAGTTCCTTGGCAGCACATATATGAGTAGACAATTTAAGTGCAAAGGTGTAAAGGTTATGCAAGGACTTAACTAGTAATAATATAAAAGATTTGGTGTGCTTCGGGTGCCATTTGGTCTTAGCTTTCAGAATTTGCTTTTACTTTAGCATTTGACACGAGTATTATAAACACTTCAAATCATTAAAAAAAATAAAAATTAGTATATAAGTTCCTAGAGATTTTTTTTTGATCTCCTTTCTGGTAGAGGTCAACAGTACAAAACTTGGATCTCAGAGTGGGATGTGCAAAAAGCGATTAATTTGGGAAGATCAGGCCAATCTCTTTGCTTAGCCAAAAAGAAAAAAAAATTCATAAACTTCTATTTTTGCAGAAGGCCAAAGGACTTCTTCAGAGGCTTTAACCCTACCAAATAGACATATGTATTGTCAAAAACTAAAGAATCATAATTCAGTTCATTACCGTGCCTTCTGTTAGCACATGAAGCGCATCCTCATAGGACCACAATCTGCTGCGCTCCCCTGGCTCTTTGAGAGATTGTTGCCGAACAATTTCTCTTCCCATTTCTTGAATCATATCATGCATCTCCAGCTTGCCACACTCAATAGTGATGAGCGACTTATCCATAAGAACAGCAATTCCACCATCCGGGTAGAGATCACTGTCACGCCCCGATCCTCGGGCACGCACACATCCTTCACACTTGGTCGATTTTATAATGCGA
The DNA here is from genome assembly GCA_017140615.1 of Eucalyptus cladocalyx. NCBI lineage: Eukaryota > Viridiplantae > Streptophyta > Magnoliopsida > Myrtales > Myrtaceae > Eucalyptus > Eucalyptus cladocalyx. The sequence continues at coordinate 41,185,294 of CM029518.1, forward strand.
TATCCTAGGACAATGTATCGCCGACCCTTTCATTTATTAAGCACATGCGGAAGCGTTAAAATCCAGAACTGACAATAAAACGATGGGATAGAAAAGCGGGCCATATTTTTCATATTGAAATTTATAACCAAACTTTTGTACATTACATCAACTAGAGAACTTCATAACTATTCACATCAATTGGAGTTCACAAAAGAAGATTAAATCTCAATCCCTTCGGTCATACTCAAAATCTCTCTCGGTATTATCGTCTTCTTCCAAAAATCCTTCTACTTAGGTTTCACCTCCGAGTTCTTCTTCTCAGATTCCTCCTCAGCTTCTCAACGGGGTCCTGAAATGTTTTTCCCCAAACTGGGATGAGACTACGTCTCAGCGAGTTCTACCCCACTAAGCCCAATTAGTAAACTATTATACTATAGGCTGCCTATACACGCATAGGGCAGAAGACGTACCTTAGCGTCAGATCCCACCTGCAAGTCAGTACAATTCACAATAGGCACTCAAGCAATCATATCACCGATCGAAGCATCGATCAAATCGACCTAGTCGATTTCATGCTAACAAGACCACTCACGGTCATTTCCATTCAATCAATCATTTCACAACAATCGGATCAATTCATTGGTCAATCAAACTAGTCGATTACATGTCAGACGGACCATTCTAGGTCAATACTCTCGGGCGTCAAATTCGCCAAAGTGATTTATCCACTAGACAATTGCGTGCGTTCTTTAAGACGCCGTTTTCGCCAGTGACCTCCTTAGTCACCGAACCACGCATGCCTATGACCATATACTCAAATAGACAATTGTGTGCGTTCTTTAAGGCGCCGTTTTCGCCAGTGATATCCCAAGTCACCGAACCACACATGCCTACCATGATCTGTTCAATAGACAATTGCGTGCGTTCTTTAAGGCGCCGTTTTCGCCAGTGATATCCCAAATCACCGAACCACGCATGCCTATAACCATGTACTCAATAGACAATTGTGTGCGTTCTTTAAGACGCCGTTTTCGCCAGTGATATCCCAATCACCGAACCACACATGCCTACAACAATGTATTTAATAGACAAGTGTATCGTTCTTTAAGCGCCGTTTTCGCTTGCCAGGTGATATCCTTAGTCACCGAACCATACATGTCTATAACAATACGAGTACTAGACCGATACGTGCGTTCTTTAAGGCGCCGTTTTTCGCGATGATATCCCAATCACCGAACCACGTAGGTCCACAATAATGTATGTACTAGACCGATACGTGCGTTCTTTAAAGCGCCGTTTTCGCAGTGATATCTCAATCACCGAACCACGTGGTCTATACACAATGTCCGATTGATTCAATCCGAGTATTTCCAATTCTCTCATAACCCCATCCACTTTACAACTCAATCAAAGCATTATAAATGCTAAACAAACATACTCGCCATCTACCAATCAATCATTCAATTTCAATCAATTCCAAATCAATTTAGGGTAAATCCCTAAAACATCACAATTTATTTAATTCCATACAACGTAGAGCTCAAATAAATAAACGAACTGCGCCACGACGATCAGCACGAGATTTCGGTCGTCGGCCATCGAAATCTTAATTTCCGAAAAATAATTAATTAATTAATTAATTTCGAAAATTAATTATTAAATATTAAAAATTCCATTTAGCTCAAAATAAGGCCCAATTCAATAAACGGACTTCACCACGGTCATCAGCATAATTTTCCAGTCACGGGCCATCTCAGTTGAATTTTCGGAAAATAAATAATTATTTAATTAATTTCGAAAATTAATTAATATTAAAAATTCAATTTAGCTTAAAATAAAGTCCAATTAAATAAACGGACTTCACCACAATCATCAACATAATATTCCGGTTCCAGACCATCTCCCTTGAATTTTCGGAAAATAAATAATTATTTAATTTAATTCCGAAAATTAATATTTAAATGCCCAAAAATCTCACTTAGGCCCGAATCGCCAAATTGAAGCCCGATTAGGGGTCGGAAAATTCGAGATACTTCCAATAAATAGTAGACCACGTCTACTTGCTAATTGCGCAATCAATTTATTTAAATCATTTCACAATTGACTAATAATTGCTAATTAATTCTAATCTAACAACCTAAACATAATTAATTAAAACTAAACCAACCTTAAAGCATAATTAGTCAACTAATCCAGGATTAGTGAGATTACTCACCAAATCGCGCGCAAATCGGATCAATCCGACGGCGGCGACGCGAGGAACAATTCTTCCCAAAGCAGGCCTCGGGTTCGGGGCCGGGAAAGCGGCCCAAAACGGCCCACGAACAGCTGGATACCCACTCCGTGGGTTTGCTGGTCGCGGCTGAACGGAGCAGATCGGGGCTGCTCCGGCGGCTAGGGCGGCGAGGGGAAGCCGGCGGAGGGTGAGGGGGACGAGGGGAGGTCGGCGGGGCTAGGTGGTGGCCCACGGTGGCGGAGGGTGGCTGGTCGATGCGGAACGAGGGCGAACAGCTGGCTGGTTCGCGCGGCACGGGTGTGCGCGGACGGCGGAACGGCGGCAGCGCGCGGGCGGCGCGGGCAAGTCGGCGGCGGGACGAGCGAGCGGGCGGCGGTCCGCGACGAGGCGGCTTCGGGTCTTCCTAAAACACGGTTCGCTCGAACGAAATGGGGAAGGAAATGTCGAGGGAGAGATGAGAGAGAGGAGGGGAGATAAACATTGACTGGTCAAAGAGGAGAGAGGAAAAGTGAGCGGTGGGGGCAATTCGCACGAGGGGAAGGAAAAAGGGGGGGGAGGAGAGAGAGAGAGAGAGAAAATGAAAAAGAAAGAAAAGAAAAGAGAGGAGAGAGAGGAAAAAGAAAAGGAAATACATAATTCTTTTATGCAAATTTTCCTTTTCTCTTTTCCTTTTTTTTTCTATTTTATTTGGTCTTCAATTTTCTTCCGATAATTTCTTTCTTGAAATTTTGGACTCGTCAATAAATTGACGAGTGATGAGACAGATTCTAATTATCCAGTCAAATTAAAACCCGAAAATACGGATGTCACAACTCTTCCTCTTATAAAAATTTCGTCCTCGAAATTTAAACATTTACCAATCCATAAACAAAAGGTGGGGGTATCGCCGCCTCATCGAGTCTCACTTTTCCACGCTGATCATTCAGTCTCGTGGCGTTGTCTAACCACTTTGACCAAGGATATCATCTTTGTACACAATATCTGCTCTTTCTGAACCAACAATTGAACTGAGCTTCTCACATAAGACATTTACGTCATCCACATCATCGATCTCTTTTTCTCGACTCCCTAATAAACCTTCGAACCTTAACGATTCAAAATTTCGACGGTTCGAGCAGCCTTTACTCGACACCGATCTAACCACCGCAAATACGATCACCGAGCGACTCGGACTTGCGATTTTCGATTTCGATTTCATCTCAACCGGTTGAAATCCTGTACACTCTACTTTGCACCGATTAAAAAGAAACTATCGACTAATCTGCTTTGAAACTAGGAATCTCCGGTCAATATCGATATAACTCGGGCACGATCTTGGTAAGCGCAATCACGACTCTTTTGTCTTGTCTTTGGCCTGAAATCTTCTTCACTTTCTTTTTACCACTACCCTCTCGCTATACACTTTGCTTAATAAAGAATCCTCTCAAACTTTGCCAAATTTATAATCTCGATCTAGATTCGAGATATAATTCATCATCGACACTCCATGTCGGTGAACTATCCGAGACACACACACTTCGATATACCCACTTTGTGGCAAGATAGGATTTTCAATTTACGAAATCGAATTTAGATTGGCGGTTAATTTCACTCCGACACGCTTTTAGTGTGACCTAGGCTACCGGGTAGTGTTCAGAGCTTTTTAGGACAAATGACCCATGGTCGATTTTCTTCGAGCCACAATGAACCCACTCGACACATTGGCGACTCTCGATTGTCGTGAAAATCTCAAAGGTTCAAATACGGGCACGGGGTCCCAAAACGATAGAAACATCAAATTAGTATCGTCGATGAGAATTTTCCAATTTAGTGGAGTCACCCACGATCGGTCATTCATCTCGTCGAGCCGATCTATTTCGATTTCAAATCGATTTTATATTGCCGCAATGATCTTTAAAGATGAGCACGATCGAAGTCGATCCGTGGTCGAATTCTCAAGTCTATTTGCCTTAAGGTCCTTAATAACTCACCTTTGGCTAGTCTAGTTATCTCCTGAGTGGCCAACTCGAGAGAAAAATCTTTATGTCGTGTCGATGAAATGCCCAATTTATCTAATCGAAATCGAGCCCGAAATCTGGATGTTATACACTTAAAACAAGATCTATTCCTACGGCACTAAAGTGGACCAACTCCATCTATTGATCAACCACTATTCTCAAATGGTATCAGTAATCCCCTGAATTCTTAGCAAGCCATATATTTCCATTTCCACTTGGGACTCTCGAGTGATGCTAAAATCTTCGGATTTGCGTGCGAACTTCTACTTACCGACACCTTTGACACTTGTAACATGCTTGGCGATATCTATCTTCATATCGATCTACCAGTTTAGGCGACGTCAACTCGATTACTTGCCCCATCTCGGTCAAAGCGTGATACTATAATGAACTTCGACAAGATCTTTTCCCTGAGTGCTACCTTGTCAAGTGTATTCAATCACTCATGGAACCCGAACGTTCCATCTTTAAAAGTCTTAAAATCAAGTTCTTTCTTGTCGTATCATCTTATAAGATCTTCGAACATCTCTGTCTATCAACTAGGCGCGATTCCAACTTGAACATTTGGCTCAATTTTGAGGGCGGCTATAAAATTTAAAAGGTAGCCTACCTCAAATTTGAAAACCAAATTTCGAATCCTTTTTAAGTAAAGTTTATACTTTAGCCTTGACCTATGTACAATCGAAGATTTTCGACTTAACCCATAAATTACTTCTTTCATTCTCTCAAGATAATACCGAGATAACATCATTATAGTTACGCCAAAATTTGATTCACGATACTATTTCATGTTCAACTTATCGGGTCTCAATGGCGAGACGGTTATACAACAATCTTCTCATGTTGTATCAATACATACCAGTTGTTGGCAAGACACATCACTAAAGGTTTCATGCTTTCCGAGCCAAATGAAAAGGTTTAGCACAAGTACGATAGCCGAGATCTAACTTAAGCTTTGGAAATTATCCTCGTACTTGTCTATGCCAATGAATTTCTCTTCTTTCTCAAGAGGTCAACCTCACAATGATGCTAATGCTGAAAATTCTTTCACAATCCTTCTATAGTAATCTGTCCAATCCCCACGGCTTCTGATCTCTGACATTGATGTCGGTCTCGGTCCATTAACAACTGATTAGATCTTAGCTTGGTCCATGAAGATTCCTTTACCTGTAACCACACGACCATTCTTAGGGGCATCTCGTGATTCTCAACACTTAATGAACACCCTATAATGTCGTTACACCACACGATCACCGTTGATCTAGGTATTCTTTGAACACTCAATTTGTCAAATCTATGACAGCGGCTGAAGTGATCACCAGGCCAAACGATCTTACAATACTCTCATAAAGACCATATCAAGTACGAACAGTTGTCTTTCTTACAACCTCCATCCTGGTTCATAACTAACGACTTCATAATCTCAAGTCGACCTTTAAAACATCAATACTCTTTATAACTAGTTACACCATTCATTGATCTTTGGTAAAGGACACTTGTCCTTGATCTTCACCTAATTGAGTTGACTATGGTTGATGCACACTTGCAACAAACCATCTTTCTTCTTTTCACAAACAAAACTAATGTTTCCCCAAAGTAATACACGATATGCACGAATACCTCATTCATCAATCTTTACATCGGCATTTTCAATTCTACCGATTCAGACAACAACAACCGGTAAGAAACCTTCGAGAATAGCTCCATCTTGGTGCTAGCTCGATCGCACTTTCTATCTCTTTCTCTCGACGGCGATCCGACAGTTCTTGTGATAACACATCTAGAAATTCTTAGACCCGAGATGTCCTCCATCTCTAGTTCTTCAATCAGTCCTACCAAGACAATCGCTAAGCAACCTTGGCAACCTCCATCTAACAAACAAGTTGCCTCCAGCCAATGAGATTAATGAAATCGAAGATTCTTTTCAACTCCCAATAACTTCGACACTTTCACATGTTAATGGACTAAACTGGCTTACTCCAAGATTGCGATTCATTATCACTAAATGCTGCTTGAGCCCACACTATTCATGCGGTGTCAAACTCACACCTTAGCAATTAGTCAAGCACAACTGTTGATAGTGATTCCCTTCTCTTTCACTTTTACTTCAACAATTTAAGTTCTACTACTTAGCACAAAACTCTGTTGCGCTACTCTGATAAAATCACCTTCGACACATTCTTTCTCTGATTGGTGCAAGGTCCATTCTACTCCCATTCCTTTCGCCATCCTAGTGGCGTTCTGGCCGCAGTAGCAATGTCTATGCTACCTTAGACTTCCACTGACAGTCCTTCATCTGATGGCCATGCTAGTCATCATCACAACATGTTCTAGTCATATTCGGACACTGGATTTATCCATGCTTCCATCTACAATTCTGACACCTATCAGGTGAGTCTTCTATCTCCTGCCAAGTGACGGCACACACTCTTTCTGGTTGTCTCATCGGTCTGCTAAAACCACTCTCGACTTCGATCTTTTCCTTGACCGATTTCCATTTTTCGTCAACCGGATCTGTACCTTGACTTGGATGCAATGACTCGCTTCGGATCACATCTCCACTTTGGATCTCAACAAGTGAAGCGACAACGGCGGTTGCAACACTAACAGCGGTTCGATCCCGAGCCTCCCGGCTCATCCAATTCCCAAGGAACACTAGCATCGAACGATCCTATCAAACTTAGGATCATTCGACGCCGTTACACTAGTACCAACTGCGGTGGTACTCTTACACTCGAGCGGCCAAAGCCAACACTCTGTCACAACCACCTCGGGTACCGACCTTTGTCGGCGCATTATCCGAGTCACGAGAGGACATTGTCCTCTTACTAGGAGTTCTCGGCTCTCGCTCGCTCATGGTTCGGTCTTTATCTTGAAACCCGTCTTCCAAATCCACAATGGATTAGAAGATGAGCGATCCACACACAACAAACAATTCTAGCATTCGGCTAACACAGACATGCACCGGCATGAATTTAAAGGCCATCCTACTAACTATCCCATGGTCAACGCTCCTTATCACTCCAATCTTCAACCTCGCTCGATACCACTTAAAGCTGGATGTCACGCCCGATCCTCGGCACGCACACATCCTTCACACTTGGTCGATTTTATAATGCGATATCCCAGGACAATGTATCGCCGACCCTTTCATTTATTAAGCACATGCGGAAAGCGATTAAAATCCCGAGACAATAAAACGATGGGATAGAAAAGCAGGGTCATATTTTTCATATTGAAATTTATAACCAAACTTTTGTACATTACATCAACTAGAGAACTTCATAACTATTCACATCAATTGGAGTTCACAAAAGAAGATGAAATCTCAATCCCTTCAGGTCATACTCAAAATCTCTCTCGGTATTATCGTCTTCTTCCAAAAATCCTTCTACTTAGGTTTCACCTCCGAGTTCTTCTTCTCGATTCCTCCTCGGCTTCTCAACGGGGTCTGAAATGTTTTCCCCAAACGGGATGAGACTACGTCTCAGCGAGTTCTACCCCACTAAGCCCAATTAGTAAACTATTATACTATAGGCTGCCTATACACGCATAGAGGCAGAAGACGTACCTTAGCGTCGATCCCACCCGCAAGTCGACAATTCACAATAGGCACTCAAGCAATCATATCACCGATCGAAGCATCGATCAAATCGACCTAGTCGATTTCATGCTAACAAGACCACTCACGGTCATTTCCATTCAATCAATCATTTCACAACAATCGGATCAATTCATTGGTCAATCAAACTATCGATTACATGTCGACGGACCATTCTAGGTCAATACTCTCAAGGCGTCAAATTCGCCAAAGTGATTTATCCACTAGACAATTGCGTGCGTTCTTTAAGACGCCGTTTACTACCCGATGACCTCCTTAGTCACCGAACCACGCATGCCTATGACCATATACTCAAATAGACAATTGTGTGCGTTCTTTAAAGCGCCGTTTTTGCCAATGTGATATCCCAAGTCACCGAACCACACATGCCTACCATGATCTGTTCAATAGACAATTGCGTGCGTTCTTTAAAGCGCCGTTTTCGCAGTGATATCCCAAATCACCGAACCACGCATGCCTATAACCATGTACTCAATAGACAATTGTGTGCGTTCTTTAAAGCGCCCGAGCCTTGGTGATATCCCAATCACCGAACCACACATGCCTACAACAATGTATTTAATAGACAAGTGTATCGTTCTTTAAGGCGCCGTTTTTAAGTGATATCCTTAGTCACCGAACCATACATGTCTATAACAATACGAAGTACTAGACCGATACGTGCGTTCTTTAAGGCGCGTTTTTAGGTGATATCCCAATCACCGAACCACGTAGGTCCACAATAATGTATGTACTAGACCGATCGTGCGTTCTTTAAGGCGCGCCGTTTTGCGCCAGTGATATCTCAATCACTTAGAACCACGTGGTCTATACACTGTGTGTCGATTGATTCAATCCAAAGTATTTCCAATTCTCTCATAACCCCATCCACTTTACAACTCAATCAAAGTATTATAAATGCTAAACAAACATACTCGGCCATCTACCAATCAATCATTCAATCTCAATCAATTCCAAATCAATTTAGGGTAAATCCCTAAAACATCACAATTTATTTAATTCCATACAACGTAGAGCTCAAATAAATAAACGAACTGCGCCACGACGATCAGCACGAGATTTCGGTCGTCGGCCATCGAAATCTTAATTTCCGAAAAATAATTAATTAATTAATTAATTTCGAAAATTAATTATTAAATATTAAAAATTCCATTTAACTCAAAATAAGGCCCAATTCAATAAACGGACTTCACCACGGTCATCAGCATAATTTTCCAGTCACGGGCCATCTCAGTTGAATTTTCGGAAAATAAATAATTATTTAATTAATTTCAAAAATTAATTAATATTAAAAATTCAATTTAGCTTAAAATAAAGTCCGATTAAATAAACGGACTTCACCACGATCATCAACATAATATTCCGGTTCCAGACCATCTCCCTTGAATTTTCAGAAAATAAATAATTATTTAATTTAATTCCGAAAATTAATATTTAAATGCCCAAAAATCTCACTTAGGCCCAAATCGCCAAATTGAAGCCCGATTAGGGGTCGGAAAATTCCCGAGATACTTCCAATAAATAGTAGACCACGTCTACTTGCTAATTGCGCAATCAATTTATTTAAATCATTTCACAATTGACTAATAATTGCTAATTAATTCTAATCTAACAACCTAAACATAATTAATTAAAACTAAACCAACCTTAAAGCATAATTAGTCAACTAATCCAGGATTAGTGAGATTACTCACCAAATCGCGCGCAAATCGGATCAATCCGACGGCGGCGACGCGAGGAACAATTCTTCCCAAAGCAGGCCTCGGGTTCGGGGCCGGGAAACGGCCCAAAACGGCCCACGAACAGCTGGATACCCACTCCGTGGGTTTGCTGGTCGCGGCTGAACGGAGCAGATCGGGGCTGCTCCGGCGGCTAGGGCGGCGAGGGGAAGCCGGCGGAGGGTGAGGGGGACGAGGGGGAGGTCCGGCAGGGCTAGGTGGTGGCCCACGGTGGCCGGAGGGTGGCTGGTCGATGCGGAACAGGGGCGAACAGCAGCTGGTTCGCGCGGCCTGGGTGTGCGCGGACGGCGGAACGGCGGCGAGCGCGCGGGCGGCGGTGCGGCGGCGGGACGAGCGGCGAGCGGGCGGCGGTCACAGCGACGGAGCTGCAGCTTCTGGTCTTCCTCCGCTTCTGGTTCGCTCGAACGAAATGGGGAAGGAAATGTCGAGGAGAGAGATGAGAGAGAGGAGGGGAGATAAACATTGACTGGTCAAAGAGGAGAGAGGAAAAGTGAGCGGTGGGGGCAATTCGCACGAGGGGGAAGGAAAAAGGGGGGAGGAGAGAGAGAGAGAGAAAATGAAAAAGAAAGAAAAGAAAAGAGAGGGAGAGAGAGGAAAAAGAAAAGGAAATACATAATTCTTTTATGCAAATTTTCCTTTTCTCTTTTCCTTTTCTTTTCTATTTTATTTGGTCTTCAATTTTCTTCCGATAATTTCTTTTCTTGAAATTTGACTCGTCGATAAATTGACGATGGCGATGAGCGATTCTAATTATCGGGTCAATTAAAAGCCCGAAAATGGGATGTCACAATCAGCTCTCCAAAATCTCTGTCACATAACTTATACTCTCTCCCTTGAAGAAACATGCGATGTCAAGAAAAATATCCTTCTCATACTCATCTAGGCTATCAAAGCCTATTCTCAGCACACTGAAGATTTCTCCATTGAAAACTCTCCTCAAATTATCCAATGCGCTCTTCCATTCAAGTAAGCTTCTACCTTGAAGAAAAGAACCTAAAACTTTAATAGCTAAGGGAAGTCCTTTGGTGTAATCCACTATGTTATGTGAAAGCATTCCATACTCTGGAGGAGGAGAAAGTTTGTCAAAAACAATCGAACTCAAGAGCATGCAAGCACTAGGATCATCTAACGGTCGAACCTTGTATATACTTTCTACGTGATGGGCAACCAGTAAATGCTCATCTCTAGTCGTTATGATAATTCTACTTCCACAACCAAACCAATCACATCCTCCAACTAGTGTTTCCAATTGGATCAACTGGTTCACATCGTCAATGACAATGAGGACCTTTTCTTGGCAAAGTCTAGTCTTTATCATGCTCGAACCTCTGTGGACATTGCCAAGCTTCAAATCATCATCCCACATTAGCTGAGAAAAAAGTGTCTCTTGAAGCTGAAGTAGGCCACCTTCTGCGGATTTCTCACAAGTTTCTCTAACATTGGAAAGAAAGCTGCAACAGTCAAATTTGTGCGAGAAAGCATTGTAAGTAGCTTTGGCGATAGTCGTCTTCCCTATTCCTCCAAATCCGCAAATTCCGACCATGCGAACCTCATTTGATTTGATGTCTAGCAAAGTACACATACGGGACGTGTGAATCCATGGCAACCACGTTTCCAGGAACATGTAACTGACTGTGATTCACCTGAGCCCATACTCTCCTAACAATGCTCTGAATGACATTAGACTCGCGCCTGGTAGATTCAAAGCATAAAGCCAATTGTGAATACCCAAGGAAATTCAAAGACATTTGATATGAGGAGTACTAAGTTAATCTCCAATCACATTTTTATAGACCAGATGAAATTCAGTTTTCAGCAATTGGCACCTAAAACGAAGGCAGGGGAATCAACTTTATGGATAAGAAATTGATCAGAATAAATTTCAGTCAGCCTTAAGTTCAACAGATAAGCAGATCATTACCATGAATTTACTGCAAAGGAAATAAGTGAAATTCCGCAATCAACATTTTTTTGGCCACAAAGTCCCGTAATCAACAGTTAAAACACAATTTTTTTGCGAAAAGACAAACAGTACGCATACTCAGAAAGGATTAAATGGTAGCCTTACTGGTCAACCAAATGTCAGCCGGAGATGTTAGCAGCTTCAGTCAGTGCTTCTCTCCACCTCTTCACCTTCTCCGAATCGCCGCCGTTCGACTTCAACCTCTCCTCGTGATCGATTAGCGCTTGTCCGTACCTCCCCCTGTGCTTCCTCACATCCGACGGATCCACCTTGTAGAACACCGGCCACACCATCTGCCCCATCGTATCCCTGCACTCCACGATTCTCACCAGCTCGTCCAAGCACCAGCTAGAGGACGCGTAGTTCTTCGAGAACACGACGATCGAGATCCTCGACTCCCCGATGGCTCGGAGGATCGCCGGCGCGATCTCCTCGCCCTTCCAGAGCTCCTCCTCGTCCATGAACGCGGCGATCCCTCTCTGGTCCAGCGCCGCGTGGAGGTAGCTGGTGAAGCCGTTGCGTGTATCCTCGCCACGGAAGCTCAGGAACACGTCGTATCTGTATGGACGGCTGGACTCCCCGATGGCCTGCGTCATCGTTTTGTCCTTCCGAAGCGTTCGCTTTTTCGTGAACGCCGGTAGCACATTGTTTCTATCTGCATCGTCCCAAGGTATCTGGGGAATGGGTAAGCTCGCAGGGCACCGTGAGGGACGGGAAGAGGGACCTCCTTCCATCTCCAAACAGCAACCCGACTGGAAATTGCCTTCGCCTGCTGGACGGAAAAGGGGTCGACTCTCAAGGCCGGCCAGCTCTAGTTAAATGAACACGTCCTGGAAAGGCCAAAAAATGATGAAATTTTCGAGAAAATATTGGCTGCAGCTTTGACTCCAGTGTTTCTTCCTCCGAGTCCATTCACCGGGCGACACGTGTCGCCCGGCAGCCACGCTGGAGTCCGAGCGCATCCCCTTTTATTTTCGGTAAAATAATCTTCTTTCTCTCTCCTCGAGCGCTTGTACGCTAGCCCTGCGCTCTCTCTCTCCTCTGCAGGAGAAAATATGTTAGCAACTGCCACGTCATCGGCTGACCTGGCGTATATGCTCCATTGAAAAAGTGACATCTGTCCGGTGACTTGGAATATGTAGGAATTGAAAAATTAAAACCGAAGGGGCTCGGACGAGAAAATATTCAGTGGTTAGCAACTGCCACGTCATCGGCTAACCTGGCGTATATGCTCCATTGAAAAAGCGACATCTGTCCGGTGACTTGGAATATGTAGGAATTGAAAAATTAAAAGCGAAGGGGCTCGGACGCTCTTTTCTCTCTCCTCTGGCGAGCCACTGACACAAGAAATAATAAATGCATTGTCTCCGCTCAAAACCCTCTCTCTCATCTTTTCAATTTACGTGGGCGCTTTATCTTCCCCCATTCCTCTTTCTCTCTCTCATCTTTTCAATTTTTCAAGCTATGGCTTCGTCACCAGCTCTCTCTCTCTCTCCTCTTTTTAGTGCTGGTTTCTCACAGATCAACAAGAAGACGACATTTTTCTTCGTCCATCTTCTCCAGAAAGGCGAACGTTGTAGCGATTTCCGTTAACGCAAATCAAGCAACAGGCGTAACCTCGGATGATCAGCACCCGGAGAGTGGGAGATTATTCGCGGTCTCTAAAAAGAATTTGGTTGGAAGCTTTAGGTTGCTGACTTGAGCTGTCAAAGCCGGCATTCGTGGGATCGCGGACGCAGCATGCGGAGAAGAAGCAGGCCTCTCCGGGCTCCCCTTTTGGGCTCCCCTCAACGTCGGAGAGCGTCGCCCGCCGAGCGAGACCCTCGGACATGGAAGGCTCGGAGGCGAGTTTCCTGGAGAACTGGTGCTGTACGCGGCCAGCGCGGCGCTCAGCTGCGTCGTCATATTCACCGGGCTCCGTCACCTCGACCCGAACCGGGGGCCTCCAAGATGGCCCTCGAGCACAAGAAGGAAATCGCCAAGTGGTTCGGTCGCGGAATTCGTGTCTTAGACTGCGGAGGCGACCACCCGCGCGGGGCGTTCGAGGCGGCGCGAGAAGGCGACGGAGGGATCATCGTGGGGTACGATGTTCTTCACGAGAGCACGTTGTGGAGTGGATTGAGAGCTCACTTTTTGCCAATAGGGGGTCTTATGGTGATTAGGATTGCAAAAGGTGCTAAAGCCGGCGGTGGCGGTGGCGGCAGGTGCTGCACAGTAGACGACTGCATCGTGAAGATAATGTTTTTAAGATCATCTCGCCGCTGAGGAGACGGATTGAAGCTTGAGGATGGGATGCGTTTGCTTTTTTGGATTTGCCAGAGAAACAGAGGACTAAGAATTTTTGCTGGATCTCGATTTGGCCATCCAAGCGAACTCCTAAAAAATTTTGCAAATGTAAACAGAGATTCACTAAATTGTGTAATGAAAATCTACATTTTTTGTTATTTCTTTTCTATACACAAGCTGTGTTTTCTGCAGAGTTTTGCCTCTCTTTGGCCCTCAAAGCGTGAGAAGGGAAAGAAACTATTGAGAAACGCGACATTTCTGCACATTCGAGACCAGGGACTTAAAACATTCAATTTCGCTCAAGCAAATAGCGGTTCACCAAACACATTGTCGAAAGAAGTTTCGGATTCATAGTATTAAGTCAGAAACAGTTGATTCATCCATCGCTGAACAGCATAATCATTTACAACACGGTCTCTTTAAATTAAACAAAACAAAGTGAGCTGGGTCGCCTTGGCCTCGGAGAAGTTCCCCTCAAGGTCCTCATCGACAAATTCCTCGAAATCACATGCTTCCACTCCGTGCCGGATTGCTGGAGTGATCACACGCTTCCCCGATAGGATCTGGAGCACCAGAACAACAGAGGCATACACGTCACTCTTCTCGGTGCTTGTGTACTCCGGGGCGAGGTAGCCCATGGCAGTGCTAGCCTTGAGCATGGTGAGGACCACATCGTCTGCGAGGAGGTTGTGCAGACCCGAGTCCAAAAGCTGTGGGTTGTTCTACTGATCGATGAGAACTTTCTCGGCCGATATTGACTGGTGGACTAGCCTGGGTTTGTCTCCTTTGTATTCATGTATGTAGCTAATACCTATTAAGAAAAGGCGCTTGGCGATTTCCTTCTTGTGCTCGAGGGCCATCTTGGAGGCCCCCGGTTCGGGTCGAGGTGACGGAGCCCGGCGAATATGACGACTCAGCTGAGCGCCGCGTTGGCCGCGTACAGCACCAGTTCTCCAGGAAACTCGCCTCCGAGCCTTTCATGTCCGAGGGTCTCGCTCGGCGGGTGACGCTCTCCGACGTTGAGGGGAGCCCGAAAGGGGAGCCCGGAGAGGCCTGCTTCTTCTCCCCGTGCTGCGTCCGTAATCCCACGAATGCCGGCTTTGACAGCTCAAGTCAACAACCTAAAGCTTCCAACCAAATTCTTTTTAGAGACCGCGAATAATCTCCCACTCTCCGGGTGCTGATCATCCGAGGTTACGCCTGTTGCTTGATTTGCGTTAACGGAAATCGCTACAACGTTCGCCTTTCTGGAGAAGATGGACGAAGAAAAATGTCGTCTTCTTGTTGATCTGTGAGAAACCAGCACTGAAAAGAGGAGAGAGAGAGAGAGAGAGAGAGAGAGAGAGAGCTGGTGACGAAGCCATAGCTTGAAAAATTGAAAAGATGAGAGAGAGAAAGAGGAATGGGGGGAGATAAAGCGCCCGCGTAAATTGAAAAGATTAGAGAGGGGGTTTTGAGCGGGGACAATGCATTTATTATTTCGTGTCAGTGGCTCGCCAGAGGAGAGAGAAAAGGGCGTCCGAGCCCCTTCGGTTTTAATTTTTCAATTCCTACATACTCCAAGTCACCGGACATATGTCGCTTTTTCAATGGAGCATATACGCCAGGTCAGCCGATGACGTGGCAGTTGCTAACCACTAAATATTTTCTCCCTCTGCAGAGTCTGCACGCATTTATTGTATTCTCTTTCCTCTTCCCTCGTTCTTTCCTCCCGAGTAGAAGAAAAGCCATTCCAAGCGAGCGAAGCTTTCAAATTTTGAATCTCTGGTTTCGCTCTCGTTTGCGTTCCCTCATGTTTGCTCTCTCCCGTGGTCGCTCGCTTTCTGCTCCAGCACTCGCTTGGGTGTCACGTTTTTTGCTCCGGCACTCGCTCAGTGCCCGACCATGCACGTCCGGTTCCGCTCGTTCTCTTCCGCCAGTTCTTCCAACTCCTTCATCGCCTCGACAATCGAGTGCTCAGCTGCGAGCTCCTTCACCGGCTTCAAGACGCAACCCTCTCGAAGGACGACTTCAGGGTCGGGATCCGGTCGACGCCATTCTTCGCGTTGCTGACACACCACGCTTGGATGAGGCGAAGGAGCGTGTGGTTCGAGGTGAGGCCGGAAGCCCTCGGCAGCGGCTGGTTAGGCAAGTGGCGGCCGCGCCGTTGCTGGAGGACTTGGACAGCCACTTCTCGGTGCTCTCGCGCTCGTAGGTTATGCCCGTCACGATCGACATGGGGGCCCTCATGATCTGCAGGGATATTGGACAAAGGAAGTACCAAGGGATCTCGACGTCGCGGCCCTCCATGAATCGATGTGGCGACTCTCAGATTGAAGAGAGGGAGAGAATGTCTTGAAGTTGAAGTTGTTCTGTATATTTTCTAAAGATGGAGTTAATTATATGGTGGTATGTGACAGAATGTATAATGGAGATTTGAGAAAAGCTTTTTCTCTGTATATTCATTGTGTATATTTACATTACACTGGTATATTTATAATGTAAGAGACAAAAGAATAAAACAGGAAAAAATAATAAATGAATCTCTATTTTCCTATTTTCCTATTTACTAAAACTAATCCAAGGAATTGGAATCTTCAAGATATATTTCCAACACTCCCCCTTCAAGTTGGTGGCCTGTAGATATCAAGGATACCAAGCTTGCTCAATAGATATCTATGCTGTTTCCGACATAACGCTTTAGTAAAGACGTCGCAGGTTGCTCGTTGTTCCGATTCCTTTTGTCACCAGGACTCCATCTTTGATCCTATCCCGAGTGAAATGACAATCCACTTCTATGTGTTTTGTTCTTTCATAAAAGACTGGATTTGCCGCTAATTTGAGTGCAGCATCATTATCACAAAACAATTCAGTCGGTCCACTGACTTGTATTCCGAGATCCAGGAGTAGTCCTCGTATCCAGACTATTTCACAGGTGGCCTTTGCCATGGCCCGATACTCTGACTCTGCGGATGATAGTGAGACAGTTGACTATTTCTTTGTCTTCCAAGAAATCAATGACTTTCCCAGCTTTATGCAGAAACCAGTAATAGATCTCCTGGTCATTGGATAGGTGGCATAATCTGTGTCGCAAAAGGCTGTCATCTTCATATTGCAGTCACGAGATAGAAGTATACCAAGGCCTAGACATCCCTTTAGATACTTCACAACTTTCAATGCTGCATCCATATGTGATTGCTTTGGCATGTGCATGAACTGGCTGAGTATTTGTACGGCATATGATATGTCAGGTCTTGTCATTGTAAGATATATCAACTTTCCGACAAGTCGCTGGTATTCTGAAGGATCTTTGAGCATTGAGTCCTTAATGTTTGAAGGAGAACTTATGTCATATTCATGCGTCGTCAACTTGACATTCTGCTCAACTGGAATGACTGCTAGTTTACATCCTGATAGACCTGCTTCAGAAACAATCTCCAAGATGAACTTCCTTTGACTAAGGCAAATTCCTTCATTGGACCGAGCAATCTCGATGCCAAGAAAATATTTTGGCGGTCCCAAATCTTTGATGTGAAAGGTGGAGTGTAAATATCTTTTGAACTTGGCAACATCAGAATCATTATTTCCCATGACAAGTATGTCATCAACATATATCAACGGATAAATTGATGATGCTTTTGTAGTACGTGTAAACAAGGCATAATCATACTTAGAATGCTCAAAACCTGCATTGGTTAGTGCAGCAGTTGAATTTTGCATACCATTGTCTAGATGCCTGTTTTAATCCATATAAGGATTTGCGAAGACGACATACCCGAGACTCCCCCTGTCTGCGTAATCCTTGAGGAATATCCATGTAGATTTCTTCATCGAGATCACCGTGGAGAAAAGCATTATGCACATCCATCTGATGGAGAGACCAATTTCGTATGGCTGCAACGGATAAGAAGGAACGTACAGTGACTTCTTTGGCTACTGGAGAAAAGGTCTCATGGTAATCAAAACCTTCTTTTTGAGTGAATCCCTTGGCAACTAAGTGAGCCTTATAACGCTCAATAGAACCATCTGCTTTGAATTTGATCTTGTAAACCCATTTGCAGCCAATCGGTTTCCGTCTTGGCGGCAAAGGAACAATATCCCATGTGTGATTCTCCATCAAAGCAGTAAGTTCAGATTCCATCGCATGTTGCCATCTAGGGTCTCGTGCTGCCTCAGCAAAGGAGAATGGTTCTCGTTCTTCAGATATGCGACTTATACAACACATATGTCCTGGCGATAAATGATTAAATGATACATATGAGCCAATGGGATATTGTGTACCTGAAGAACTTCTTGCAGAACATATGTAATCCTTTGTCCATGTAGGTGGACGAGTGTGCCTTCCAGATCGTCGAGGCGGCTCGAGGATTTGTGCTGGAGGATCCGATGATTCAGGAAGAATTGGTGAAGCAGCTGTTGTTATAGGAGAATGGGAAATGTCCTCAGATAACCCTGGCGAAGTTGCTTTTGAAGGTGATAATTCCATTGATGCAGACGAAGTTGGTCCTGATGATATGGGTGGTCCTAGTGCAATAAGACACCCTGGTGCTGAGGACAAAGAGTCATCAGGCAAAAATAGTCTGTCGTGTCCTGATGGTGAAGAGGACTGTGATGAAGAAACCTTTTCCTTAAAAGGAAATATGTCTTCATGAAATACAACATCCCTGCTAATGAAAAAAGTCCCTGTAGAGATCTCCATAACTCGATATCCTTTTTGAAGAGAAGAATATCCCATAAAGACGCACCGAGTGGCTCGAGGGCCCATTTTATCTCGAGGACCCACATTTGTTGTATAGCATAAACAACCAAATACTTTAAGATGATTATTATCAGGCTGTTTGTTGTAAAGCATCTCAAAAGGGGTCCTACCATTAAGAATTCGAGTTGGCATGCGATTGATCAAATAAACTGCCGTGACCACACAATCTCCCCAAAAATCTTATGGAATGGAAGCTTGATATTTTAGGGCACGAGCAACCTCTAACAGATGCCTATGTTTACACTCAACAACTCCATTTTGTTGCGGAGTGTAAGTGCAGGAACTTTCATGAAGTATACCATGGGAAGATAAAAATGTGTTGCAATCAGAAGTGAAAAATTCACGCCCATTATCTGTACGAATTTTTTGTACATATTTACCAAACCGATTTTTAATTATGGAAATAAAGTTTGATAGATGACCAAAAGTTTGGCTTTTCGATTGCATAAGATAAACCCATGTGGCTCGAGTGTAATCATCAACAATTGTAAGGAAGAATCGAGATCCATCACGGTGAAGAGTATGATAAGGTCCCCAAATGTCCATATGAAGTAAAGAAAAGGAATCTGTTGTACGAGATGTACTTTTCGGAAAAGGTGCTCGAGATTGTTTAGCTAAAGGACATATTGGACATTTTGGATGAGGAAAAGAAGCACTGTGACCTAATCGTTGATGAGAAATGAGATTTTTATTTGAACTGATAGAATTACAAGAAACATGCTTATTTAATAATTCTAAATCTCCTGGGGAATTGTTCCAGAAATAGAGTCCATCTACCACACTACCCAAGGCCATCACTCGCGGTCGAATGGTCCTAAAAAAGACAATTGTCGGAATTGAATGTGGCATGGCAAGAGTTATCCTCACATACTCTTGAGACAGACAAAAGATTGAATTCAAATTCTGGAATATATAGGACATTTTTCATAATTAAATTTGGACCAAGATGAACGGTGCCGGTTTGGGTAACATTTGTGATGTTCCCATTTGGAAGACGCACCGTGATAGGAGATTCTGGCATTTTATATGTGTGAGAAAAAAAAATTTGTTGCATACTATGTGGTCACTAGCACCTGAATCGATAATCCATACATCAACCAAAAACGAATTCTTGTTGTATAGGAAAGTACCTGAGAATCCTGCACTTTTATCACTAGTCTTGAGTTGATCCAGCATTTGTACAATATTCTGATATTGTTCTTGAGTGATCATCCGGTGAGGTGATCCATCTGTCTTTTGTGCAAAAACTTGGGAAATAATGGATTCTCTTTTTTTTGTCATTAGGCTTTCCATGCGGCTTCCCAAGGTCTCAATGGTATGATGTGGACGTTTACAGTAGCTGCAATATTTATTTTTAAATCTGGAATTCTGTCCACTGACCTTTCTTGCTGACGTGGCACGATCCCAGCCGTTCGATTCTGTTGAAGCTGCGGATAGATGATGGACGTCCATTCCAGCGCGTCGATCTCGTCCGTCCGTTCCAGCGCTAAGATCCCAGCCGTCCGATCCAGCGTGCCGATCTCGTCCGTCCGTTCCAGTAGTGAGATCCCAGCCGTCCGATCCAGCGCGCCGATCTGAGCCGTCCATCTTGGATCGGCGATCCCAGCCATCCATTCCAGATCTTGAATCCGAGCCGTCAGATCGAAATGTTTTAGGGTTTCCTCCGGTTCTCCTCGCCGCAGCCGCAGCCACGATTTTTCTCTCCAGATCTGTGGAGGTTCCGCCGAGAGTTGTGTCGCCGGAAGGAAGAACGGCCAAGCTCATACCTTCGCCTAGCCGAGCGTGTCCAGCGGCGGCCACCCGATGATGCTCCTCTTGGACAGCCAACTGGTAAATGCGGCCGAGCGGAGGTGGAGGGTCCATCGCGAGGATTTGCGATCGGAAAGCCGAGAAGGATTCGTTTAAAATTAGTAAGAATCTCGTCGTTTTCTCCCTCTCTTTAATTTTCCAAGATCTTGTTGGAGGGTTTCTTCGGGACCTTCGAGTCGTTCTTCGGCGGCCTCAAGCTCATTCCATAGAGCGGAGAGGCGGTTGAAGCGGAGGTAACCGAGAGGTTCCCCGCTTCAACTCCGACGGGGCTTGGGTGATGGTGAACAGCTTCGCTCGGTTCGAGGCGTCCGTACATCTCGCGGATCTTTGTCCCGAGAGTTCGGGAGTCTTCGGTTGGTGGGAGTCCGGCTGCAATTTCTGGTGCGAGGCAGTTCCCGAGCCATGTGTGAACCAGTTGGTTGCACTTGCGCCATTGCCGTTGAAGACGTTCGTCGGCCGGAAAAGGAACGGCTCCGTCAAGGAAGCCGTCCTTGTCTTTGGTGACAAGAGCACGCCAGAGATCCCTTGCCCAGGTCGCGTAGTTTTCCGCTTCGGTAAGCTGCATCCCGAGGAGCTTCAATTCGGGTCCATTGGCTGGCGACGTGTACAGAGGGTTGCCGGGTTCAAGCCGGCCGCCGCCGCCAACCGGAAAAAACAACGGTGCATATCCGGGTTGAAATCACGGGTAGGGATTCGTCCCATGACCCGGGATAGATCCGGTTCCTTGACCCGGTGGCGCATATCCGGGTTGAAATCCCGGGTAGGGATTCGAACCCGGGATAGATCCGGATCCCTGACCCGACGGCGTGTATCCGGGTTGAAATCCCGGGTAGGGTTTTGAACCCGGGAGAGATCCGGATTCCCGACCCTGGACATATCCGAATTCCTGAGCAAAATTCGTCTGGCCCGATGTCTTTGTAGGACCTGTTACAGGCTGCGAAGGCCCAAAAGGGTCTTTGGGTCCATACCGTCCCGGCAACGGGCCAAAAGGTGCGAGGGTGCGATTCCACACCTGTCCATATGTCGGAGGAAAGGTTGGAGGCCACTGGACTGGGCCGGAGGTTTGGCCTGACGCTGGAATCAATTGTGCAAAAAAAGTTTCTTCTTATGGATGAACAGAGGTTCGATCGCTGCCAAGAGAGACAACCAGATCTGAGGTAGGTGTCTCCTCTGTTGAAGAATTCTCAACATTTTTCGTCATGGCACCAAAAAAAAATTTGAATTCCTAATCGTTTTGTTGGGCTGTTTCGCCGGTAAAGATTATGCAACAACAAGCTAGAAAAGGAACTATGGCAATTCAAAGAATATGCGGAAGCTTAGGCCAGGAGGATCGGCTCTGATACCATGACAGAATGTATAATGGAGATTTGAGAAAAGCTTTTTCTCTGTATATTCATTGTGTATATTTACATTACACTGGTATATTTATAATGTAAGAGACAAAAAAATAAAACAGGAAAAAATAATAAATGAATCTCTATTTTCCTATTTTCCTATTTACCAAAACTAATCCAAGGAATTGGAATCTTCAAGATATATTTCCAACAAGTATGTTCAAATATCATGAAGTGCAAGTTGTGGCTTGCAAAAAGTTTAACTAGGCAAATCTTGTGGGTTCAGGTTTGATTGGAGAGTGTTTTACGTTCTATTCTGGAACTTTCAAGTCCTGTTTGATTGTTTTAGGGATTTTTTATTTTCTTTTGGGTCGGGATTGAAACTGCAGGAAAATCGCATCCTTTTTTGCTTGTTACAATTGGCTTTGCCTTTTCTCGTAGAGTTCAACGTTTTGGTTTCGCATTTTTGGCTCCTTTTTTACCAATTCCTAATACCGATTAGTAGTTGCAATTAAAAGTTTGATTTTCTTACCATAGACAGAAACAAAAATTCGATTTTGCTTTGATTGGCAATTCTTTTCTTGCCCAAAAGAATTCAAGAGAAATTCTCGTTTGGATTTCATATTCCTTAAAATGAAGAGATTGTGGAATGAAGACTTCAACACAGGTACACTGTATGGTAGACTGGTGCAAACAAAACTCAACCTCATCATTGATGAACTAAATCCAGCATAAGATACAAAAAAAAAAAAAAAAAAAACACTATTCTTGCTTGAATTGAATTGTGCCAGGATATTATTAGCCCTCACAATGAACTCAACCATAAGAACAGCCAGTAAAAACATCAAGATTACTACAGGTTACTTGACTGTAGGCACAAAACTTGCAAGATACAACTATTTCAAACTTGCGCTGAAATGCTCATGAGTTCTGAGAAGACGGGCACGAAGAAAATACTCCAGCCGATATGCTTACAACAAAAGTTTTCGAGCATGTTGTATTTAGTTCACAAATGGAGTTCTTGGACTTCTATATGTTTACATATTCAACGACATACAAAGAATTACACGGACAAAAGAAAGTAACAAGAAAATAAACCGCAATAGTAAGACAGAGGAGAGTGTGAAGGAATGCAGACGCAGCCCCCAAAAAGAGCAACTCCATCCACCCCAAATGAAAAATTTGAACAGGATGACTCCACTCTCTGTACAGATGCCAAAAGAATGTCACGTATAATTAACTCTATCTTTATAAAATATACAGAACAACTTCAACTCCAAGACATTCTCTCCCCCCCTTCAATCTGAGAGTTGCCACATCGATTCATGGAGGGTCGCCTCGAGATCCCTCGGTACTTCCTTTGTCCAATGTCCCTGCAAATCATGAGGGCCCCCGTGTCGACCGTGACGGGCATAACCTACAAGCACGAGAGCACTGAGAAGTGGTTGTCCAAGTCCTCCAGCAACGGCGCAGCCGCCACTTGCCTAACCAACTGCTGCCGAGGGCTTCCGGCCTCACCTCGAATCACACGCTCCTCCAGCTCATCCAAGCGTGGTGCGTCAGCAACGCGAAGAATGGCGTCGATCGGATCCCGACCCTGAAGTCGTCCTTCGAGAGGGTTGCGTCTTGGCTTGTGAAGGAGCTCGCAGCCGAGCACTCGATTGTCGAGGCGATGAAGGAGTTGGAAGAACTGGCGGAGGAGAACGAGCGGAACCGGACGTGCATGGCCGGGCACTGAGCGAGCGCCGGAGCAAAGAGCGAAGAAGTGACACCCAAGCGAGTGCTGGAGCGGAAAGTGAGTGACCACGGGAGAGAGCGAACGGGGAGGGAACGCAAACGAGAGCGAAACCAAAGATTCAAAATTTGAAAGCTTCGCTCGCTTGGAATGGCTTTTCTTCTACTCGGGAGGAAAGAACGAGGGAAGAGGAAAGAGAATACAATAAATGCGTGCAGACTCTGCAGAGGAGAGAGAGAGCGCAGGACTAGCGTACAAGCGCTAGAGGAGAGAGAAAGAAGATTATTTTACCGAAAATAAAAGGAATGCGCTCGGACTCCAGTGTGGCTGCCGGGTGACACATGTCGCCCGGTGAATGAACTCGGAGGAAGACACGCTGGAGTCAGAGCTGCAGCTAATATTTTCTCGAAATTTTCACCTATCCAACCCGAGAAAATATTAAATATATTAATAGTAGCCACCTACTCAATACGTTAGTCCATTCAATGGACGAAAAGTGGCATTGTGAGGCCCGCTCTGTCAGCAAGTCTCTCTCTCCTCCCTAGGAACGCTATTTTGCTGCGAGAAAATATTCAGTAGTTACTAACCACCACGTCATCTGCATACGTGGCACGCGTGATCCATTAAAATTATGACACGTTTCGAGTGAGTTGGAAATTAAAAGAAGAAAAAATGAGAACTTTGCAGGCCGCTTGTGAGCGCGATGCTCTCTCCTCATTAATTACACGGCGCTCTCTCTCTCCTCTTCTTGCGTCTTTCTCCCTGCTCTCTCTCCTCCTTTATTTCAAATTTCGTTCGAGAGCCCTCCCTCCTCTATTTCTCCTCTCCTTTCTATCTCGCAAAATCCGACGACCACCTCCGGACGACCACCGCTAGACGCTCTCTTTCAGCTGCTAGGAAACAACGGAGGCTTGGTGGCGTTGGGTCGGAGGGCTCTATGGCACGAGTTTCCCTATGAAGAAGGGGTCGTTGGAGAGAAACAGACACGAATGTTGGTGTCCCTGTCGACGTCGTCGTCGTCCTCCGTACTAGCATTGTCATCTTCTTCGTTGCCCACACGCCAATTTCGTCTCTCCCATTCCTCCTCCTCCTATGCGGATGCTGCCTCCGTCCATTGAGATGATTAGTTTGAGCATCACCCATCGATAAGCCCTTTATTCTTGCCTAGTGTTTAAAATTTGTTGCCCTTACTGTTGGGACGATTTGTTGCCCTTGATTCCGGGCATTCGTAAGAGAGAGAAAAATGCTTGAGTAGAAAAAAACATTCTAGTTCCGGATCCTTTTTCCTCGCCGCCGTCGAACGTCGCTCACCTTAGCTGGTTGCCATTAGCCTTCGGGTCTAGGGAGGGTACAAAACCATCCCCGTTCTTCTCTGTTTTGTGTCCGGAAACATTGACCGTGCTTGATTGTTGTTCATATTTTGGATTAAAACATTGCCTTCGGTTTGAATATGAGACCTGTGTTGACGGTGCACATGACCTGTTCGATAAATTGTTCATGACATGTATTTGCAAAACAATACTTTCTATCGTCGAATCCAAAGGTTAATCCTTGTAGTTTGCATGTTATTAACTGATTAGTGGTCATTTGGAGTAATTTTCATGAAATTTTTGTCATGAGATTCTCTTCTCTTTTCCCCCCTTTTTGAGAACGGAGAAAACATTGACACCAGTTTAGCTTTAAGCATTTTCATGAGCATTTTATTTCATCATGTTTTTATGATCATGCGGAACTTTTATAACCTAACAAAAGATTGCAAGAATGGAATTAATGCATGCTAACCAGGTTGGAGAACACTCTTATTGCTTCTTCTTTTCGTTGTTTCATATCTTTTGGTATGTCTTTCGTCTTTCAATCCTTTCTTCTGAGAGAGAAGGTTGAGTTCATCTTAGCTCATCTTACATGTACCTGTTACTTCATATAGTTGCTGAAATTTTCAATACCATAAACTTGCTGAATCTGTTTGTACTATTCTTCGGCTTCATGCAATTTCCCTGTTCTTGGAAATTCCAAGTTGTTGAATGCTTGAAAGCACTTGCCTCTCTGTATCTATTATCTGTTCTTCATCTGAAGCATGTGCACTTTCTGACTTTTCCTGAATGTACATCGACTTTTCCTGAATGAACATCGACTTTTCCTGAATGTACATCATGTACTCCAATTATGCTAATTTAGGTGAGAGAAGTAGAAAAAGGATGTGCTAAAATCCTAGTAGGTTACAACAAAATTGATGTGGGAAGAGAGGGCTTTTTTCAACTGGAAGACTCGCCAAATGGGAAATTATCACCTCATATTTGCCCTGATAATTTTATGTTAAATGCTGTATACGAGGTGTCTCAAAGGCCCCCCATCACAAATCTGGCAGTTCTAGAGAAGCATGTGGTGGCCGGTAATGCAGAACTCAGCAAGATTGACTGTTCCCCAAGGGCCGAGTATAGCATGCAGCAATGCGAAGGCTATTGAGTGGGATGCCGCATGGTTGAATAACGTTGATCCTTTTGGTAGGGCTACAGTCGGGGTTCACCTTTCACCTTTTGACAAGCATGTGACCGCCAGTAATGCCGGAATGATGCATTCGGAAATTGGAGGGGACGCAAAGAGTATGATGGAATTTAATGCTCCGCGACTGGCAATCCAGAACTAGTATTTGCTTTTCTACGGATGGCAGTACTACGCCACCTTCATTTTGCAAGCTTTACTAGTCAACTCATGTCAACATTATGTAAATAGTTGTGTTCTAGTTTGGATGTGATGTATTGGAATTCCGGATGTATTAGAATTCAGTGAGTTATATTCTCTAGCTTCTTGACGTTAGTTTCGAAATCCTGTTAAGTTTGCTTTAAGCAGCGAGAGATTTGTGTCATGGGATGATCAAAGCTTGTATCTGAACTTCAGTATAAACTATGTGCTCCTATTTACGACAACTAGCTTGCCAAATCATTTTTATTCTTAGCCAACAATGTTCTTACCCTCCTGAACATGTAGTTATGCATAATGATTTCACACTTAAGTTTTTCTTTCCAATCTTTACTTCAGTGATTTTTCCAATATATATGTGCGTGTGGTTATTGTTAAGCAAAATTAAGAGAAGAAATTAGATCCAGCTTGTAAATTCCAGTCCTACCAAAATCATCAGGCTCAAAAGTCTCACACCATGAAATTGTGCAACATAATAGGGCCAATTCCATAAAAAAGCACAAACTTTAGGGTTTGGGACAAATCTGGCCCGAACTTTATTTTGTCTCGAAAAAAAGCACCAACTTTCACTCGTGTCTCAAATCTGGCCTGCCGTTAACTCTCCTTCACGATCATCCGACCTGGCATTTCCACGTCAGATAATCTAACACGGCAAAATTGTTCTGGGCTTTCTCTTCTTTCTCTTCTTCTCTGAACGCATGGCTCATGAGTTTGGGGAAAAAAATTTCTAGGGTTTCATGTCGTCGATGAGTTCGGGTGCGGGAGTCTTCAATCCGTTGGAAGATCTTGCGCACTAGCTTGCTCGCTCATTCTCTCACACGGAGATGCTCGCTCTTGTACATACACACGTTCGATCGCTTGGAGAAGTCCTTTCTGTCGGAAATTTTGGCCTCGGAGGATTTATGCTTCCTTAAGGTCGAAGGACAGAGCATCTAAAGGTATTCTTCTTCTCCTCCTCCTCCTCCTTCTGTCTACGGTTTCCTTTCTTCAGCGAATAAGTGCGCGGGCAATCTTCAATCCGTTGGAAGATCTCGCGCGCTGACTTGCTCGCTCATTCTCTCACACGGAAACTGTCACTCTCGCACATACTCACGCTCATTCGCTTGGAGACATCGTTTCCCTCGAAAATTTTAAGCTCGAAGGATCTGTGCTTGCTTAAGGGTTGAAGTCGACGGAGCGTTGAAGGCATTCAACTCTTTGCTATTGGACATATTAAATTACGATCACCATGTGCTCGATGGTTTGTCTAGAAGTGATCTACCTCATAGGAACTGAAGTTAGTTGAAATATTCTAGGCTTAATGAACTTGTGAATTTGCTAGGTCTTTAGAATCTTATGGCTTGGAATGAATTTGATCATGGCCATAGGTGGATATGTCATGACTTGGAGTCTTAGACTCTGTTGATACTTTCATGCCTATCGGGTAATTTGTCTTCTGTTGTCTACAAGGGCATATGAAGAATGGGTGATAAAAGTTGGAAAAACAAGACTTGTCCATCCTAATGGAAGTGTAAAAGTGCAGCGTGCTAAGGTGAAGTGTCATGTTTGTGGGAAAGAGAAACAGAGGAGGATTGATAATGCTTGTAGAGCTCTACGACTTCTTTGGATGGCTTGCATAGTTTGACCAAATTCAGCCACAAAGGTGCTTTTAGCTGGGTCATTTGATGGTTGGGCCACCCAGGTTAGTTCTCATCATTGAGATCTATGTAGTTCATGGTAAACTTTGGAGTAGTTGTGATTTTCTGTTGTGAACTGCTTGGTTGCATCATATATTTGCTTTGAGCAGTTTAGCTACTAGAGTTATCAAAATCGAAAATTCTTTATGAAGATATGAATGAAAGTTACTGAATCAGAGTAGGCAGACATCATCTATGAGCTAATTATTGAACTTATATGCAAATTTTATGTCATGTTTAAAAATATTTTACTGAGGCATTTCCAGAGAAGTGGAACATTTTGTTATGATAATGACTTGATTGACAAAACCACCAGACACTTAAGTTTTCTAGGAGAATTGCCTCATAAACATTTAAAAGTATCAGGAAGGACACTTGGGCATTTATTACATCATGATTTTTCTAATTAGTTCGTAGATCAAGAAAATCAATCTGAGCCACCTGAGAATTTATTATGCTTAATTGGACAGCCGGGGTGTTTTATTAGAACTGTCAAACTATGCATGTAAATTGTCAAAAATGAGACTTACAGAGCAGTTTGCGAAACGAGGGAAGTTTGGTACTTTGCAAGTATCGCTTCACTTTAAATGCGACATTTCTATGTATTGTTCAAAGCTAGTATGGACTGGTATTCAAATCATTGCAAATGTGATAGGCAGTCAAATTAGAATCTACCTGCAATAGCATGGTATAATGCCCGTGGAGCTCTAGTTGTGGCTTACATATGAGTTTTACATTTCAGTTTTGCTCATGGAAGTTTGGTACCCTGACATTGAAAATGCCTCATGGCTTCATATCTTTTGTACCCAGATTGGATGATATCGAGTGAATCAGGCACATGAATCAATCTTTACTCATAATTTTCAAGTTTATTAAATTGTTGTTTCATCCATGCCGAGTAAGAGCGCAAAGCATTTTTGTAGGATGTTATTATATGTGCGGTCAATGCATGTCTAGTCCATCTTGCCCCCAAAATTCAGGCAGTCAACCTTTTGTTTGAAGCATCGGTGATTCTCAAGCCTTTGGCGTCTTAACAAATTTAATTTAATAACGTTTCTTCTTTTTGTCTTTGTGAAAGTTTCGTTTTTGTCTTAACACTGGATCTAAACATATCAACTCGACTAATCCTCACCAATGCGCATATTATCCCATCATGTGCACTGGTTAAAAGAAAGGGGGTCGGGATCCGCTTTATATGAGTCGAGAAGTTCTTCAGACTTCATGCTTTTAGATTTATGTTCTGTGGTTCATACATACGAGTAGCTTTCTCTAAATGATGCTCAGTAGAGTAATGTGCTTCATTGCAAAGAAAGATGGAGAAGTTGAGCACCAGAGTTTTCTCCATGTGCCTCCAGTTGTATCCTGGAAGATATGAGGTGGGTCTTCTCTCAATTTAGTCTAAGACGGTCTAAAATTACAAGCAGTTGTTGTCTCTGGATGAGCTTCACAACCTCCGTGGTCTTCCTGATGCAAATAAAGTTCATAGTCGATGGAACATGGAGGATCGATCCATTGTGGCCAATTGTTCATAACAATGGATATGAGAATAACTTGCTCATTATCACATAGCCATCCGAAAGAGAGAGCTGACACAAACATTTACACGAGAAGATTCATTGTCTTATAACCGATGGAGGATAATTACATAGATCCTTCTGCCCTTTTCTTTTACACAATTGTAAAGCTATGCTAGGCTTTTGATATGTATATACCACATTGATTGGCATCTTACTCTAATGAAGGAATTTCTATTTGTTTCTCTGGGAAAAGAACTTTCCCATCTTTTACCTCGTTTTGATGTTACGGTCTTGAATCGAAGTTGGTTGATGATATTAATGAGTAAGTGTCAAAAAGTCAAGACTGAAATAAACAAGACTAATGCTAACATCTGCAAATACAACTATCTGTACATGGTCAAGCTTGCGCAAATTGTGTAAGGAAGAAAAATGCTAAAACCGAATCTGTTTCCTTATCTTATCAGTCAGAATTGCATTGTCAGAGGTAGAGGAGGGAGGGGTCTCAAACGAAATTTGAAATAAAGGAGGAGAAAGAGAGCGGGAGAGAAAGACGCAAAGAGGAGAGAGAGTGCCGCGTAATTAATGAGGAGAGAGCATCGCATTGACAAGCTGCCTGCAAAGTTCTCATTTTTCTTATTTTAATTTCCAACTCACTCGACACGTGTCACCATTTGAATGGATCATGCATGCCACGCGTGCAGATGACGTGATGGTTAGCAACGACTGAATATTTTCTCTCTACCGGAAAATATCGCGTGAGCAAAAAAATGCGAAATTTAATTGCCATCTAATTTTAGTAATACTCTTAGAAATTCAACAAGAGCGCGATGCTCTTATGTTTTGTGTAGCTGTTTTTCCTTTCTCGTGGTAAATTATCTTGAGTTATGGCTCCCCCAAAACTCTGCCTCATCTTCTTGCCCTTCCGGAGGATTCCCTTTTCCATGAACGCCGGTAACACTTTGTTTCTATATGCAAAATATAATTGCCCTTCCGGGCAATTGAGTCCAGACAGAAGCCCGAGGGAGGGAAGGAGCGGCCTCCTTCCATCTCCAAACAACAACCTGAGTGGGAATTGCCCCTCCCCTGTTGGGACCGAAATGGGGTTGACTCAAGGTCGGCCAGCTCTACACATAGTTAAATACAACAGTTCTACACATAGTGAACACCAGCCCCCCCTCACAGAAAATTGACGAGAGAACTCCAGAAGGGTAAGACAATTAACGCAAGGAGGATAATCAGCTATTGAAAAAAAAAAAAAAACCTCGGACGCTCTCTTGCTCTGCATCCGTGCAATGGAATTTTGTGCAGATGCAAACGGTTTTAGATCAAGATGATTTGGGATTCGGCTGTTCGCCGAAGAATTCTCTCTTCCCTCTTGTCAAAGATTGAAATGGAACATGCATGATGCAACTGTGGATTCTTGAGAGCTTTTCTTTGAATCGTTTCAAAACCCACGTTCGACTTGGCTTTGTTCTATGCGATTCGGCTGTTCGCCGAAGAATTCGCTTCGAATCCAGCCATGGGTAGAATCTCTCTATACCATCGGAGAATCTCTCTCACCCCGGTGAGCTACCCCCTATCCAAATGGTGATAGTATGCCCAAACAAACCCTAGAAATTCGTATCGCCCATTCAACTTTCCACCCAAATCACAGAAACCTAAACATCATTTTCCCAAAATGAAGAACCACTTCTCTTAGACACAACACCCTAGAAACCCATCTATGAAATTACAGTTCGATTACTTCATAATGTCACCCCGCTCCCCTCAATCCTTGAGTTTTGTTGTTCGGGAGTCCCGCCTTCGAGTAAGTCAAGTGGCCGCAACCAGATCTTGCTCGAATCCTACCCAGGAAGCCACCAACATCCAACCAACAAGCCACCAACATCCAATCAACAGCATACTAAAGTCTCTTCCCACTAGTAGAAGTCTGGGGGAGTTATGGTCTGAGGAGGATGTAGTTACCATTAGAGGAGACATTCCTACAGAAAAAAAAAACGAGAATGTGAATTAACACTCATAGGGAAACTATACTCGAAGTCAAACGTGAATCTTCAAGCTTTCTTCAGCACAATGAAAAGGGCGTGGAAATAAAAATTGGTCTTGTGTGATATCCTCGGACCAGGGCTTTTTTCCTTTACCTTTGAGTCAGCAGTGGAAAAAAATAGAATATTATCTTTAGGTCCTTGGTCTTTTTCCAGCAATCTCTTAATCATAAAACAGTGCGATCCTGACACCCCTGACCACTCCTATGTTTTTACACACTGTGATTTTTGGGTACACATCCTAGGACTACCTAGAGGTCGTATTACTATACAATCAATCACAGATATAGCCGCAACAATAGGCAGAGTGCAGGAAGTGAAGATGGAATCCAAACGATTTGGTCAGGCAAATGTGGGCAAAGCAAGGGTGCACCTAGATCTCTCTAAACCTTTGAGGTTCGGAACCATTGTCAACCTGGAGAATAAGAAAATCTGGGTGGACTTTAAATTTGAAAGACTCCCACACACCAGAGCCTATGTCCAATGAGATCGAGGCCCTAGACCCTGGTGCCTATGTCCATCGAGGTTGGGTCGAGGACCCCAATGCCTGTGCCTGAGTCTTCAACACTTGGACCTAGGTCTATCAAGGTCAAGCCTCAAACTCTGGTACCCTTGCCCAAGTCCGACCTTAATGGACCTCAGCCTGATCATTGAGGACCCATGCCTGGTCGTCGAGCACCCAAGAATAAGCAATGGTGTAAAAGAATATTTTCCAAAAATATAATTTTTTTTTTTGCGAAATAAGCAGAACCAAAGTATTTTACAAAAAAAAAAAAAGCCTAAGTACATTTGAAGCATTACAATGTCCTATGGTCATGTATATTTGAAACGGATTAATATGATAAAATTTTTGTAGATTGATACATTAACATGTCATGGAAATTCGAAATAGGTACAACAATTGTCCCAAATTAATTTTCGTATTACAAAAAATCCCAAATTAGGGTGCCTCTATCACATTTATCCCAAAAATATTTTCACATCAAAAAAAAAAAAAAATTATAAATCAGTACACTAGTGTCAAACCTACCTTCCGTAAATTGGGGAATTTGTTAAAATCGCTAACTTTGCTCTCGGTCCGTTCGTTTCACGGAAAATAGACCATTTCCAGAAAATATTTTCCCAGAAGTCATTTTTCAGGAAAATGACAATATTTTCTGGTGTTCGGCTAAAACTTGGAAATGTTTTGGAAAATATTTTCCGGTGTTCGGTAAGGAAAATATTTTCCGCTCCCCAGATTGGCGAGCGCAAGCGTCAAGTTGAGGCTCGCCAGATTGACGAGCACGAGTTTGAGATCAACGAGTTTGAGGTTCACCGGTCCGACGACTAGCCAAGAAAGAAGAAAATGGGAAACAAAAAAAAAAAAAAAAAAAAAAAAAGGAAATTAAAAATAATTCGAATTAAAAAAGAAAAAGAAAATTAAAAAATAATTCGAATAAAAAAAGAAAAGAAGAAGAAGAAATGGGAGGAGGAAATAAGGATTTGTAGAGGTATAAGGTAAGAGAGATCAAGTGAGGAAAATGTTTTCCACTTTTCAAAAGTGGAAAACATTTTCCCCTACTTTAGAAGACTTTTTTCCTTTGATGGAAAACATTTTCCTCAAGGAATTCATTTTCCGTGAAACGAACGCTGGAAAATTAGAAAAACGTTTTCCGGAAATTATTTTCCGTGAAACGAACGGAGCCAGTCTCAATTCATTTTCTTCGTATCTGGTTTCTTCAAATCTGCGTGTGACGTGATTGGACGAAGACTAACAAAAGATAGATTAGTGCCTATTGGGAAATTATATTTCTTTATTTAAAGCCCTTCTTCTTGGGCTTGGTCGTGATACGTGTCGACAAGAAAATTTCTGAATATTGACTTAGACCACATAAATCTGAGGGTAAAGAAAAGCACATCAGCAGGTTTGTTTCCGCTGTGAGGAGACGCGCAATCAAAGCTATTCAAAAGGGTTTCAACATGATCCCCTAACTGAAACTGCGAGAAAGCTAATTTCAAATCCTAGTGTACTGTCTGAAAATCTTACCTTTGTTTCGGAGCTTCAGACATTGGAACTTGCGAGGTCCGTGTTCGAATTCAGAGGATCGACGCTTTGTCAATCTTTGTTTCATTTAGTTGCTTACCTTGTGCGTACGCCAGATGCACCCTGCAGTTTCCTATGTTTGAAACAGTACCGTAGAATGACTGCTATCATTCAGCAATTGAGAGTCCAATCCCCCCATCATATGTGGTCAAACTGTAACGAGCAAAAACAATCTACACCACCATAAGCTTCTTAATTATTGACAAACAACTGGATCTCGCATGAAATAATGACTTTCTTTCGATTAGCTGAACCGATAATGGCACAAAAGGCCAAGCTGGCTATATCACAGTATAACTCGGAAGATACAGGAAACCTTATTAGTCCTCTCATGCTTTGATGGATGAACTGCTTTGGGATCTTGCTTCTGGGATAAAAAATGTCAACCCAAGACTCACCAAGCAGTCCCTGCTAATTGGTACAGTTTACACCATTTTACACTCGACACAAACACAAAAACATGTGCGTGAGGGGCGGGGGGAGGGACAGAGAGAGCATTGATCCTGGATCATCTTGTGATGGCTAGAGAAGTCAATTTGTTTGAGTCAAGGTGATTTGTCTGGATTATATCCTAACATGCGTGATAAATCCGCACATGTTTCCTGCGATTCACAACCTTTCGCAAGTAAAGATGTTATGTTTGGCGGGAGAGCTAGAATCTCTCATAGCTGCAAGCAATGTGTCAAAAAAAGCTGCTGCAACTTATTAAATTAACTGATGCATGTAGGAAGGCTAACGAAATTGTTTTCCGACAGATCTAAAAGTGTCAATAATGACCTGCGATGAAGATTTTTCAAAAAACTAAGCTCTGATAAGCTGCATCTTTGCATAATCAAGTAAATTACGCTCAGAAGGGTTAATGGGAGAAAGAAATTGATATAATCACTTGATCCCCACATAAATTCCGGGAACTTACTAAGTTGTGAGCATCCATCAGAAAAAATATGCTCAAGATGCTGCGGTGTATAGATGCTACAAGGAAGGTTTTTAAGGTCTGCACAGTCCCTTAAAAACAACTCTTTCAGTTTGACTAGATTCACAACAGGAGCATATTGCGAGCATGTACCTAGAATTCTTTCCCCAGTATGCGGATGCTGCTTTTACTCAGGATTAGACCTACAAGTTTCGTGTGGCCTGTATTGAATGGCACCCATGGTGGAGAGTAACTGGGCCATTCCAGCCATCTTAATTCAACAGGAAAGTAGATGGGATCACCTGAATGGTATATAGAAAATTCTGAGCCTTTTCATGTTTGTGAAGGCTTGAACACTGAAGTGTACTTCTTCAGGAGCAGCCAACTTGAGCATTATTGCTTCCACTTTATTAGTTCCCTAGCAGCACATATATGAGGAGACGATTTAAGTGCAAAGGCGTCTAGGTTATGCAAGGACTTGGCTAGTAGTAAATAAGATTTGCCATGCTTCTGGTGCCTTTCGTTCTTAGCTTTCAGAATCTGCTTTTACTTTAGCATTTGAAACAAGAGTTTTATAAATGACCTCAATCATAAAATAAATAAAAAAACCACAGTATTTAAGTTCCTGCAGATTTTTCACAATTTACTTTCTGGAGAGAGGCCAATAGTACAAACCATACATCTCGGGGTTGAATATGGAAAAAGCAACTATTATGGACCACCAAGGCCATTATCTTAGCAGAATATATTCACATATCTTTTTAGTAGAAGGCTGTTGGAAATGGTGATCCATTTTTCTAAAGTTTCCTAGAGTTACTAAACTATAATCTAGAATTCCCTAGATGAAGTTTTTGGGTAGTTAAAGATTGTGGCTGGAAAATATCCAGCATGTAATAAGCAAACAATCTCTGAACAAGTCAGAGATGTGGTGGTGGCTGCAAGATGAAGCCTACGTGGACTGCATCCAGGAAAAGTCCAGAATCCTCTAAGGCAGTTGCACTTAGTCGGTGGAAAGGCCTATGAAAAGGCCATAGCTCATTCGTGTAAATTTGTGAGAGGAGCATGAGAATAAACTCCATATCATGAAGCTCCTCCGCCAACACTTCCTTCAACTATTGTAAAACTATTTTTATAAACTAGTGAAACTATTCTAGTCCCATAAAAACTTGCCTTTATCCTTTGAACTATCCTATCTCGTCCCTTCCCTTGTTCATCATATACAAATTATATGCAACACACATTCAAACCACAAACTATCATCAATACCAAAGCATGCTTCCATGCACATTCAAATTTTTAACAAAGGCCAAAACTTCTTTGTAAGAAGCTTTCACCCTACCAAACAGGCATATATATTGTCAAAAACAAAGGACCATGACTCAGTTTACTAACATGCCTTCTGTTAGCACATGAAGCACATCCTCATAGAACCACAATATGCCGCGGTCCCCTGGCTCTTTGGGAGATTGCCTCCAAACAATTTCTCTTCCCATTTCTTGAATCATATCATGCATCTCCAGCTTGCCATACTTAATAGTGATGAGCGACTTATCTACAAGAATAGCAATTCCACCATCCGGGTAGAGATCACAGCTCTCCCAAATTTTTCTCACATAACTCATACACTCTTCCATGAAGAAATATGCTATGTCAGGAAATAATCCTTCTCATAATCATCTAGACCATCAAAGCTCATTCTCAGCACACAGAAGATTTCTCCACTGAAAACTCTATTCAAATTATCTAATGCACTCATCCATTCAAGTAAGCTTCTGCCACGAAGAAATGTACCCAAAACTTTAATAGCTAATGGAAGTCCTTTGATGTTATCCACTACGTTATTTGAAAGCTCTTCATAATCTGAAGGAGGAGAAAGATTCATGAAAACAATCCAACTCAAAAGCATACAAGCACTAGAATGATGTAACACTTGAACTTTGTATATACTTTCTATGCGATGGGAAGCCAGTAAATGTTCATCTCGAGTCATTATGAGATTTTAGCTTCCACAACCAAACCAATCACATCCTCCAACTAGTGTTTCGAATTGGATCAACTGGTTCACATTGTCAATGACGATGAGGACCTTTTTTTTTGGCAAAGTCTACTCTTTATCATGTTCATAACTCTGGGGACATTGCCAAGCTTGAGAGTGTCATCTCATTTTACCTAAGAAAAAAGTGTCTCTTGAAGCTGAAGTTGGCCACCTTCTGTGGATTTCTAGCAAGTTTCTCTAACATTGGAAAGAAAGCTGCAACAGGAAAATTTGCGAGCAAAAGCATTGTAAGTAGCTTTGGCGATTGTCATCTTCCCTATTTCTCCAAATCTGCAAGTCCTGACCATCCAAACCTCATTTGATTCCATGTCTAGCGAAGTATGCAAATCAGACCCATGCAAATTCATGTCAACCACGTTTTTGGGAACACGTAACTGCTCATTGTACAGCTCAGGCCTTGCTCTCTTGACAATGCTCTGAATGACATAAGACTCACGCCTGGTAGATTCCATGCATAAAACCAATGAAGAATACCCGAGGAGATTCAAATACAATTGATACAAGGAATACTAAGTTGATCTCCAATGAGATCAACTCGCAGTCAATATCTCATGCACTATAGACCAGATTCAGTTCCTAGCAATCGGCACCTAAAAGAGAAGATATGGAAATCAACTTTCTGGATACCTAATTAAACAGATAAATACTCAGTCAGCCTTAAGTTTAATCAATAAACAGATCATTACCTTCCTTTTTGATAAACCTGCAAACCTCAAGGGGCTTGTAGAGGGACATGGTCCAGCTGCATGTTTATTTACTCAATGCACGACTTTTGAAATTCCCCTTTTAGAGTGAAGAAAGGATACATAAGCTTTCCTGCTCCAATTAGAGTGAATTGATTTTTTCCCCTTTTATGCATAAAGCTTACCCTGAATTTATTTCCAAGGAAGTAAGTGAAATTCCTTAATCAACAGTTGGAAAGGATTAAATGAGAGCCTTACTCGTCAACCAAATGCCAGCCAGAGATGTTTGCTGCTTTAGTCAGTGCTTCTCTCCACCTCTTCACCTTCTCCGAATCGCCCTTCGACTTCAACCTCTCGTCGTGACCGATTAGGGCTTTTCCATACCTCCCGCTCTGGTTCCTCACCTCCGACGGATCCACCTTGTCCAACAGTGGCCACGAGATCTGCCCCATCGTATCCCTGCACTCGACGATTCTCACCAGCTCGTCCAAGCACCAGCCAGAGGACCCGTAGTTCTCCGAGAACACGACGACCGAGATCCTCGACTCCCCTATGGCTCCATGGAAGCTTAGGAACACGTCTTACCCGCATGGACGGCCAGAAGGACAAGGGTGGAGCGTCGCCGGAGGCCCCCGGGCTCAAGCTCGACATGAGCGATGAGAGACGGAAGGGAGAGCGACCTCCTTCTCAAACAGCAGTCTGACCGTGTGAAATGCATCGCCTTTTGGACTGAAATTGGTTGATACAGGGCCGGCCATGGTTGCACCAGTGAACAGCTTGTGGTGAGAGACGTGCCCACGATTGAGGAATCCTTTTACGTGCATTAAGCATAGTTTAAAAAAAAAATCACAAAAAAGTTCAAATTATAATCATTACAATTACCCTAATTTTTTTCTTGTGATGCAAAATATCCAAAAATTATATCTATATTAAACATTTTTCCTCCAAGGTCCGTTAGATGGCTAAAGCAACTGAATTTTTTATTCCACTTAAGTCACGTGCGCACCATGTCAATAACATTTAATTTTTTTTATTTCCACGTAGGCAAATTTTTAATGATTTATGTAAGAGGATTAACCCTTCTCGTTAACATAACTTTAATTGAAAGTAAATATGTCATATAGATATAAGTTTTGGATTTTTAGTGCCACGGAAAAGAGGTTCAGAATAAATGTGTCATAATGAGCATAGTTTTGTGTTTTCGATGGCACATAAAATTTATGATTTCTTATAAAAAGTTACCAAGAAACATCAAAAGTCATTTCAACGTTAGGGAAATTACCAAACAAGTTTGAATATTTCGAGTGGTTGAAAAATTACTAACCTCATTACATATTTTTTTTACCTTTCTAAGCTTAGCTTCACTTCGTATTATTTAAATTACTTCAATTTGAAAATGAAATTATTCGTCACATGTGGATGTTATAGTAAACAAAAAGCTACTAATCACATATAATTAATTATTTCCTGTATTAAAAGTTGCTAAACATATTAAAAGTTGCTTCGATGTGTGATCAAAAACATTTTCACTATTACGAAAGTAAGTTTGCTCCTCTAAGTGAGAAAATATAGGCTAATTTTTTGAAATACGTTGAAAAATGTTATAAATATATGGACGATATATTTTAATGGACCAGTTACCTATACCCTGCAAAATATTAAAGTATAATGAAATATATTCTCCATCTATATTATTATATTAAAAACAGAAGTTTCTGCTATTATATTTTTCCTCAACTGTTTATAAGAAAATAGCACATGAGCAAACAAATGTAAAATCACAAACTAATGGCCATATAATTTTAAGAAAACTCTTGAAAATTCAAAAAGGGCGATTGGCTATTATTTTCATCAAGCAGTTCTTCCTTTATCATTTAATATCCATCTTGCAAAATTGCTTGCACTAATAAACACGTAATTCAGACAATTTAAAGGATAATAGTTAATAGTTTATATCTATATTGCCATCTAATTTTATCGTTTCCATTTCATTTTGTTGTTCCTTCCCTTTTACAATCTTAATATTGTAATAATTTGATAATTTTTTTTTTGTTTGAAATGTTGGTATCATTTATAAGATGATGCACGGGAGCTCAGGGGCATTCCCCAACATTACAAAGATAACTAAGTACATGAAAAAAAAATGGAGGGAGTCTCCATATAGTAGCCAATATTTCATTTGTTTTGGAAGATCTAAATTTTTGTAATATGAAGCTTGCCCTTTGGCAAGTTTACGGACTTTAGCCACGATGATAAAGACATTATTTGACTTGTTTTGGAAACATTTACAGTTATATTCTATCCAAATGTAATAAATGGTTACTAAGAAAATTACCTTGAGAAGCTTCGCCGCCAAGTCCTTGCCTTTGATAGCCCTGATTATCCATTGGAGTTAATCATTCCATCATCCTAAAGAATAATAGATTTTGTATTGTGTGAGGATAATACGCCATATGCTTTCAGTTCATCTTCACTGAAATAATAGATGTTCTTGATTTTCTAGACCA
The DNA here is from genome assembly GCA_017140615.1 of Eucalyptus cladocalyx. Taxonomy (NCBI): domain Eukaryota; kingdom Viridiplantae; phylum Streptophyta; class Magnoliopsida; order Myrtales; family Myrtaceae; genus Eucalyptus; species Eucalyptus cladocalyx. The sequence continues at coordinate 41,224,912 of CM029518.1, forward strand.
GCCAAACATAAATTACAATGGATTCTAAGGTGATACGATGTCCATTGTTGGTAATCTATCTCCACAAACTAGCCACCCAATAAAATTGCATTTGTTGACCCCGCCTATCTATATTAGTTGATACCATCCCACTATCGATCCCACACTCTTAAGTTCACTGTATAACTCTTTGCAACAATATCTTTGCCTAGACATAGCTTACTCTAAAGTCAGTCTCAATTTAAGAATGCCACGCCAATGCCACACCAACTCCACACCATTCGACCCTTGAGAGCTGCATGATCGAAATGCCTCTACATTTGGTACTGTGAACTAGCTTACTCCATAAGGAAGAGGATGGAAAATTTATAAGGTTCTAGAGCACTCAGCTTAGTAAAACTTTGTTCCACAAATTTAAATTGAGCAACCCTATTCCTCCCTCCCTTTTTGGCAAGCAAAAAATTTTCCAAGCAACTTTATGCAATTTGTGGCCTTCCATATTTCCAACCCATAAGAATTGCCTAATCTTCATCTTCACTACGTATATAGTTTGCTTTGGAAGCAAAAACATTTGCATCAAATAAGTATAGATGAAAATAAGTATTGATGGCCAACTACAGATGACTAGGATAGCTTATATGTTGTATGCCCTAGCCTTCTATTCTTTTGAAAATTTTATCAGTTGTACTCTTGCAATTTGTGTGCTTCAATTGTCTTGTGACAAGAGGAACACCAAGGTATCTAATGGAAAGGATACCTGTGAGGAAAGGTGTGTGATCCAATATAATACCCTATTTGACCTCAGCCAGACTAGAGAAAAAGATTTGACAGTTATCTAGGTAAAAATGTAGTCCTGTGAGACCTGCAAATTCATCAAGTGTTTTGACAAGGCAAATAACAGAATCGGCATCTCCATGAGCAAGATGAAACAAATCATTGGCTAAGCAAAAGTGTAATTTTTCTTGTTTTGCAGCGCCAATGATACTTGAAAGAAGATATGACCACTTTCTCAAAGATAATTCTGTTAAGAATCTCCATAATTAAGACAGAGTCAATCGCCTTGCCATAGTCCATTGGTATTAGCAAAGTAGCCAACTTGTTCGCCATTGAGGCTTATTGAAAACCTCGGTGTAGTTATGTATTGAGCTATCAAATTAATCAAGTGCTATGGTGAATTGATAGCTCTTAGAACCTCGAGTACTGCCACCCATTTTACCATGTTAAAAGCTTTCATGAGGTCAATTATTGCCACACGGTTACCTTTGTTGCCCTTATGGTAGTTGTGAAGGAACTCCTAGCAAAGTAGAATATGCTTCAAAATTTGTTGACTCGAGATGAAAGCAGTTTGGTTGAGGCCAACAACCAAAAGAATGATAGAGTTGATTCTTTTGGTAAGTAGCTTCAATATGATTTTATATAAAACATTGTAGCATGAGATAGAGTCTAAAATCTTCCATGTGAGATGGATTCAGGACCTTCAACACAAGAGATATCATAGTAGAATTGAGGTACGGATACCTGGAGTGCTAAAACTTGGCACGGAGGGACACTTAAGTGTCAAAATCGGAACAAAATGGATCACTTAAGTGCCAATCCCGCCAAAATGTCGACGTGGCGATTTTCCGATGAGGCAAGTGCAAAACGACATCGTTTTAATGCTAACACGGTAAAAAAATTAATATAAAATTAATTAAATTTAATTTAAAACTAAATTTATTTAAAAAAATTTAAAAAAAAATAAAAATATTAAAAAAAACTATAAAAAAAAAAAAGAGGCAGGCGGCTGAGGGCTGAGCCGCCTGCCTCTCTCTCCTCTCTCTCTCTCTCTCTCTTTTTTAATTTTTAGTTTTTAAATATTATTATTATTTTTAAATGTTTTAAATAAATTTAGTTTTAAATTTAATTTAATTAATTTTTTTTATCATGTTAGCCCCAAAACGACGTTATTTTTGTATTGTATAACCACATCAATGTGCAAAACAGCGTCATTTTGCACTTACTTCGCCGAAAAATCGCCACATCGGCATTTTGGCCTGATTTTGGCTGAAGTAGCACTTAAGTAATCCATTTTACTTTAATTTTGGCACTTAAGTGTTACTTTCCTAACTTTTAGCACCTAAGTGTCCCTCCGTGCCAAGTTTTGGCACTTTGGGTGTACTTCTCCCTAGTAGAATTTATAGTTTTCAACATCCTCCTTGAGAAGGAGAAGTCCATTATAGCATCCACTATGTCATCCTATGATGGGCCAGACTTTTTTGTAGAATAAATTGTTATATCCATATGGACCCATAGCTTTGAAGTTGTTGATGCCTTTTAGAACTCTAAGGATCTCAGCTTTTTGAAAGCCTAGTGAAGCCATGAGGTCACTTACATCTTCCAAGAATAAGGAGGCATACCGCTTATAAGGGATATGAATGTGTCAAGAGTTGCCAAGTATGCGATAGTAATAGGAGACAATTGTATCCCCAAGAGCTGAGTAATTTTGTTCTATCATCAAGTGAGAGCTAAGTAATTCTGTTCTAGGCACTACTACTCATCATGGAGGCAAAGAAATCTAGTTGTCATTGGCCATCTCCTTAAGCCATAGATTTCCAGATTTTTTTCTTTAGGAGAAATTCTTCATGTTTGCTAAGGGTAAGTAGTTGCCCCAATTGTGCCTTTTCTTCCTCTTGAGTGCTCATATTGTTACAGTCCAATGCAAGAACTTGTTGTTACCATTGTAGGTTTTCCTTGGCTTTCTTGACCTTCATACGCAAGTCACCAAATTGAGACTTATTAAGGTGATTGAGTTGTTGTTTCAATGCTTCGAGCTTCTTCACCAAAATAAACATTTTCAATCCTCTAATTTCCTGTTGCCAGAAAGCATGGACTGTTGGTAGAAAATCGTGGCTTTCGGTCCAAAAATTGAAGAATCTAAAAGGTGGCTTCCTTCTCCCAGAGCAGTGTTGAGACATATCAAGCAGGGGGAATGATTTGAAACGCATGGTAGCAAAAATTCTACCAAATAATGAGTGTACCTATGTGTTGCCAATTTGCATTTAATGAAGACCCTGTCAATCTTGCTCACTGTATGATCATCATTGAACCTTTTATATAACCATGTGAAAAAAGGGCTTGTGGAATGAGGCTCGATGAGCGTAAACTCCTCAATCTTAGTGTCTAGCTCATGTATTCCAAAAGTCCATCGGATATTAGATTCAATCCATTCATTTGTATCTCTTGTTTCATTGAAATTACCTATTAGTAGCCAATGCACATTTTATGTATTATCAGTAAAGAATGTGTTAATGTTCAGACACAAAGTAATGCATCCATGAATTGCAGAAAGGAGAAATGAGTCATTTCCGAGATTCTCAACAAGGAAGTGTATGACTTGATTGAAAACTTCCGTTATAGTCAAGCTAATAATGGACGGTTTCCACAATATCCATATTCTACTGAGATTGTTGCTTTGATAGTTATGGATGCATTTCCAGCCTTTAAACCTAATTTGACACTAAAAGAGGAGTTTTTTCAATTGCATATATTAGTTAGGCATAACATGAAAATAATTATGAGTTGGAAAATTGAAATATTGCTCTATTTATTTAGTTGCTCAGCAACTAAATTCATTATAAGAACTCTAACAAAATTGCAAGTTGAAAAAGTTATAAAAAAAAAAAAAAATGGCGAAAATCATAAACCCCAAAAGCCTGATTGCGCCTTGACTTCACCCAAAAGAGCGACAGTGATTGCGTTCGATTTGCTTTTCGAGTGAAGCGAAGAGAGGAGAAAAAGAATGGTGGTTCAGATCCGTTAAGCGAGATTCGGGTGCAAGAATGGGCCCTTCTATCGGGTCATGGCCGCTGATAGCAAATCTCCTCGCGACGGCATGCATCTCAAAGTATTAGGATGCCGCATTTACTCAAATTAATTTTCGTGCCACTGAAAATCTTAAGCCGATAAACAAGTACCACATCTTTTATAAAATTGGTGCAACGGACAAGATAACCAGAAGTTTCTGAGAAAAAACTTCATCCTTGCGTCTTCTTCCCTTTAATTTTGTCTACTTGGTGGAACATCTTAAGCCAGCGGACTTGAATTTTAGGCTTGCCGCGGCTAGTCCTTTTCTAAGGACAATAATCCTACAAAACCTTATATATACTCTTGTGATGTTTTGAACAGAACTGGTTTATCCCCTTTTTTTAAGGGGAAAAAAAATGATAGGGGATCTTGTACACATACTCTAAAGGGAAAATTCCAAATAAGGATCCGAAGTGGACTAATTTTCTCAAATAAGGATCCGAAATGAACTTTGTGTCAGATAAAAATATAAAGTGGACCCATTGTCTCAAATAAGGACCCGAAGTGGTTGAATCAATTCCAAATAAGGACCTAAGCTTGCTGGTCAACCAAATATTTGCCAGCTATTAAGCATGTGACATTTCCGATGACCGGAGTTTGGGTAATTTTGTCCAAAAAATAATCTAGGGAAAATTAACAAATCCTAAAACATAAACAAAAAACCTTAGGTTTTCTACGGTCTTCCCGTTCCTTGTACCCATTCTCTGCAAAGTCAAAGACCGAAGTTCTCCCCATTCCTTGTACCCATCTTCCACAAAGTCAAAGACTCAAATTCTCTGCCGGTTGAGGCACAAGTTCAAAAACAAGAACAAAACCAGATTCTTTTTTCTTTGTTTGCGGAGACACAAATTCTCCGCCGAGCAAGGTGAGGAGCAACAAGAATCGAGTCATGACGATGATCGGGCAGCGATTTGGTTGAGGAGCAGCGGGGGAGAAGAAAGAAGAAAACGTAAACATCTAAATGAATAACCTAAACTTAATTAATTTAGAATTTACCCTTTTTTTCCAATTACAATTTTTTGACAAAATTGCCCCTATTTTAATCTTCGGAAAATGTTTGCCAGCGAGCTAAGGTCCTCAATAGAGATTAACTTGATCACTTTGGATCCTTATTTGACACAAAATTCACTTCGGGTTCTTATTTGAAACAATGGATCAACTTCGGGTCCTTATTTGACACAAAGTTCACTTTGGGTCCTTATTTGAGAAAATAGATTCACTACAGGTCTTTATTTGGAATTTTCCCTACTCTAAATGCATCTTTATGAATTTGGAAAATTAATCTAAATAAATGCGACATGAATTTATCATTTTTAGGATTTTTTTTTTTTGGTAATATTAACCATATTCTTTTATAATCTGTGTATTAAACATTTCTTATCATTTGGCAAGGACTAATGCAGGAACAACATGTTCGGGAGCCAAATGTAACTAAGCATTCGCCAGCCCTTGCTTGACCACTTGCCAGATCTAGCCATGACGGCTGCGAGCTTTGAGGTTTAATCTAGCTTTTAAGCTCACGGTTGCCATGGCCGCTGGAGCTTGAAGCTTGGCCTAAGAGTCTGCTTCATGGAGGAAAGTATGTTTTTTTACTTCCTCTTGAACAAGTTCCACAAGTTTTTATGTCAAAGAGGCCTGTTAAGGTTCGGAAGATTTTCTGCTTTATATGCTTTGACTGGGAGCCACAACAATTTCAGGTTCTCTAATGGGATCCTTTCGATCAGAGACCATACTTTCCTTCTGCACTTCCATCTCAATCCTGATGGCTTCCTTTAGAAGAAGGGTGACTCATATCTTCTGGATTGTACACCTTCGACTTTTTCTCTTTCATTTTCATCTTTTTATTTCTTGAACCAGTCCGGAATGAGTCACGAATTTCCATAGGTAGCTTCGAGTCGGATCTCTGGCGGGTGGTCATGCAAGGGCCGATGAACGCCGCCAGAGATCTAGGTGGCAGTGGGCAGCAATGAACATGCGCCAGAGAGCTTTGGCCGAGCAATCCCGAGCTTGAGAACGATGGATACTAACTTCAAATTTTCTTCTTCTTTTTTTTAGTTTTTATTTTTTAATCTCTTTAGGTGTGGTGCTTGCGTGGGTGCCTCTTGTCCTTGAAAAGCACTAAGAATGCCACATTGAATCCATGTCATATTTTTAACATAACCCTAATAGAAGATAAATGTGTTATTCGGATACAAGCTTGAGATTTTTGGTATTACACAAAAAAAATTAGGTAACTGTGTCATAGTTTGGGCTATTTTGTAGTTTTTCCCTAAAAATATCACTGTGCAGATCATGGGTTCCTTTGAGTTCAAAACTAAGTACTGTGCAGATCATAGCTTCGTTTGTCTAGCATATAGAGCGATTCTCAGTTGCGAACATCGGCCAGAGCCAGACAACAGTCGGGTGCAAGGTGTATCGAACTTTTCCTGAAAAAAGGAAGGGGATTTTATTTATGTTGACTAGTTGATTAATCTCTAATTAAAGTTTTGGCTTTATCTTCCTATAAGATAAACGCGACACCAGCTCGAGGAATTTTTACCTTTTGAGAATTTGTCACTTCATGATAACATAAGATAATGTAGGGTTTTGGGAACCAAGACACTTTTGACTTGCATGTAATTCACTACAACGGCAGAGTTTTTCTCATAGGACAAATAACGTGCATCCTCAATGTATGGAACTGCGGATTATGTTTGCCTGATTGCTACCTTCATTTGAACAGTGGAACTAGGCAAAAACTCCTTCCCCCGATGGTCGAATATACTCAATGAGATTATGGATGCCAATGATTGTCCTCGGCTGGCATGCCTTGACATTGGCAGTCCGGAAGAACTTCTAAAGAGGAGAAGGTTTGCAGAAATTGAAGAGGCCTTTAGCTAGGCTTTCAATGAGGATAAGGACAAGTTCGAGAAATCAAACGTTTCTTCCTCTTCACCATCTTCAAATTCAGGAGCAACGAGGCCTAAGGAAAAGCTCCATATGAACAACAGATCATTGTAAGATTTCAGAAATGCATGTACGGTTGTAATATAAACTTCTTTTCTCTTGGTTTTGCATCTGCCAATTTCTGTCTCTGTACCGGGGTTTTTTAACAGGTCATTCATAAAGATAGGGGTGGTGTTATAATTTCTGTTAAAAGTTAAATCTGGTGAGAATCGTGAGGGCCATTTCAATTTTTTTTGGATGTCTTAGCAGGAAATATCGCAAGTAAATGATCAAGTGCATATGGGGTCGAAGAATTGTAGCCCGACTAATTTCGACATGGAATATCACAATTCGCAGGAGACTATCTCACACCAAAATTTGGTTAGGATGCACAGAAAAAGCATGCAGTTCAATATGCAGAAGTACAGAGTACTTATGGATGCTAGAAAATATTGGGTAGGTTATACACTCCACGTAGGCGAAATGTACCACCATACAAAAGTCGACACGTGGCAAATTCGGGCCCACCTGTCAGCGCCCATTAACTCCGTCTCTCTCCCATTTACTCTCTCTCTCCTCCCCTCCGTTTCTGCCCACAACTCTCTCTGCCCCTCTTCTCTCTTAACTTCTCATTTCTTTCCTCCATCGGGGGAAACATGGGCTTTGGCGGCGACGGACGTGGCGGAGGTGGCGGAGGCGCCGCTGGCGGTTTTTTAACCTCATCCTTAGCCGTGTGAGCAACAGTCTCATACCTCCTCGTCGGCTTCCGATCATTTCCAGCTGCCCGCGCTCGTGGCAGGGAAGGCGGCGGCGGCGGGGGCGGCGGAGGCGTGACTGGAACTTCTATTTCCTCGACTACAGCATTACGATCACCACTATCTTTGGCGACCACACACTTGGTCTCTTCTTCTCTTCTTCGTCTTCTTCTTCTCCGTTCCTTCTTCTCCATGCTCTATGGAAATGCTATCAGAGAAGCTTAGACTCCACAAGCAAGCAGCTTCATCCTCCGACTATCCTCGCCTTTACTCTCGGCAACATTTCCCCCCTCAATTTTTCAGTTCAGTTCATGCTTTGCACATTGCAACAATCTTATAAATAGCTCCCAAAACCAAAAGCAAACCAAAATTTATCAATTAATAAAAGATGGGGTCGATGGCAATATTGAAGCTCCCAGTCATAGACTTCTCGAGCCCGCGGCTAGAACCGGGCACAGCCGAGTGGACCGCCGTGAGGGACGAAGTGAAGCAAGCGCTGGAAACTTACGGCTTCTTCGAAGCTCGGTTCGAGAAGGTGCCTGTGGAACTGCAAAAGCCAATGCTTGGCTCAGTCCAAGAGTTCCTTCTGCTCCGCCACGGGCCGCCGAAGGGCTGGAGCCAGAAGACGTCGTGGGCAGCTGCTGGGACAAACGAGACAGCGACCTGGTCGTCGTTGGCATCGTCGGTGGCGGAACAAGGGCAGCGTCGTCGATGGTGGAACAGAATCAGTGATGCTGGTGACGGAACGGCAAGAACGTCGAGGGAGGTGGATCTGACTGCAAGAGGGGGGAAGCAACGGCCTTGGGACTGGGGATACTCGGTCGAAGATGACCGAAGAAGAAGACTTCCTCCCTCGCTTTCTTTTCTTCTTTCCCACCCTTCTCTCTCTCTCTCTCTGCTTTTCTTGTCTTTTCCCTTGCATGTGTCAGACTAACAAGGGAAATTTTTTCGAAAACAGAGAAGTAAGAGAGAAGAGGGAAAGAGAGGTGTGGGCAGAAACGGAGGGGAGGAGAGAGAGTACAGGGGAGACAAACGGAGTCTTAAGGGATAAATTAAGACTGACAAGTGAGTCCGAATTTGTCACGTGTCGACTTTTGTATGGTGGTACATTTCGCCTACGTGGAGTGTATAACCTACCCAATATTTTCTCGATGGATGCACCTAGATGCATCATACGTACTCTCGTTCTCTCGAAACTCGGAAATATTATCTGGTGCATATGGAGTCCGTAAGAAAAAGCTCTATTGAGAACGGAAAGAGACGCTGAGAAATTAGCTGGAAATGTCTGATGTTCACTCAGCAAGACTTCAGACAGACTTCAGGGAGTGATCACCTTTTGGGAGCATTCCAGGGTCGCTGCTATCATTGTCCTGGTCCACCATTTGTGTTTGTCCACTTTATTTAGTCACTTCCTAATCCGAATTCGGTAAGAGTCACATCTGTGATGTACTATAAGATTCACCAAATATAGATAAAAATCTCTTGAGGCAGACTTTACAACGACACCTCCCCTAATTTCCTTGGCCAATTTTTTTTATTTTTTTTTTTGGGTGAGGATTGGACCGCATTAACTTTGAATATGCGAATTATATCAATGATGAGATGGAAACCAGATGATTGATCTACTTTATAAAAGATTCTCCAAAGACAAAGTAAATTTTATTCAAATAGCCCTTAAAATGGAACATTTTCTCATAAGATTCTTTAAAATGAACTTCATTTCAAATAAAGTCCATAAGTAAGCGATTTAGTCTTCAGTCACCCACAACTCACCCGCTAATCAATTATTTGCCGACGGACAAGCATGTGAATCTCATGTGACAATAACCAAACCATGACTAAAGACATTTTCATTTAGGATGGAGGTTGATCCGTGCCCTAGAGGCGAGATCTAAGGCTCAAATCAAGCACAAGCATGTCAACATTTGACGCTTGTGGTTGCCACTATTTAATTCTTGATATGACGATGGCTGATGGGCAAGGAGAAAGATGCGCGCAAAAGAGATGGTGGAGAGAACGCTCACAGAGGGAGACGAGGGTGATGACGGCACACAGAAAAGGGGAAGGGCGACAACATCAGACGAGGCAACATAAAATGAGGCTATGCTATCGGTGATGGCTGCGTGCAGTTGCAAGATTTTGGTGTCCTGGCGACTTCTTGTCCACGGTTCATTGTAGATTTTGTTGGTAGTTTATTTGTAAAACAAACTTGAAAGTTCCTCCTCCCACATAGAATAATTAGAAGTGCGTGTCAATATATAACTGTGAAAGCCTTCCACTCTTTCAAATGGAAATGATGGGTTTAGTGGATTGGACCCTACAATACGCACATGCCGGTATGCAGTAATTAGATGTACTTCGCAATTGGGTTATGGTTGTTTTTTATAAATTAATTTTGAATTTTATTCCTCCTAAAGGTTATTCAGCATCTTAGAATCTTTAAGGAGTTGTGTCTTTGCAGAAGTTTTAAAATTCATAATAAAATATATTATTATCATTGTTATTATTTAGGGAAAAAACCACAAAAAACTCTAAACTTGACTAAAAGTGACAAATTTACCCCAAACTTTTTTCTATGACATGAAAAACTCCGAAGTTTGCTAATCGTAACACATTTACCCCGAACTTTCATTTGTGACATAAAAAACCCTGAATTTTTATTTTTGTGACATATTTACCCTAAATCATAGGGATATTTTTGTCTTTTTACTTTTAAAATTTTTTTACTTTTTTTCTTTTTCTTCTTTCTTCCCTCCGCCAACTTCGGGCGAGGCCGGCCTCGTCGGCGTCGGGCGCGGGCCTCCTCGCCCGGATCCGGCGAGGGCACCCTTGCCCGACACCGGCGAGGGCCTAGCGAGGAGGCCCTCGCCCGACGCCGACGTGGCGGGCGGCCCTCGCGGGGCCGCCGGCGAGGGGTGCCCTTGCCGGCTTCGGGCGAGGGCCGCCCTCGCTAGATCCGGCAAGGAGGCCCTCGCCCGACGCCGACGAGGGCCGCCCTCGCCTGTGTCGGGCGAGGTCACCCCTCATCAGCGTCGGCCCAGGCGAGGGCGACCCTCGCCAGGGAGGCCCTCGCCCGACGCCGATGAGGGCCTGCGTCGAGCGAGGGCACCCCTCGCCGGCGTCGGCCCAGGCGAGGGCGACCCTCGCCGGGAGGCCCTCGCCGGCGTCGGCCCATGCGAGGGCGACCCTCGCGGGGAGGCCCTCGCCTGCGTCGGGCAAGGGCACCCCTCGCCGGCGTCGGCCCAGGCGAGGGCGACCCTCGCCGGCGCCGGCTTCCCTCCGCCGGGGCGGCGGAGAGAAGAAGAAAAAATAATTTAAAAAAAGAAATAAAAGAAAAAACATAAAGAATAAGACGAAAATGCCCTTAATGGGGTAAATCTGTCACTTAAGGCAAAGTTTGGGGTTTTTGGTGGTCTTTTCCCTATTATTTAATAGGAATTCCAAAAATGTCTTTGGGGAAAGCATCTGTTCACAATAACTCTAAAAGACTATTCATCATTTTTTGTCTCATATTTTCTTTAGTCATGTCGATTTTCTTTCAAAAAATTTCAACCATTTATTTTTAATTGTTTCCTTTTAAGAGTTCTTGGAAAAATACGGAAATTGCTATCCGGAATTCTCATTGAGATTTTGTTGTATCGATTTTGTTCAATAACTATTAGCAATGTAGAGGATAAATAATGTTTTAAAGAGAGTATTATCACGCTTCAAAATCTGACTCCACTCTTCTTCCCATTCATATTTCTGCTGACAGATCTAGAGGTAGGGAAATGGAGTTCTTGCAAGTGACTTGCTTTGACGGTGTGGACGAAGAACTCGAGGCATTGTGGACACTAGCTTTCCTCTTTGGAGCTCCCGCTTGGCTGCCTATCGAGGTAGACCCTGTCGACTGAGGCTTGGAAGTGGCTGCCCATGCTGATAGGATTCCGAAGTTGAGGCCAAAGCCACTACGCACCATTGTCTTGATCGCGCCCGGGGCTTCCTCATGGCAGCTAAGACTGTAAAAAGCGGGCAACGAGCACATCGGAGATGCCGCGATTGAGACGAGAAACGGCGCGAAAGGGGTCGTTGAAGGCAAAACAAAACAAAAACAATGCCTTGTACGAAAATGTCCCTATAATATTTTGAAATTGTTTCTTATTTCAAGTAATGTTGATATGAGGGACGCTCTATCACCATTGATGGAATTTGAAGCATGAAGATTACTAGAAGCCGAATGGATCATGATAGAGTGTAAACACGTTTAGAAGAATGGGAAGTTCACAATAACTTAGAGGTATCATGATAAGGTGAATAATGAGTGAAGTCTTGAACATTAGTGTACCCATGGATAGCAATACGCAAGTCAATTGCTGATAGAAACGGCTTATTATATCAGCTATGGAGAAAAATATTTTTCACTAGTTCAAGCAATCTGGATAAGAAGACCAATGTTCTTTTCACTTAATTTGCGAGTTAGAGGTTATAAATAGCTAGCTTTCAAGGCTTGGAATCTCAAAGTGAAGATATGGAGAGAAATCAATTTGATTGTTACCTATGTTACTCAATCAATTAGAAGAATAGATTATTGAGCCACATAGCTTATTCTATTTAGGGAAACCTCATTATTACCTAGAAGATTTGATCATATGGGTGACCAGATCTCATAATAATTGCGTTCGTAATTTCAATGGCTAATTAATCCTCTTAAGGATTCTCTAACAGTTAATTTGGAGGCTGAAGACTATATAAGAAGATTGATACACGCTGAATAATTTATGTAAAACTAAGAAAGTTGTAAATATCGATGTGATCACATTCTTTTTATGTTGTAAGCATGATTTTATTCACTTGTGATCTACTCCTTTGAGAGTTGTCATTGTTCAGTGTTGTAATTTGAGGAGTGTACAAATATAGGTAGTGCTTGTCTATTGATAGTGGGATCTATCAATTTTGGATAGAAGCAGCACGTGCTTTGGTGTAACCATTAACTAGAATATTAATAGATTCTAGCCTATTTGTGGTGAATAAAGACGCAAACTTGTTATAAACCAAACCACCATAAAATCTGCCAGCATTGTATTTTATCTCTTTACTTATTTCACCATTTATCTTATAGAAATATCTTGCATCTTATATTATCCATTGTTTTTGCATCTATCAAATATAGTTTAAGTAATTCCACGAAAAAGAAGAAAAGAAAAAAAAAAGTTTTGAAAATCAGCTTATTCACCCCCTTTGGTTGTATCATCAGCCTCCACAGAAAGTGCCACGTGAGGTGCACATGCTTAATGAGCGATGATAGTTGGTTTGTAAGCTAGGAGTGATTTGAAACTTGTGATTTGAAACTTAGTCGTTCATTTTAAAGACTAATTTGAAACAAGGTTCACTTTGAAAACTTTTAAAAAGAACGACTTCCCTTCATAAAGGCTGTTTGAAAATTTCTCGAAAAGTTTGCCAACTCTTTTGGGGAATTAAAACTTCAATGCTTTATAAAAAAATAAAAATAAAAAGCCTTTCATTTTGATCAGTTTCGAGCAGTTTGAATGTTTACCCATGTGACTAGGCAGTGTTCTCATGGAAAAAGGACCAATTACGCATCAATCAACCTCTCCCTTCTTGGCGTATTGAAGCTTGCAATAAGAACACATATTAGATTCACAAGAAGCACCTGCGATTTAAACAAAAAGAAAAGAAAAGAAACATGGAACATATCTTGTAAGTTCTAGTTAAAATTTGGTAATGTAAAGCATTTCGGAAAGTTCTTCTCATTAAAACTGAAAATGAACTTTCGCACTATTAACGCTTCTACTTATACATAACTGGTGACCACACACACACACACACAGTTTGTGCTAACTTGAGAAAAGAACACTGAAAGGACTTCGATACAATGGTGAAAAAGATAGAAACTACAACATATGTACAAGCATATTCCATTGACCCACCAAAACCTAGTTTATGACTTGGATTCTCTCTTCCTTCCTGTTTCCAGCATGTACCTTCATGCCGTCAAGCAAAAAGTTGCTTCACTTCAGTATCTCTCTCCAATTATGCAAGAGCCGTATCATGTCATCTGGGTCACAATAAAACAGCAGCAACAAGGACTCTAATGTCCAGCTTAATAACAAAACGAAACCCAAAAGGACAAGAAAGTAACAGAAAGGGCAGCGCGGGAGTCCTTGAAAATTTAGGGCATCAGTCCTCCCGCTTGCTCCATGAGTTCACTTGTGTACCCATTCCATCAATCAGACTCTCCAGTTCAAGATAGATTCCCGTGTCATTCAACGTCAGGTGGTCTTCTACTTCTATGTTGTCCGCATCGGCGCCAATAACCACGTCTTCCTTGAGGAGTTTCTCGGAAATCCCATGGAATACCGAAGACAAATCAGATGAGCTAGCTCCGGTCATCTGATTGGGCGTCTGGCCCTGCGCAACCCTGAAATCTTCACCATCCATCGAAGGCCGCGGATTGTGCATCTGAAAGGTGCCAAAATGCTCCGGCACAACACTATTTGGCCGACGCTCCATCTGTGCCAAATCGTCACTGATTTTCAGGCAATCAACTTTTGGGCTTTGAATCATGTGATCCATTGCTTCTAGCAAGCATTTGGTGGCTTCAGCATCGGGACCAAGCAATTCTCTCTTCTTGCTCGATTCACAGGTCTCTAAATCTCTCTTCTGCTTCTTCTTCGGGGTTAAGTTCAGGATAAAGTTGGGGCTTTTTACTGCTTTTATGAGGAAGAGGAATAATTGCTGGTTCCTGCAGTCGGCATGGCGAACCCGTTCAGCGACCTGCTTGATCTCATGCTGCAAGTTTTCCTGCTCTTCTCTTAGCTTAAGGATCTTGGTCTTCAACGCTTCCTGGTCCTTCTTAAGCATTTTGAGTTCCGCTTCCTTTTCAGCTTTCTGGTAATCAGAGGTGACAGTACTACTCGATTTTTTTCTATGCTTGTTTAAGTTGGGTCTCCTCTTTATGTTCTTCAGCAAATGCTTCTTCCCTTTCTGAAAAACTTGGTTTGCAAACTCCCATCGATCTGGATTGATCTTCCTAAAACCCTGCGACACATTTTTAATTATGATGCATGAAGAATAGAAGATAGGAAGAAGCTATGTCTAGGAGTTCATAATGAACCAAAGGCTAAAGAGTAGAAAATAAGCAGAATGAAGGCCAAGAAAGTTTCAGTGGAAGATGTGCACAGGGGGTATTACTAGGCCAATATAGAAAGTACACGGATTATAATGCACGTCAAGAAGAGATCGCTTACAAATATCCAAATACCAGTACAAAGAGTGGAAAATTTTAAGAGTAAAGGCAAACAACTCAAAATCAATCCAGCTACTACTAGATATAATATGAATACAACAGTGCAGAATTATGCTTCTGGTCTTGCCCAAAAAGAAGAAAGGTACTACAAAACACCGGATAGAAACAAAGCAATGGCCAAAGGAAACTTGTCTTCAGCTAGAAAGTACATAATGAAGAATTAAAGCTGTAAAATGCAAAATACTAACCACTATAAGGGAATTGCTGTAGCGTATTTCTAAATCCAGTACAAAGATAATCTCTAACTGGTGCTTTGATGTCATGGTTGACATGGTAGTTTCTGCAAACTACCGTCTAAAGCATCATCACTTGAATATGATGATTACTGAGGGCCTAATAGGGGCCATTGTCCACTGGCCACTCGATGTTTTTGTGAACATGTGCCACATGATTCACGAAATTTTTTAGATAATCTGTGTATCTCGCCCACCATTTCAGGTTTCTTGGTTCCTCGTCCCCTAAACTAGGGTACAGCACAAATAGTAACCGAGAAAGTCAAAGTGGGTTAAATTAAGTCTGGACGCCTGAACAAACGTTTTAAGAGGACCACGCTCTCGACGACATCAAAAAAGAACCGAAGAGTTAAACCAAAACGCTCATACACGGACATACTTTATACAGATCCATACAAAAGATAACGACCGCAACAAATAACATAGGTTTGCTCATATCAAAACATGAAGAAGTACCCACATAAGTGTTGAGCTGCCTGATGAAGCTGGAGAAGTTGGAGTGCTTGAAGTATCGAGGCAGGACCTCCTTCGAGAACTGCTGCTGATCCCACACCACGAAGCTATCCTGGCTCAAGCCCCACGACACCACCGGATCTGTACCCGGGTCCGACACCATCTCGTAAGTCTTCCTCAGGAACGGCGTTGGCCCCACCACCCCCAGATCCTCCATCGGCTTTGCCACATCGTATGCTGCTGCCGGCCATGAGCATGACGGTGATAAAATGGCCGCATCCCTGGGATCAGCAGTGGTCGCGACCTTCTCCTTTTCCAATTCCTCCTTGATCTTCACCGCCTGCATGGCCAGAGCCGAACAGAGTTCGGGCCGGGTCAGGCATGAATGCAAGGGCGGTCCAGCTTCAATTTTGCCATCGCCAATGGCTACTTGTGGCAATGGACCCGAATGGGAAAGCAACCCACAGCATCCTAGCTCGCCTTCACGGGCCTTTGACTGTGACCGAGAAGAATCGGTTCGGCTTAGGTCCGGGTACAAGGGCGACCGGGACCCTATCTCGCCATGGTAGCCGCCATCAAGAACAGCCAAAGACGGGATTTCTTCCCATGACCTTGCGAAAGTTTTTGCCTTTTCTAGCTCAAGACTTGAATCTCGAAAGAAGGTTTCGGAAAACCATGGGCAAGATCCATTGGCACGGCCGGGGGAGCAACCGCAAGAGCCGCCGTGAAATGCCGTCATCAATTTTAGCTCGAGTTCATGGTTTTTTTTTCCCCTTTTTTTTTTTGGGGGGGGGGGGGGGGTTCAGGAGCTCGAGTTCTGGTTCAGAAGGTGGAGATAATATGAGCAAATTTCAAGCGAATGAACATACATGGTAGGGTTTCGAGGGACGGTAAGAGAGAGCTTGACTTGAAAAGTGGAGTTCAAGTCCAGCGGCGACGGGCAAGGGCGATGGCATGTGGACTCATATACTCGTGAGAAAAGCAAATTGATAAGCTGACTGCACCGTTACCCTGGAAGAGTGACGGTGGTGCAGCCACTGCCACGTATTATTCCAAGGGATGTGGGTCCCTCCAACAGATTTATTGTATGTGCTCCTGCGAGCCGAGGGCCACCACGTTTTTTTTTTTGTCTTTTGCGTCTCGGGGAGGCTTTTCTGTCACCATTTTAGCGGCAGATATTTTAAGATTTATTAATTCCATCTTTACGTTTTTTTAATATTAAAAGATTAAGGTTGTTGGATGATTATTAATTCTATTTTTTTGAAGTTTCTTAATATTAAAAGAGTCGTGATAGGGTCGTTGATAACATGAATTGATGTCTAACATCGTTTGGACGAAAAAGATAATCAAAGCCATTTTTTTCAACGAACAGGTTGACTTGTATAAGAGAATACAGAAAATCACGTGATGATAGTGTCATCATAAGATATATCATATCTTGTTCCTAATAAATCCTTTTTGTTGATAACATGAATTGATGTCTAACATCGTTTGGACGAAAAAGATAATCAAAGCCATTTTTTTCAACGAACAGGTTGACTTGTATAAGCAAATACAGAAAATCACGTGACGATAGTGTCATCATAAGATATAGCATATCTTGTTCCTAATAAATCCTTTTCTTGGATTATAACAAGGCTATTTACATTCATCTAGTCTCTAATCATATATAACTTTAAATTTTTAGATTGGATTTTCTAATATAGTATCAGGTTCAAGTTTCTTCTCAATATAATTCGTTTGTGCAAGTAATCCTCATCGCTAATCCATCAATTTTAATTAACATCATATATATAGTCTTGTGCTACCTATAATTTAAATTCTCTTTTTCAGAAGTAATTTTTTTGGTTTTTAATTTTTATTTTTGAAAGTGTCTTCCTCACTAATAAAAGAAAGAGAAATGATTGATTCATAATTTTTTTTAATCTAAAAGAATTGGGTCACAAAAAATCAAATAATAAGTAATTATAAATTATTATGAGGTCCACTCCTAAAGGAATTTGTGACTTATAACAAATAACTTATGTGCTAATAAAATTCTAAAAGAAAATAATGAGGGAATAGCCACTAAGTGAGTGAAGAGCTCTCCAATGGCAAATAAGGGTGAGCAAAAGGAACCATCCAGATTGAGAATCGCTCGAATGGAACCGAATTGGCCGGTTTAGGCGATTCCCTTGATACTGAACCAATTCCATAAAATTAGAATAAGTGACCAAGTCAAATCTTTTTGCTTTCTTAAAATCTGTATTCAATAATAAAAAATAATAAAAAGTCCTAATATGGAGAGAGAGAGAGAGTATCGTTCAATGACCCACTTAACAGTGGGAGTCTTAGCCTTGTAGATAAGGCATCTATCAAAGATATCTTGCATGACGAATCAAAAGGAGAGAAAAAAAAGTAGGCAACCAAATTTATTGAATCACTTAGAAATTTGACCAATCAGTTCAATTTCAAAATCAAATGATTGAGAAGAGAATTAGGAACTGATCCCATTGGTCTGATTCTTAAGTGGAAATTGGACTGATCGGGAACTAATTATCCCTTATAGCATTCGCACAAAAAATAGAAAGACAAAAACATCAAAAGGAGAGTATAAAACAAGAGACACGGGGAAAGGACCAGTCGAGAATCTGTTCTTTTTCCCCAGATCTGGGGAGGTACGGACTGGGCAACGATACAGGCCTTATTACTCAGTCATGATTGGATGTTTGTTATCGACCCGTGGGCCAAGCATCGTTTACTTTAGTTGCCATCTCAACATCTTGCTTTCGCGTGACATGACAATCAAAGCGTGTTTCCTTTTCTTCTTTATCTTTGTTTTATGCATTTGGAAGCCATCACGAAACCTAATTTGTACTCGTAGTTACACTTCTTTGGTTTTTTTAAGAGCTGCTGTGGCGCCACACGAGCACCACGTGAAAAATTGAAAAGAAAAGGAAAATTTCAAATAATAATATCGGCAACACCGATTCGTTATCAGCTCGAGCAATGATCCAAGCATGGGGCTAAGCCCAATGACTTTACCTCTAATCCCTCGAGACTCTCAACTCTCAAGCCTCCATATAGATTGCAGACTCTTAGGCTGAAGCAATTGCTATGGTCAGATCTAGCTTCGAAGCTTGCCGCGGCTAGATCATCATAAAGGACAATCGCTCCTCCTCTCTGTCTCGCCCCTCCGAATACGCTTGCGTAGATATGAAATTTGAGAGTTGAGAGCAAGCGATGTTCACCTCACAGGTGGTCAAACAAGGGCTGACGAAGGCCACCAAAGGCATTGACGAACGAGCACCAAAGGAATTTTGGCCAAGCAATTGTGAGCTTGAAGACGATGAATAGTAACTTCAAAGACAATGAACAGTAACTTCACGATGAACATTAACTGCGAATTTACTTTTTGCTAATCTTTTTCTGATGATGCTACATTAGTGCCACTTCCTTGAAAAGAAATTATTAATGTCACGTCAGATTTATGTTAGATTTTTAACAATGATTTTTTATAGAACTTTAACGACGTGTAAATATATCACTCGAGTATAAATTTGGAGTTTTTGATTTCACGAATAAAATTTTGAATAGATTCATCACAATGGACATTATGCTGCATAGGAACAACCAAGTTAAATGTTGAATAGCACTTCTAGCTAAGTACATACCTATTGGGTCTTGTTTTTGTCCTTCTGCAATTTGGAGTGGTAGTAAATTGTTCTCTTCCTTACACGCAAGAAAGTCTACAAATTGAGTCAGTTGCAATGGCATCCTTGGATTTTTTTTTTCATGGGTTCATTACGTATGTGGAGAAGTAGTAAACTATTCTCTTAGAGTGCGCTTTGTTTTGAGGGAAACATTTTTCTCATTTTTCAGGAAACATTTTTCTAATTTTCCAGTATTTGATTCAATTAGAAAAATGAGTTAACAGGAAATATTTTCCTACCAAAACTTAAGTTCATGAAAATGATTTCCCCTTTGAAAGAACCGGAAAACACTTTCGAAAATGTTTCTCTACTCTTAGGATCCTTGGTTAATGAATTTATTCTTATAACAATAATTTTAAAAATAAAATTTTTAATTATTTTTACAAATTTTGATTTTATTTGTTATTTTATTTTATTTTCTTTCTTTTTCATTTTCCTTCCTTTCTTTTTTTTTTTTTCTTTCTTTTTGTTCCTCCTTCCCCTTCTTCCTCTGCAAGTGACAATTGGCCAAGACGCTAACCGGCGAGCCAACCAGCTTGGGCTTGCCAAATCCAAGCGAGCTCAAGCTTACCAGTTGAAGCTTCAATGAGGTCAATGAGCTCACGGCTCACCAAATCCAAGGGAGCTTAAGCTTGGCCTAGGCTGGTGAGCTCACGATCGCTAGATCTAGGTGAACTTGGGCTACACTGAGGTTGGCGAGCTCGCACCTCGCCCAGTCTTGGCGAGGCAGAGTTGTGGCCATCACCTACCAATAGTGGTGGATGAAGGGAGAAAAAGAAAAGAAAAGAAAAAGGAAAGAGAAAAAGGTAAATTAAAAAATAATTTAGAATTTCCTTTTTCAAAAGAAAATAAAAATAAAAGGAGAGAAATAAAATAATTAAAAATCGAATTTTTATATAAAAAATTAAAGAACTCAAACTTTTTTTTTGCATAAAATAAAGTCATGAAATAGAATATCATTTTCCAATAATATCCAAATAGCAGAAAATATTTTTGATCATATATCACCAAATAAAATAAAACTAACCATATTTCTAAAAAATGTTTTACCGAGAAGCATTTTATTATATCATTGAGTTCTTATGATACAAACGCATCCCAAAATGATTTTGGTTACTTGTTATAGGTGTGTGTTAGGACTGATTTTACAAACTCAAAGGTGGGACTAGTTGAACACAGGGTGAGGCATTTACAACATAGTGTGCCAAACTACTGGGGATAAAAGTTGACACCCAATCAGTAGCTCATCTATCAATTGTCATTTTAACTACCGAACTTGTGAGCAAACAACCTATTTTCTGTTAATGTAAAAATAGAGTACACTTATTCAAGAAAAGCGTATTTGAACACTAACAGCAAATTATCTACAGCGATCAATTGGACAAAAAATGTATTGCTTATTTTAAGTTCACCAAGTCTTAAACCTCAATGAAGGAATATGAATTTTCCTAATAGTTGCAGTGATAAACTTATAAAAACAAACCACCCATCGTTGCAGCGTGGATGGTAGGGCTGCTGGACTCCACGCTGGAGGTCCCAGTTTCGAAGACCCTGCGAAGCAGGGAGGCTGAAGCGTTGCGTGATGTCTTGCCCGGGGTGCATGGGTGGTGGTTTCTTACGTGCCTCCCCAGGGTTTACTCCCCAGCTACTGGCCATGCGGTGGGTTCCCTGGGTCACCCAAAAAAAAAAAAAAACTTATACAAACAAGCACAAAATGTGATTAATAATGTGGTGTCTTCTCCACACGTGTTGCCACAACTTCTTCAGTTCGTTTCTCCTAATAGGCTTAAAAAGATAGTCAGCAGCACCTCTCAACATGCACCTGTACACCGTGCATCCTGTGTAGGCATCACTGCAAAATCCCCATAGATGACAAATAAGTCATTGTTGGACCATGACACCAGTAAAGAACATGAATCAGCCATGCATAGATAGGTAAGAGTCTTCCCGTAAGACGTACTTATGACTGGAATATTTTGCATTCGTTATGCTCCATAATTAGAGAAAGAAGAGCATATCAAGATATTGACGACAAATCCACTTCAGTCAATATGAGATCTATGTTGTAGGTCTTTCCTTCGGTAACTTCCACGCCTTCAAAGCATAAAGAATAGCTGCAACTGCTCAACAAAACGATAAAGTTGTTTGCATTATGAAGGTGACACGTTAATGTGCATAAAGGAAAAAGAAGGTCCTAACAAGCATTAAAAGCGATGAATTAAGTTCCGAACTAAGCTCAAAAAAAAAAAAAAAAAAAATGGCATCGTTTTGCACTCGCTTCGCTAGAAAATTGACACGTCAGTGTTTTGGTCAAACTTTGGTCGGAGTGGCACTTAAGTGATCCATTTTTTTGCAAATGTGACACTTAAGTGTCACTTTCGTAAGTTATGACACTTAAGTGTCTATTTATGTTAAGTTATGACGCTTGAAGCATTCTTGTGTCGCTCTTAATGGCATTAGACTCGCGCCTGGTAAATTCAAAGATATTGGATACAAAAAGCACTTAACTGATCTCAAATAAAATCAAACTGCGGTCAATATCCCAAGCACTATAGACCATGTTAAACTCAGTTTCAATCAATTGACAACTAAAACAGAAATGGGCTAGTAGAGGGACGTGGTCCACCTAGATGTTTATATACTCAACTCACGATTTGCTTAGTTGTTTGTCAAGATACATAAGCTTTCCTGCTTCAATTAGCGTGAACGGGTTTTTCTCCCATTTTATGCATAAGTATTGCCATGATAGGTGTAAATGGTTCGGTTCAGTTCGGTTTTTTTAGAAAGCTGAACCAAACTAAACCGATAAGAAAATTTATTGAATCGAACCAAAATCCGATCCAAACCAAAACAACCGAACCAAAATCAGTTTTTTGGTTTTTACTTATGCTTTTTTTCCTACATGCACCCCTTTCAATAAATTTTTTATTTTAAAAAAATCAATTTTTATTTATTTATTCTTTTTCTTCTCCTTTTTCATTGGCTTGTCGCTAGCGGCCACCATGGCCAGCGACTAGCCAATGAAGAAGGAGAAGAAAAAAGAAAGAAAAGGAAAAAAATAAAAAACAAATTTTTAAAAAGAATAAAGAAAAAAAAAATAAAATGAAATTTTTTTTTAGATTTTTTTCGCTTTAGTTCGGTTAACTGAAATGATAAAAACCGAAATTTTTTTAAAAAATTCGGCCTTTAATGAAAGCTGAACCAAATAAGAACAGGACTGAAAAAAATGGAACTTTTTGGTTCTGTTTAGTTCGATTTTTGGTTTGATTTTCAACAACCCTATGAATCTATTGCCATGGAAATTAGTGAAATTCTGTAACCAACAGTTTCTTTTTTTTTTTTTTTTTGGGCCACAAAACAAACAGTAGGCATACTCAGAAGGGATTAAATGGTCGGCTTACTGCTTAACCAGATGCCAGCCGGAGACGTTTGCTGCTTTGGTCAATGCTTTTCTCCACCTCTTCACCTTCTCCGAGTCACCGCCGTTCGACTTCAACCTCTCCTCGTGATCGATTAGCGCTCGTCCGTACCTCCGCCTCTGTTTCCTCACACCCGACGGATCCACCTTGTAGACCACCGGCCACACGATCTGCCCCATCGTATCCCTGCACTCCACGATTCTCACCAGCTCGTCCAAGCACCAGCTAGAGGACGCGTAGTTCTTCGAGAACACGACGATCGAGATCCTCGACTCCCCGATGGCTCCGAGGATCGCCGGCGCGATCTCCTCGCCCTTCCAGAGCTCCTCCTCGTCCATGAACGCGGCCATCCCTCTCTGGTCCAGCGCCGCGTGAAGGTGGGCGGCGAAGCCTTTGCGCGTGTCCACGCCACGGAAGCTCAGGAGCACGTCGTATCTGTACGGACGGCCGGACTCCCCGACGACGGCTCCAAAATTCGCCGGCATGATCATCTCCTCGGCCTTCCTGAGCTCCTTGTCGTCCATGAACGCGGCTATCCGTGCATGGTCATGGTAAGCTCAGTAACACTTTGTTTTTGTCTAGATCGTCCCAAGGCATCGGGTTCGTTGCGCTCTGGAATGAAACGAAAGTGCCCTCGTCGAAGGATTTCAGTGACACTTCTTCTTCGTCAGGGTCGCCGGAGTCCTCAGGCACCCGGTGAATAGAGGCACCCGTGTGGAGAGTTTGGGCGAGCGATTCCGGATCCGAGAGGCCATCTCCTTCCATCGGACCAGCGAGCTGACCGGGAATGGCCTCGCCTGTTGGACTGAAACTGATTGATTCACGGCCGGCCATCTCTAAATGGAATGTGTCAGTGTAGGAGACGCGCCCTGGACTGAGGATCTCTTTGTTTGCGCAGCAAGAAATTGATCGTGAACAGCATTCTTTTTTCGGAAAAGAAAAAAGAAGAGATATTTGAGGAAAAATAAGGAACCTGTACCTATACCGATGGTAGGTTCCAGATTCCAGATAGAACCGAACCGGAATTTGGAACCGCTCACTCGTAGCCGAGAACAGCCCACAAGACGAAGAAGGAAAAGAGAAAAAGGAAAAAGAGGAGTAAAGGGAAATGAAGGAAAGGAAGGAAAAACAGAAAGAAGAGAAAGAATTGCGTCTGCCACGGAAGTTTCATCAAGTCGAATCAATTAGGTATAATAATGTTCGGATTCAAGACCTTCGTTTGTATAATCAAAATAGTTTTTGAAATTATGGCATAATTTAGAAGTCATATGAACTTTGAAGACTTGATTTTCGAAGTGTTAAGTTGAGGGAGTTCATGAAAGTGATAGATGAGAGCATTATGGAGACACGGAATTTGATGGTAGTCAATTTGGATGAAAGTTTAGTCAAAGCGAAATTCCGAAATTTGGCTCTTAAGTTCTGCACTGTGAACAGAGAGTTTCGTGAGAACGTAGGAGTCATTTGTTAGCAAGTAAACTTGGTTTAGCCCCTTCGTAGTGGAGATAGTACATTTGATAGCATGAAGAGTTCGATGGTTAGAGTAGCCTTCATTATTTTGTTTTTGGTAATTTCAGATAAGTTGTGCTACCTCTTCTATAAATCTTTAAATTCATGTCATGAAAATGACAAAAATTCGATATATTATGAGTTATGAAAAAGGCATATTTGTTACATAAAATTTTGAGGAACATTTTATAAAAGTCATTTTGAAATTTTCATTAAATTTATTTGTGGATTTGGTTTATCAAATGAATTCCTAAATAGTTTGAAAAAGCCTTGTGAAATATATTTTATTTGATAAATTAAGTTGTGAAAGGGATTATAAAAAAAGTTATATGTATTGATTTGTTAAATGCTTCATGAAATGCATTCTATTCGATAAAGAATTCAATTTGTGAAATAGGTTTATGAGATGAGTTATGGATTTGTTTTGTGGGTTATTTGAAGAATGATATTAGTGGATTATGCACATTTTGCTGTGATCATAATCCATTGAATTGTAGTCAAGAAGTCTTTTCGTTTTGAACCTCCTAATAATATAGGTGGAGACATAACCAAGGAGCAAACATTTGTTGTAGTTATCACGGGAGTTATGCGTGATTATGAGCAATTGATATATGAGTTAATTAAGTTGAGTAAATGTTATGAGCATACAAAAAGCAATTTATTATTGGAAAGCAAAGGAGACTCAACTCGAAATAAAAAGCATAACAACAACCACACCCGAGGGCCCGTAACAATGCCCTCTCACTTTTACTAAAGCCACTTCATTTTCCCCTTATTTGGTTTTCATACGATAGAATAAAGTGTGTCGGACTATGACAAAAAAAAAAAAAAGAATAAAATGTGTCCGACAATACTTTTCTCAGGGGAAAAAAGACCTCCTGACTTGGTGGAGTATGAGAGCATGGATCATCCAAAGTCAGTTCATGTTTGAGAATGTGATGATGATCTGATTGTTGCTTTTCATATTCCATCCAGTCTAGTAAAACTAAGGTCACACGACAAGATATGTTGTTGCCGCTGGTCTTTGTGGATGACCGGCGGCTTGCAAGCATTATGCAGACAACCAAACAAGCCAAATCTACTGCGATCATCGAAAAATCTCCTTTTAGTTAAGCCGCAGCAAAGGAGGTGGTAATAGTGGACGTGACAAACGATGGAGTACTATGATAACTTATTATGGCCATGCTTTCTCGAAGGACGTGAGGAATCGTGCTTGAGGTGAATAGGAGACGAGGCCAAAGCAGACCCTACCATGTAGCTGAGCGGACTCCACGGCCCGTCCTTCGTTCTCATGACTGTTCAGTAGTAGTTCCTGATCTACCTTTAGGCCGAGAATAGAGCTGGAAAAAAAATATAGAAAGAGCGACTAAATTGTTTTTACGACTAAGTACGTCATAACTTTATAGAACCAAAATCGTGTGATTTCTTGAGGAAAGATTGGGTCAATTTATAAATTCTAGTTCTCTGTTTAAAGCCCTTCTTTGTTCTTTGGGTTCTCTTTCTTAAGCTTGGTCGTGACGGGATACGGGTCGACAAGTAAATTAAGGAATATTGACTAGACAGGAACGTCCTTTCACATTGTTGGTGAGGAAAAGATGGATGGAAGGTGATCACATGATCTTGATGGTAAAGAAGAACACCAGCAGCAACTTTACTCTCACCATGAGGAAATACACAATCAAAGCCTCTCGTAAGGGCATTAATATAACCCCCTACAATAATTACAAGATAATTTCGAGTCATAGTAACGGAATCAGGAGTCTCAAAACAATTTACTCCTTTTGCGTCTTCGACCACGAGAACTTGTAGGGTTCTTTCTCGCATTAAGAGGATCAATGTTTGGGTCATTTGGTTGCTTACCTTGTTTGTACACCAAATGTGCCCCACAGCTTCTTAGAGTCCCCTCCGATGCTTGGAACAGTATTGTAAATCGACTGCGGAGATTCTGCAATTTCGCATCCAATCCCCACATCATTCGCCGTGGAACGTATAAGAACCATACGTGATCAGACTCTAACGAGGAAAAACAACCATAAGTTTCTTGATTGTTGACAAACAACTGGATCTCACACGAAATATCAACTTCCTTCTGATTAGGTGAACCGACAATAGCACAAAAGGCCAAGCCTGCTATATCTTGGTATGATTCTGAAAGTACAGGAAACCTTATGTGTCCTCTCGTTCTTTGATGGGTAAACCACTTTGGGATTTTGTTTCCTGGATGAAAAATGTCAATCCGAGTCTCTCCAAGCAATCCCTGCCACGCGGAATATTTACACTTGAGACAGAAACATTTGCGTGCATGCTGAGAGAGAGAGAGAGAGAGACCTCAAATGACAGCATAGTGCAATTGCTGGAGCATCGATCTTGAATTAGCTTTTGACAGCCAGAGAAGTCAATTCGTCTAAGCCAAGGTGATTCATCTGGATTATATCGTAACACATCTAGCAAGTCCACACATGTTTCCAAAGATTCACAACCTTTTGCATGAAGAGATGTTATGTTTGGGGGGAGAGCTAGAATCTCTCGAAGCTGCTTGCAGTGCATCAAACAAAGCTGCTGCAACTTAGTAAATTGACTGATGCTGGTAGGAAGACTGACAAATTCGTTCTCCGACAGATCTAAAATTATCAATGAGGACATGCAATGAAGATTTTTTAAGAAACTAAGCTCTGATAAGCTGCATCTTCGCACATTCAAGTTGATAACGCTTGGGAGGGCTAACGGGAGAGAGACATTGGTGCAATCACTTGATCCCCATTCACATTCTGGGAACTTGGTAAGTTGTGAGCATCCATCAACAAAAATACGCTCAAGATGCTGCAGTGTATAGATGCTACAAGGAAGGTTTTTAAGGTCCAAACAATCGCTTAAACACAACTCTTTCAGTTCGACAAGATTTGCCAGAGAAGACGGTAGTTCTTCAATGGCAGTCTCATGAAGCGCAAGTGTTTTCAGACGTTTCATTGGTACAAGAATATCTGGAAACCTTGAAAGCTTAGCGCAACCTCTAAGAATAAGATTTTCAAGAGAACTTGCCTTCAGACTACTGGGGAAACGGCTAAGATTGCAGCAGTTCAAAAAGTTCAAATATACGAGCTTGGCAAGACGCCCAAGAGACTGATGAATCTCAACAAGTTTGGTGCACTCTTGGAGATCCAAACTCTCAAGATTTGGCAGTGACGATACATCAGGAATTTTTCTCAGTAATACACAGTAGCTAAAATTAACAGACCTCACATTTCTAAAAAGCTGCACAATATATAATGAGATATATAAGTAGTCTTTTCAAGATCTTCACAGTTTTATCTTCACAGAAGAGAAAATTGCAAGTACGTACCTTGAATTCCTTCCCTAATATGCGGATGCTGCTTTTACTCAAGTCTAGGCCTACAAGTTTCCTGTCGCCTGTATTGAACGGCACCGATGGTTGAGAGTACTCGGGCCATTCCAGCCATCTTAATTCCACGGGAAAGTATATGGGATCACCTGAATGTTTTACATTGGGAGCTAAGAAAATTCTGAGCCTTGTCATGTTTGTGAAGGCTTGAGCACTAAATTGCACTATATCAGGAGTGGGCAACTTGAGCATAATTGCTTCTACTTTATTAGTTCCCTGGCGGCACACACATGAATAGACAATTTAAGTACAAAGGTGCCTAGGTTATGCAAGGACCTAACTAGTAATAAATAAATAAAAAAGATTTGGTGTGCTTCGAGCGCCTTTTGTTCTTAGCTTTCAGATTTGCTTTTACTTTAGCATTTGACTCATGGGCTCTATTAACACCTCAAATCATGAAAAAAAAAAAAAAGCACAGTAATTAAGCTCCTACAGATTTTTTCATAATATACTTTCTGGGGAGAGGTCAATGGTACAAACCTTACATTTCAAGGTGGGATGTGGAAAAGGTGATTCTTATGGGGCCATCAGCCATTATATTATTTAGCAAAAAAATATTTGCACCCCTTTTTAGTAGAAGGCCAAAAGTACTTCTTAAGCAGATTTAACCCTACCAAACAGGCATACATATTGTCAAAAACAGAAGATCATGATTCAGTTTATTACCCTGCCTTCTATTAGGACATGAAGCACATCCTTATAGAACCACAATCTGCTGCGCTTCCCTGGCACTTTGGGAGATTCCCTCCGAACAATTTCTCTTCCCATTTCTTGTATCATGTTATGCATCTCCAGCTTGCCATACTCAATAGTGATGAGTGACTTATCTATAAGAACAGCTATTCCACTGTCTGGGTAGAGATCACAGCTCTCCAAAATCTCTGTCACCTTACTTCTACTCTCTCCCTTGAAGAAACATGCAATGTCAAGAAAAATATCCTTCTCATAATCATCTAGACAATCAAAGCTAATTCTCAGCACATTGAAGATTTCTCCATTGAACACTCTCTCCAATTTATCTAATGTGCTTTTCCATTCAAGTAAGCTTCTACCTCGAAGGAAAGAACCCAAAATTTTAACGGCTAATGGAAGTCCTTTGGTGTAATCCACTACATCATAAGAAAGCTTTTCATAATCTGGAGTAGGAGAATTCTGGAAAACAATCGAACTGAAGAGCTTGCAAGCCGCTAAACGATCTAATTGTCGAACCCTGTACATACTTTGTATGTTATGAGAAGCCAGTAAATGTTCATCTCTAGTCGTTATGATGATTCTACTTCCACAACCAAACCAATCATGTCCTCCAACTAGTGTTTCCAATTGGATCAATTGGTTCACATCATCAAGGACAATGAGGACCTTTTTTTTGCAAAGTCTACTCTTTATCATGCTCATACCTTCGTCGACATTGTGAAGCTTCAGACAATCATCCCACCTTACCTTATAAATAAGTGCCTCTTGAAGCCGAAGTAGGCCACTCTCTGCGAATTTCTCGCAAGATTCTCTAACGTTGGAAAGAAATCTACAATACCCAAATTTGTGTGCAAAGGCATTGTAAGTAGCTTTGGCGATAGTTGTCTTCCCTATTCCTCCAGATCCGCAAATTCCGACCATGCAAACGTCATTCGATTCCATGTCTAGCAAAGTATGCATGCGGTCCACATGCGAGTCCATGGCAACCACGTTTTCAGGAACGTGTAACTGGTTGCGATTCTTCAGCTGAGCGCATACTGCCTTGACAATGCTCTGAATGACATTAAACTCGCACCTGATAGATTCAAAGAGATTAGATACAAAAAGTACTTAGCTGATCTCAAATAAAGTCAAACCGCGGTCAATATCCCAAGCACTATAGACCATATTAAACTCAGTTTCAAGCAATTGACATCTAAAACAGAACTGGGCTAGTAGAGGGAAAGGGACGTGGTCCACCTGCATGTTTATATACTCAACTCACGATTGCTAAGTCGCTTGTCAAGATACATAAACTTTCCGCTTCAATTAGCGTGAATTGGTTTTTCTCCCATTTTATGCATAAGAATCTATTGCCATGGAAATGGAAATTAGTAAAATTCCGTAATCAATAAGTTTTTTTTTTTTTTTTTTGGCCGCAGAACAAACAGTAGGCATATTCAGAAAAGATTGAGGGCGCGCATGGTAAAATTTCTGAAACAGAAATTGATTTCGGCGTAAATCAATTTCTCAATTTCTATTCCTAGGACAAGTTTTACGAGCAAAGAAACCCGTTTGATAACGACTCAAAATTTCTATTTCGAAAGTAAATCCGTTTGATAACGAGAAAAAAATTTCTATTTCTAGGAATAGAAATTGATTAGATAACAACATAGGAAATTCTCAAATATAAAATAATAGCCGAAATAATACTAAAATAATATAGAAAATCCTCAAATACAAAAAATAATCGAAATAATACTAATACATTAGAAAAGTTGAAAATACAATTTCATGGAATTTATATTACATGTGCTTACGTTTCCTATTACGTAATATTTTCTTTCGAAAAATAAATAACGTGGCAAAAAAAATTGAAATTCAATTGTAGTGAATATGTCGTTGTGTTTTTGCCGAAATTGATTTCACATTAATCAAATAAGTCTAATGATAGCCATGATTATAATAGTCTAATCTCCTAAAAAAATCCTAACTTCAAGTCTAATTCCAATTTCTTTCCAAATTTTGTTAAAAATATCCTCACCGTGTTCAAAAATCGTCACCAATTTTTTTCAAAATTATCAACACTAGGATTATTTAAAAATTTATTATCAAAATCTATATTTTCATCAACACTCTTACAAGAACAACATATTTCTTATTAGATCTCTTTTCCTTATAAAAGAAAAATCGGATGAAACCCTAATGATTTGA
Source organism: Eucalyptus cladocalyx (assembly GCA_017140615.1). NCBI lineage: Eukaryota > Viridiplantae > Streptophyta > Magnoliopsida > Myrtales > Myrtaceae > Eucalyptus > Eucalyptus cladocalyx. Next base: position 41,255,309 of record CM029518.1, read on the forward strand.
CCCATTTTTACCGCCTTAATATGAAGTTTATGATTAAAAAAATAGTTAGCCAAATAGAGTCGTTACCAAGCATACACGGAAAAGTAGGTGAAGAAAGACTCATTAGATATGAATATGACCAATTGACTATTACCATGCATAAAATCTCTTACGTGCAACAAATGAAGCATTGTTCATTCAATTCTCACCATCTAGCCCAATGGTTAAGATTTTCAATCAATATTGATTAGAATGATTATATTGAAAAATCATTAAAATATTTTGGACTAAATTAACTATTTCTATTTCTATTTCAATATTATTGATCTAAAATATTTTGGACTAAATTGAAAAGTTGAGAAAAAAAAAATTTTCTATTTCTATTTCTATTTCGAAACCGAGAAGCTAAAAATTTCAGCTTCGATTTCTTCGATTTCTCTATTTCGGAATAGAAATCTGTTTCAGAAATAGAGAAATCAAATTGCGTTCAAACGGTTTGTTCCAAACTCCGTTCGTAAAGAGAAACGAGAGAAATTGAGAAACAGAAATTTTATCATGCGCGCCCGAATGGTCGGCTTACTGCTTAACCAGATGCCAGCCGGAGACGTTAGCTGCTCTGGTCAAAGCTTTTCTCCACCTCTTCACCTTCTCCGAATCACCGCCGTTCGACTTCAACCTTTCCTCGTGATCGATTAGCGCTTGTCCGTACCTCCCCCTGTGCCTCCTCACATCCGACGGATCCACCTTGTAGAACACCGGCCACACGATCTGCCCCATCGTATCCCTGCACTCCACGATTCTCGCCAGCTCGTCCAAGCACCAGCTAGAGGACGCGTAGTTCTCCGAGAACACGACGATCGAGATCCTCGACTCCCCGATGGCTCGGAGGATCGCCGGCGCGATCTCCTCGCCCTTCCAGAGCTCCTCCTCGTCCATGAACGCGGCGACCTTTCTCTGCTTCAGCTCCTCGTGGAGATAGCTGCTGAAGCCGTTGCGTGTATCCTCGCCACGGAAGCTCAGGAACACGTCGTATCTGTATGGACGGCTGGACTCCCCGATGGCTCCCCGAAAACCCTGCCTCATATTTTCGTCCTTCAGGAGCATTCGCTTTCTCATGAACGCCAGCACCTTGTTTCTATCTGGATCGCCGAGGTCCCAAGGTATCCGGCTGCTCTCAAAGCACGAACTGTCCCATGAGGGACCTCCCTCCATCTCCAAACAGCAACCCGACTGGGAATTGCCTTCGCCCTCTGAACGGAAAAGGGGTCGACTCTCCAGTTAAAAAGAACACGTCCTGGAAAGGCCAAAAATGATGAAATTTTCACCTAATCCAATACGAGAAAATATGGATATATTAATAGTAGCCACCTCTACTCAATACATTAGTCCATTCAATGGACGAAAAGTGGCACCGTGGGGCCCCACTCCGTTAGCAAGTCTCTCTATCCTCCCCACGAACCCTGTTTTTGCATTGTATTTTCTCTGTCCTTTCGAACTGTCGAATGTCGATTACTCATCCCCAAAAACAAAAAGAAAAAATACATGTCTACCGGAAAATATCGCGTGAGCAAAAAAATGCGAAATTTAATTGCCATCTAATTTTAGTAAAACTCTTAGAAATTCAAGAAGAGCGCGATGCTCTTATGTTTTTGTGTAGCTGTTTTTCCTTTCTCGTGGTAAATTATCTCGAGTTATGGCTCCCCAAAACCCTGCCTCATTGTCTTGCCCTTCCGGAGGATTCCCTTTTCCATGAACGCCCGTAACACTTTGTTTCTATATGCAAAGTATAATTGCCCTTCCGGGCAATTGAGTCCAGACAGAACCCTGAGGGAGGGAAGGAGCGACCACCTTCCATCTCCAAAAGCAACTTGACTGGGAATTGCCCCTCCCCTGTTGGACCGAAATGGGGTTGACTCGAGGTCGGCCGGCTCTACACATAGTTAAATACAACAGGTCATAAAATAAAATAAAAAAACCAAAGATGATAAAATATTCACCGATCGAATCCCATCTCTTTATTCGAAAGGAGATGGGATATCCGAGGTCATTACCCAATTCGTCATACGTCAGCCCAACGTAATGCCTTCGTCATTGGCCTTCATTCCTTATGTATTGAATGTCGTATCTTCAATAGGTATAATAACAATACTACTAGGAGCTTCTTCAGCTCTTGCTCGAAGAGGTGTATTCAATCTGGGTTATATGTTTGGCCAAAAAAAAAACCAGGTTATATGATGCTAACTCTAGATATGGGATCTTATCAAGTCACTTAAAAACATTTTGAAACATGTTAAAAGACTCTGGAATCCCAAAATTTGGCCAAAATATCAATTTGGTCCAATTTAGAATGGCAAATGATATAATTACCATCATCTTTTTCAGCAATTAAAAAAAAATACTATGAGGGCATCATCTTGTATCGATCAACTGCCTCCATTATATATAGTTGCTAGATAATGCCGCCATTATTTTTTGAACAATTCAAAAAAATCTATGAAGTTAAATTTTTTTTTTTTAATTTATGTAATGTTTGCTTTCCTTCTAAATGAATGCGATATTTACATTTTTTTTTTCCTCCAAAGCAAAATGGGTTTCTAAGAACATCTCCACACTCGCGAACGGTTGTGGTAGGATGTGTGCCCATGACTATGGAATTTCTTTATATGCCCAGCAAGAAATTGATTGCAGCCGCATTCTTTGGTGGGCTTCAAAGAATTTATGTCATCATAGTTAATACTAACAAAAATTTCAAACCGATATATTTATGATAAATTTAACTCAAACTAATTTTTGAGTTATCAAAAACTTCAAACTAATGCATATGTGATTAATTTATTCCAAACTAATTTTTATTTATCAAAAACCCCAAATTGATATATTAATAACAAATTTGCCCCAAACTAATAAAGATTTTCGGTGAAACAATTATATCAATTGAGTTATTGTCATATATTATTCAACTTGACAATTTTATGGTAAAATTTGACAAAAGCTAACAGAGGGTAATTATATTACGAGTGTATTAGTTTATGTTTTTTCAAGGTATTAACCTGAAATTCAAAGCTATTGCAATGGTATTGGATTAAGTGGAAATAGCATGATGTTAAATAAATGTATTAAGGTAACGGCACTTACACCGGTAGAGACATCATATATAGTAAATGTAGTCATTTTGATGGGTTATGCACGATATCCATTAGAATTCGACTTTGCATATTGCATTATTTGAAACCTATTTGTTGTGGGGAAGATTCAAACATACCACCTGCTTTGTCAATAAACGTGGAGAGATGACTCTAATTCAATCTAACTCGGATGCCAAGTTTCAAACTTGACTATGCTCCATATGTGGTTCATATGGGGTTAACGCCAAAGAAATTTTATATTTACGGTGAAGTGGAATATGTGGTTAATGAATGTGACTTTTTTAAATCTAGATAATTTAGTTTTCAAAATTAATTATAAAGACGCTTTGATGTTAAGACATCATAGATGTGTTCTTAAGAATGTGTGGTTTTTTAATGTGAGTAAATTTATAAACATTTGTGTTATCATGAACTTTTAAATTTAGAACCATTATTGTTCTAGGATATAATTAAGTTGGAAGTTCATCTCTAGTTTTACCATTGATATTTGTTTGGTTTTTTTTTGGTAAAAGGTAAGATTATATTGACTTTAAACCAAAGAGCTATATATAGCTATATAGCAAGATCTCAGCACAAAAAACTTACACTCACGAAGACAAAAGGTCAAAGCAAGTGGAAGGGTGCCAAGGTAAAAAGATCGAGAGCAAAGCCAAAACAGTGGCAAAACACCCAAAAAGGGCTGTTAACAAGGAAAACAACCAGCACAAAGGCAACCCTTACAACAACATAAGAGCAAGGAAAGGATCCCAACTCTAAGATATTGAGGATCCCAACTCTAAGATATTTGTTCATCTTTTCTAAGACGAATCTGTTCATCTTTACAACCCTTACAACCCTTACCATCGATATTTGTTCATCTTTTCTAAAACGAATTTTATTTCCTCTATGAAAGTGAATTTCAATTATATGGTTGAATTATTTAATAACATTTATTTTTTGAATGAGTGCCACAACAACATTAAACGATTCTTTGGAAAACTATTATTTTGAAGGTTACTTCGATAAGTAATAAAAATCATATTCACAATTATGAAAAAGTAAGTTTGATCCTTTAAGTAATTTTTAATTCCTAAACTTATTGCTAATTTCTTAACTTAAGAATAATTTATAGCTATCCGAAATTGCTTACTATCTACAAACATCTCGAGTAAATTGCAAAATATAACGTCAAATAAATTTTTCACATCAGTTTGTAATTTATTAGGAATATAAATATTTCTTTTTACTCGTTAGTAAGTTTGACAAGTAGTCAATAAACTATATAATTAGAAGAAACTTATAGTAGGCAATAAATTTTCTAAATGCAAAGTCATATTTCAACTCTAGAAGTAATTTTCATGAAATTAGTTTGTACTAATTTTGAATGCAAAATTAACAATTTATTAAGAATCTTACTCATAAAATCTGCATAGCATATGACAAATATTTTTTCGTTGATTTTGAGCTAACAAACTAGGCTTGATCCTAGTACCAAAAAAAATAATAAAAACTAGGCTTGATCCAACACCAAGAGCCCAGCGTCGACTGAACTGATATGGTCCAATTAGGTTGGTGTATGGCCTAGTCCGAACTTTCCAAAAATAAATATATTTTTTCAGAAAAATCCTTTTTGACATACTATACTTTACAAGAAGATTAAGTCGTATCAAATAAAGATAGCACTTACAAATTTACAAACTTCACTCAGAATTCCGATTTTAATAGGCTGTAATTTGGTACGATTTGAAAAGTTATTTCAAAGCCCCCACTATGTTGTATTGGCCACGCTAGGCCATCTTCGGCTTTAAACTCAGTTGTTTCGGCATATTTCTAGTCAGTTTCCTTTAAACTTAGTTCCTTATACTTACTGATTTTTAACTTTTCGATAGTTGAAAATTTCAAATTATCTATGAAATACTTACCGAGATGATATAGACTATAATTTTCGATATATGTATCGAATATAGATGAGAGTTTGGAATGGACTAGTTACCTATACTCATAAAATGCAAAAGATTAAAGTGTATCGAAATCCGTAAATCTCCATATGTGTCATTATTCTGGAAAAAAAGGAAAAAGAAAAAGAAGTTTTGACATTTGGTTTTTTCTTTTGAACCGTCTATTACTCATCCGTAAATAAAGATGTGTCCATCAAAAAATATCACACGAGGAAAACAAGATGTAAAATTTAAATTACCACCTAGTTTTAATAAAACTCTTTAAAATTCAAGAAGAGCGCGATGCTCTTATTTTTTGTATAGCTGATTTTCCTTTCTCATAGTAAATTATCTCAAGTTATGATCGATAAACTTGTAATTTCATAAATTTAAAGAATAACAATCAATAACTTATACTAAGATCGCCATCCAAATTTGTTGTTTCCATTTCATTTTGTTTCTCCTTTCCTTTCGAAACTTAATTTCGTGATAAATTAATTAAAAAAATCGACACCGAAAAAGGAGGGTGTTGTGATTTTCGCATATTAATTAGGCACAAAACGAAAAAAAAAAAGATTATAAATTAGAAATTGCAAATATATCGTTCTATTTTAGTTGCTCAGTAAATTCTTTAAAATTCATTAACAACAACTCTAATAAAATCGCAAGGGGAAAAATTGTGAAACACAAAAAGAGAGAGGGGGAGAAACGGCGAATGGAAGCGGAACCACTCCGTAAACCCCAGAGCCCTCATCAGTCGCGCCTCGACCTTCAACCCCGGAAGAGCGACCGCGACTGTAGCTCAGTTCGCCTTGCTAGCGATGCGAAGCGAAGCTAGGGAGTAGGAGGAGGAGAAGAAGGAAAGATCGGAGAGCTCGAGAGAACGAAGGGCGAGCCAGAGGGAGAGAGTGAGACTGAGAGAGCGTTTCCGGCATCATCTGAGATTCGCCCGTTGCTCATCGTCCGAACCACGTAGGTCTTCCGAACCGTCGATGCCCCGTTTTGGGAGGTGTCGGACCAAAGCTCGGGACCGACTAGCTCGCGCGAGCTTCGGTCCCGCTGGTCCTTCGTTGATTTTGTTGTGCGTTCTGGTATGTTTCAGTAGGAACTTAGGGCTGTATTTGAGTCTCGATTGCATCGGAAATCTCTTGTTCGAGTTACGCACGCCAACTGTTTACGAGGATGCTTAATGAAATCCGAATATTCTTAGTTGGTCTTGACCGAGCCTTATCGTCCGAGTTCATACCCTTGTTAAATTTGATTTGATCTCTCTCTGAGTTGGTTCGGAATGTTGTTTGTGTGTCAATGATCATTGCTTAGTCTGAACAATAGCCGGTGCATTCTATGTGTTCGATAAAATGTCAAAATGAGATTTGGAAATGGTTTCTGCGAGGTTCGTTTCTGTGGTGTTGTCTCTGTTCGAGTACGAGTCCCTTCCATCGTGTTGTTTGCTCATGCCGGTGTTAGTACTCGAATCGTTGGAGTTTTGGTCATACGAAAATCTAGGGCTCAAAAATCTAATCTTTCGCCGGAAACATTCTGGCAATGGTGATGATCTTCGGCCAACTAGTGGCCGGCGGTGGAAGGGTCGTCGGTTGTTCCAGGTTGTTTGGCTGAGTTTCGATGAGGCCATGTTTTGGGGAAGAAGAGGCTTCGGGCGTGCAGAGGGGATGCACGAGGGAGAAGAAGACCAACGTGGGGGAAGAATAATTTTTTTTTTTAAAAAGTGCAGAAAAAGTGAAAAATAGTTAAAAGGAAAATAAAAGTTGGCCTTAGGAAGGAGGAGTCGTAGAGGAGTGCAGCAAAAAAGACAAAATAGGGAAAATACAAAAAAAAAAAAGATTAAAATATTAACATTAATATAAAAACAAAAAAATAATTTTTTTTAAAGAAATAAGTCTTGTCTATTTTACTTTTAATCCGGGGTCGGATCGGGTCAATGGGCCGAATCGGGTTTACCGGACCGAACCCTTTTTCTGAATATAATAATATAATAATATTAAATATTAAAAAAATTCAAAAAATTTAAAAATTTCAAAAATTTCGAATAATAATACAAATTCAAAAAGATTTCCGAAAATCCAAAAATTCAGAAAATATTAAAAAATTCGAAAATTTCAAAAAATTCAAAAAAATTATAAAATCTAGAATTTTTTGGGAAAATTCGAAAAGTCTATTTTTTTCATAAAAAATCTAAAAATCCGAAAAAAATTCTAAAAAAAATTAAAATTCCCCAAAAAGATTAAAAATTAATTTTGTGGGTTATTTTCTCCTAAAAAGAAGAAGCCTATCAATTCATAATTATGCTCAAGGCTAACCAAGCCCTTGTAGCTTTATCTTAGGGTTTTAATTGTCCTTAGAGATGATTGTCTCTAATTGCGCACTTTCTACATGTTGATAATTTCCATTTGACTCAATTAGCAATGGCATTTGATAATGCTAGATTCTTACTCTCCCAATGCAATTTATTTGGTGTGACTTTGGTCGCCAATTTTTATATTAGTGATTGTGCACTCGCATGGTCACTTTACACATTAGTGGATATGTCTAAAATTAATCTAAATTGCTTGACAAAAATCTTTTTTTTAAATGAACAATATTAGATACCGAAATAGCACTAATTGGTTAATTAGTGTAATCAAAGCCCCGATCCTAGATTTTTTGATTGCGTAAGAAGTGAGATATATTCTCGTACCTCACTTGTTTTCTAGCCAACTCCAATGAACTAGTGGCAACTCATTATTATAAAATTCTTACGAACACTTTAATGTCACGCAATGTATGAACTTGGGAGAGCCCGTGCTTATTCATGGGCTGTAAGCCTGTCTTTAGGCAATATCCCTAAATCTATTCCCTCCCTCGAGGGGTAGGTCGCGACATAGTTGAAATGAAATTCCAAAATTTGGCACTTAGGCTCTGCATTGCGGATAGCTTCACATATCCGCTTTGGACAAGAGTTTTATTAAAACGTAGGAATCGTTTTGTTAGCAAGTAGACTTGATTTAATCGATTTGTAGTTGATGTAGTGCTTTACTCGATTTTGACATTTTTTAGCTTATTTGATAGCATTGCTAATTCAAGGTTCGAACAACCTTCATTATTTGGTTTTTGGTACGCCCAAGTGACTAGTGCTATCTCTTCTATAAATTTTTAAATTCATGTCTTGAAAATGATAGAGATTTGATATATTTTATAAGTTATGAAAAAGCATGTTTGTTGCATAAAAATTTAAATTGGATATTTACTACTTTTCAGTTATTTGTGAATGGTTTGAGGAATATTTTATGAAAGTCATTTTGAAAGGTTATATACATTAATTTGTGAATGTGTTTTGAATGAATTCCAAAATGGTTTTAAAAAATGTCTTATGAAATATATTCTATGGGATAAATTAATTTTGAAAGGGATTGCAAAAATGTTATATGTATTGATTCATTCTACTTGACAAAGATTCGATTTGTGAAACCGATTTATGAGATGAGTTATGGATTTGTTTTGTGGGTTATTGGAAAATGATATTAATGGATTATGCTCATATCGCTATGATTAGAATCCTTCAAGGGGGTAAGTACGCATATCATTATCAAGACATCCCCTTGGTCAAACCTCCCATTGATATAGGTGGAGACATAGCCAAGGGGTAAACATGTCATATTTGTCATTGGCGTTAAGTGAGACCATAGCTAGATATTAATTATTAGATTGGTCGATGGTCCATAGACATCTAACTTCATGAGACTGATCAATGAAACATGACATTGATATGTGAGTTCATTAAGTTGGGTAAATGTTATAAGCATACGGAAATGAATTCATTATTGGCAAGCAAATAGAGGAAACTTGACCCGAAATAAAAAGCAGAACAACGACCACACCTGAGGCCTCGTAACAATGCCTTCTCACTCTTACTAAAGCCACTTTCCTTTCCCCTATTTTGGTTTTCGTACGATAGAATAAAGGTGCCGGAGCATGACAGAGAAAGAGAGAGAGAGAGAATAAAGTGTCAGACGATGCTTTTCTCAAGAGAAATCAGACCTTTTGATTTGGTGGAATATGAGGGCATGGATCATCCAGAGTCAGTTCATGTTGAGAATGTGACGATAATTTGATTCTTGCTTTTCATAGTCCTCCAAGTCCAGCTCAATTGTGCTCACACGACAAGATATGTTTGTTGTCACTGCTCTTTGGGAATGATGGGCGCCTGCAAGCATTATGCAGACGATCAGACAAACCAAACATGCTGCGATTCTTGCAAAAACTCCTTTTACTTAAGCCACTGCAAAGGAGGCGGTAGCAGTGGACGTGACAACCGATGGGGTACTATGATTACTTATATATGGTCATGAGCACTCATGCTTGAGGTGAATCGGAGACAACGCCAAAGCAGACACTACCATGTAGCTGAGCGAACTGCACAGCTCATCCTTCATTCTAATAACTGTTCAATAGTAATCGCGGATCTATCCTTGGACCGAGATTAGAGCTGGGCGAAAATATAGAAAGAGCAACTAAAATGTTTTTATGACCAAGTACATCATAACCCTGTAGAACCAAAATCGTGCAATGTCTTGCAGATAGATTGGGCCAATTTGTAAATTCCAGTTCTCTGTTTGAAGCCCTTCTTTGTTCTTTGGCTTCTCTTTCTTAAGATTGGTCGTGACATGATGAGAGTCCACAAGTAAATTTAGGAATATTGACTAGATAGGAACATCCTTGCACTTTCTTAGTGGAGAAACGATGGAAGATGATTACATAAACTTGAGGGTAAAGAAAAACACAACAGCAAGTTTACTTCCGCTACAGGGAAACACACAGTCAAAGCTGCTCCAAAAGGGCATTAATATGACCCCCTACCATAAATTACAAGCTAATTTTGACTCATAGTAACTGAAGGCTTTATTGGTATTGGGCTTAAGGCCCATCCGCCCAAGTTGGGCCCAGAAAGCCCGGCCCACGGGAATAGGGCCCGTGGAAGGAGATAGGTATAAAAGGGAGGGGAGAGAGAGACATAACACATGTTGGAACAATCAGTAGTACGCTTCCTTTCTCCCGCGCACTCTCTCTCTCTCAAAAAGAAAAAGAAGAAACAGTAAGGCTTCGGCAATTTCTTCTTCCCTTCATTGCTTAATCAGATCGAACAGGACCGTTTCTCTTCCTCTTGTCGGCGTTGGTGTTTAATCTGTGGCTAACAAGGTACGCTCGAATCCGTGGTGTGCTTTACGATCGGTGATACGTGTTTTTCCCGGGCTTCGTCTTCCGCATTGATTTAGGGGTTCGATTCGGTGTCGAATCCGGTTTTCGGGGATCAATCATTCCTATGGTAACCATGTTGGAAGTCTAAAAATCTTTCCTTCCTTTTGCGGCTCCAAATTCGAGAATTGTAAGGTTTGTGTTTGAATTCAAAGCATTGATGTTTTCGTCCATCTTGGGTCATTGGATTGCTTAACTTGTTTGTACACCAAATGCGCCCCACAGCTTCTTAGAGTCTCGTCCGTTGCTTGAAATAGTACAGTAAATTGACTGCAGTGATTCAGCAATTTCACGTCCAATCCCCACATCATTCGCCGTGGAATGTATAAAATCCACACTTGGTCAAACTCTAATGAGGAAAAACAATCTAAACAACCATAAGTTGATTGATTGTTGACAAACAACTGGATCTCGCATGAAATATTGGTTTCCTTCCTATTAGTTGAACCAACAATCGCACAAAAGGCCAAGCCAGCTATGTCACAGTATAATTTTGAAGGTACAAGGAACCTTATGAATCCTGTCATGTTTTGATGGACAAACCACTTTGGGATCTTGCTTCCTGGATGAAAAATGTCAACCCGAGTCTCTCCAATTAATCCCTGCCATTGCAGAATATTCACACTTGCAACAGAAACATGTGGAGAGAGAGAGAGAGAGAGAGAGAGAGACCTCAATTGATAGCATATTACAATTGCTGGAGCATTGATCCTGGATCAGCTTGTGACAGCCAAAGAAGTCAATTCGTCTGAGCCAAGGTGATTCATCTGGATTATATCGTAACATGTGTGATAATTCCACACATGTTTCCAACGATTCACAGCCTTTCGCAAGTAAATATGTTATGTTTGGTGGGAGAGCTAGAATCTCTCGAAGCTGCTTGCAATGCGTCAAATCAAGCTGCTGCAACTTAGTAAATTGACTAATGCAAGTAGGAAGGCTGACAAACTTGTTCTCCGACAGATTTAAAATTGTCAATGAGGACATGCAATGAAGATTTTTCAAGAAACTAAGCTCTGATAAGCTGCATCTTTGCACATTCAAGTAAATAATGCTCGGAAGGGCTGACGGGAGAGAGAAATTGATGCAATCACTTGATTCACACAAACATTTTGGGAACTTGCTAAGTTGTAAGCAACCATCAGCCAAAATACCCTCGAGATGCTGCAATGTATAGATGCTACAAGGAAGGCTTTTAAGGTTTGTGCAGTTCGTTAGACACAACTCTTTCAGTTCGATGAGATTAGCGACAGAGGAGGGTAGCTCTTCGATGGCAATCTCATAAAGCACAAGTTCTTTGAGATGTTTCGCTTGTACAAGAATATCTGGAAACCTTGAAAGCTTTGAGCAACCTCTAAGAATCAGATTTTCAAGAGATCTTGAATTCAAACTGCTTGGGAAATGGCTAAGATTGCAACAGTTCATAAAATTTAAATGTACGACCTTCTCAAGACATCCGAGAGACTGATGAACCTCAACAAGATTGGTGCACTCTTGGAGCTCCAAACTCTCAAGATTTGGCAATGATGATACATCAGGAATTTCACTCAGCAATGTGCAGTGGCTGAAATTAATAGACTTCAAACTTCTATAAGACTGCACAATAATTGATGGCACATATAAGTAGTTTTTTTTAAAGATCTTCACATTTTCATCTTTATCTTGACAGAATAGAATATTGCAAGTACGTACCATAAATCCCTTCCCCAATTCTCTGATGCTGCTTTTACTCATGTCTAGATGTACAAGTTTTTTGTGGCCTGTATTGAATGGCATGGACGGTAGAGAGTAGTTGGGCCATTCCAACCATCTTAATTCAGTGGGAAAGTATATGGGATCACCTGAATGGTATACATTGCGAGCTAAAAAAAGTCTGAGCCTTTTCATGTTTGTGAAGGCTTGAGCACTAAAGCATACTTCTTCAGGAGCAGCCAACTTGAGCATCATTGCTTCTACTTTATTAGTTCCCTGGCAGCACATATATGAGTAGACAATTTAACTGCAAAGGTGTATGTGCAAGGGCTTAACTAGTAATAAATAAGATTTAGTGTGCTTTGGGTGCCATTTGTTCTTAGCTTTCAGAATTTGCTTTTGACATGTGAGTTTTATGAACACTAAATTAAAAAAAAAAAAAAATTGGTATAGAAGTTCCTAGAGATGTTTTTCTAATTTCCTTTCTGGGAGAGATCAATAGTACAAACCTTAGATCTCAGGATGGAAATGTGCAAAAAGTGATTCTTTTGGGATGATTACGTCATTCTCTTACTTAGCCAAAAAAACAAAAATTGGAAAAAGAAAAAGAAAAAGACATGTTAATATATGAGTGTGTATACTCATACACTTCTATTTTTGCAGAAGGACAACATAACTTCTGTTGAGGCTTTAACCCTACCAAACAAGCATATATATTGCCAAAAACAAAAGATCATGACTTAGTTTATTACCATGCCTTCTGTTAGCACACGAAGCACATCCTCATACGACCACAATCTGCTGCGCTCCCCTGGCTCTTTGGGAGATTCCTCCGAACAATTTCTCTTCCCATTTCTTGAATCATATCATGCATCTCCAAATTGCCATGCTCAATAGTGATGAGCGACTTATCTATAAGAACATCAATTCCAATGTCTGGGTAGAGATCACAACTCTCCAAAATATCTCTCACATAACCTTTACTCTCTCCATTGAAAAAGCATGCGATATCAAGAAAAATATCCTTCTCATAATCATCTAGACCATCAAAGCTTATTCTCAGCACACTGAAGATTTCTCCATTGAAAATTCTCTTCAATTTATCCAATGTGCTCTTCCATTCAAGTAAGCTTCTACCTCGAAGGAAAGAACCCAAAACTTTAATAGCTAATGGAAGTCCTTTGGTATAATCCAATACATCATAGAAAAGCGCTTCGTAATCTAAAGGAAGAGAAAAATCCTTGAAAACAATCAAACTCAAGAGCATATGTGCGGTAGAGTAAGCTAATGGTTCAACTTTGTATATACTTTTTACGTGATGGGCAACTAGTAAATGATCATCTCGAGTCATTATGATGATTCTACTTCCATGACCAAACCAATCGGGTCCTCCAGCTAGTGTTTCCAATTGGATCAATTGGTTCACATCGTCAATGACAATGAGGACCTTTTTTTTGCAAAGTCTACTCATTATCATGCTCATGCCTCTATGGACATTGCCAAGCTTCATATCATCATCCAACATTACCTGGGAAATAAGTGCCTCTTGAAGCCGAAGTAGGCCAAGGTCTGTGAATTTCTCACAAGTTTCTCTGACATTGGAAAGAAAGCTGCAACAGTCAAATTTATGCGCAAAAGCATTGTAAGTAGCTTTGGCAATAGTTGTCTTCCCTATTCCTCCAAATCCGCAAATACCGACCATGTGAACCTTATTTGATTCCATGTCTAGCAAAGTACGCATGTGGTCCACATGCCAGTCCATGGCAACCACGTTTTCAGGAATGTGTACTTGCTTGCGATTCAGCTGATTCCATACTCCCTTGGCAATGCTCCGAATGACATTAGACTCACGCCTGTGTAGATTCAAAGATATTTGATACAAAAAGTACTGAGCTGATCTCCAATAAGATCAAACCACGGTTACTATCTCAAGCACTATAGACCAGATTAAATTCAGTTTAAAGCAATTGACATCTAAAACAGTAACGGGCTTGTAGAGGGACGTGGTTGACCTGCATTAGAGGTGGCAAATTAGTGGGTCGGGTCGAAAATGAGTCGATCTATATTTGACTCATTTAACCCGTTTTAACCCATATTCTTATAGTGTAAATCAAATAACCCATACTTGTATCCGATCCACACCCAACCCGACCCATATTGTTAAAACTTATTAATATTCTAGGAAAACCCACTTCTACTATATACTAATTGGATTAAAATTTCAAATTAAATTAAAAATAGTAAATAAAATAAAATAAAATAAAGTTTAAAAAAAAGCCTATAAATTGAAATATTTATAAAAACAAAATTAAACTATGCACATGCTTCTCTTATTTGAAGTGAACAAACCATTGAATAACTAAAAACTGTAATATAAATTTTTTTTTTAACTAAACCTAAAAAAACTCATTTTTATGATTTTTTATTAAAAAAAAGTATTGTTAAAACATTTTTATGCAATACAAATTTAATGGAAAATTTTTATAATTTTTTTTAAATATAATTTTTAATTTTTTTATTTTTAAAAATATAATTTTTTTATTTTTAAAAATATAATTTTTATTTTTTAAATATATAATTTTTATAATTTTTATTTTTTAAATATATAATTTTTATAATTTTATTTTTTAAATATATAATTTTTATAATTTAAATATATTTTTAAATTTTTAATAATTTTTTTTTTTTCTCTTTTCTCTTTTCTTTTTTCTTCTTCTTCGGCCGGCCGAGCGCCGAGCACAAGTGAGATCGAGCTCACGGTGTCGAGGCGGGGCTCGATCTTGTCGATCCGGAGGCCGAGGCCCCGCCCAACGCCGATGAGCTCGAGCCTTGCTAGTTGTCGACAAGACTCGAGCTCGCCGGTGTTGGGCGAGGCTCGATCTCACCGATTTGGCAAGGCCAAGCCCCACCCAACGCCGGCAAGCTCGGGTCTCACCAGATCCGGCGAGGCTTGAGCCTCGCCAGTCGTTGGTGATCTACTGGCGAGCTTGAGCCTTGCCTAGCCTGTCACTGGTTGGCAACCGGCCATCACCCTATCCGCTGCCTAGCTAAGGAAGGAAGAAAAAGAAAGAACAAAGAAAAAGAAAATAAAATTGAAATATGAAAAATATTTATAATTTAGATTTTTTATAAAAAAACAGTTTTGTAAAGTTAAAAAAGGCCATAAGTTTAAAGTTGGTGTCCTAATAACCCATTTAGATCCATATCTTTTTGTGTTTTACTTTCTTAGATCCATTTATGACCTATATTTAACTTTCACTTGATTTATTTATGAACCGTATTTAACTTTTACTTGACCCATATATGACCTATTTAACTAAAAATGGGTCATAATATGGGTTTATGACCCATTTTGCCAACCTAACTCTATATTTATACACTCGATGCATGAATTGCAGAAAACTAATAAAGAAGCTTTCCCCCTTCAATGACCGTGAATTGATACATTTCCCATTTTATGCATAAGCATAGCCATGAAACTATTGTCATGGAAATTAGTGTAATTCCGTAATCAACATTTTTTTTTTCTTTTATTTTGCCACAGAACAAACAGTAAGCATACTCAGAAAGGAGTAAATGAGAGCCTTACTCGTCAACCAAGTGCCAGCCAGAGATGTTAGCAGCTTTAGTCAGTGCTTCTCTCCACCTCTTCACCTTCTCCAAATCGCCGCCGTTCGACTTCAACCTGTCCTCGTGATGGATTAGGGCTTGTCCGTACCTCCCCCTCTGGTTCCTCACATCCGACGGATCCACCTTGTAGAACACCGGCCGCACGACCTGCCCCATCGTATCCCTGCACTCCACGATTCTCACCAGCTCGTCCAAGCACCAGCTAGAGAACGCGTAGTTCTCCGAGAACACGACGATTGAGGTCCTCGAATCCCCAATGGCTGCGAGGAGCGCCGGCGCGATCTCCTCGCCCTTCCGGAGTTCCTCCTCGTCCATGAACACGGCGATCCCTCGCTGGTCCAGCGCTGCATGGAGGTGGCCGGTGAAGCCATTGCGTGTGTCCTCGCCGCAGAAGCTCAGGAACACGTCGCATCTGTATGGACGGCTGGACTCCCCGATGGCTCCCCGAAAACCCTGCCTCATCTTTTTGCCCTCCCAGAGCATTCGTTTTTTCCCCCAACGCCAGTAACACTTTGTTTCTAACTGCATCGCTGAAGTTCCGAGGTATCCGGTGAATGAGTAATCTCCAACAGGACAGACTGCACCATGAGGGAGGGGAGGAGGGACCTCCTTCCTGCTCCATACAGCAACCCGACTGGGATTTGCCTTCGCCTGTTGGACGGAAAAGGGGTCGGCTCTCAAGGTCGGCCAGCTCTAGTTAAATAGAACACGTCATTGAAAGGCCAAAAATGACAAAATTTTCACCTACCCAATCCGAGAAAATATTGGATACACTAGTAGTAGGCTACAAGCCACGTAATAAATACATTAGTCCATTCAATGGAGGACAAGTGGCGCCGTGGGGCCCGCTCTGCCAACAAGTCTCCCTCTCCTCCCTACCAACTCTATTTTGCATCATATTTTCTCTCTCCTTTCCAACGGTCTAAATTGCGCGATGATAACGCTTTGTTTTACCGGGAATAGTTTTTTTTTTTTTTTTTGAAATAGTTCTTTTCTATTTTTCGCTCCAAGGAACAATTTCGAGTAAAAAGAACCCGTTTGATAACGACACAAAATTTATACTCTTAGAATAGAAAAAGAATATAAATACAACAATTTCTTTTTTGTATTTATTCATTTTTTATTTTTGCCGATCGCCCCGCCCGCCCGCCGACGACGGACGCGGAACGACGGCAGCGGCGACGGCGGCGGCGAAGCGATGGCGACCGGCATGGCGGCCAGCGGTGAGCAATGGCCCGGAGTGATGGAGATCGGCGCGGTGGCCGGTCGACCGGCAATGATGGGTGGTGGCTCCAAGCAATTGACAATGGTCGCGACAAGAAAATAAAATTAAAAAAGAAAATCAGCTTATTTCTAGAAATTGTTCGGGAACAAGAAGCAACTTTTTTTTGCTTCTCAAAAGCTGTTTCCGGGAACAAAACGGAACAAAAAATTGAGAAATTGTTCCGGGAACAAATGTTTTACCAAACAGGTTTTTTTTTTTTTTTTTGTTAGGGGAACAAAAGAACGGAAATTGGGAGAAACATGAGCGTTATCATGCGCTACCTTACTCATCCCAAAAAAAAAAAAAAATGACGTGTCTACCAGAAAATATCACTTGAGCAAAAAAATGCAAAATTTAATTGCCATCTATTTTTAATAAAACTGTTAGAAATTCAAGAAGAGCGCGCTGCTCTTATTTTTTGTGTAGCTGTTTTTCCTTTCTCGTAGTAAATTATCTCGGGAGTTATGGCTCCCCCAGAACCCTACCTCATCTTCTTGCCCTTCTGGAGGATTCCCCTTTTCATGAACGCCAGTAACACTTTGTATCTATTTGGATCGTCGAAGTCCCAATGTATCCAAGCAATTTATTCCAGACAAGACCCTGAAGGAGGGATGGAGCGACCTCTCTCCGTCTCCAAACAGCAACCTGATTGGGAATCGCCCCTAGCCTGTTGGACGGAAATGGGATTGACTTAAGGCCGGCCAGCCCTACGCATAGTTAAATGCTGATAAGCTTGATAATACTATTGGTGAACCATCGGAATATTGTATTAGAGTACGAGATATGATTTGATTCTAGCATCAGAAGATTAGATTAGAATAGGAGGTATGATTTGATTCTGATTATTCTAATTGTAGGTTAATTGATTCTGTCAATTTGTAAGATTAGATATTCAGAATATAAAATAGGAGAAAGGTGAAAGATCTTTTGATTCAAAATGAAAGTAGGTTTGGAAAAATGATGTAGAATATCTAGGGGCTCGAGGAATATCTGAGTTCATTACCCAACTTTTCATACGTCAGCCCAATGAAATGCTTTCGTCATTGGCCATCATTCCTTAAGTATTGAATGTCGTATCTTCGATCTGTATAATAACAGTATTACTAGAAGCTTCTTTAGCTCTTACTCTATTCCAATTGGGTTATATGTTTGACCCAAAAAAAAAAGGTGATATGATGTTAGCTCTAGGTATTGAATCTTATCAAGTCACTTGAAACATCTTAAAATACTCTAAAATCCCTGAATTGTGTCAAAACATGCACTATTGATTTCGTCCGACTTAGAATGACAAATGATTCAATTACCATCATCTTTTATATCAATTGAAAAAAAAAATACTATAAGGGCATCATCTTGTATCGATCAAATGCCTCCATTATATATAGTTGCTAGATAATGCCGCCATTATTTTTTGAACAATTCAAAAAAATCTATGAAGTTAATTTATTTTTTTTGTTTATGTAATTTCTGCTTTCCTTCTAAATGAATACGATATTTAGAAATTTTTTTTCCCAAAGCAAAATGGGTTTCTAAGAATATCTCCACAATCGCGAGCGGCAATGACTAAGGATTTTCTTTATGTGCCCAACAAGAAAGTGATTGCAACCGCATTCTTAAGTGGGTTTCAAAGAATGTATTTCATCATATAAAAAGTTAGAGTTAATATTAAAAAAAAGTGATACGTGCCAATGACTAAGGATTTTCTTTATGTGCCCAACAAGAAAGTGATTGCAACCGCATTCTTAAGTGGGTTTCAAAGAATGTATTTCATCATATAAAAAGTTAGAGTTAATATTAAAAAAAACAAGAAAGTGATTCAAACTAGTAAATTTATAATAAATTTAACTCAAAATAATTTTTGAGTAACTCAAAAAACTTCAAAAATGATGCACGTGTGATAAATTTATTCCTAACTAATTTTTGGTTATCAAAAATCTCAAATTGGTAGATCACTAAAAAATTTACCCCAAACTGATAAAGATTTCCATGTAGACTTACTATTGTCATATGTTATTCAGCTTGGCAATTTCATGGTAAAATTTGATGAAAGCTAATAGAGGATAACTATGTTACGATTGTATTAGTTTACAGTTTTTCATTATATTAACCCGAAATTCAGAGCTATTGCAATAATATTGGATTAAGTGGAAATAGCATGAAGTTAAATAAATGTATTAAGGTAACGGCACTTACACCAATAGAGACATCATATGTAGTAAATTGAGTCATTTAAATGGGTTATGCACGATATCCTTATAGAATTCAACTTTGTATATTGCTTTATTTGAATTATGTTTGTTGTAGGGAAGATTCAAACACACCAACTGCTTCGTCAATAAACGTAGAGAGATGACTCTAATTCAATCTAACTTGGATGCCAAGTTTCAAACTTGACTATGCTCCATACGTGATTAATGTGGGGTTAACGCCAGAGAAATTTTACATTTATGGTGAAATTGAATATGTGGTTAATAAATGAGACTTTTTTAAATTTAGATAATTTAGTTTTCAAAATTAATTATAACGACCCTTTGATGTTAAAACATCATAGATATGTTTTTATGAATGTGCGTTTTTTAATGTGAGTAAATTTATAAACATTTGTGTTATCATGAACTTTTAAATTTAGAATCCTTATTTTTCTTGGATATATAATTAAGTTGGAAGTTCATCTCTAGTTTTACCGTTAATAATTGTTCATATTTTCTAAAACGAATTTAATTTCCTTTGTGAAAGTGAATTTCAATCATATGATTGAATTATTTGATAACATTTAATTTTTGAATGAGTGCCACAACAACGTTAAAAGATCCTTTGGAAAACTATTATTTTGAAAGTTACTTCGATGTGTAATTAAAATTATATTCACAATATGAAAAGTAAGTTTGCTCCTTTAAGTAATTTTTAATTCCTAAACTTATTGCTAATTTCTTAACTTAAGAATAATTTATATCTATCCAAAATTACTTACTACCTACGAACATATTGGGTAAATTGAAAAATATAACGTCAAATAAATTTTTCACATTGTTTGTAATTTATTAGGAATATAAATATCTTCTTTTACTTGTCCATAAGTTTGACAAGTAGTCAATAAACTATATAATTAGAAGAAACTTATGGTAGGCAATAAAGTTTCTAAATGTGAATTAATATTTCAACTCTAGAAGTAATTTTCATGAAACAAGTTTCTACTAATTTTGAATGCAAAATTAACAATTTGTTAAGAATCTTACTCATAAAATCTACAAAGCATATGATAAAAATAAATTTCGTTGGTTTTGAGCTAACAAGCTAGGCCCGATCCAACACCAAAAGCCCTGCCCGAATTGAACTGACATGGTCCACTTAAATTGGGTACGGCCTAGTCCGAACTTTCCAACAATAAATTTTTTTTTTTTAAATCCTGTTTGACATATTATATTTTACAAGAATATTAAGTCGAATCAAATAAAAATAGCACTTCCAAATTTGCAAACTTTACTCAGAATTCCGGTTTCAATAGGCTGTAATTTGGTATAATTTGGAAAGTTTTTTCAAAGCCCCCATTATGTTGTATTGGCCGCGCTTGGCCGTCTTCTAGGAGTGATCGGGTTTAGGGTGGGTAGGGTATAGACCTAGACCCTATACCCGATCCTGTTATAACCGATTCTTTTTTTATTAACCATATACCCTACCCTGTTTGTATTGAATCCTATATCCAATCCACCATGTTTTTTTAATTCAATTCTAAGATCAACCCTGTTTTTACTGGAACCTGCTTTTTAATTTCCTGATATCCTATACGACTTTGAATTTTATATTAATACGTGATAAAATAATGTAATCCTCCTAATATGTATTGAAACATTAAGCACTTATAATAAATAAATATATGAACTTTTTGACTAAATAAAAATTAAGGATCCACAAGGCTAATTATAATAAATAAAATCATAGGGCAAAGAATTAGTAACAAATATAGGTCTAATATTAGTCTTATTCTCACTACTACATGAAACTACTTATTTATGTAAGCATAACTCCTTCTACAAAAGAGAAATTAGGCGAATCAATCCATGTGATACACAAAATTTTAGCGGCAACAAACACCGTCCGTCCATCGGACGGTGCGAGAGGGAGTTGGTGAGGGAGGAAAGCAAGTGAGGAAGAGGAATGACAAATTAGGAGTACCGTGTGTGTTTGAGAGAGTCAAGAGGAAAAACGCCTTATGATTCCGGAAGTAAGAATAAAAATCAGGGGAAAAAAAGGGTTTTGGACCTTTGCTTACAAAACCGGTTCATAAACTGGTTCCAAAACCAATCCAAGAACCGGTTTCCGAGTGGATAATCACTTGGAACCTGTTCTCAAACCGGTTTTGAATTTTAGGATTCGGTTCCCGAACCAGTTTCAACAGGAACCCGTTCCCAACTTTGTTTTTCGGGTGGGCTGGTCTGGGAACCGAGTATACCCGGTCCGATTGCACGCCCCTCCTCAACTTTAAACTCAGTTGCTTCTGCATATTTCTAACCAGTTTCCTTTAAACTTAGTTCCTTATACTTACTGATTTTCAACTTTTTGATAGTTGATAATTTCAAATTATCTATGAAATACTTATTTGGATGATATAGACTTAATTTTCGATATATGATGATAGTTTAAAAAGGACTAGTTATCTATACTCATAAAATGCAAAATATTAAAGTTCAACAAAATCCATTAATCTCCATCTATATCGTTCTTTTAAAAGAAAACAAAAGTTCTGATATTTTTGTTTTCCTCTCGAACTGTCTATTACTCATCCAAAAAAAAAAAAAAGGACTTGTTCATCAGAAAATATCGCACAAGCAAAAAGGAAGCAGCATTTAATTGCCATCTAATTTTAATAAAACTCTTTAAAATTCAAGAAAAGCGAGATGCTCTTATTTTTTGTATTGCCATTTTTCCTTTCTCATAGTAAATTATATCGACTTATGACTGATAAACTTGTAATTTCATAAATTTAAAGGATAACAATTAATAACTTATACCCAGATTGCCATCCAAATTTGTTGTTTCCATTTCCTTTGTTGCTCCTTTCTAGAAACTTAATTTCTTCATAATTTAATGAAAAATCAACACCGGAAAAGGAGGGCGTTGTGATTTTCACATATTAATCACGCACAAAACGAAAATAGATAATAAATTAAAAATTGAAAGTATATCGGTCCATTTATTTGCTCAGTAAATGCTTTAAAATTAATTAACAACAACTCTAATAAAATCGCAGGGGGGGAAATT
Organism: Eucalyptus cladocalyx; assembly: GCA_017140615.1. Classification (NCBI taxonomy): domain Eukaryota; kingdom Viridiplantae; phylum Streptophyta; class Magnoliopsida; order Myrtales; family Myrtaceae; genus Eucalyptus; species Eucalyptus cladocalyx. Next base: position 41,277,445 of record CM029518.1, read on the forward strand.
GTAAAACACAAAAAGAGAAAGGGGGAGAAATGGCGAATGGAAGCGGCTGCGGAACCACTCCGTAAACCCCAGAACCCTCATCAGTCGCGCCTCGATTTTCAACCCCGGAAGAGCGACCGCGACTGCAGCTCAGTTCGCCTTGCTAGCGAAGCGAAGCAAGGGAGGAGGAGGAGGAGCAGAAGAAGGAAAGACGATGGTGGTTCGGATCCGGTTGGCGAGGTTCGGGTGCAAGAACCGGCCCTTCTACCGGGTCATGGCCGCCGACAGCCGATCTCCTCGCGACGGCAAGCACCTCGAAGTTCTGGGTTACTACAATCCCTTGCCCGGTATACTCCCCTCTCTCCCTGTCTCCTTCCTCCTCTTTTCGTGTCTGGGTGGCGGTGAAGCGATGGTGGGTTCGTGGGTAGTGCTTGGAGTTCGTGGCCTGCGGGTTCGTTCGTCGAACGGTTGATTGAATTTGATTGGGTTGGTGAGAAAGAGTGCCCGTGGCAATATTCTCAGGTGGGTTCTGTCGGGTTTCGTTGGGTGGGTAATGAGGGAAGTGTTGAGTATCTGGGTTAGGAGGTACGAGCGAGCTGGTGCGATTGGTTTGGATAGCGAAGGTCGGAGCTTGTTGACTGGGTGCCGAAACTGCGTGAATCTGGAAGAAGAGAAAGAAAAGAAGTGCGAATCTTTACGTTGCTAGATTAGTTCTCTCCCCTTTGTTTCGATTCGCTTGCAGTTGAGGTTCTTAGTTGTGTTCATCGGGTTGTTCGCGCATAGGTCAAATGTTTGATGAAATTCCCCAGAGAAATTTGACTTCAAACTTTCACCTCTTTAAGTGTTCCTTTGGAAAACTGATGTCGTTTTGTTATCTTGTGGTTTTTTGTATCCAGATAGCTATGTTTTTTATGATTGAAAGTCGTTGCTTGAGAAGCAAATAAAAATTGGAGAATGAGGACCAACATATGAAGATTGATATCTTATGACTGCTTGTCAATCTGTGTTTGTTTTTAGACTTGATGATGATGAGGATGATGACCATTTGCTAATTGCTCTGGAATTTTCTTGGTTATGAATAGGTCAAGATGGTGGAAAGCGGATGGGTCTTAAATTTGACAGAGTGAAGTAAGTCCTCTCTATCCATTCATTTTTTGCTTTGTCAATTGACGGCTGGATGTTTGGAGTAGTTACTTTGATTGCAATCTAGAACCTTGCTGGAGTGGTTTGCACTTGAGGCAGTAATGTTACTGGAATTCTTGGTGACACCTAATAGGCCTCATTCGTCTTCTGCCTCTTTTCCTCTTTATTGGGTGCAGTCATCTAGTTCTCTAGCATTGAGTAGCAGTTTGACCCTTAATCTGGTTGATTCTTTCAAGAGTTCTTGCATAGCAATAATATCCTTTACTATTTAGGTAACAGGTTTGTTCATTTGTGTCCCCTACAAGCGCCGAATGGCTTTTTGCCTCTTCAGATGTTTTGAGCCGACGAATGCAGCTTCTCTTCTTGACAAATAGTATGCACCTGTAGGTGCTTCCTTCCTTGTATACTTAGATTGGGTGATTCTTACCCAACCATTGCATGCATCTAACTGAGATCCCTCTCTCTGTCTTGTTTCTGATAGTTTTGTGTAAGAAGTTAGAAAACCTAGGAATTCATATCTAAAAATGCCTTGCTCAGCTTCGAGATTTCGATGTGTTGCCTGGAGTATTTACTCCGAGGCTGCTTTAAGCCTAAGGGGCATAAGAAATTCTTTTTGGTCAAATCTAAGCTTTCCCTTCATTGTGCATCTTTGAGATTTTATGTTGGGAACTTGGTGATTAGTACGCATGGATGGCAAACAGATATTTTGTTAATTCCTAGTGAGGCCCATGTGTGTGTCGTAAATATCCTCCATTATCTGACTTAAATAATATTCTGGGCGTGTGGAGCTAGAAAGGGCGATAGCTCTCTTAATAGTTCTCCTGTTCCACAATTCTCTGTATATACGTGCACATGTGCTTGTGTTTTCTTTTGTTTTGTTTTGATTGTCTTCTCTCTCTGTAAGTTTCCTTAATTTCATGCCAATGTACTTGTCCGATCATGCTTGATTATAATATCTTCTGATTCATCTAGGTATTGGCTTTCGGTTGGCGCTCAACCTTCGGACCCCGTCCAACGCATTCTTTTCAGAGCTGGTCTCCTGCCTCCTCCCCCATGGTGGCAATGGGACGCAAGGGTGGGCCGCGGGACACACGTCCTGTTGATCCACTTACTGGACGTGTCATAAGTCCTGAGAAACAAGCTGTTCCCAGCAAAGCAGATGAATCCACCCCCGAAGATGCAAATGCTTGAGGCGACAAGACTACCCAGTTAAACTCGGTCACGGCAGTCTCAATTACTTTCACTATTCTAGAGTTTCCTTCAAAAAATTTTGCATATCGTTTCACTTAGGGTCTGTGAGAGTTTGTTTTCTAATTTAAGGATAGTTTTCTGTACAAATTGACTGCTACCTGCTCCAGAATGCTAGGCATGAGTCATGACTGCGTGCAGGAAATAACAACTTGTTTGGTGCATGCTATACACCGCATGTCTTTTAAGGGTTTGATTGATCCAGCGAATGTTCATGATCCTGAAACCATCGCTTTGCTTTTGTGAGGTGAACTGCTTGTCCTCCATTCTTACACGAGTACCTGTCCTTTACCCCGCTTACTTCTCTTGTCGGTGCAAACGACAGTAGGTCCTGCGTTGGTGTCGTCGGGGTTCAGTCTTCTGTCGCTTCCTATTTACCGAGTATCTTATGCGATCTTCGCCGCAAAGCGACAAAGACGATTCATCCGTGGATACGTTCTAAAGAATTAGAGGCGTCTCCCTTTTGCTCTGTAATCAAAATGATGCGGAGACGATTGGCCGTTGCCATCCTCTAGAGTTTTAATGGGTGTCGGTTGTGCAATCAAATTGACATCGGAGGACACGTCCGGAGTCTCCAGACTATTATAGAGAATGCTAAAGAACATTGATCTTTTCAGTACTTGTATGAACGCTGATGGCACTGGTCATTTTTGTTTTAACTTGGGTGCAGTCTTTTGGGTACTTATGATGATGAAATTGGATGGAAATAATGACACAAATGGTCCGTCATCTTTGGCTTAATATGCTATGTGGTCCTTGAATTTTGAAGTTGTTCAATGTGATTCTTGAATTTTATCCTAATATAAAATATTGTCCATAAACTTTTAATTTATTCAATATGGTCTATAAACTTTTGATACTTACTTAATCTAACTCTCGGACTATATGTATCATTTACCCAATTAGTCATAATAATCTTATGTCATTGCTTACGTTTAACATTCATGTTAGTTTCTTATTAATGTGAATATCGGCCTAGTAATGGAAAAAGAATTTTTGGGAGGACTACTTACTGATAATGTGAAAAAATATTGTCCATAAACTTTTAATTTATTCAATATGGTCCATAAACTTTTGATACTTACTTAATCTAACTCTCGGACTATATGTATCATTTACCCAATTAGTCATAATAATCTTACATCACTGCTTATGTTTAACATTCATATTAGTTTCTTATTAATGTGAATATCGGCCTAGTAATGGAAAAAGAATTTTTGGGAGGACTACTTACTGATAATGTGAAAAAATGCCGAGAATACATTGATTTGATCCATTTTAAAAAGCGAGCTTGTGAAATAGGGTCATCACTCTTGTGTATATATAGCGTATGGGTAGACGGCCAGATGAGAAATTGTTCTTTCACGAAACACGATAATTACTCTCGGCATATATATAGCGTCTCAAGCTACGGCTAGCCAGGAAATTCCTCTCAAACTTTTGTTTTGCTAGTTCTTGTTCATATAAACATATGATCTTCCGTTTGTTTTAGATCATGGAAATTGGAGAACTTTGCGACGACCATCTCAAGCGGTCATGAACCACGACGGGCGAGCGGGCTCGGGACGACTGCAATCGTGGCTCCGGGACCTATTGGACAACCAACACCCATGTGAACACTTGGATTTTGACCTAAATTTTGTTTGAACATCCACCCTCAAGGTGTTGATCCAGGTAAGAACCCTAATCAATGACCCTTCAATTTACACCTACCGGGCAACGATCTATTCTTACTCGACTTAAGTTGAGAAGATGGGGCTTTGGATTCACAACATGGGAATAGCTGTGTCACTGCACAGAGAACTTTTTGCAATCTCTCATAAATTTTTTTAGATTTATTGAAAGCCCTTAATTACAAAAATCGCTCCGGAAAAAACAAAAATCGATATCACAATACGAATGCCAGTATAGATTTTCGTCATATACAAGTAAAACAGAGTAAACCCTTTTTCTCCTCCTATTTTCTTTTCTAGTATTTTCAACCGATTTTTGAGAGATCAAGCTCAACAAAGCAAAATTGAAAAATGAATGTTGCCAAAATCTTTCGAAAATTTACAAAAATCACCTAATTCCTTCACTAAGTGCATTGCTTCAATTAATTATTCGAGATTTGGTTTACCTATCTGAGCCTTTTGAATTCGGTAACCCTGAACAAATCCTATGAATTGATTTCTCATTTATTTAGAGATGCTTTAATGGAAATAAAAATCTACTTATGGACTAGAACGGGAATATCGAGAATGGAAAATCTACAACCGAATTGTGAATAAATGAAGGAAAAAATCCCTCTTCCCCCATTATGGGTTTTCTAAAATTAATGAAATTCCCCAAGCGGTCTTCAAGTCCAATCCCCTCCAAAAGAAATAAAAATGCCGAAAAATAAAAGAAACCCATCAGTAGAAATAAAAATCCAGAATTCGACCCGAGAATTAACAAATATACCAAAATGAAAATGAAAAATCTGAAAATTAATAAATGTACCAAAATGAAAATGAAAAATCCGAACTTAATTAGAAGGCAAATCCGCTTCACCGCTCCATAAATAGACCAGGTTGTAATTAGGGTTTCTAGAGAGAGAGAGTGGAGAGAAGAAGAAGAAGGAGAAGAAGAGGGGGAGGAGATATAGATTTAAAAGCAGGGCACGCTCGCCTCTCTTCTTCGCCCAAATCCTTCTCTCTCTCTCTCTCCCCACCGCCTCTCTCTCTCTCTCTAGCCCAATTCCCAAATCCTAGGGTTTAAGCTCCTCCTCCTCCTCCTCCTCCTCCTCCGCCGGCGGCCGCCCTCGCTCCTCCCCAATTCAAGCCGCGCCGCGCCGCCATGAGCAACGCGAAGGACAACTTCAACGTCGCCGATCTCACCGCCGGTAAGCCTCGCCGAAACGATCTCCGCCCTTTGTTTGTGTCGAGCTCGTGATGTGATGATGATTGGTTTCCCCCCCTCCCTTCTTCTGTGCGTGCAGCTCTCAACGACGAGGATCGAGCGGGCCTCGTGAATGCTCTCAAGGTCAGTTTTGAAGTGAAGTGGAATTCCGCCCGCCCCCTTTCCCCTTTTTCTTTCGTGGGTTTACTTTGGTTAGGGCGAAAGGCGGGGACTTTAGTCTTGTCCGCTGCGGCGCTTCTCCGGGACGGTTGTCCGTGCCGTGGGGAAAGTTGCCTTTTTTGGTCGCTTGGTTCGTCATTCGTCGGATCGTGGCGATTCGTGTCTTGCGCTTGAACTCGTGGCGGCTTGTGTTTTCGGGTTTCGGCACGGGTGCTGACTTGTCTTTGTGGGGGGTGTTTTTGCAGGATAAGCTGCAGACGTTGGCCGGGCAGCATTCGGATGTGCTCGAGAGCCTCGCGCCCAATGTCCGGAAGCGCGTGGAGGTCCTGAGGGAGATCCAGGCACGTTCCTCTTGTCGATTTGGAAAAAAAGAAGAGAACTTGCTGTCCTAAGTCTTGTTATCTGCTGCTAAGATTCGCTTCTTCTTGAGTTTACGCCTTTTACTGGTTGTTCTACTTTGTGAATTAGTATTTTCATATTGTTTAAGCCCTGCAAAGTTCGTTCGTTCGAGTTCTTACATTGCTTCATCGTGAGATAAGAACAGAAATGTGTGGGGACACATGCGTAATGTTTGTTGCCTCTAATTAACATAATTGTTCTTTGATGGAGGTAATGGCCTTTAGAAGTTGTATAATTTTCAACATTCTTTTTTCGTGAATGATTAAGTTGGTTTAAATAAGATGATTTTGTTCTAAAAACTCTACCAGGTTACTTGTCTGTTGATTTTTTCTATTTGCAAGCATTCATGTTGAATTGGCCCAAGTGGGTTTTACTGAACCTGAGCATTTGAAGTGAACAGAGCCAGCATAACGAACTGGAGGCAAAATTCTTTGAGGAGAGAGCTGCACTGGAAGCAAAATATCAAAAGCTGTATCAACCTCTGTACACAAAGGTATTGTTTTCGTTTTCTACTTATTGATTCTGTAGAGTGAAGAGGAGATATCCTCTCTCAGCTTTTTACATATTTATAATTATTATCTCTCATACTCCTTTTTCCTATGTGTTTGGGGTTGGGGATGCTGAAATGCAGAGATATGATATTGTGAATGGTGTTGTGGAAGTTGAAGGAGTTACTAATGAGGCAGCAAAGGAGCAAGAGGAGGACAAAGCCGATGAAGGTATCTAGTTGATGACCCTCCTACGCCATTATTTTCACTTGGTGCAAGTTATTTGACATGCCCACTTTTTTCTCTTTGCAGAGAAAGGAGTCCCTAATTTCTGGCTTTCTGCTATGAAAAACAATGAAGTCTTAGCTGAGGAGGTGTGTGTAGATTGCAAATGCTTCTTTCAAGCACTGACACCAGATATTGACTACTTATCTAACTAGATTTATCATTTAACTTTTGTTGATCAGATCTCTGACCGAGACGAAGGCGCTCTCAAATATCTCAAAGATATTAAGTGGTGTAGAATAGATGAACCCAAAGGGTTTAAACTTGAGTTCTTCTTCGATACAAACCCCTTCTTCAAGAACTCTGTCTTGACGAAGATCTATCACATGATCGATGAAGATGAACCTATACTGGAGAAAGCAATAGGGTAAGTGGCTTTTCTTTTTGCGTAGTGGAAGTGTGGTTTTCCTTTGCTTCTGAGAAGAACTCTTTTTATCGTTTGTCTTCAGTTTGATATTCTAATATTTACGGAAACTATTCGGTTCTTATAGGACGGAGATCGAATGGTATCCAGGAAAAAGCTTGACGCAGAAGCTCCTCAAGAAAAAGCCAAAGAAAGGGTCAAAGAATGCGAAGCCTATCACTAAAACAGAAAATTGTGAAAGTTTCTTTAATTTCTTCAGTCCACCTCAAGTCCCTGAAGAAGATGAAGACATTGATGAAGAGACTGTATGGCAGCAGAATTGATTAAGCAATATTTGCTTTATTCTTCATTTTCATTAGGTTTATTTGATCTGTGCTATTTCTTTTTCAGGCTGAGGAACTTCAAAATCTGATGGAACAAGATTATGATATTGGGTAGGTACCTCATGACTTGTCCTAATCCAAGATGCTTGCATGTCATTTTAGCTTTCTTTGGTGGTAGCCAGCCTATGTTAATGGCAGTGAATGAAATGTGGTATTCTTTGATTTATGCTTGCTTTGACAGTTTGATTGCTTCCTGTGGTTGCTTCACACATATGTTTCTGACTTGTGTGCATCTTGCAGGTCAACCATCAGGGACAAGATTATTCCACATGCAGTCTCATGGTTTACAGGGGAGGCTATTCAAGGAGAAGAGTTCGAAGATCTAGAAGAGGAGGATGACGATGATGATATTGACGAGGATGAGGATGAAGATGAGGACGAGGAAGAAGAAGAGGAAGACGAGGATGAAGAGGAAGACACAACAAGCAAGAGTAAAAAGAAGGTGAGATTCTGTTTGATATTGGGTATTTCTATATGCTTATTATCTCACAGCTTGATAATTCTGATTAGAGCTGAACTAATTTCTATTCATATTTCATGAACTTTGGGAATTCACTGCAGTCATCCGGACAGAAGGTATGCTGATTCCCTTTATACATATTTTTGGTTCACTTTTCATACCAACTGGCTCTTGTCTTTGATATCCTAAATATACTGGTGTTTGGTAATTTACAGAAGGCTGCCAGAGCAGTGGCTGGGGATGGCCAACAGGGAGAGAGGCCTCCAGAGTGCAAGCAACAGTGATGCTTTGCTTGATCGAAATCTCAAGAGTCTGAAGCGGCTCATCATCAATTGAGGGAGTATGGGGGTGAAGTGTTTGCAGTTTTGGTCGGTCTAGTTTGTTTCTCTTCTGGTATGTGGGGTGATTGATTGAGGGGAAATTTCTATTGTGGTATAGTCGTTCGTTTGATTGGGGAGGTGTGGATTATGTGTCACGCCGTGCGCAGGGAAAAGCTCAGAGCATGTCCAGGGAACATGAAAATGATAGTAATCATGTGTCTAAAGTCGTCTGCTTTTAGGATCTCCGTATCTTCAATTTTGTTCCAACGAAATGTCTCCTTAGTGCTATTGTATTTGTGATCGTCGGACTGCCTGCCGATTATTTGGTATTAAAAAGTCGATTCATAGTATTTCTTTCTGAATCTCTCCTCTGGACTCCACCTCTGCTGTTGGATTTGAGCAAATCATGACTCCCATCTTTGCCTGCCCTCTGATAATGTTCTCTTAAGTATTAAGGGTATGGAGTGCTGAAAATTCAAATCATGCTGTTGCCAATGTGGGCAAGAACATGATATATTCAATATGATGACATTATGGGCAAGAGCATGATTTATTCAATGTGATGACATTATGGACACTTCGAAGGCTTTATATCTTGGCTGTCCTGTCTGTTCGGAGGGTGAAAAATGATGACCCAAAAGTTGATTCCCCCTCTGGGTTGGAGATGAAATGGGGGCGCAATTATCTCCTTAGGATGATGATTACTAACTCGAGGTGCACTTGCTCCGCAGAAAATGAATGATTTCGAAAGTATTTGTGTGAAAATGATCGCTTGTGTGACTTAAGAAAAAGGAATGAAAGAAGAATGCTTTCATTGTATCGTTGCGGAAGTTAAATTTTTATTTTATGGAGTAATTGTTATTTCTTTGGTAAATATAAGGTGCAAAACTGAAAAAAAATTAACATCTAAAATCTACTTTTTCAACTTCATCACTAAACAAAACATGATGTAATTCTATAGGAGATTGCAAGTAGAAGATAGTATCTAAATGCCTCACTGTCAATATGAACAAGTACATCAGTAAGCCGATTGTCAATAAAATAATTAGTCTAAGTGATCTAAATGATTATTTTAAAGAAAATGATTTCTAAATTATTCTTTTTTTATGAAAAATTTGGAATTGTAATAACAATCGATATTGGTCTAACGGGATGGAATCGAGCGACATTATGAACATTTCAGCGCATTAGTTTACATTTTGTCAAAAGCGCAAATGACAAAATCATCTTCTTGCCATAATGAAAATTTGGAAATCAAAAAAATTAGACGTGAAGCGGATATCGCGAAAGTTTTCGGACGTGATGATGGGTTAAAAAAAAAAGGTATGCCCTTTATAGGATCTGAATAAAGTAAAACAATGTGGAAGATTTAAAATATATCCAAATGAAAATAGATATGGAGCAATAATCGCACATTATTTTTGGAAGCAATAATTGCACATGAGTTGGCGCTTAGTTCACGGATGGGGTCGCTCCAGCCGAAGCTTTAACACGAAAAATATCAAAAGAGAGAGAAAAAGAGGACGGCCATGGAGTTGTCAATGCCATCACGGATGCATTGATAATTCATCGCTTACACACTTTCACGCACAGTCGAATGCATTTCCGACGCCTTGTAAACTTGGCTTTGGCCTCGACTGTAGTAGCTCCACCGGAGCTGCGCACCGGACGAGCTCGTATTATTATGTCGCGATCCAGCTTGAGACCCGGATCGGACGAATCACTTTTTTTTTTTTTTTTCACTCACACTCATACTCTATTCTTACTTTACACAATATTATTTTGAGACTCTACATCACTACTTTTTTTTGCTTTCGTCTTTGGAGGCGTGGGAATAAACCCACCGAAACTTACGCGTCCCCACCCCATCTCCCTGAGAAGGTGGGGATTTGAACTCCTCATCTCCCATTTCCATGTTGGAAGGGTGGCCATTGGGGCGAATCCCAATGATTGGTAATCACTATTTTAAAGAAAGAGTTTTTAGAGCATTGATAGGTGATCTTATGTGAGCTGAATAAGAAATCGAAACACGATCTTCACTATGTTTTTCCCCACTTCCGTTGGGACCGAACCCCTCATCTTTCATTGAGTCGCCCTTCAAAAAATGGATTTGATTGACTTGACCTACTTTCTTATATAAAACTATTCTTCCCCTTTGGCCACAATAGTAATTGACTATAGTTAGCTCTATGGTTAGCTCTGCTACTAAAGGTGGTTTCATTCATCTTTTGTCCGCCTCACCTCCGGTACTTGTTCGTAACCGTCCCTCAAAATGCGATACCATAGTTACATTATTGCCTTAGTCTCGTTTGCCATTATGTGTTTCCTTTATACCCTCTTCTAGAGCTGACATGAATCACATTTTCATCTAAATTGACATTGATCTTGCTTGTGGTGCTTGGTCATGAGTGTTCCTCGGAACAAAAATTTATATTCTTTTGTTCTGGAGAACAAAAAAAAGAATAAAAACATCTTTGTTAACATTTTTATTCTTAGGGACAAAAAATCTATTTTTTTAAATTAGGGAATAGATTTGGAATAAAAACAAGATTTAGAGAAAATTTGTTTTCTTATTCCCGAGAACAATTCCGAGGAACACTTTTTTCTTTCCTTCTTTTTCCCTTTGATTGGTCATCGGCCTCAGCCAAAGAAATAAGAAAAAAAAAAAAAAAAAAAGGAAAAAAAAAAAAAAAAATATATTAAAAATATTAAAAAATTAAAATATACAAAAAAAAATTATGCAAGTTTATCAAACGTGTATATATGCAGATTCAAAGTCGCGTTCTTTTACTCATAAATTATTTATTGGAAACATAAAACAAAAAAGTTAACTATTTTTATTCAAAAATTATTTTTAACAAAAACGTTACCAAACACGCCTTTAACTATCGGGCCGACTACCTAAGGAGTGAACTCACTCAATATGCATATTAGTCCGAGCATATGCATCCCTATGATTATCTGAAGCTATAAATTAAGAAGGTTCCATCAATTTTTAGGTGAGGCTCATTGAATCTAAAAGCTCAAATTATCTCAAAATACACAATTCTTAAATTACCCAATAATTTATCAATTCCATGACCATTTCATACTCGAGCCTCGTTTGCGAGGCTCCTATGGCATCTTCAATTTCAGAACCGCGACAAGGCACATCAATCATCATGACACGAGCAATTATTCGATGAACCTATAAATTCGACGTATATCCTAGTACTGGGAATGCATTTTAGTACTTCCAAAAGCCGTCTTTGTACCCCGCATCCAGTCCGAAAGTTCATCCTACGGATCGTCGCACGGAAAAACAGCAAAGTCTCACCTTTTCGGCTTCGCTTGCCGCACGGAGAAAACATCGACGGCATCGAAAGGGCTCGCTGCTCCGTCCCTACAGTAGAATTCGAATCGCCGCATCGTCGTCCTCCTTTTGGCGGCAATTCGAGGCTTCGACGCCAGCTCGACGAACCCACTTCTTGATATTCCATGGTGGGCCTGCGCCTGCGTGCGATCGCTTGATGGCGAGGCCTCTGCGGGGCGCTTGTTCGCTCGGACGCTTCTTGCTCGAGCCGGAGGTCCCATCTTTTTCTTGTCCCCTGTTCTTGTACTTCGACAATTCTCGAGCTTGCTGTGTGATCGTTCCGCAGTTGACTGTTGAATTTGGTCGCGTCCGTGGTCTTGCTCTGTTTGCGTCCATGTGATTGTGTACTTTTGACCCTTTGTTTGAATTTTCTCTCTTTTGATTGAGCTTGCTGAAGTTGCTTGCTTGTGAGAAGGGGGGAAATGGGTGAAGTTGTGTTTGGGTTGCTCGTGCGTGTGGTTGTAATGGTGGGTCTTGGCTGACTGGAAAGAGTGGGGATTTGTACTGTACCGAGTTTGGAGATGCTTTGTTTTTTATGCCCTTTGCACTGATCTGAAGTCAGATGTTGTCCCTGCTCCTGCTACTTTCTGGGAGAGGGAATTGCTGTGTCGTGGGTTCACTTCACTCTTGCATTGGTGGTCTTGTTCTTTTGGGGTTAGTCATTCTACTTTTTCTTGGACTGCAGGGCCGTTGGGGAGGGCTGTTGAGAACAACTTCTCAGTTTCGTGACTTTTCTTCCGGAGGTGTTCTTTTTTTCCTATGAACCTTATAAGATTTCACATTTGTTTATGTTGTGTGATGAGGCCACGCTCTTGGGCTGCACCAGTGAAGTCTCCTTTAGGGTCCATTGCTCTAAAAATTTTCGTGGTTTTATGACAAGTTGCTTAATTTGAATGGTTATGGCCGTGCCTTTAGAGGTAGTGCACCTATTTGGCAAATATAATTAGTGCTGCCTAACATGCATTAATCAAGAATGCATAAGTCCTTCATAGATGTAAGTCACCCTAGACCATATAGTGTCCCCAATTCCCTTTAGTTGGAGGGCACTCTCAGAAAAGAAAATGTTTCTTTTTTCCTGGGAGGGCAAGAGATCTACTAAAGTTTGTCACAGCAACTTGATAATTGAATGAAACAGGATTATGCTGGATCAAGAGAGCATTCCATCTTTGAGTTTACACATGAAAGCTGTACTTTCCATCTGAACGGTAAATTTCTGCCTGCACGAAGGTAGGACGAGATCCGCCTCTGATGGGAGGGAGTCTAATGAGGAGAACATGTCTAAGAAAGATTTGGCCTTGCAACAAGCTCTGGATCAGATTACCTCCTCCTTTGGAAAGGGGTCAATCATGTGGCTTGGTCGATGTGTCTCTCATAGGCAAGTTCCAGTCATTTCCACGGGCTCATTTGCTTTGGATATGGCTCTTGGAATTGGTGGACTTCCAAAGGTACTTGGAAACTCTTTTAACACAATAAAGTTTCTGGTTCATTTGATGCAGGTGGCTTTCAAATTATATGTATTTCTTACAGAAAGTATAAATTGGATATGTAATTCTCATGTCTGATATGTTAATAGTTCCGTGATTGATGCTTCTTGAATTCCATAGGGGCGTGTTGTAGAGATATTTGGTCCTGAGGCTTCAGGAAAGACAACACTTGCATTACATGTGATTGCTGAAGCACAGAAGCAAGGAGGTGACTCTCTAAACTCGTACAGTCTCTCTCTCGATTATGCTGGCTATTAAAGAAAAAGAACATGATTATCCAGTGTGTATATGTGTTCAATGGGCAGCTCATTCAGCTTTACACTTAATGCATTCAGTAGTCTCGTATTCTCTTCAGTTTTTCCATGCTTGTTACTATGAAATGCTTATACTTTCTTTGAAGTATTATTACAACTAGCACAGATTGATATGCTGTTGCTATCGATGAAACTTGTCTGAATGCGTAGGAAAGTGTCAATTGCATATTTAGTGAGTACGCAATGTATTCGTTGGTACATGTAACTCAGGAAATCTGAGGACTTGCACATTCATAGTTCTTGGAATCCCTTATTTTAGTGCTAAACTGGAGCATATCATAATAACTAGTATCTCATAGTGCACTGTGCTTAAGGATAATCATTATTTTTCTTTATTTGTAGTGGTTGAGTCAGGAGTGAGGCTTATTGGCTGACTCTCAACATGTTGAAACTTTGCCTTATGTGAGCAAATCATTATCTGTAGGTTACTGTGTTTTTGTTGATGCGGAGCATGCTCTTGACCCTGCACTTGCTGAGGCTATTGGAGTGAACACAGAGAATTTGCTTCTGTCCCAACCAGATTGCGGCGAGCAAGCTTTGAGTCTTGTGGACACTTTAATAAGGAGTGGTTCTGTAGATGTTGTTGTTGTGGACAGTGTAAGGCCTCTTTACTGGAAGTGTATGGTAGTCAACACTGCCAGATCCATTACATCAATAGTATATGGAAATTCTGTTTGCAGAAGGTCAATACTTGGATGACAGAAGCAGCGCCAATGTTGGTGTAGGTTTGAATAACTAGGTTATTCTACCATTTTAACTGTTAGAATCTTCTTTTTATCATGCAACTAAAATTCAAGCTGAGGTATATGAGTATTAAATTAACTTTATTTGTAGGTAGCTGCACTTGTGCCAAAAGGAGAACTCGATGGTGAAATGGGGGATGCTCACATGGCAATGCAAGCTAGGCTGATGAGCCAGGCACTTCGGAAACTGAGTCACTCCTTATCACTGTCACAAGCTATATTAATCTTTGTAAATCAGGTATACCTTCTGGAGATTGGACAATTGTAATCATGGTTATAAATTCCTAATGTTAAAGCTAATCTGTCATATTCAACTACCTTCATGGATGAGAGTTTTCTTTAAGGGCATTCCAAGCTATTTAAATGTTTTCATTCCCGGTCTGGTCCGGTTCCTAAAAATTGGAACCAAGGACCAGTCTGGTCTGGTCCAATAGAACCAATAACTTATTTTTTTCCAGTACTTTTTTTCCCACTACTTGAAACTAGACCGAAATAGTGTTTAGTGCACTTTTTTTTTTTTAAGAACTAATAAAATTAAAAGGTATAGTTAATTGGTCCAGTCCCGTTCCCCATTGGAGCTGGGAACTGGAAGGGGGAACCAGGAACCAAACCTCTCGGACACTGGTTCCACTTTTGGGAAGTGGGAACCAGACTGACACTCCTGGGAACCGGATCAAACCGCCAGTTTGGTCTGTTTCAGGTGCTTCCTGGTTCTGGCAATCCGTTTTATACGCCCCTAGCGAGAGCACAAACTATATTTTTGTTTATGCATTGGTCCAGCTTGCTTTTCGGTTGATCAGAAGTATAACTTGGATCTATGCTTGAGTATTCCATCTGGTTGGTTCCCTGTTGCTGCTTTGAAGAGTTTAAGAATCCCTAACTTCATGGCAGATGTATGCTGACAAAATAGAGGCTGCATCATATTACAGGAAATTGCAACAACCACCATGAATTTTCCCTTCACACTTCCTTTTCTTTTCTTTTACACCATGAATTCTCCTGCCATTCTTCCTTTCTTTTCTTGTCTTCTTTTTAGATTTTCCTGTGCGCTTGCAGTGCAATTGATGGAGTGAAGTTTTCAATTATCTACCTAGCTGAGTTTCATTTTCTTTCAGGTGAGATCCAAGCTTTCGACCTTTGGAGGCTTTGGTGGACCCACTGAAGTTACTTGTGGTGGAAATGCCTTGAAGTTTTATGCTTCTGTGCGCCTAAACATTAAAAGAACAGGGTTTATCAAAAGGGGTGAAGAGGTATCAGATCTATAAATGCATTTTCGCCTCTCTTTATTCGTATATGAGGTTGGCTGAAATATATCATTCTACTTCGATTCTCCTGTACTTCAAGTTTGGATTCTCTGAGTAGTCTTTTAATTGCGTGATCAATTATATCATTGCTCATATTCATAGTCATTTCAGGAGCATTTTAGTATATTGTCTTCTGGGCACTGTATTATAATAATTCTTCATTGTGGTTCGGATCATATTGCTAATTCCAGATTTATTGTGTAGACTACAGGCACACAAGTCCAGGTCAAAATTTTGAAGAATAAGCTTGCCCCTCCATTTAGAACGGTACAACTTGAACTGGAATTTGGCAAGGGGATATCTCGGAATTCAGAGATCATTGATCTCGCTTTGAAGCACAAATTCATCACTAAATCTGGGGCAACATATGGACTAAATGATCTGACTTTCCGCAACAAAGAAACTTTGAAACAGTTTTTGGACGGCAATGAGAGCATCCGAGAAGAACTCACAACTAAACTCAGGGAAAAGCTCGTGGCTGAGACGATGGTTAAAGATGCAGAAGATGAAGGCCAAAAGCCGGAGGAAATAGTTTCCACGGATGAGGACTTGGCTTCTGCAGTTCAAGCCTAATTATGCATGCGGTAACATGGTAACATAACGGTTTCTTTCCTATGCTGTATCTTACTGTAGATATTCTGCAACTTGACTGTCAATAGCTCAAGTCATACATAGACAGAATAGCAATTCCAGCTAAAATAGTACATGTAACCAAGCTGGTAAGGTCGTTTTGGTAGGAACATAGTGCAAGGGACGGAGGTCCTTACGAGGTTTCCCACAGCTAGATGAGGATGTGAATGTTTCAAATGTTTGGGGAGATATTAATATTCCAAGAACTCCTAGATTCTGCATCCTCCAATATATTGCTAGAGATTACAGGTTCGGGAATTGCGGCAAGACTCGAGATTTGAATGATCTGATGAGCTTTTTCCCTGCTTCATGTAACTGCATTTCCGGTCGCCCCTCATATTCACTGAACACCGATCCACATCAAGAGCCCCATTAATCAATGACCAACTTCGGAACCTTCTATTGCCAAACGCAACACAACACGAATGCTCCCATCATGGGAAAGATTTCAAAGAGTCGAGTTGGATTCAATGTACTTTGCAGGATGGCTAGCCGAGTCACGAGTTAATTAGGTATATGCTAACCATTTTACATCGCATTGGATAACCGATGTCAAACTTTCCAAAAATACTCCCCGGCCGGTCATCGATACTTTAATGTTCGGCTTGTGACTCGAACGTCACTCTCCCTAGTACTCTCTCAGGGTGAGGCTGGCAGCATCAATTGACTTTCGGGACTTCGAAGTATTTTCCCCTAGAATCCCCTGTTTGAATTCAACAGAACTGGTCAATTTCATGAACAGACAGCATCTCTCTTTTCAGTGCGATGTATACGCATAAGTATCTATCTTTCAAGGCTCCAAACTGGTCACCAAAACAAGTTCACAGTCAATTACGTAATTGCGCTCTCAACCCAGCATACATCAGCACTTTCAATTGGCGACGGTCAACCTTGTTGAACGTAACCCCTTTTTCCGGTCAAACATTCATGCACATGAGCAGTCGATGTTAGTGATTTTTGGCGGAGGGATTAAAGTCAGTAAGCGGAAGAGGACATTACACAAATCAAAGGATATGGCTTCTTCTTCTTTTTTCTATTGATTTTTTACGAAACAAACAAACCCAAAAGTCTATTGATATCAATCCTTGAGATTTAGTTTCTCGAGGGACTATAGGAATTCCCAAATAATGAATACATCTTTTTCATATTTAGTGTTTACACCAAACTTTTGGGCGAAAAAAAATTATCCATGCTGTACTCCTCAACTCAAAAAATAGTTCGACCATACTCTAAAAACATTGAAATTTATCCTTGATTTTTATGGGTGAGATTGTCTCATCAGGACTAAACTTATTGCACGAATGCCAATTAAGTCATAAACTTTTCGATTTTATAAATTAAACCTTGAACCTTTGCGCGAAATTCTAATGACACAAGAGGTTCAGAACTGAATTGTCAAAATTAAAATGTTTAGGACTGAATTGACATATATACAATGGGTTAAAGATTGATCGGGTAATTTGTCCGATTTTCATGCCATGCCAATGATTGAAATCCATTTGATAGAAGATTTGTTAATTTGAGTTAGAACTTTCAAAACTAAGATAGAAAAGATACTTTCATCTATTAAATTGAGCACAAAATCCAAAAAAATCGTGCAACACGAACCTCCTTCACTTGCTTTAACATAGCATATGCAATCAATTTTGGACTTTGCTTCATCCCCTAAATAATTATATAATAGGCACGTCCAAATTTATAATTACCAAAATTTAGGAATGGTTAGAATTTGACTGAGAGTCACATAGTCAAACTCAACCCTAGGTTACACTATCCTAGTAAGCTTTGCCGCTTTTTGCTGATTTTGGTCTCAAATGCTCCTTATTTTCTTTTTGTAAACTGTTGAAACACGAGGGTCAATAAAAACTGTATATTCTCCATAGAAAATTGAAATTGCGTGCTTCCTCGAAACCGCGCAAAGATAGCAATTTTGCCAAGAGGAGCCAGCTTCTTGGAAACCTCTTCTTTGGAGCTGCTCCTAATTTTCTTCCATAATCATATTTCTTGTTCCCTTTGTCAATTCATGATGGGGACATGTGGACTCTAGACGGAAGAAAAGTAGAAAAGACGGGAGGGGTTTAAAAACAAAAATAAAAGAGGGTGTCGCAATTGAATTTCTAGAAGTGGGATCCACTACCTTTTTTTTTTATTTTTATAGGATGCCTTCAAACAAGGAAAAAATATAACTTTTTAATATATTATGCATGTATGCATTTATAAGCACAGGACATTGCCGACCATCTATTCTAATGTGATATATCGCCCTAAAAGTTGATCGGAATGATTATATTGAAATTTTACGTAAATATTTATGAATAAATTGATAAAATTAAATATTATGGACTGAATTGACATTTGTACAATAAGTCGAGGTGATTTGACAATTGTCCTATTTGATTTATCATGCAAATTCCTTGCAAGTGCAATGTCTTGGGACACTTTTTTGAACATTTTACTTGTATACAATGTTCTGCACAAATTTTTGTCGCTATGATAGGATGTAACTATTTTATGGTTTTCCATATTGGGTGAAAATGCAAACCTAACAATCTTCAAACAAGGAAAAAATACGATGTGTAGGATGGACGACAATAGGACAATCCCGATGACGAATTGATAAATGAAATGCAATTCCGAATGAGATTACTTTTCGGAATGGGGTTCCGAGGATGTGATTCTCCAACAATCTTCTTTGAGGCAGACGTGAATGACTAATTCTAGCCTGCCTCCAAGAAAACAAGGATCTAATTCGGTACACGATATTGTAATTTAGTACGTCACTTTAAATTATCTTATTATTGCACAAAAAAGAATGATAGCACTTTGTGGATCATCACGGAGGGCTTAACTTGTTTATTTATTTTTTCATTCAATGAACTCTCTCCATTTGTTCTCTTCCTACACAAGCGTTTCCCTTCTTCTAACGTCGATGGAGTTTTCCTAGGCTGATGTAGACCTTCGCGCACCGTCACATATTATAACCAAAAGCTGTGCCAATTTATTATAGTTTGGAAGAATCCGACGCCGACGCTGGTTCATAGGATTTACTGTACGTGCATCTCTATCTACCTAATGACTTAGAGCAATATAGTATTATAGTCGGGTTCCACTCCGGTTTATTTTGCTTTTGTATGAACTTTCCTAATCGAATTTCTCGTACGCTTTCTATATACGTGCTACCTCTCCATCGGCCCTTTTCGTCTTTTGGTCTATATGTCCACAATGGACGACAAAACCCTAAAATTTTGCTTGAACAGAAGTGACGACGGACGTCACCTTTTTTTTTTTTTGTGGGGTTTTTGGGAGGTCCGGTCAATAGCGCCGTCTGAAAGTCCTTTTGATTTGTATGTGGAAAACAAGGAAAGTGACCCTAAATTTTTTTTTTTTTTGGAATTCCCCAGACGGGAGCACAGCCAAGCGTTTCGAGGTGCCACGTCACGGGTCCAACCCATGGAATATTATTCCTCGACAAAGAAGCCGGGAGAGATGACGTCATAATTTGATCAACTCTTTTCCCCGTGGCTGGAGGGCGGGCCCCACTCGAGGAAGAAGTGTCCCCGTTGTTAAATTTTCCAATCTTTTGACCTTTTGACCGGCTTTGAACAACGACAACATCTTCAGTTCCATCCATGTTTTTGTCCATGTGTTCGGTGCTCTCACATATAATGGTCTCCTCTCCTACGAGTTGCAGTCAATTTGGGCGACACATGATGGGATTTTGAAAAGTTCCCTTTTTTCTGGCTCTTTTCTTTTTTTCCTTTTTCCCCCTTTTCATTTTTTTCCCGGCGGCTAAATCTCACCCCTAATTCCCAACAGAAACGATGACATTTCGTTGTCTATGACTTGAGAATGCATTGGGCATCTTTGTAACGGCTCGAAGTTTTTTTTTTTGTTGCTCGATTCTACTTTGACCCTAATTTTACGCCGTCGGAATGAGACAAAATATCTAAGTGAATACTAATCGCTTTTGTGTGGTGGAATCGGAAATATTGATTTAGTCTATTCAACATGCAAAATTAGACATCGCTTGTCACGGAATTGCGAATGGAACGGGTAAGAATCTCACATAATCAAATGGATACTGTACGTAATCGGTCCAAATATTTCTCATAGAAAAAGAATACTTAAAATTGATTATCTATTGGCTATATTATCCCCAAGAAGAAAAAGCTATGTTATGGCTACAAAATCAGAAGGGCGGCACTCCACCAGTAAGCACTAGAACGTTTGACAAGGAAGGAGAAGAGAATCATGAAATCATGTATGATTACTTCGTGTGAGCAAAAATGGACGGCCGAGAATAGGTGACGGCCGGTTGATGAGCGGTGGAGATGGGCTGGCCGTGTCAAATACCGGGGGTGCGCCGCCGCATGGTATAACTACTACCTACCCCTTGGAAAACCTGGAACTGGTTCAAAAGGTGGGGAAGAAAATGTCATTGTGCCAGGTCAGCAACCACCCTCCTCACTGCTTCCTGGAAGCCCGGCTCGTCCCATTCGCCTCCCTACAATAATGTAAGGACAAGATTTTTGTTTAACTTGCCATTAAAATAAATAATTAATCTAGAGATTCACCTAATTAAGATAATTCTAATAATCTAAATTATAATTAATCTCCCCCTCTCTTTTTCATGCAAGACAAGGAAAGGGAATAAAGCAGTTCATTTAATTCACCATTTTTTGGGACACGTGCAGTTCATAAAAATTCACCAATTTCGGGTAATTTTTTTTGGGATATTGAGTGATATTATTCATCAATGTGAATAGTATGTAACATTACTTACAAACTAACATACCAATTAAACTCATCAAATTGCGTCCTTAAAAGATGCATACAATTGTAATTTGCATATAAATATATTATATGTAGACCCATTTTGGAGGTGAATGATATATGTTTAAGAGTGATGACTAACCCTAAATTTATAATGAGAAAAAAATTGATTATGTTGTTCTTTGATGTGTAAACTATTAAAAAACGTCTCATAAGTACGGAAACGGCCATAAGATATTACCGCTAATTAAGAATTACTATCTTGAATTTAAAATTATAATCGGTCCAATATATGACAAGCTTCGCATCATTGTATATCGCGCATACCTCGACGTTTAGTCTTAGGTTGACCCGACTGACGATGTTCGATTCGTGCACTTGGGTGTCGGCATCCATGGACATCAAGCTCACGTTCCTCACTTGCCTCAAGAACTCGAGGATTCGAATCACCAAGCTCATCGCCGGACAGTCTCCCCGCACGGTCACTTGCAGATCCACGGTCCGGTCCTGCGACGTGGACTCCGAGACGGTTCTCGTCTGGACCTCGACCCTGGAGCCGTCGCCCGGCGAGCCGCTGCTCGTGGGTTCCTTCGGTGGCAAGAGTTGGGCTTGGAGGACCGTGTTCTTTCGCCGGAGATCCTCGACTTGTTCCTTCAACGAGCCGAGGTGCTCCCTCGTGGTCGCGAGCAAGGATGCTTTGTCTTTCTACACAATGTGAATGCATCTTGAATTGGTATATAACATCATAAGCTGATCATTGAACAAACTGTCACTCGACATGATGAGCTGCATAAGGTTTACTTTTTGCCTTTGAAATTGCAAATGTTCGCAACTTATAATGCGTCCCTTATAATCAGTTCAAGATTTACAAGGTCACATGAAATATCAAATCCGATGTGACCCAGAAAAAACCTAAATTACTTCTTCAAGTCACAACCTCTTAAATAGATGCCAAAAGTAGCAACACTGGTTTTCTTCTTTTCTGTAAAATGAGAGTCTCAAGATAGCTTACATACCTTGGTTCCAGGAGGAAGAAGTGATCTCAATGCGAGGAAGCTCTCGTTGAGCTTCTCACGCCGCTTCCTCTCCGACATCATGTGGTGGAGCTGAGTGGTCGACGGCTGTCGGCTCCCGACTTGCAATCGCTCGCGGATCCGCATCAAGTTCATGTTCCGGCAGTATGCGATCGACCGCTTGAGCATGCTGTGCTTCTGAGGGCCGTGCTTGATCTGCGGTCTTGGAAGCCCTGGCGAATACCTCCTGAACGCGGTTGGTCTTGGGTTTTCAACATTTGTCTGTTGTTGCTGTAGTTGCGACGAGGAAGAAGATGAAGAAGGCGATGATAGAACTGCGAGGAAGGCTCGCGTCATAGCAGCGTGTTCGCTCTCAGGGACAATCGGGAACTGAATGTTCCCGAGTGATCTCGCATATTCGTGCATCGCTTGTAACGGGTGAGAACTAGCACCAGTTGTACTAGTACCAGGAGTATCCGTGGTAGTCATAATTGGCATCGACTGTGTGGTAATAGTCTCTGCAATTGAAGGGTCTCCGAGGGCTAATTCTGGGTTAATGAAGGAACTGGTGGTGGTGGGTATGTTGAAGAGAAGAGACGAGTATTCGGGGCTGTCCATGGAAAGCGATCTTAGAGAGGACGAGGAAGACGAAGGAGGATTTGTCATAGCGGTAGTGTTTGGTTCAGTGGCTCGGGCCAATTCACGCATCGCCATTTGTCTTGAGAAATCCTCTGGGAACAAGTTCATCATCTGCGTTTGTATGTCAACCTGCAAAAGTAATCAGTTCTGAGATTAATCGTACTGATTTCTTCATTTTGATTCATCTACATAAAACATTGTCCCGAATTCATGTACCTGAGGTATGTTGGAGAAGCCTAGCTCAATCTCTCCGCTACTGCATCCCATGAATACTGCGATCTTGAGAAAGATTTAAGCATCATTAGGATCTGCAGGATTTTTTCGGAAAAAAACTACATAAATGCTCATCAAAAAGCACATTTTTTTTTTTGCATACACCTACCTTGATGGATGCTTCCTACAGCCAAGATAAGAGAGAGAGAGAGAGACAGACAGAAAATTAGCATCTCTGAGTCAGTAAGATGATGCAAAATCATCAGATTCAGCATCAAGAACGAGAAATATGTGATGGGCGTGCGAGGCATTACTTGATAGAACTCTCTTTGACAGGAGTTGGAGGCCAATCTCGAAAGGTCTTCCTCTCTCAATTCAATGTAGGGGTTGCTGTTCCTGAACGCCAATCCCGGGACTTGGGTGTGGCTGCTGCGAATTACGGAGCGGACGAGCATAAAAAACAAACAAAGTCTAAAATTGGGTCAACTCCTAAACTGTAATTTGTATAGTTTAGATCGTGCAGTACCTGTTCGGATGAAGGATGAACAAGGACTGCCTATATTCATCGAAAAGTCGCCTGGCTTGAACGTTGTCATCGTTTCCGCCACTTGCGGCGGCAGCTTCCTGGAAGAGACCATCCAAGTAGCACAAACAGCTGCAGAAAAGGACAAGATCATCAGCCAACACGAACACCGAGAAAAGTACTAATCAAACATCAGCAGCGAGAGAGGAGACCTTGTCGGAGTTAAGTAAGACCAGAGACAGATGTATCTGCAACCGAAGGACTGGGCGATGAGGTGGAGGACGTTGGAGCGGGCATCGCCGTCAAGGAGGAACGCCGAGTCCATGAGATGGGAAGGCGGAGCCGATGGCGATGAAGTGGAGGGATGGAGAGAGAGAGGGTGGACTGATGTTGCATGCATGTAGAGTTCCCTTTATATGCTTCTTCAGATCGTCTCTCTCCTCCTCTCTGCTTTCTTCTCGCTTTCAGGCCATCTTGATGGTGGGTGTCCCTACCCTTGTCCAGCTTCGGAAAAGTATTCTCAGGTATATATAAAGGGGAGAGAGAGAGAGAGAGAGAGAGTCTAAGCAGCCAAATTTAATTAGGGTTATGTCTTGCTTCCAAGGGTTAGGTGCTGAGGAGGGATGACAGGGTCCATTCTGGAACAAGGAGAAGAGGAAGAGGAAGTCTTTGGGAGGGTGAGGTGGAGGGCCGTTGAAAAGTACACGAGGATTTATGGGGGGAGAGAGGGAAGAACCAAAAAAGAAGGAAATTTTAGACACGGGAGAGCTTATGATAAAGACCGATTCCATTGAATCAAGTTAATCAGAAGTCGAAAACGATTGACATACCCAGTGGGAACAAATCCTAAAAATCTGTACGAGGAAAAAATCGATCGCGTTGTCAATATACGAGAGGGAGAGCTTATGATAAATACTGATTCTATTGAATCAAGTTAATCAAAAATTGAAAAAGATTGACATGCTAAGTGGGAACTAATCCTAAAAATCTGCACGAGGAAAAAGTCGATTGTGTTGTAAATATACGAGTGGAATTAATCAAACTTTTATTTGATTATGATAGTTGATATTGTCAAATTTAAATTGGACTACATCCAATTAACACGTCAAAGCAAAAATGGTTGTGTATTCATGCTCAATTTTTACTTCTCATTCTTCTATTTTAAATTTTCTTGTATTCTGCACATAATGAACTTAATCGCATAGTGCCTATGGAGCTCGTTTTAACCTTAAATACGTGGATTGTTTTACTTAATATTAGACCCATTAAATGTATTTTTCTGAAAAAATGACTCCTATAAGTCAAGCACCTCGCACAATGTTTCCTCTTAACCCTTGTAAGTTGCCATAAATTATTGAAAGTTTGGTCAAAATATGATATTAACATGTTTGAATCGCAACATTACTTGTAAAGGTCATGCTCGCTGCCTTGTGAGCAAAATCTCATCTGATGCACTGAACCAACGCTATTACACGTATCCATTTAGATGAATTGGGTCTGAAAATTCTTTTATTCATTTATATTTTGCCTCCCAATATTGTTGACATGCTCCTTTAGCTGGAGACTGCCCCCACAAAACGAAAGAAAGATCCATGGGAGAGAGAGAGAGAGAGAGCAGCCACCAAACCAGAGAGAAAAGTAGTGGTCAAAGTCCACGGTGGTGAGGATTTTGGAAGAGGGTCAAGGGAGGAAGGCAGCGGGTCCTTTTCCTCTCTCCCTTAAGTTATTCCTGTCCCTTTATATTTTTAAAATTATTATTTGTCCCCACTCCTCACACCCGAATTTAACCCCACCGATTATATTAATTTTCTACTGTAATAAAAGAAAAAAAAACTCAGAAAGGTATTTCACGTTCACACCGGTCATACAAGAAATCAATATATAATCCTTGTCTTTCCACACGTGCAATTCAAGACTGGTCATACGATCTAGTCATGGTAAGAAAAACCATATACAAACACCATATAATACAATATCAAGGCCAACCCATCACATAGATTCAATTAGTTGTAAACAAGCATGTCTCGAAAACTTAAAGTAGTAAATTTTGACATAAAATTTTAACATTAATTTGTGGCCCCATCATCATATTTAATTAGATATTGGACCGCTTTTGGAAGTGTCGCTTGAATAAGTTTTTTCTAGAAAGCCTCAGCGGGTCATCGGGTTTGAGTTTACCATGTAATTAGGTCACGATGCAATGTGAACACACAATAGTTTATAAATTATTTTCACTGGTCTTTGACTTTTCTCTGAGTTGTTGAGAATATTATCCTCTCCTTCTCTCCGGTATGTGTCTAGCTTGGACCTTGGACAAGAGGAAAAACATGCAATTCATATATTTCTGATATAGATAAGAGTGGTAGCTTATAATAACCACTGCTTTGATTAGGCGTTGGTCAATTAGGGAGACTAGTCATTCTTGAGGACCCTCCCTAATACAAGTGCCTATTCAAATTAGTCAAACGAAGAAACAAAGCAGCCCATCCAAAGCAATCAATGATAATAACCAATTCTTTTGGCGAAATTATCTGATTAATTCTAAATCTATCGCATGACGAAATTCTAATGTAATCCTTCTGATCCATTTTTGCCGGAAGTTGCTAACATGGCTGTATATCACGTAGGATAGCCGGCGATGATCGAACGATCACGTTATTAAGGAGAAATAAAAACATGATATTTATTTTGTGGTATTATTGACAATCAATCGATATTGTATGGTTTGTAGTATGTGGTGCCATCACAAAATCAAAGTCAACGGGTTTTCAAGTTGCGTCTATGGCGTTTGTCAGCTGGCACAGTTGGCGGCGAGGACCCCCACGAATCTTTGTCCCTACTTCTCACGAGCAATACCCAAGAGGACTTTCCACTAGTAGAAGATGAATTATACGGGATAGTCCAGGGGCAATATTGTCACATTATCTTTTTTGAGATACACAAATTTAGATTATTCCAAGAGTGAGCTTTTGGCTAACACGTGCCTTGAATTTGATACCTCATATGAAGAGATTTTTTTAACTTTTGGCACGATAGAAAGATAGTAATGAGCTCATCGATCTTGGACCTTCATGCTCCAAATTGAATGGAGTAGTTGTGGCTCATATTAAACATCCATAATGAATGTAAAAACCATATAATAACATTTTAGAGCTTTTGCCCACCAAAGAAAAAGTCAGTAGATGGATAACCACCCAAAATTTGGTAAGCTCTTTGATCTCATGCTCACCTATCTTTCATGAAGTTTTTCACTAACCATATGAACGAACCTTTGGCCAACTTGAGATTTGGCGATTTTACCTCGTATATATAGTTACATACTACGAACATGTTAGCGGAGCTATAATAAGGGACTCGCAAATTTTGAACTTTTATGTCTTGGATGATAATGGGCAATTATAAGCTAAATGGAACATTTTTATAGCAGCATTACTTTTACGGTGATGTCTAGAAGGTTATCATCGTTGATCGCCTCCTTACTCCCTCTGACCTTTTCTTTACATCAATGAAAGTGTGAGGAGGGACGACCAGCCCAAATGTCCCAATTCAGCTTCATTTTAAGGTCCTACACCAATCATTAAATGCTCAGCTTGAGTCATAGTTACTTTAACTCACTTGTATTAACTCAACACCACATATCAGAAGTTAAAAATTTTATTCACATGAGGTTGAAAATAATGTCCAAAGCACAAGCTGGGAAGTGGTTTACTCGAGAAGCGTGAGGTCTTTAATCTGATTTCTATTCGATAAAATTACTTAAAAGGCTAGCCTAAAAAGGTTAACTCCTTGTAAGTGCTCTAATCTCGACATGGATGAGCTACCTTTAGATATACTTAAGTGATGGACTTAATCTGATTTACGAAAATTGGTTCAGAATACCACATGACTTCTATAACGAATAAAAATTTGAACTCTGAAAATATACTGTAATAAGCCCATTTCTTTTTTTCTTTTTTTTGGGTAGTCCTCACTAGTTTTAAAAGTCTTCCACAACTGACCTCGAGTCTCTTAGATTTTCACACAACAAACAATGGATCTAGAGTTTTGTCTAGGTATTCTTATTTCCAACTATCAAGCTGGCAAGGCTGGAAAGCAACTGACTTGATTCATGATATGATTTCTATCGAATGATCAAGCACTGGCGATATCATGGATATGTGTATTCATCAAACCCCTAATTTTCTCCTCCTCCTCCTCCTGCTCCTCCTTCTCTAGGTACGACGCGATATCCGAATTTTAATCTTGACTCATCCCATTTACGTAGCCTACCCTTTTCACCAACGCTAGAAAAGTAGTATTATTGTCGACAACTTGCAAGAAGAGCAAGGAAGCAGAGAACTTCTAGATCTTCCACCTTAACAGCTGCAGACTTTGTTGCATTCGTATGACTCAGAAAGAGCGTTCGAAGCTCTGTAGCTATTCAGAACCGCTCGGATCGCTACTTAGATTTGGCACTACGTGCACCACGACATATACGTCATTTAAACCGCTAAATACCCCCAATTTGCAAATTTTTCCTACGCCATTTTTCTCTTCAATCGTACTGGAGCTGAGGAATGGACTGACTCCAAATCAACTGATGACAAACAAATTCATTTCCCCCCCATCGCCTATGCTTAACTCATGAGAGGCTGCGAATAATCTATCTTCACATTAATCTCATCTATTACTACCCCCTTAATTTTCTTGTTCGTCGTCTCTCGGGCCATTTCGGACAAGGAAGGAAAGACGTGCGAACGGGGCCTACCAAGTCACGCCTAAGCTTATTCTCTCGCAATTCCCGTAAAAAATGCGGCACCTCGCGACGGAATGCTTACAGATGTTGACTTCGTCGATGAATGGTCATTAATGGGGTTGGCGAACCGAAGCTCTAAAGAGCGCTTTCTATTTCCCCTCATTAATGGGTTCCGACCGCGGGTGACCCCGCAAGGGAAAATGTCCAACGGTGCGGGACGAGACATGATCATTCCAAGCTCGAATCTCCCGCTCGAGGCCAAGATCTTATGACTCGTATTGCCATCCGAACAGGGCAAATCCCACTCCCACTTCGTCTAGGGCCCCCACTCTAAACGACGCCTGTTCAAGCCCGATTCCTAGAAAGATTGGACGCGAGAGCGAGAGAGAGAGAGAGAGAGAGAGAGAGAGAGAGAGCCACGCACCACGTCGTTTCTGTCGGGTCCACACGTGCTCGCGGAAATCTTGGTGTGAACGATGGACCAAGACGGAGAGAGAGGAGAGAGCTAGGCCTGGATAGTGTAGCGTGTGGACGGGATCGCATGTTCAAGGGAGTTAGTCGAACCCTACTTTCAAGGAACGAGAGACTGGCGTGCATCGTCAGAGCCCTTCGGATTTTCGTATCCACAATTCGCGTTCGTGCCCTTGATCGACTAGTTTTAAGGATCTCATCAGTTCCCTCATATCATTGTCGGCAAGTGGTACAATGGGCTAAACTTTGTCTTAGTCGTTTCCAAAGGCAAAAGGAAAAAATATTAAAAATATCTTAAATCTATTATATTAATGTCAATTTAGTCCTAAGTTTTTTGACCTAGTGATAATTCAGTTATTTCAACTAATTTTGGCCGGACACTATTTGTATGAAAGTCAGCCGATTTATGTGGCATTGTGACACTATCATGAATAATATTTTAATATTTGTTCGATTTTTATTTTTATTTTTTCCTTTATTTTTTCTTTTGCCAGCCACTGGGCATTGGCCATCATCGGGTAGGCTGGCATGGTCTAGGCAAGGGTTGCGATTGCTCACTAAAGGTGAGGCAAGGTCAAGCAAGCCCTATGTAGGGCACTGCTTGCCAAATTTAGCTAGGTTGGTCCTCGCCTAGGCTAAGGTGGCCTTGCCGAGCATCATCTTCACCCACGTGACACTCGACGATGCCACTTGACTTGGGCAAGGGCCAGCCTTAGCAGATTGGTGAGGGGAGCTTGGCGACACTACCTTGGCTTGGGCAAGGCTAGCCTCACCGGATCTTGGTGAGGGGAGTCCTCATTAGGGCTTGCCTAGGTCGAGCCACTCCTTTGGTGGGTGACGACAATCCTCGCTTAGGTGAGGCTAGCTCACCCGACCATGGTTGATGGCTGACCATCACTTGTGACCGGTTACCAATAAAGGGAAGAAGAAAAGAAAAGATTCGGAAAAAAAAAAGAAAAAATATTAAAATGTTATTAAAAATTATCAATGTTAACGCCGACCATACCACGTAAGTCAACTAGCGTCCACATTAGCAAATCCGGATAAAATTAATCGAAAGGAAAAAATTGGCATTAGATCAAAAAAGTTTAGAACTAAATTGGTACAATTAAATGCTTATGACTAAATTGGCATCAATGCAATATGTTAAGAAATTTTTATAAAATTTTTACCAAGGGCGAAATGGGTAAGGCCAGAGAAGCAATTCCTTTCTTGAGTCCGGTCCGCTCAAGTCTAAGCATCTTCTTCTAGAAACATAATTTCCTTTAATCATTGTGGTGCTTGAACATCCCGCCCTACCCATTAATCATCTGCTCAAATCTCGTGCATTCGAACTTTCTTTTCATATTTTCGTGTACCCAATGAAGTAAAGGAGAAGAGCCACGTGATGATGGGTTGGCTCCAACTTGGGAGACCCTTGATTTTGTAATCTTCTGACGATGGCCTAGAGGGAACAAGGACCACTTGCTCTTCATGGGGCATTGAAAAATCGTTTGCGATTCCGGTCAACACATTCAACGGTCTTGATCTTTCGTCGTCGGGAACGGTCAAATTCTCCTCCGGTTGCTTTCCCTCGGGGTCTTCGTCCTTTCATACCATCCATCGTCATGCATATTTTTCTGATTGTCTGAATCTTCAACATCATTTTTCTAATTTAATTTATTGCCGCCTTGTATTATATTTGAGCTCTGACGTCTATCTTATTTCAAAATGCAAAGTCAACGAGCTGTTGTTTCAGATAACGAAAGGTGAAATCTGGTGTATTTACAGAGAGGGCTGGAATACATAGAGAAACAATGTGATTTGTTGGTATAAACACGAACTGAGAGGGATTGACATGATCGTAGGTTAAGATAGACAATATAAAATTGTGATGTTAATGGTCTTTCTCTGATTGGATAATGGACGTTGATTTATATTGATGCCTCAAAACTAAATTAGGATGTAAGTGGGGCTTCTATCGTCTCTTGAGAGACGATCCACCGTTCTAAAAGCGTCGTACCTCCAACACAAAATAAAGTAGCTCATAAATAGTTCAAATGTTTCCAATGAACGATCAAGATTTGTTCTACTGACCCTTGAGAGTTTGATCCTTGAGGATTTGGAGAAGTGTACTGAGATTTAATCGTCTGATATGGCAAAGAAGGATGGATTGGATTCATAAAAAGAATGGTTGAAGAAAAGGAGTACCAGAGAGCAATCTAGAATAGTCATTCATTTCAAAATGACCCTAATATTTATCAAACCGAAGTACATCTTGCTTGAATATTTGTAATAGTGTGGATTACACGGACGAAACTCATTAGTTAAGCTACTAAAGTTGGTTTTTTTTTTTTTTTCATTTATTGTCATGTCTTGAGTTGATCACTAGTTGTTCAATTTACTTAGCTATAATTCTTTTTGGAACATAAATCATGTTAATTGGAAAAGAAAAAAAACATCCTTACTAAATTCAAAGGATGAGATATCATGTTTATGTTGTTAATCGATCCGTTTGATTTCAAATATGTGTTGGGCAAATTTGATCTTATTTGGTCGCTAGTGACGGCTATCAATTATGTCTAAGTTAACGTTAATATAAGAATCTATCAATGTGCTACGACTCATGACGAAAGATGTGATTGGGGCTGGGTTTTGGTAGACTCGAAGAGCAATCTCCATTGGATCTAGTAGAGTTAATAATGGCATTGCTCATTTTTTTCCCAGCTCGTGCTCATAAGTGATGACTTTAATGGTCAATGAATGGGTTTTGTCAAAGCCTTAAGACCGACAAAGTTCTACTTTTTCTCGTGAGAGTGGGGCTATCAAAGATTAGGTAACAGCTTGAATTTTTCCCCTTGGTGGGCTCAACTTGTAATAGAATGGGCGAGGTCATCGAAATGGGCTGGGTTGATCTTTGGGCCTGTGATTTGAATTCCAGCTAGGAGTTCTTTAGAATGGTTACCTCGACAAAGTGATTCCATTTGTAGCATTGAATTTGTTTGACGGGCATTAATGACCTCAACCGTTGGATAGACCTCCTCCATTAATTCAAGTAATGAGGGTCAATATCTATCACCATTAGATCAAGTAGATCTCTAACGTTGAATCGATTAGACGAGAATCAACATCCTCTACTGTTAGATCACATAGAAATCAACGGTTGTAGTTAGAACAAATTTTTTATACCAATAAGGAAACTCTATTCTCTCTCAGTCAACTCTCTCCATACATCCCTTTCTCTCTCTCTCTCTAGTTTCCATCCTCGCCACTGCCCTACTCTTCCCGACGACCATTCGTGTCCCCTCTATTCAGTACATTTTCGCTTAGCTAAAGACAATTCGCTCACATCTGGCAATTCCCTCACTCGTTGATTGACCAGCTGGTTGCGCTGAATGGGAAAAATCTCTTTGATATTTCTTTGCTACTTACTATTATGCCTGGTGTACATCTCCTCCTCCGTAGCGCCCGTGTCCACTAGATGATTAGAAAGTTCCAAATCTCGAGTCAAGCATTTCAAGTCATCTAATTGGGATGAATTTTGAAAAGTAGTATTTATGTATTTTTTTTTCTTTCGAAATTTGGGCATATGTTGTTAATTATTTTTCGACATCTCATTGACTTGATTTTTTACCTATGGTAAATATATAACCTAAGTGTTTCAAAGCGCGCTTTGATTTAAAAAAAAAAAAAAAAAAAAAAGTATTGGGATCACAAATTTTTAAAAATCGGATCAAACACATGAGCAATCTTGAGAGATATGGATAATCAACACTTTTGCATGTGTTTTGCATGTATATTGCAAGTGTATTTCATAAACCTAATTTATTATGCATGGATATGCATAAAAGAAATCTATATGGATGAAGATGAGCTAACGGCACTGTTACTTGCCTAACGAAAGTGTCTCAGCCACACATGCTTCCATGCTTAACCGGAGACTTGAATAATCAGTTTGTCCAAAGACATCCGATAATATTCTGGGTTGATGACCATACGGGCTATTTGGCTGAAAATAGCCCTCGCATCTTCCACACAAAAACCATATTTGAGGATGGAGTTCGGGGGATCCATAGCCTCTGCATGGGAGCTCTAAATCTCATCAGGCCAATAATTTCAACTAATCTAATTGAATTCAATTTTTAAAAGTGATTTTTACCAAACTTGGCATAGTTTTCCATTTAATGTCCCATTGAGTCTAGGTGATTGGAAAGCTCTAAATCCCACAAGGTCAAGCAGTTCAAATCCTCTAATTACAATTAATTTTGAAAAGTGCTAGTTACGTTTTTTTTTTTTTTTTAAATTTGGCTACACAATATAAATTTTTCATTTAATGTCCATAGTAAACATACGACCTAATTGTTTGAAAATACGGTTCGACTTTTTTATATAAAAAAAAGGCACTGGGATTGTGAATTTATAAAAATCAAACTGAACATGTGCAATATATGTGCAATCTTAAGAGAAAATAACCCTTGCTTTTTCCACTGTCACTATTATAAAACTCAATGATATTTCCATAGTACAAATACTCAATGATACTTGCTTCATAAGAAATTAAGACTGAGGATGTCGAAATAAACCTGTGATGATCATTATCGATCTCGTTTGGTGTCGCAACTGAGAAGGGTTGCTGCCACTAGCCCCAAATGTGTGCCTCACTATTCCCTCATCACAAATGTGTCGATTGTTTGCAGTTCCAACTCTCTCGCCACGGTGAATGAGCAATTGTTCGATCTCTTCCCATGTCTGCCCATTAGTCTTAGGCATCAAGCAATAAAGTAGTAGCCACTCGATGAACACAATCCCCGCATGCATCAAGGCTGCCCATCCAAGGTGATCGGCCTATTCAACGATATGTATGTTGGCGATAGTCCTATATTTATCGTCTGCTTCACACCAACGCTAATTGTGTAGCCCTAGAGACGCAACCTTGTTGAGAACCTCTCCAAGTAGTGCACTACTATGATCGTCCAGCTTGGCGAAAAAGAAGATCACCTAGCAAATCCTTGAGATGAAGCACCTGACCGCCGCCCACATGATGCCTTGTTTAAGCTTGGTCAATGCATCTCAGTATCTTCAATTTTCCCTTGTTTTTATTATTGATTTAATTATTAGGTATTTATATTTATTGCTTGAGCACCATGAATGATCACTTTTACACATTAGTGGTTTCGATTTTCGAAAAAAGTGTTGGGATAGCAAATTTTTAAAAACCAGACCGGATACATGTGCAATGTATGTGCGATACATGTGCAACATATGTGCCATATAATTCCTTGAAAAAGATAATGGGAAGATGTGTTGGGTTTGTCAATGAAATAGAGGAATAAGAGGACGGGGAAGAGGTGTTGGGAGGCGCATATTTGTGTCAAATTATCCATGTGTCTCAAAATTGCATGTATATTGGACATGTATTGTAGGTATGTTTGGTCCGATTTTCAAAAATTTGTGATCTTGACGTTTTTTTGTGAAAATTGAAACCACTAACATAAATTTTATTGATCAAAGTACAGTCAAATTCCGTAAAAAAAAAAAGTACATAAGTAACAATTTTCAAGATTTATCCCAATTAGATGATTTGAAATGCTTGATGACATTTAGAGGTTTCTAATCATCTAGAGTGGCATGTCAATCAGAAAAATATGCCGATTAAAGTTAGGCCAGATTTCATAAAAAAAAAATGCGTAAAAATCACTTTTCAAAATTAGTCTCAATTAGATTATTTGAAATACTTGACCTAATGAGGCTTAGAGTTCCACATACTTTCCTCTCAAACCAAGTGGACTCTCATATTTATTATTGATTAGTAGGTATTTATTTTTATTTGAAATACACATGCATACACATGCAATTGCTTTTCTCTTCTTCTTCTTTTTCTTTTCATTCAATGCATTAGAAATGACCTATGGTGATAGATCTATCAGATTCACTATATGAAAATTAAAGTAAGTCTATTTAGTTCATAAGATTCCTTTTTGATGAAAAATCAAAGGACATCCATGAAGTTCCTTTTATCTTTACTTCTTCTTCTTCACTAAAGCAAATACACCTTGAGCCAAAGAGTCATTTCCCTAAAGCTTAAGCTCAACCAAAAGAAGATTTAGTGGGTCCCAACTTCATGGACGATCATTGAGGTGAGTCTTTGCACACTTCACAAGTGTTGAATAAGAGAGAGAGGGAGAGGGGGAGAGCGGAAGAGAGAGAGGACTAATCATAAGTCAGCGAAACGGAGGTCGAGGTGATGATGGTGCAGGTGACAGCGTATTTGATCTAGAGAGGATTCGTTGGAGGTTCGAAGTTCTCGATTGTTTCTTTCCTAGCAGCAACAAAATTAATAAAGATGAGCTAACAACACCATTATTTGCCTAGTAATGACAAATGCATCTGTTCAAATAACTTTAGCAAAATAGTTGTGCACTTGAATAAACCAAGTGATTTCAAATTGAAAATTCTTTGAGAAATTAGAAGTTATCTCTTAGAGCACATGCTTCTTATAAGTGTCCATAGTAGGTGAAGTAGAAAATACAAGTTCTAGGATGGCAAGAAAATTCACAACACACAAGCTTCAAAAGAAGGACGTAATAATAGAATATTATAAGAAATTTCATAAGTTATAATATTCAATCACTAAAAGTCACATTGGACAATTAAGAGATAACAGCTGTCAATAGCCTCCTTATAATTTGTTGTTGCTTGTACAATTAATTTGTTCATTCTATTTGAATATATTTTATACCAGTTAGGGCTTCCTATTTGGCTGAAAATAGCTCTTGCTCTTTCTACCGTCCACTGCACCAGTACTCGATGTCCCTTGTACCGATACTCAAATGATACTTGTTTTATAAAAAAATAAAAGAGCGAGACATCAAAATGAACCTGTCAGGACGATCATTGTCGATTTTGCTACCACTAGCCTCAAATGTGCTTGAAGAATCTTCATTTGGTATCTTCAATTTTGTCAACTAGAGTAGAAGCTAACACGTCTTCCCTGTGTCAGATTGCTCTATATTATCTGCTCCCAACACAACTTCCTGAGCCTCCACGTCATCTTCTTGCTCTATATGGTCGACTATTCGCAACACATCTTCTTTAGCCTCTTCTTCCTCCACTTTCAACCCATCTTCCTCGTCCTCTTCTTCATATCTTCGTTGACCGCTCCTAGCCCATCTTCCTCATTCTCTCATTGTTCTCCTACATCAAACATCAACAACAAGAATGCCCAATAACTTTTGTCTCCACCAAATGGCTCTTCACATGACGGCAAAAGCTACTTAGAGCCCATCACAATTGCTATGTGGAAAATCAAAAGTAAAGAGAACAAATCAGTATTGATATAGGGGATGGATAATTGCACATAATACATATAAAATTAGAGGAAAAGATAGCTCCTTACGATCATTGACAAGAAGTAAACTTAGGAAATGCAAAAATAAAGGACAAAGATTTGCACAAACTCCATTGAATTGCATGATGCAAAGAGGTAGAGCTTAAGTTTGATTGCAAAATGCATGCAGTACACATGCAATAGACATGCTATACACGTGCAATACATGTGCAATCGCTTTTCTTTTCTTTCCTTTTTTTTTTTTTTTTCATTTAATGCATTAAAGAATGACCTATGGTGATAGATCTATTATTTTTATCAATAATAAAGCTAGACAAAAAGAGTGCAATTACTAAGATCTAACCTAATTATCATTATTATTTTTTCTTTACAATATAATTAAGTTACAAGAGATTGATTCACTGTATGAAAATTAGAGGAGGTCCATGTACTTCATGAAATTCCTTTTTGATGAAAAATCAAAGGACATCCATGAAGTTCCTTTGTCTTTACTTTTTTTTCCCCAAACTTCAGAGGTGGTGATGGTTGAGGCGATGGTGTACTTGTTCCAGAGAGAGAGAGAGAGAGAGAGAGAGTAACTACAAGCTAGTGACATGGAGGTTAAAGAGGTGGTGATGGTTGAGGCGATGGTGTACTTGTTCCAAAGCATCTAATTTGGCCAAGTTCTTTAAAAAAAAAAAAAAATACATTAGTACCACTTTTCAAAATTTTTCCCAATTAGATGATTTGAAATGCTTGATGACGTTTAGAGTTTTCTAATCATTTAGAGTCAATGGGATGTCAAATGAAAAAATATGCCAATTGAAGTTTGGCCAAATTTCATAAAAGAAAATGTAAAAATCACATTTCAAAATTAATATCAATTAGATTATTTGAAATACTTGACCACATGAGGTTTAGAGCTCCCATTTCTCTCTTTTTTCAAACCGAGTTGACTCTCGTATATTTTTTTAATTAATAATTAGGTATTTATCTTTATTGTTTGTGTACTATGCATGATCAGTTTTTCACATGGTAATAATTTAGGTAATAAAATCGATGAAGATAGCATGCAAACCTTATCATAAAAAAAGAACAGGGACCAAAAAGATTTGTGTGAACGCTTAAATTTTGGCTATTTCACGTAGTCATTTATCACATAAGAAAATGAAGGATCGATTCCAACTCTTCAACAAAAATATCATTCGCATGATTTGTATTTGCATTGTATTTAAGATATATTTCAATGCATTTTAGGATGAAGCATGTTACAGGGGATTGGAGGTGTACATGATGTGTGAGCCAACAAGTGTAATGAGCTTAAAATCAGTCAAGTTTCCAACTTTCTTGGAACTTCAAGACTGGGGATTGGACATTCCAAGATCAATTAAAGATTGGTTAGATTATGGTGAGTTAAATTGAATTGGTTCAAATTAATTTGAGTTTGAGATTGATTAAAAAATTCGGTCAAGATAAGGAGATCTAGTTATGTAAGGTTTGTTTCTGTCTTGATCATTATCTCCTACCAAGATCAAGAGTCCAACCTAATTTTAATCTAATACCTCCCCACGAGTGGATTGAAAAGACATACGTCTCCCATGTTTTTATTGCTTTGGAAATCCTGATCTTTTTAGGAAAGGTGATTCGTGAAATTATAGAAAGATATTATTTCTATTTAGTATAGTGCATACTTAGGATATTTTGATTTTTGTTGATAAAATAAATCAAAACAAAAACAAAGATGTCCTTAGGGTATGATGTAGATTGCATTTGGTCCTATATTGTTCAGGTCGCATATTACCCGTCATTTAGAGGGTCACATATTTTAGGACTACTTTTCAATATGCATTCAATATTAGGGGTGTGCAATGAGAACCGCCCTAACCGGGATCGGATTGGACCAAATGGGACTGGTTAGTTCTAGGCGATCCTAGGGGGTGTTGGTTTGGTCCCCGATTTTTATTTTTGGAGCCGGTGGCTAGTCAGTCCGGTTCCTAGTTCCAAGGTGAGAATTGGATTGACCGGATCGATAGGACTGGACCAACCATTCATGTATATATTTTTATTTTTTTAAAAAAATTTCTGAATGATCATTTTCCCATTAGGCCAATTACTCTCCAATCTCTTTCCCATTTTGCCGTTACTTTCCCCATTTCTTTCCCTTCCACTTTTCTTTTGCTAACCCTAACCGTGCGAAATCAACCCTTTCCCAGTTTCCCTCTCGCAGGTGCAGCCTCACCTCACGCCTTGCTCCGAGCTAGTCACTCGACTCTCGCAACCTCACCTCCCCCCTCGCTCGATGTCCTCTCGCGGCCTTGCCTTAGGCTCCTTTCCCTCTCATGGCCTTGCCTTCTGCGTTGCTTGACGTCCTCTCATGGCCTCACCTCATGCCTCGCTCGACGTTGACGACTTTCCCTCTCATGGTGTCGCCTGTCCACCAAACCGAACCGAACCACGACCGGGTCCGATCCCGAATCCTGGTTTCAGGATCAGTCGGTCCAGTCTACGATCCCAAAAAATGGAAACCGATCATTTCGATTCGGTTCTCGATTTTTAGATGAGATCAGATAAATTGGGAACCAATCGTCCCTATTCAATATAGATAGCATTAATCAATTATCACGTCCCATGCACTATTCATGTTTGTATATTTCATTTAACGTGAAAAATGATTACAAAAAAGAAAAAGGGTTAGTGTCACATCATTAAATTATTAATCATATAAATAATTTAATGGGAAGACTAATTAGATCATACCTATGGTCTTATAATTCAACGGTTTGCTTTCATAAATAAGAAATAGCATTTCGTATAGTTTGCATCATAAATAAGAAATAGCATTTCGTGTTTTAAATCTACCTCAGGTCATAATGTTCATATCATGTCATTTGTTTTAGAATTCTAACATTGCACAAGAATTGCATTCAATCTATTATAGCATGGTATACACAAATTTAGGACTTAATATAAGTTCGCATTAGATTAGGATACATATAAATGCAACATGTAATTAAGCTATATCTAAGTTGAGTTTATTTTGTAAACAAGAAAACCCAAAAAAGTTAATTGGTGTTGCATTTTATGCATCAATCTAAGTTATTTGTTATAGTTTAAATCATACATTGATCATGTTCGTATAAACTCATAATTTATCACCATCGTCATCATCATCATGAAGTATAGAAACAAAAGAAACAAAAATATCAACTCATAACGCATATTGGATCTGCATCGTAGCAATTCATTGTCGCTGCACAATCAGATTTGTTTGAGAAGCCATATCCAGGAGACAAATTTGCCGGACCCCCGTTTCATCAGACGATAAATAGGAATTCACCTCCGCTTGCTCATGCATTCGAGGTTTTTGATCTTTCAAGTAATTTATTTACCTTTTCCAGGCTCTTTTATCTTTTCAGCATGTGATTAACCCCTGATGGCGAATGTTAAGAATATGATAAATGCTGTACCATTCAATAACTATAAAAGAAAATTACAAGAAATATCTTTCAAAGAAACTCAATTTAGAAAGGAAAAAAGAAAAAGAAAAAGAAAAAGAGCCGCTGTAACAGCGAATGGGCGGGCTTGAAAGTGAATGGGCCGGTTCAGGCCCACAATCAGGCACGAGTTCTCTCTCTCTCTCTCTCTCTGTGTCGAGAACGTCGCCGCTTCTTCCACTTTCAGCCGCCGCGCCGGCGAGCTTCGCTACCGCCGACGGCGTCGCGGTTTCCCGCCGCTTTTCGTGCTCCCGGCGACCGGAGATAGCTGCGAAGAGCGATGAGCAGCGAGGACGACGATGCGTGGCGACTCGTCCACGTCCCCGGCAGGCCGCCGATTCCGCCTGATCAGCAACTCACAGGTATATTCTTCATGGACGACCGACCGAATCCTGAGCGAAAGATCCGAACTTGACGTGTTGCTGATGTGTTCCGCACTTCGGAATTGGCGTTTCGTTGCGGTTTTTCTTCCTTTTCCTGCGAGCAGTGAACGTGGTCGCAGCTCAGATTGAGCAGCCGAAGCTCACGAACACTATCATGAGGTCAGTCTCAGTGTCTTACTTTGGATTTATGTGTTAAAGCTCGTTATGCGCTTCTCAGAGATTGCTGTTTCGTATATGGTTTGATTTTCCGCTCAAATTTTTTGGGAATCCATTGTTTGGTTATTGGTTAGGCGCTTGAGTCAAATTGCGCCATTGGAGGACCTCCACCACGTGAAGCGGGTGAAGAAGAAGTGTCTCGAAGCAGGTACATTCTTCGTTCGTAAGCATATTGGTGTTTTGTTTGTCACTGGTGTGATTGGTCACTTACTGATATTGATATTTGAACATCATCGTTTCTTGCATCTTTGAAATTGAGGATCAATTTTTGCTGCGCATGTTGGTTATGGAATTCGAAGATTTGTGAAATCATAAGGTGAAGCTTTACTCATTAAGTGAACATACGAGTAGTTGCTTGACTAGGTCTTTCTATCGCTTTTTGTTTATGGGTTACCCTTTAAAAGTTAAAAAAACCATTGCAATGTTGTTGTCATCATGCAAGGGTCGTTTAACAGGAATAATTTCATGCAGAGAATTAAATGTCTGTTGTTTATACTCATGCGTGTAGTTCTTGATCAGACATCAGTCCCATGTATTTACTGCTTTTTAAGTAACATAAAAGAGGGAATAGAATCCTCTGACCCCATGCATGCCAATTGTCATCGGATCGAAGAAATTATATATGAACTTTTAAGCCCCAAAGTTATGAGAAAGCTTTGTCTGCATTGGAAGCACCATAAGTCATTAACTTGAGTACAACAAATCAATGAGCATTAGATATTTAAAGTCATATTCACATCATCGGTGTAATTGCTCAACAAGACTCTTAGTCCTAAGCCACACTCGAGTGATGAAGCTGTGGTTTTTGTGGATGGTTTGCTTATGTTGTGGGGTGAACGAGGGGTGCTCCTTGCCTCCTCCATTCTGCATGCATATCCTAAATTTCTTCTTCTACTGCTGGAAATTCTTTTGATGGACTATTATGAATATAAAATGCCTGATTCAGGAAGAATGTTATCTGATGAAACTCAAATGCTACCATTGGTTTCTGTCTTTAGCTTGTTTTCTATTATGTATTAGCTATGCAAGGCGTTGAAAAACCTGATGAACAATTATGAAAACAACCTGTATTGCTTGTTAATTTAAGTGCTCAGTTTGTTGTTTTTCCGTTATCAATCATGAAAATTGATTGAATAGGATTACAATACCTCTTATGTGCACATCATGTGCGGAAAAGGAACATTAGCAGGAAGTTAATAGGATTGCAAGAACAGAAAATTGAGAAAACGAGAAACCAAACAAAAGCAGTGGCCCACTCAATATACGATAATTTGCATTTGAGAATGAACTGGTAATTGTCTCGAAGAATCTTCTAATTATTTCCTATGCAAGGTTGATTTGATGGAAACCTGGGATTGGTGTTTGTATTTTTTCATCAACAAATCATCTTTTACCTACCCAGCTTTCCAGCAGTTCTTTAACCGATTTTTTATGTATTTCTTGAACTGTCTGGTTGTTGTAATGGTTTTGACAGGAAAAATTCAGCTATCAGTAATCTTCTGTCTGGCTCCCGAAAATGGTGATTTTGATGGAATTCCATGTGACGTGAACGATATAATTAGTTCTTATCAGTTGAGTCCTTTTGTGACAAAAGTGGGTTGTTTTCTTGTCAGCATTTCGTGTTGTTTTTCCCATGTTTTCCATTATCTTCAATAACTCGTAGAGAGAACGATATGCAGCTTTGACAAGTTATGGTATCCGTGAGAAATGATGTTTACACACAGAGCATCTTACCCTACCATGGACCGCTAGCATATTTGACATTGAACTGCTAGCATATTTGACATCTGTTGATGCCTTTTCCCTTCTCCCATTTTCCAAGTTCTAGAAAATTTTATTTCACAAATTCTCCCTCCTTTTTTTTTCTCGATCGGACATCTCATTTAAGTAACTAATGCATATCGGGTGATATATTTACATCAAAGTGTCGCTTAGCTGAAAGGAGTTCTTTCGCGATGATCTCCTTTCTGCTGGTTTAGGAGGTAAAGTTGTGTTTATGACCTAAGTGGACCACTATGGGCTTCGCTTGGGAATTTCTTTTGGTCTTTGTAGGTTTTTTTCAATGCTTTATAGGCTATTTATGCCAAAGAGGGCTTCTTGGTATTGGTTGTTGTACACTAATATTGTTTGCTCTATCATGTCCATGCATCCAGTGAACTGCACTTAAAGTGAATAAGTAGTTGAAACATCTTTGCTGGTCGATAATAATGAAGCAACAGCAAAAATCTGTATTGTCAATGGCATTAGATTCTGTAACATAGCACTTCAGTGGCTGGATAGGATGTCACTGTATATATAGATCAATTTGGCTTTCAAACCCTGAATTTGAAGAAAGTTTCCATCTCTTGAATTTTTTAACATTTTTTCTTTTTCATCATGTAATTTGTCTTTTTAAGTTTATTATGGCATGAAAAGAAGCCATATCCTATCTAATGTTAGGTGGAAGTGTGTATCCTCCTCAAATCTTTCAAAGTGCACAGATGATTTGATATTAGGAAAGTCTATTAATTGTTAATAAAATTCTAAATCTTTATTTTCTGTATATCATGCTTATCTTAATCAGTGTATATTTGTAATTCAAATATAAGCATAGGAAGATATACTACATAAGAACTCCCTGTGACATGTAACCTGAAAATGGCGTTGCTTCACTTCATCATGTGATGGCAAAGTGGGATTTTGTTCTTTGTGCTTATTCGTGCTAATTTGCACTAGGTCTGCAAATATGCTGCATCATCAAAGGAAGAGTGGGTAGAACAGTGCAAGCTATGGCCCACCTCATACCATCCACCAACCTAGTACGTCTCTTTCAAATATTCCGATCGGTAGTGGTAATGCATGTTCATGTCTTAAGATCAACATATTGCCATCATGTTTGAGGACATTTTTGCTGGTTTAGGGTATTTGCATCAGCTGTGCATATGTCTCTGATTCTGATGTTGTCTCAATTAAAGGAGCAGGTCAAGGTGGTTTTTCCAGGGTAACTTTCTTATGGATTTCTATATTCTCTTGGGCAGCATTGGGTGTTCATTTTATACCTTTTACCTCCTTCAGAATTTATTTCCAAGCAGATAAGTTGGAAGTTGGAGTCTGAAAACCAAAGACTTACAAAAAGTTGCAGTTTGAGTGGCCATCTCAAATTTGATAAGCTTTGTTTTTAGAAATTTAGGATGTGATTGATTTTACTTCGTTCTGCTGAGTTATATTAGTTTTGGTTGCATCTGGACTGAGAGGAGTTTTGGGTTATATATAAACCAGCGAAGTTACTTTTGGGGAATAACTAATCAAGTCATCTCCATTATGCATAATGGCTGCTAATGAATCTTGACTGTAGAGACCAAGGGTTGCCTAGTTGGTTGGAAAACACTCTTTTTAAGTCACTAGGCCAGGTTTAAGTCTTATCATTCTCCTCTCCCACCTTTTGCAATCAAACGTAAGCTCCACCTCTTTGTGTGACTCAATTCAATGGAGTTTGTGCAAATATTTGACCTTTATTTTAGCATTTCCTAATTTTACTTCTTGTCAATGACCACAAGGAATTATCTGTTACTCTATATTCATGTGTTTAATGTGCATTTATACATACCCTATGTCATTACTGATTTGTTCTCTTAACTTCTGATTTTCCAAATAGCAGCAATATCAGTGGCATAACTGGGTTTAGCGATGAAGACTCACAATCGGTTGTAAGTTTTATGAAATATGCTCTGGAATTGGCGAAATCTCATGGTAATGTGGTAAGTGTTCAGGTATGCCCTTGACTTGCGATTAATGAATGTAACTTTGATTGATTTCATCAAGTTCGCAGCTAATTATATCTCTGACTAGTCAAGATCTCAGAGTTCTTGAATATGAGTACTAACCTGGCCTCCCCATCTTACCAAATAAAAAAAGAAAAGAAATTCTCATATACATGGCAATCATTTCTTTCTGATCGTTATACTGCTTTGACATTTTGTGAGACAATTTGGCATGCCCAAAGGCCTCCCTTTTGTGCTACTTTTTAGTTTCCTTTGAATCAGTATTGTGTGAAGTAAAGCACATCCAAGTACATGTTCGACGAGTATCATTTCTAACTGCTCCAGTGTTTGCACTTTCAACAATTTTCCCATCAGGCCAGAGAGGACTTACCATAGCTCGCATTAGCTTACAAGAATCATTTTGGGTTTGGTAAGAAGTGAGATTTACTTGTTGCAATTAACTTGACA
Source organism: Eucalyptus cladocalyx (assembly GCA_017140615.1). NCBI lineage: Eukaryota > Viridiplantae > Streptophyta > Magnoliopsida > Myrtales > Myrtaceae > Eucalyptus > Eucalyptus cladocalyx. The sequence goes on from CM029518.1 coordinate 41,321,354, forward strand.
GGAATGTGAAGTTTTTATGTGAAAGTCACGTTTATTAACTTTGGAACCAAAAAACAAGAAGAAAACTGTTTTATAATAGTGGAGAACAATCCGATCATTTTGAAGGCTGGGTCCTTTAGACATTTATCCCTTGAAATGTTCATGCATAGATGTAGTGAAATAGAGGTTTCGGGAAGGAAATGTAGCTCTTATGTTGTGGAAATTGCACAAATTTTGCTTTTGTTACACCCTTCTCTTGTCCACAGGTGGTCAATGCTGCAGCAATTGTAGATCCTCTATCTAATCAAGTGATTGCAAGGCCATGTGATGAAGTCTGCTCTTGGCAAACTCCAAAAACAGAAGTTGGTGCTGGATGTAGTAGTTCCACCAAATCTTCTGCTGAAATGACTTGATGGATAGAGCATGAATCATGTCTTCAATGCTGTACCTCAGATGGGGCAGAGCAAGTTGAGACATCCATTTCTTGTCTACATCCACGATGGTGGGTAGATGAACAGATTGGCAGGAGCTTTTCATTTTGGCACCCGTTGTGACATGCTGCGATGGTGGCCATTGAGTCATCTGCTGCCAGGGATAGACGCTTATTCCCCGATGTGAGATACAAAGATGAAGCTACCATAGAGGAGTATATTCTATCTCCTGCAAAGTCTCAAGTAAAAAGATGGAAAACTGATAGCAATGATGTAAGGTTTTCCTCTACATGTGAAGGAAATCCTGGCAAGCCTTTCTAGCATGACAATGGCATCTAAGTATCATCTGCTTCTTTGTCATAAAGTGCATGATCTTTTCTCAACATTTGCAAATATCTTCATACTATTTCATCTGTTATTGCTCAACTCAAACTCCGATTAGCTCTCGGATGGTTGGTTGGGTGCATGTTATAATCATCCCTTAGTCAACTTCATTGTCTTGATAGACTTGCTAATAGTCAACTCTGTATATACGATGATTATTAAGTGAACACCTTTTGATGACAATGCTTACTCAACCAATAATACATGCACTGTCCACCAATTAACTAGTTGGCACTGAAGATGAAATGCTCGAGGATTATTTGGCACTGAACATATGGAACCAACTATTGCATTTGATTCTATAGATCGATTCTCTGCTTCTCCTTTGCATTTAATCTGACGATATTTCATCTTGGCACTGACATCTATATAATTGTGGGAATCCAGGTCGACAATGATGGAAAAAATGATACTGCTTATGGAAATGGTGATCTCTCTAGTAGACCGTATTTATGCACTAGCAATGACATCTACCTTGTTTGGGAACCATGCACAATGTAAGTTAAACAAATCAGCTGCAACTGTCTGGTTTGGTGCATGTGCAGCCTATTTGGCTTATTACCTGTTGCCCAAAATATCTGAGATTCTGCCTTGGACAGTACTGGTTCTTTGCACATGCACTTTGCATTCCTGTCCTCTTTGTAGATGAGATATTGTTCACATTTGAGATCTGGAGAAATTAACATGGAGAGTTGCAATTCATTTGGCGTAAAAGTGTTAAGAGTTGTAGATTTTTTGAAATAGAGTGATGAAATTCCTGGTATTGAACTATTCTGCTACATCTCGTCTTGTTTAAGGTGTGCGAAGGCACTTGTGCATCAGAGGATCAGGCGTGTGGTTTACGCTTTTCCAAATCTGAGTGCGGGAGCGTTGGGCAGCATTCACCGGCTACAGGGGGGAAAAAAGCTTGAATCATCACTATGCGGTGTTCAGGGTTGTGGTGCCACAGGATATCCTCGACAAAGCCAAAACATCGATATATGGGAGCCAAGAATGAGAATGTCGAGTTGAGGATGCCTCAAATTTTGCAGGAAGAAGATAGTGGGAAGATTGTATTTCATTATTTATCTTCTTGGTCATTAGATTTTGGACTTCTTTTTCCCCTTTCTAATCTCGTTTGAGTTATGTAATGCATTTAGATGCCCACAGTTAAGTAGTAGATATTCCAGAGTTATTATGAAGTTGGCCCTTGTGCTTTATCCTTATGAATGAGAGAATAAAATATGCAGAGCAAGGAACCAGAGAGATGGTATGGTAATCGGGAAAGAAGCGTCTTTCAAAGAAGCATCTGAAAGACTTGCTAAATGGCTTCGAAGACTAGGAGCGGTGACTTGCGAGTACATTTTGCTCAGCTCCATCATCATGTATGTTATGGCCTCTTGACCCTTTCTTGAGATGTCTTGTTGAGTTGAATTGCCCACTAGCTTGAAACTGGCTTTAGGCTTGGGCAACTTCTTTGAAAGACCCAATCTGTAACTTATTCGAAGAGTTCGTGATCTCTGTCCTTCCATTGCCTTGTAACGATGCATTTCTGCTCTTCTAAGATCTTTTGTACTATTTGTGGACTCAAAAGTTTTTATAGCAAGGTAATTTTTGCTGATTATAGCTCGGGTAGGTCAGTTGTTTTATTTAGTTTCGCAACTAGTGAGTTTGGCACCAAAACTTTCCCCAAAGGAGCGCTAATGTTGATGAGTTCAATCAGAAGTTATCACAATGCAACAATAGATGAATTTTACTTATATTTTGAAGATATGACAATGGAATCAACAACCCTAGGGTGCAAAAGGCTCTACAGCTGAGCCAAGAAGCGGATACACGACACACGCTACGTAATTGAAACAAAGATTGAATTTGCTTGTACTTGTTCCAGACGGTGGAACATATCCTTATTCTTCAAATCTTTACACTATTTGGCAACCTGCATCGAGAGAGAGACTTGGCAAATTCTATACACAAAAGGGGTCCTTTGAATTTCTTGGCAAAATTCGCTTCGACGTCGAATCCTTGATTTGGCTCATATCGAGATGTCGAACATGTTCTTCACCGAGTTGTCCATCATCCGATTCGTGACTTCAATGGCGCATTGTATGTCCAAACTCCGATTCTCGAACTTACCATACAGTGTGGACGGGGATGGGTCCTTGTTGGTTTTGGGGAGTTTGAGAGGGCAAGAGGACAGGGGAAGAAGCGGCAAGTTGTCGCAGCTGCAGATCTTCATCATGTAACCGTCCGGGTCATGGAAGAACAGCTGATCGACCTTGATGCGGCCTTCTTCGACGACCACGGTCATGTACTCGATGTTCATCTCTTCCAGCTTCTTCATCACGAGCTGAGCACTGGAAGGAGATGTGGGTGTCCTCGGGATTTATCGCCCCTTTCTTTGCAGGAAATCTCGCACTTCAAGCAAATGGATGCCAATTCCATAGTTGAACAGCCTGAAAACGAGAAGGGCCGATTCTGTTGCACCATCAACTCGCGTCTCGAACATCTTTCTTGAATTCGACAATTTTTGCAAAAGAGGAAAAAATCAACAAGATTCACAAAGACTACTGCTATACATGTAGGTTCCAAAAGAACTAAACATCCACCTAAACAGAACTGCCTCAAAGAAGCTATCAGGTGATGATGGATTGGAGACTTGTTCTTATTTAACTAATGAAGGCAAGAGTGTCAAGTCAAGAGAGTTGGGGGGAAGCGGACACAATTCGGTCATCCCAAATTTTGGATAATCAACCTACCTGCTTTAAAAGCAGGATTTTGTTATTGTTTTTTTTTTTTTGTTTTTTTTTTTTTCGAAACACTTGTTAAGCATTAAATTATCCCAAAAAAATTACTTTATAAAATTTTAAATATCTGTAATTATTGTCTTGCCAGCGCACTTGGGGCCCTTTGCTAAATTAAAATAGAGGAAATTAACCCAAAAAAAATGATGATAAACGCAACCCAAAAGGGGAACCCACATCACCACATGCTTACTCCTTTGTCTGCTAATTTTCCACACTAAACAAAGTCACTCTAGAAAGGCTGCTAATAATATAAAAGGGCAAAACAAGCTGTTCTAAGCACAAATCAAGCAAAGTTGAGGCTAAAATGCTTTAATATCTCAAAAGACTTCTGTAGGTCCAAAGGGTTTGCTGATGGAGACCATGTTGGAGTAAATTTCTTTAAAAGCTCTCAAAACTATAACCAAAAAAAAAAAAAAAAAAAAAAAAAAAAAAAAAAAAAAAAAAAAAAAAAACCCACAATTTGGTTTCAAAGATGACATGATAAAAGGTTTTGGTCGTTGATAAAGATTGGAATTGGGGAAAACATGTTTCTCACTATAAGCTGAGCCTCATTTCAAAAGTCTGTTGTTGATTTGAGTGAAATGGCTTGAAAAGATTCATGTAGGACAGGCAGTTCGCGATGCGAGAATCGCTCGTCCGACCCACACCAAACATCTCCAAGTAAGCTAGGGACGAGCCGAGAGATCTGCATGCTCTGACCACACTTACATTTCCCGTCGGATCGGACCGACCAAAACACGTACAAAGAAATGCCCACATCTAAGATTGGGGCCAGTACCACGATGTGTACACCCCGGTCCGACTGACGTAGTACGAGTTTCAAAGCATTGATTCCGAGCGATTCCGACAAGGGAAGCAAAGGGGGGCAAAGCGAAAAACCAAAAGGGGCATGCTAGGATTTACCAGGCGCCTTCAAAGTTGAAGGAGGAAGCGCGCTTGATGAGGACGAAGCCTAGGAAACGCTCGTAGAACCTCACGGACTCGGCCACCGACTTGCACACGAACGAGACGTGGTTCAGTGAGAGCAGGAGCAGCTTCGGCTGCTGATGCATCGACGAGGATGAGGAGGAGGACTCCCTCAGCCATCTCTGCATCTCCTCCTTCTCTGCGCTCACTATCTCTTTCCCCATCCGTGCGTGCGTGCGTGCGTGCGGGAACGATACCCTGTGTTTGGGAGCTTGATAAGCGAGCAGAATTATATGAAATGAGTGAAGGAGGAGGGGAGGGTTTTATATAGAGGGGAGCCAGCAAGCACCAAAGTGAGATATCACGCTTGTCTTTTGATCCAGCAAAAATCTCTGTCATCACCCCCAAAAGAAAAAGAACTAAAAAGAGAGAGAGAAATTGCAAAAATATACATGATAATGTGAGAGCCCTTTCTTTCAGCATTTTTCAAAATATATATATAGGTGCCATTTTCTAATAAGTGATGAATTGAGAAGGCTTTTTTTTTTTTTATTTATTTCACAAACAATAAATCAAGAATAATTCCTAGAGAATCGGTGAGATTAATGCGTTATAACAACTGATCGTGAAGGAAGTTTCTTATTTAATTTTTTTTCAAAATGTTACCAATTTCACTTTCTACCCTGAAGGATAACATTGCGCCTATAATTGTTTATGTGTATATGTATGATCTAATTTTTTATACCGGTATATAAAAGTCATGAATATTCGACAATCCTTTCTTTATGTAGCATCTCTCTTCTTTGAAAGGGCGAGCGATCAAGAATTCGAGCTAAGTACCGATGATTTTGACGAAGACAATGAGTGAAAACCGATGGTTCAAAAGTAGGGTTTTTTAATTATTAATTTTTAAATTTAGATATGTGTGATTATGTCTACATATTTCAATCCTTTATATTGGTCAATAAAGAAATGAAAGTGACAAATAATTCAAACGATGGGGGAAAAAAAAACTCTGCTTAAGTAGCCTCCAGCTACTTGTTAGAAAATAATAATTGACGTCATATAATTATGCGAAAATTTTAAAACATTATGGTGATCATAACACTGTTTCACTAATTTAATCTATAAAACATGTGTAACAAGCTATTGTTATGGTCGCGACGATCAACATCGCTCTAACAATCATTGTTCTATTTGGGATACGTGTCACCATGTATTTCGTAGCTAGGATTGCTCCTGCTCCCCGCTAAAATGACTTGATGATAAGAAAATGAGAAAAAATTAATATTGCCAAATATTTAATATTTATTGTAATATGAATACCTAAAATTTTTACTGTGTCAAAAAAATCATAAACTATGCCCACCACTATGCTAATATCCCAATTTTTTTGAGAAACAATTACTCAATCTATACTAAACATATTGTATGGATATTAATTTAATTCTAAATTTTTATGTGATATTTCAATCTAGTCCTATTGCTGACATGCAGTCCAATTGTTGTTGGTAATTCTATGTAGCACATCACCACGTTCACGATGTGTCGGCAAAAATTGGCCAACAAGAGTAGGTTAGAAGTTCACACAAAAATTTATAATCAAATTGATAAAATTAAAAAGTTTAGGATCGAATTAATATTCATATAAAATATGATTTGTGACAACTTCCCCTGTTTTAACCTTAAACTTGCACCAACATGACAAAAATCGAGGATTTTTTAGTCATGCTATGCAAATTTGAGAGTTTTTGTGACATATGTCATAGTGTCTATAATTTAAAATTTTTTTTACGGTACTTTTTGAAAAAAAAAAAGGGAAGCATAAAAGCCATTTACTTTAACATAAAAGCCATTTGAATTGGAGCTACGGGAGGCGAAACTGAAGGCAACGTATGAACATGCGAGAGGAGTGAAGGGACGGACCGATAATCGTTAGAATTAGACCGTGTCGGGGTACCACCGTACCACCACTCGTCTCTTTCTCTCCTTTTTCACTTTTTCTTTTATTTTTCCAAAAATAAATAATTGATTTTTATATTAATAAATTAATATATTATATATATTTGGCGATCTTATCCACACCGAACTCCTGAACCGCGTGGTCCTTTTCAAAGGCACGTGCGGCACGTTGCCTTCGGTTACTTCAGCCGGTATTATTTAATTTGATTTAATATATTATTTTTCTGGGCCCTCACATTGTAATTTAATTTAATATATTGGTTCGTCAATAAAAAGTTTCCATTTCAAACCGCACCGAAATCGACGACGGTAGTGGGTAGATGCTTAAACGCAAACAAAATTTTTTCTATTAGTTGGCATTAGTTTAGTTTTTAGTTTTTAGTTTTTGTGTCACTACAAAAATTTCTAAATTAGTACACAACGCCAAATTTATTTCAAATTAATTTTCCTGTTATAAAAAATTTTAAACTAATATATTCGCAATAAATTTATCCTCTATTTTTTTTGGTAAAAATAAATTTATCCTATGTTCGTTTATGTTTTGTTGAAAAGTTATCCACAAAAAACCGTTCGAAATGTAAGTCGATATGAAAATCGATAAATGATGCGCCGAGAAAATTAAAAGTATGAAGACTTGAGGCAATCACGGCCGCCCATGTAAAAAATGTATTGAAATGTGAAGATAACACAGATAAAATTAAACAATTTATATTCATTGCTTGATTGATGATGCCTTTACTCTAACTAGAATCCTAATACTAATAGCTATTTCCGGCGGTTGACAACGGTAATAAAAGAAAGCAACATGGCTCCTCAAATTCAGCAACATTTATTTTTAGTTTAAAACGGCCATTTTTCTGGGCTTTTATGGTCGGTAGCTTCCGAGATCATCGGCTCCACCGCATCATGACCGTGTCAGTTCCATTTCTCTATAGCCTAAGGGCGCGTTTGGTAACGATTCTGTTCCCGGGAGTAGATTCTGATCATAAATGATTCTTTTTTATTCTGTTCCCGGGAACAAATTCTAAGCATTTTAAGCCGTTTGGTAACTCTTCTTCTTCTTCTTCTTCTTCTTCTATAAATTTATCCTATGTTCGTTTATGTTTTGTTGAAAAGTTATCCACAAAAAACCGTTCGAAATGTAAGTCGATATGAAAATCGATAAATGATGCGCCGAGAAAATTAAAGGTATGAAGACTTGAGGCAATCACGGCCGCCCATGTAGAAAATGTATTGAAATGTGAAGATAACACATATAAAATTAAACAATTTATATTCATTGCTTGATTGATGATGCCTTTACTCTAACTAGAATCCTAATACTAATAGCTATTTCCGGCGGTTGACAACGGTAATAAAAGAAAGCAACATGGCTCCTCAAATTCAGCAACATTTATTTTTAGTTTAAAACGGCCATTTTGTCGGTGGCTGGGCTTGCCTTCGGCGAGCTCGCCGGACCGGTTGCCAGCGACGGCGGCCGGTAGCGGCCGGCGGCGGCGGACGGCGGCGGCGGACTACAACACGGGATGGCAGTAGATGAAAAAGAAGAAAATAGAAGAAGAAGAAGAAGAAGAAGAAGAAGAAGAAGAAGAAAAGAAAATGGAAGAAGACTTGATTCTCAAATTTGTTCTCGGAACAAGAATCAATTTTATTTTTTTTATTCTTGATTCTACTCCAAATCTATTCCCAGGAACAAAAATTTTACCAAACGCGATTCTGTTCCCAAACTGCTCCCGGGAACAAAAAATCAAAATCAGTCACTGTTTGGATGGTTACCAAACAGGGCCTAAGCAAACTATGTCCGAAACTATTGGTCCCATTACTTGGACAACTACCTGGTTTCTAGCTCGTAGTGATTTGTTTCAGTCGTGGCCTTCTTGTTGATAAAACGAAGCTTTATTCGTCGACACTCGTATCTAAGGAAGTAAAAATGTCCTTTCGTTTTTACCGTTTGCAAAACTTTTTTAGTCGTCTTGTTGACTGTCTAGATCTGCCGACTAAAAGCTCCCAACACTCATCGAATTTTACTTCTGTAGCGTCTTGCTCACCCTCTCCAAGTCCCAGTTGTCAATCGGGAACTTGGGTACCTTTTTGTGTCAACAGCTTCCATTTAATATCACCGTTAAAATGCAAGCGTAAAAATGCACGTGATAAATGACTCAGATGATCGGCTTGCAACATGGATCCAACGCGTGAACTTAGAATGATTGGGTTTCCTGAACGTTACCCTTGGGAGCTAGATCTAAAAAAAAAAAGAACCTAGATTGGCAAACCTATTGATCTTACCCGAAAGCTTCCTCACATTTTAAAAATATGCTAAAATCCCTAATTCTATCCTAAGAATTTGGTAGATTCGTGACATTGGTGTACCAACACAAGATTTTCTGTAATACTAAATTTAGTTTGTAGTAAATATGACATCGATATATCGATTTAGAATTTTCGACAATAACAATCCTTAATTTTTCCCCATGACTTTTTTTGTAGGCCCGTAAATTGGAATTGACTAGTGGACACAATGACACGGAGAATTAAAAACAAGCGAGATATGGTACAGCTAGGCGGACATGATCTCTTCACAGTCGCATGTGGATCATTGTATACTTAAAGTTGTATAGCTAGATGTCTAGTCACAATCGTGTCACTATATTTCTCACAAGAGACCAACTTTATTAGACTCGATCCAATCCGTACATATATAAGAATATATTCATACTAATTAATAATAATCATGACGTGATATGATATCTTGAATTGGACTCCGCTTATCAGACTTGATCTAATCCACCACTTCAATCTATATTATGAAAAAGACCATTCTACACTACCTTATCGTTAGGACTTGCTTTATGTAACCTAATTCGAATTCAAAGTGGTTGTCTCAATTAGGGGTAATAAAACGTTCGAGTGATTCCTCATTTTAGTTTAGTAATAGATTCTGAATATAACTTATGGCGCGTTTGATAACGTTCATGTTTCTCTTTTCTTTTTTTGTTCCCCGAAACATAAATTTGTTTGTGTAGGTTTTTGTTCCTGGGAGCGGGTTTGGAATAGAAACAAGAAAAAAAAATTACTTCCTTGTTCTCAAAAACAACTCAAGAAATAAGCATTTTCTCTTTTCTTTCTTTTTCTCTCCCTTCTCTTCTCCCCCTAGCTAGTCACCACCCTTGGTGATGGCCAGCGACCGACCAAACAAGGCTTAGCGACCTCAACAGAGCCTTGCTGGCCCTCAACAAGGTTACCTCGAGCTTGTCGACCACCAATGAGGTCTCCCCTAGACTCACTTGGCCACCGTGAGGTCACCTCGCCGAGCAGTGGCATTGCCGATGGGTCATGAACGAGGTCGGCGACTGGTTAGAGGAAGAAGAAGAAGAAAAAGAAAAAAGAAAAGAAAAAGAGAGAAAAATGTTTAAAATTATTAATAAATTAAAATAAATTCTAAGTCACAAAAATATATGGAGTTGTATTAAATGCATTTCTATTTCAGGAATATAAATTTTGTGCGGTTATCAAACGTCTTCAAATGTTCAAAACTCATCGAGGGAACATAAATAGAAAAAAGTTTTTTGAATAGAAATTATTCTCGGGAATAAAAAACATTACCATACACACCCTTATTGTTCATTGAAGTTTGTTTATTTTCCCGGTTAATTCTTAGATGCTTCAGGTTTATGTTACGAGAATGAAACTGAAAGACAAACGGTGGGGTTGAAAGAAAAATAAATAGAAAAAGGTAATAAAAGAAGAGAAAAAAGACAAAATGGGGAGGAGTGAATTGGCATGGTGGACGTGGGCTCAAAATTTGCTTGTTGAGTTGGGGCTCAGCTCCGTTTATAATAGCACTGGAAGATTTTGGTGTTAAAGCGGGCTAGGTTAGTTTGAGGACTGGGCTTATATTTTTGTGGGCTAGATGGCCGGGCTGAGAATGGAAAATACAAATGGGTTGAAGGCTCCGAGTGGGCTAAGAATTTTATGGGCTGACTTGGTTAATTCGGAATGGGTTCTAGGGGCAGTCCGGATTTTGACCTGACCCGGACTGATAGGGTCCGGGTTGGCTTCGTCGGGCCGGGTCACCTAGGCCGAATTTCTTTCTTTCTTTTAACAATGTTAAAATTCATGAAAAATATTTAAAAAAAAAGAAATCATAAAAATTAGAAATTAGAAAAAAAAATATTAAAATTCAGGAAATGTATAAAAAAAATTTTTAAAAAGGAAAATATTAAAATTTTAGAAAAATTGGAAAATCACTAAAAATCCAAAAAAAAAAATTCAAAAAATTTAGAATTCCTCAAAAAGGGGCTAAAAATAGTTTTTGGGTAGTTTTCTCCTAAAAGTGTGGGAAAATCTTGAATAAAAATTATGCTCAAAATTGAACAAACCTAGAGCTTTACATTAAGATTTGAATGTTTCTTTTTGATATAAATGCCTTTGATGGTGCACTTTCAAGATTTGAAATGGTTACTGATTGTTATTTTAATTATTGTGCACTCACATGATCACTTTATTTGTTAATGGATGAGTTTAAAATCAATCCTGAATGCGTGATAATAATTTTGTTGAATTGAACAATATTAGGTACTTAAAAGGCACTAGTTGATTAATTAGTATAATCAAGATACCGACCCTACATTCCTTAGTTGCATAAAAAGTGAGGTATTAGTATACCTCACTTGGTTTATAGTCGACCCCAAAAGGCCAATGGCGACTTCTCATTTGAAAATCCTCATAGCGTCATTTAAATCTAAAATTGAATATCCCAATTTTGTGCGATGTATGGGCTTAGAAGAGGCCGCGCCTGTCACGCCCCGAACCTCGAGCGCGCGGACATCCCTCTGCGGTCGATACAAATGCGACGTTCCCAGGACGCGTCGTCGACCCATTCATTTTAATGCACATGCGGAAGCGTATAAATACCCCTAACAACAAACAACATGGGACAGGAAAGTATGGCACATTTCACAAAAACCAACTTTTATAAACAACGGGGTTTAGTTACAAAACAAGTTTGGTCAAAAATCTATAAAAGGTCGGCTCTCAAAAAGAAGCTATCCTACGACATACTAGTCGGACACAAACGCCGATCCTTCATACTCCACCTTCACAGACTCCGGGGCTTCGGTCCTCCACAACCACCAACTATGGACCTGAAAAAGATAAGCCCACAACGGGGTGAGACAATGTCTTAGCAAGTTCACTCCCTAAACCCCTATTAGGAAGGAAATACACTCAAGGGTGGCCTAGCCACACCATACAGAAGATTTACCTCGCCTTAGTTCCTTCCTACACGTTAGCACAATTCATATCACAATGCATATAAGTCATGCACACAACAATTGAAACGCCATATCAACTCAATCAATCATTCACAGGGGTCCATGAATGGACCTAGACTTAGAACCAGGGAAGACGGAGTCAATTTCCTGCAGGTATGCCTTCCCACTATGGGCGAACAACCCAGTTCAAGCCCTTCAAGGACAGCCTTTTAGCAGAAAACCACTCAGCCTTCTTGCTCAGAGCCTAGAGACACTCAAATATGCCAGGATGATAACGTTTTTAATCTATTTGAGCTACATTTCTCAGAAGATCCTACCAGGCTGGAGAAGAAGAGGGGATTTAGAAAGCCATTGAGAGTTTTCACAAAACACTCACTTTACTTCAAGGGACTCTGCCCAACACATTACAATCTCCATGCCTTATATAGATTGAGGGAGGCTACAAACAAGGACCAAAGCTCACGGGTCCTAAAAAAACAGAGGCGCTGAAAGCGAATTATTCGCACGGTATAAACAGTGACAATGAACAGTGATTTCCCCTAGCCTACTGCTACAGTAAAAGTGAACAGTAAACTTGCTACAGTGAAAATTGTACAAACAGTGATCTTGTTCAGTAGTCTCATCCATCACGAGCATTGTAGTCATAGTCTGAGTCATCTGAACTGTGTACTGTTGCTAAAAGATGTTCATCATATTTTTGTTCCAGTGCTTCAAGGTCTTCTGGTGAGAGGATCTGGTTTGGCTGATTTGTTGTGGATGCGGATGCTTCCTCTCGTGCCCAGTCTGTACTGTCAGCGTCTGAAGTGTCGGTAGGAATGCTTGGCTGAGGCCAATTAGATGGATGTGCATAGAAGGATGTGTCCATGCTTGGAGATAAGGACAAAGGTCCTTAGTCATAAGGATCCTAGGAAAGAGGACCTCCCCATTTAGCATAGGGGTATTGAGAGGACTGTGCAATGTCATCTATGTCTGTCATTTCATGCTCCTGTGATGATGCAGCTTGTCTGAATTCTTTGAGTGTTTCCTTGACTTCTAGTGCTAGGTCATAATGATTCTGTGCAGTGGGTACATTATAATTCCATACGTCTTCAGAATGGTCTTATTTTCTTGACAAAGGATCCCTTAGAGTTCTCGGTATTGGTGTTCACAACATCCAACAGGTCTTGGATAAGATTTGTGAATCGAGTTTCTTTGTTGTCCAAATGAGGTTTATAGGATGTAGTACCCATAAACTGTGGAGCATTGGTGATGTGGCCATTGTTTGTCAAAAAATGCCATGGACGTCGGAAAAACAAAATAGTATGGACTTAGGGTTCGACTGCATGATTCGCAATTCTTTTTCCAAGAGATATTTCCAGTAAGTAGGAGGATAAAACCAATTAAGAAAGTTTAAAAGATTTTTGTCACTTTCATTTTCAATGTTTCCTCTGCCGAGTCCAAATATTCTGGTGAGGTTGGCAATGAATCTTCTTGTTGGAATTTCAATAGCTATTAAGTACTTATTGGTTAAGTACCATAATAACCATATGAGTTGATCAGGGAAATCATCTTCCTTCCAGATTAGAGGATGTATGAATGGATAATCTGCATTTAATGCAAAAGGATAAATGATCGAACCTCCATTGAATTTGAACAGATCTGTGTGGCATTTCCACATGAGGTTTTCCAGATTCTCAGTGAGACTATCATTCTGGATTTGTACAATAATCTCCTGAGGATATTGCCAACTTGGCCAATCTTTGATCTTCTCAATCTTGTACTTTTCACCATGATAAAGAGCATGAAAAGCATGCCTCATGATGTATATTTTGATTTCTGTTGGTGCTTTTGGTCTTGACAAGAAGTCAGCAAGCACATTCTTCTCCCCGGCAATATGTTTGGTTTTAAAAGAATATTTTGAGAACCATTTAGCCCATCGAAGCAGTTGAGAATTCGGAATTTGCTTCTATTTGAACTTGGTCATCTGAGGGAAAGATGCCATGTCTAATTCTACCAGGAAGTGGTGGCCGATGAGATGGAATTCGAACTTTTTTATTCCATTTTTCACTGCTAAGATTTATTTGAAAGTAGAATGATAATGCATTTCAGCCTGAGAAAACTTTCCACTTTTGTAAGCACACAGGTGACGCTTACCTTCAATTTCTTCAAACAAGATGGCGGCCCAGTATTCATCACTGGCGTCAATCTGGAGAATTCTCTTCCCTATTGATGGGATTTGTAATGGGGGTAGAGACTGCATGATCTCCTTAAGTTCAGCAACTGCTTTAGTTTGAGATTTTCCCCAAGGTGGAGAATTCTTCTTCAGCATTGATTGCAACGGAATCAGCAGCTTTGCAATATTTGGTACAAAATCTCTGAGATAATTAATTATCCCAAGAAATTGCTAAACTTGCTTTGTTGTGAAGTTTTCTTCAGGAAATTTCAGTAATTCCTGAGCAATATGTGGCCCTGGATAGTATGTCCCTTTGCTAAGGTGCATACCAAGAAATTCAATTTTAGTTTGGGTGATGTTCATCTTTCTTTAGGAAAGCATGATCCCATGCTTTTTCACTATTTTCTACAAACTGCTCAAGAAGTTGGCAGTGTGTTTGCTCATCAGGACTGTAAAGCAGGATGCCATCAATGTATACCGTTGTACTTGACATGATGGGTTGGAAAATTCGACACATGGCCTTTTGGAACAAGGATGGTGCCACTTTTAAGCCAAAAGGAAGAACTTTCCATTGGAAGTGTTGGTTCGGGATACAGAACCTTGTTTTGGGTCTGTCTTTAGGATGGATGCCCAATTGCCAAAATCCTGCTTTGAGATCGAATTTGGATTAGATTTGGGCTTTTGATAGTCCAGCAAAAAGGGAATTTCTGGAGGGTAAAGGGAATTTATCATCCTGGAGAAAGAGGTTAAGAGGCTGGTAATTAATTACCAATCTCATTTTCCCTCTGTTTTGCTCAGCACGTTTATTGACGTAGAAAGCTTCACAAGCCCATTGAGAATTAGAGATTTCAATAAGGCCTTTCTGCAATAGTTCTGAGCATTCCCTTTGAGCTAAAACCAGGTACTCTGGGTGCATTCCCATGAGGCTCGCCTTGGTTGAATTGATATCTTCATTCTTTTTAAAAGGAAGGCGAACAAAAAACTCTGGATTTTTCCACAAATGATGGGAACACTTTTGGGCAAATTCGGAATGGGATTCCGAACAGGATTCCAACAACTTCTGCATGATCGGATCTAACAGACTAATTGAATGGAAAAAAGCCTTTGAATATTGACAAATTCAGAGAATTGGTCTTTATATTTGAGTTCTTTTCTAGGAATGATACGAAGCTAAGAAACCTGAGTCATAATATCCCAACCAATGATCAAATCTTTGTTGGGAAGACTGGAACCAAAGATTTTAGGGGTTATAGCACATTGTGGAAAAAACTGGACAGTTATCGGAGTGGTTATCACATTTGTAGAAAAAGTATCTCCTGAGGCAGAATTGAAATATCGAACACAGGAAGTCCAATATTTTTCAGGAAGAACTTTAGTATCCAAGATTGAAGAGGCTGCTCCAGTGTCTATAAGAGCAATGACAGTAATTGGCTTGGCATACTTTGAAGTGAATATTTTTACAGGGAAATGGGGACAATGAATTTGACTCGAGAAAATGTCAATGCTTTGCTCTGAAGAAGTGAGAGATATGTGAAAAATATTTTCAGGATCCGAATCCGAATCAGTTTCACTGAGAGTTTGGTAACAAGGGATGACACAAAGGGTTTGTTTAGTTGGTTCTTCATCCGCGGAAAATAGGGATTCGATATCATCATTTTCAAGAGAAATACTAGTTTCATTCTCTATGTGATGAATTAGATGATTCTGACATTTTCTTGCTTGAGGACAATTTTTGGCAAAATGTCATTTCTAATTGCAGATGAAGCATCGATTTGACTTTTTATGGCCTGAGCGATCTTTCCTTTTACGTAAGTATCGCCATTTCTTCTTTCTTTGGAAGTACTTAGAGCCATGTCTGGATTTGTTTATCCAGAGCTTCTTAAAGTGCTTCTTTTTCCTAGAGGATTTTCCACAAGAACCATCACAGTCTTTTTTGAAGCATTTGACCTTTAGGCTCTTGCGAGAACAGGCTGCATCCAGTTCTCTGTTGTCGTTGACATAAGTCTAGATCATTTTGCGTTTGATACACAATTCTTCAAGGCACAAATGAATTTCCTGTTGGATTTCTCCTAATGGAACATCCTGGATCCTTCTCTGTTTAGACAGAAAGGTTCTCTCTACCGTTTGAGATAATTCTTTAGGAATAGAGGTCAAGAAAACATGCTTCAAATTTGCATCAGCTCCAATTTGGTAGAAGAGCTTAAGCATTTCACGATAATGCTTATCAAGATGTTTTTTCTGGAGAGAGCAGCATCTTCTCTCGAAAATTCTCTTCTTTTGAGCTCTACGAGATCAACAGGTTTCCCCACAAAAAAATGGTATAGAAGAGTAATGGCATGACCAAAGTTTGGTGAGAGTAAAAAGTGAAGCTGATCTTGTTCTGACACAGATTGCTAACAAAGTTTGAGGCTACCTATGAATCTTGTGATAAAGTTGAAAAGAACATCATACTTGTCCTAGTTGGTAATGGCTTGGGTATTTAACCAAGTATGAAATTCTTTTAGTCTTTCTGGCCATTTGTGATAAGGAATATCATCAATAGTAAAAAACTGTTTTGATGAAGTGGATATGTTCTGAGAGGGATTGTTTGGCCGAACGACTTTTGGTTCAGATGATTCCATGTCATGTTTTGGAGGATTAGCCATAAATATTGATGAAGTTACTGGTGCTATGAGAAATGCATCAATAGCAGGGTTTGAGAAAGATGATGAAAACGAAAGAGATACCGAATTTGATTCAGTGTCAAAAATGTTTAGAAAGGTTGATTCTGTTGGAAACAGAATATGATCTGTTGGAATGACATGATCAATTTGTAATGGAGGTTGTGGTGTAATAGGATCAGGCTGTGGTTCCTGATTAACTAAATCTCTAAGAAAAGATTCTAATGGGTTTGACAGCATCAATTGATCTGGCCTTTCTTTTATGATAAGCGAGGATTCTTCGAACTTTTCTTTCTCCTTTCCCTTTCTTATTCGATCCAGTTCTCTGAGACGATTTCTCATTTCAGCCACATCTATCTTGTCTTGTCTGACAGGTATATCTGTGATGGCAATAAAGATAGACGTCTGAGGTGGTGGCGGAGGGAGAGATTCTGTTCGCAAAGTAGTCTGAAATGGATTGGTCTCCCTTCTTTAAGGATCTGGATTTGCTTTTTAAGCTTTTCTATTTCCGCTCTGGGACTTTCAAGATGATGATACCCTAAATGTTGTCCAGATTCCAAGGCATGAAGCCTCTTTTGGAAATCTGAAAGCATTTTCTTGGTGGTTTCATCATATCTTCGAAGATCTTGTTGCATATTTCCAATCTTGGAATCAATTGCTTTGAAAGCATTGTTGTGTGCTAAGAGAGTCTCCGATTGCCAATTTAGGACAGCTTCAGCAACATGAGTTCTTTTATGTATTCCATGTTCGTCCACATCAGTGGGGGCAGGTATTTTAGGGACATGCCTATATCTGCCTTGTGAATCAATAAACTCTTTTGGAGCAGGGAATGAGAGTTTAGAACCTTCCCGAACAAGAGGAGGAAAGTCTGTTTCTTGGAACATGGTGATGGAAGAGCTGGGTGGTGTTTCTACTGGAACCTCAAGTGGGTAGGAATGTTTCTTTGCCCACTTTAAAATTGGCTTATAGAACGGAGAAATGGTTGGTTTCTTCTGAGGAGGAGATGGAGGAGGTGATGGTGGTGAATCTGGTGATACTGGGGGAGAAGTAATGAATTCTGGTGGTGGAGTTGGTGCATAAGAAACCATAAACTAGAATTTATCACATTCACCAAGAGTATCAACGGAGGGATCTCCGTTCAAGTACCTTTGGTACATAGGGTCCTTTGGCCTTTTGTTCTTTTGTCGAGGTGGAGGTTTTGCAAATGGGTCTACCACGTCAGGAGAATTTGTGTAATAAGAGCATTGACAGAAAGGATCTCAAAAGTAATGACCATACGGGTCTTTGTAGTAGTGGACTGGATGTCCATCATTGTTGAAATGTCTAGCAAGCTTTTTTGGATCTGGTTCGGAAATTGACTCAGGAACACATGGTTGAATCATAAAAAGAGTCTGGAAGATAGAAGGGCTTTCTTCCTTTTCCTTGCCAAATTTGATGGAAACAGTTCCATCATTCTTTCTGACGAACTCGGAGTCTGGAGACTGGAAAGGCTTGTTGCTTTGGTGCAATTTTTCATAGTTGGTGATCCAAGTCTCTGGAAGGAGCTTGGCCAATTTTTCCTTCGGAATCTGTCTAGGAACATGAATGCAAGCACCTGATCATTCTGCATGGAGATGAACAAAGCATCTTCATTTCCATTGTGGAAATTCATATCAAGCGCATGGTTCTGCACGCGATAAACCATTTAGTAGTACAGTGTTGCAGCAACAGAGTCAGCAAGTGAAGGTATACCTGCAGGAAATTGACTTCGTCTTCCCTGGTTCTAAGTCTAGGTCCATTCATGGTATCAGAGCCATGGTTTCGTTTGTAATGTTATTTGTTCCATGCGCTCAGTAGGTGAATCCAGTGCTGAAGAAGATCTCTTTACATCATGTCTACAGAACCAGAAATTGTCGAAGCACCTATTTCTCTCGCTCCATCTCCATCATCTTCAACTCCTTCAGATTTCCGTATTTCCAATGCTTCTAAGATAGACTATCTTTATGAAGTCTCTCTTAGTGATGAAACTAAGATCTTTGAAACCCAACTTCCTCTCATGAATCCTTACTCCGCATTTGCTAAACCCACTTCGTCATTTTCACCCATCTGCTCCATCAGGCAACTCATCCGCCAAACTCCAAAGGAAGTAAAGGAATATGTTCAGTCCTCCAAGTTCGACCAACATCCCATTCCTGCCACTAAAAATGAGTACTTTGTTACTCTTCAGATTCCTCCAGAGTTTCCTCGGCTGTGGACTCAACAGGGATATTCCCATGTCCAGTATGGGGCTGTTCGACTCGCTCTTACCTTTCATAGTCGTAAAGGCTTGCCAGTTGTGGCAAGAATAGCATTATTAGATACTCGATTCTTAGAATACCAACATGCTTGTATTGGCACAATCCAAACTACTCTGAATGCTGGAACAGTCTTCGTGACTTTATATCCAAATTTCAACATCGCTATTTCAGATCCCCAGTTACTTTCTTTTCTAAAAGTCCAGATCTATCTCACTAGAGCTCCTCAAACTGCTGACTCTGTTGCTGCAACACTGCACTATCAAATTGTTTATCGCGTGCAGAACCATGCGCTTGATTTGAATTTCCACAATGGAAATGAAGATGCTTTGTTCATCTCTATGCAGAATGATCAGGCGTCCTACATTCATGTTCCTAGATAGATTTCGAAGGAAAAATTGGCCAAGCTCCTTCCAGAGACTTGGATCACCAACTATGAAAAACTGCACCAAAGCAACAAACCTTTCCAGTCTTCAGACTCCGAGTTCGTCAGAAAGAAGGATGGAACTATTTCCATCAAATTTGGCAAGGAAAAGGAAGAAAGCCCTTCTATCTTCCAGACTCTTTTTATGATTCAACCATGTGTTCCTGAGTCAATTTCTGAACCAGATCCAAAAAAGCTTGTTAGACATTTCAACAGTGATGGACATCCATTCCACTACTACAAAGACCAGTATGGTCATTGCTTTTGGGATCCTTTCTGTCAATGCTCTTATTGCATGAATTCTCATGACGAGGTAGACCCATTTGCAAAACCTCCACCTCGACGAAAGAACAAAAGGCCAAAGGACCCTATGTACCAAAGGTACTTGAACGAAGATCCCTCCGTTGATACTCTTGGTGAATGTGATAAATTCCAGTTTATGGTTTCTTATGCACCAACTCCACCACCAGAATTCATTGCTTCTCCCCCAGTATCACTAGATTCACCACCATCACCTCCTCCATCTCCTCCTTGGAAGAAACCAACCATTTCTCCGTTCTATAAGCCAATTGTAAAGTGGGCAAAGAAACATTCCTACCCACTTGAGGTTCCAACAGAAACACCACTCGGCTCTTCCATCACCATGTTCCAAGAAACAGACTTTCCTCCTCTTGTTCGGGAAGGTTCTAAACTCTCATTCCTTGATCCATAAGAGTTTATTGATCCACAAGGTAGATATAGGCATGTCCCTAAAATACATGCCCCCACTGATGTGGACGAACATGGAAAATAGAAAAGAACTCCTGTTGTTGAAGCTGTCCTAAATTGGCAATCGGAGACTCTCTTAGCACACAACAATGCTTTCAAAGCAATTGATTCCAAGATTGGAAATGTGCAACAAGATCTTCGAAGATATGATGAAACCACCAAGAAAATGCTTTCAGATTTCCAGAATAGGCTTCATGCCTTGGAATCTGAACAACATTTAGGGTATCATCATCTTGAAAGTCCTAGAGCGGAAATAGAAAAGCTTAAAAAGTAAATCCAGATCCTTGAAGAAGGGAGACTCAATCCATTTCAAACTACTTTGCGAACATAATCTCTCCCTCCTCCACCACCTCAAACGCCTATCTTTGCTGCCATCACAAATATACCTGTCAGACAATACAAGATAAATCTGGCTGAAATGAGAAATCGTCTTAGAGAACTGGATCGAATAAGAAAGGGAAAGGAGAAAGAAAAGTCCGAAGAATCCTCGCTTATCATAAAAGAAAAGCCAGATCAATTGATGCTGTCAAACCCATTATAATATTTTCTTAGAGATTTGGGTAATTAGGAACCACAGCCTGATCCTGTTACACCACAACCTCCATTACAAATTGATCCTGTCATTCCAACAGACCAAATTCTCTTTCCAACAGAATTAGCCTTTCTAAACATTTTTGACACTGAATCAGATTCGGTATCTCTTTCATCTTCATCATCTTTCTCAAACCCTGCTATTGATGCCTTTCCCATAGCACCAGTAACTTCATCAAAGAAATCTTAGCAGTGAAAAATGGAATAAAAAAGTTCGAATTCCATCTCATCGGCCACCACTTCGTGGTAGAATTAGACATGGCATATTTCCCTCAGATGACCAAGTTCAAATAGAAGCAAATTCCGAATTCTCAACTGCTTCGATGGGCTAAATGGTTCTCAAAATATTCTTTTAAAACCAAACATATTGCCGGGGAGAAGAATGTGCTTACTGACTTCTTGTCAAGACCAAAAGCACCAGCAGAAATCAACATGTACATCATGAGGCATGCTTTTCATGCTCTTCATCATGGTGAAAGGTACAAGATTGAGAAGATCAAAGATTAGCCAAGTTGGCAATATCCTCAGGAGATTATTGAACAAATCCAGAATGATAGTCTCACTGAGAATCTGGAAAACCTCATGTGGAAATGCCACACAGATCTGTTTAGATTCAATGGAGGTTCGATCATTTATCCTTTTGGATTCAATGCAGATTATCCATTCATACATCCTCTAATCTAGAAGGAAGATGATTTCCTTGATCAACTCAGATGGTTATTATGGTACTTAACCAATAAGTACTTAATACCTATTGAAATTCCAACCAGAAGATTCATTGTCAACCTTACCAGAATATTTGGACTCGGCAGAGGAAACATTGAAAAGGAAAGTGACAAAAATCTTTTAAACTTTCTTAATTAGTTTTATCCTCTTACTTACTAGAAATATCTCTTGAAAAAATAATTGCGAATCATGCAGCCGAACCCTGAAGTCCATACTATTTTGTTTTTCCGACGTCCATGGCATTTTTTGACAAACAATGGCCACACCACCAATGCTACATAGTTTATGGGTACTACATCCTATAAACCTCATTTAGACAACAAAGAAACTCGGATTAACAAGTCTTATCCATGACTTGTTGGATGTTGTGAACACCAATGCCGAGAACTCGAAAGGATTCTTTGTCAAGAAAACAAGACCATTCCTGAAGACGTATGGAATTATAATGTACCAACTGCGTGGGATCATTATGACCTAGCACCAGAAGCCAAGGAAGCACTCAAAGAATTTAGACAAGCTGCATCATCACAGGAGCATGAAATGACAGACACATATGACATTGCACAGTCCTCTCAAGACCTCTATGCTAAATGGGGAGGTCCTCTTTCCCAGGATTCTATGACCAAGGACCTTTGTCCTTATCTCAAAGCATGGACACATCCTTCTATGCACATCTATCTAATTGGCCTCAGCCAAGCATTCCTACCGATACTTCAGACGCTAACAGTACAGACTGGGCACGAGAGGAAGCATCCGCATCCACAACAAATCAGCCAAACCGGATCCTCTCACCAGAAGACCTTGAAGCACTAGAACAAAAATATGATGAACATCTTTTAGCAACAGTACACAGTTCGGATGACTCGGACTATGACTACAATGTTCGTGACGAACGAGACTACTAAACAAGACCACTGTCTGTACAATTTCACTGTAGCAAGTACTGTTCACTTTTACTATAGCAGTAGGCTAGGGAAATAACTGTTCATTGTCACTGTTCATACAGTGCGAATAATTCCCTTTCGGCGCCTCTGTTTGTTTTACGACCCGTGAGCTTTGGTCCTTGTTTATAGCCTTCCTCTGTCTATATAAGGCATGGAGATTGTAATGTGTTAGGCAAAGTCCCTCGAAGTAAAGTGAGTGTTTTGTGAAAACTCTCAATGGCTTTCTAAATCCCTTCTTCTTCTCTAGCCTGGTAGGATCCTCTGAGAAATGCAACTCGAATAAATTAGAAACGTTATCATCATGGCATCTCTAAGTGTCTCTAGGTTCTGAACTAAAGGGCTGAGTGGTTTTCTGCTAAAATGCTGTCCCTAAAGGACTTGAATTGGGTTGTTCGCCCACAGTGGGAAGGCATACCTGCAGGAAATTGACTCCATCTTCCCTGGTTCTAAGTCTAGGTCCATTCAAACCGTATGACACGTCCCATACTATGCCACACAGTTTTGTCTCATAATCAGACGCATCTAACTCAATCAATTATGCATTCCAATTGTTAATTTCGCCCTTCTAGGGTACGGCCTACTTGAAGTTCGGCGGTCTACTGGAGGAGCCAGGCATCGTCTCTTCCCCATTGAGCACGGTTACGTCTCTCCTAGACGACTTTCCCGAAGGAGCATAGGTCCAGAATCTACTGCGACCCGAACCTATTGTCTAGATATCCTATAAAGGTAACGTCCATCCAATTCAATTTGGGGACGGGTTCTCTTAACCAACACACGACCATTCAATATCGGCCTAGGACACTGTGCATTGCACTCAAATGCCTCAATTAAATAGTGATCCTGACCTATTTTCTTCGTATTAAAATATCCAGGAAGTAGTCGTGCGTGGGTACACGGTCAATCCGAACCAGAAAACTGATACATTTCCTTTTCAAACCCCACTATTTAATATAGTACTTAAAATCCATTTTCGATGTCAAAACCCGACACCCGGGATTTTCTGAATAAATATAATATTTTCATAATCATCACTCAATTTGTACAATCCAACAATCAAATGCATAATCTGAACATATCATAGCAGTTAGCACGAAATTTTGGTCACTGGCTATCCCGGTATAATTTCCGAAAAATAATAAATAATTAAATATATTCAGAAAATAAATAAATAAATAAATAATATATTAATATAATTTAATAAAATAATATTTATAAATTCGAAATAATTAATTAAGCACCTAATCAAGATTACACTAATTTAATCGCCTAATTAGCCTTAATTAATTATCCACTAAACTAATCACATCCCTTAATCTAATTAACAATTAACTAAACTAATCTAACCACCAAACCATGCTTAGCCTAATCTAAAAAACCCTTAAGCATCATTAATCTCCTAAGCAAGGTTTAGTGAGTAAACTCACCGGTTTAACGTTTCGGTGAGTCCACGGCGACGGCGATGCTAAGGCGGATGACAATCCTCCTAACGGCGACACCAACCAAGGCCAGGAAGGGCTCGAAAATTGGCCACGAAGTCTCAAAGCCTTGCTGGTTTCTTGGCTTCTGTTTGCTGAACCGGGAAGGAAAATCAACGGCTGAACGGCAAGGAAACGGGCTGATCGGAGCTCCGGCGAGTAGGTGGTTGGCAACCGATGGTTCCCGAGGGTCAAGGGGGACTTTCTGGTGGTTGAAACGGGCGGAGGAAGGGTCGGAATGGGGAGAAACAAGAAGAAAATGTTGAACTAGCGAAACTAGGCGGAACCAGGTGGTCCAGCGAGCCCTTCCTTCTCGCCGGTGG
The DNA here is from genome assembly GCA_017140615.1 of Eucalyptus cladocalyx. Taxonomy (NCBI): domain Eukaryota; kingdom Viridiplantae; phylum Streptophyta; class Magnoliopsida; order Myrtales; family Myrtaceae; genus Eucalyptus; species Eucalyptus cladocalyx. The sequence goes on from CM029518.1 coordinate 41,345,411, forward strand.
ATGGGACGGCCGGCGAATTGTTCCGGCGAGCGATGGGGTGCTCTTATACGGACTGGATGTGCTGGTCACGGTGGTGGGTGGAGCTTGAGCTAATTCACACGGGAAGACAATTTTTAACTCAAATCTTTGGAGAAAGGTTAGCTGGAGCAGAAACTAGCAGAAGAGAAAATAGAGGGGGAAACAGGTCCGGCGGTGGCTTTGCGGCGTGCGACGGTGGAGGGGGTTGGTCTGCTCGATTTTCTCTAGTTTTCTTGAGCTTCCAAGGGACCTAAACAATGGAGAAATGTGAGTTTCAAGGAGGAAGAAGGCTGCTGAAGAGAGGGGGACCCCAAGGGCTTCCTAGGCTCAACACTTGTCCAACACACCTCACAAGCCCCCACCAACCATCAGCCTTCATCCTCAGCTATTCTCTCTCCTCAATCTTCCTTGGGAAGTCTCTTATTCAGAATACATCATAGTTTATATAGATGATGTTCTAGTGTTCTCATCCAATATAGAACAACATTTCAAACATTTATCTACTTTCATAAAAATAATCATACAAAACGATCTTGTAGTCTCTTCTACTAAAATTGTACTCTTCAAAACCAAAATTAGATTCTTAGATCATTACATTCATTTAGGGACTATAACTCCCATAGAAAGATCAATTTCTTTTACTGATAAATTTCCATATGAGATTAAAGACAAAACTCAATTACAAAGGTTCTTGGGTAGTCTCAATTATATTTTAGATTTCTTTCCCAATATAAATATCATTTGTAAACCCCTACACCAATGGTTACAAATTTTTTATCTATATCAAAATTCCAAGGAGATTTATTAAACAAAAAATTTCTCTTGCGAATTGATTGCAAATCAACCAAAGACGTTTTACAAAAAGACGTATTAAACATTGCATCAAAATAGATTTTTGCCAGATGGCAAGCCATACTTTAAGTATTTGATTTCGACATTAAATTTATAAATGGTTCTTCAAATTCATTACCTGATTTTCTCACAAGAGAATTTTTACAGGGGATACAAATATGCCAAGACCCAAAAAAGACAAAGAAAAAAGCAAAGGCAAAGCCATTGCTGAAACCTCCAATACACCACCAAAACCAACAGGCTTGACACTGATCAAAACATGGCTTCAGATAGCAGAAAATCAATCATTCCTATAACAACACTCAATACCAAATACCCCTTTAAAATAGGAATCCATACCAGCCCTAGCTCAGCTAGCCAACATACTACCCAAAGAAACACTAGAATTACTTGCTCAATATTTACAAAAAACATCAAAGAATGAGCTATCTAGTGCCATTGAGGTAAGCAACAATCCCTCCCCGCTTGCTGAACAAAGACAAGGGGAATACAAAAGAATTTCGAATGAGGTGGTCATTAGGCCACAGGCAACCCCTCATTCTCAAAGATCAATTTTTTTTCCCAAAACATCTTTTCAAAAAATACTGATTGTGGAAGATGGATTCTTTGACGAAGATCCAATCAAATTCGCCAAAAACATCTTCCCAAAAAATTGGTTTTTCAAACCACACAATACAAAAAAAACCATTGCTTATTATGAGCAAATTTTAGTGGAGACAGAATCAATAAGGTTCACTCACTTTGCTGACAAAAACAATATAGAAAACATCTTATACTCCACTATATCAATCAGTAAAGTCATACACCCCTCACATTAGGGAGCCTCACCTCATACATCTAGAAAATTCCAAACCAGACTTACCCAAAGCCTACCATACTCCTCCTCGTATACATACTGGGACTACCAACAAGCTTGGTGGAATGTTTTCTTCAGACAAAATACAAATTTTCAACACACTTGGTTGTTATTTTTTAAAGACAACTTCCCAAGACAAAGCCTACCAAACTGGTTTGACTTTTGGTGAGATCTCTTTGGTCCTTTGGACATAATACTACACCCACAGTCAAACAAGGATACAAGGTTTTCAATGCATACTTTGTACCAACACTGCATGATATAAGGTTCTCATGCCTTATGCATTTCTTTATAATATTCAAAATCTCTTGGGTAACAGCATGTGAATTTGAATACAATACATCCACCAAACCTGGTGTACCAGTACTTGTCCGAAAATACAAAACAAAATGATGGGATGGATTCAAATTCCATGAACAAGAAAACAAAATGGTGGGATGGATTCAAATTCCATGAACAAGGATCAGAAGCTGCGGTTAGGACATGGCTAAAAAGCCAGAAAACCCAGATAACCACAGCCCCATCAAATACATCATTTTTACAGGAGAAATCCATAGCAAGTGCAGACGGCTGCAATCGGAAGGCGAGAGAGGAATGCGCAATATCCTCAGGACAATGCTCTCGGAAGTGGAAGAATCACAATGTGGATCTTCCAAATCACAAGACAGTCAAGACGGATCCTCTCAGTCACATCACAGTGGAAACACCAATGAAGACGACTGTTACGAGATAAACCTAGACAAAGATTAAAGCCAAAACATCACATGACAACACTGTTACAGCGGCGCAAATGCTATACACTGTAGCAAGATAGGCATATATTGTTCACTATTCACTAGTATTGTTCACTTTATACTATTCACTCAGTACTGTTCACTTTACATTGTTCAACACTGTAGCACCTTCTATAAATACACTCCTCCGACACAAGAGAATGGGACTCGAAATTTTCAGATCTCACTTCTCTCTTCTTCCTCCCCTCTCCCATTTGTAAACCCTCACCCTTTCAAGCTTTAAGCTTTCTTACCTTGTACCCTTTCAAGCTTTAAGCTTTAAGTTTTATACTGAGTTACCAACTTGCATAATAGTTGGTTAATCATTTCTTGTAATACAAACATCAAAACTCCCTGGAGTGTAGATTACCACCCTAGTGGATGACTTGATGCTTTAGTTTCTGTATCTTTCAATACATATAATTTGCAATTCATATAATATAAGTTCATACCACCTTCATGGTGGTATATGAGATTAACAAACAGATCATGAAGGTGGTATGAACTTGTATTATATGAATTGAAAATTACATGTATTGAAAGATGCAGAAACTAAAGCATCAAGTCATCCACTAGGGCGGTAATCCACACTCCAGGGAGTTTTGATGTTTGTATTACAAGAAATGGTTAACCAACTATTATGCAAGTTAGTAACCCTGTATAAAACTATGTATTTGAAAAACAAACTTACTTTGTGACCAGAGGGTACAAGGTAAGAAAGCTTGAAGCTTGAAAAGGTGAGGGTTTACAAGTGGGAAAGGGCGGAAGAAGAGAGAAGTGAGATTTGAAAATTTCGAGTCCCCTTCTCTTGTGCCGGAGGAGTGTATTTATAGAAGGTGCTACAGTGTTGAACAGTGTAAATTGAACAATACTGAGTGAATAGTGTAAAGTGAACAGTACTTAGTGAATAGTGAATAGTGAACAGTATATGCCTATCTTGCTACAGTGTATAGCCTTTGCGCCGCTGTAACAGTGTTGTCATGTGATGTCTTGGCTTTAATCTCTGTTTAGGTTTATCTCGTAGCAGTCGTCTTCATTGGTGTTTCCATTGTGATGTGACTATGAGGATCCGTCTTGACTGTCTTGTGATTTAGAAGATCCACATTGTATTCTTCCGCTTCCGAGAGCATTGTCCTGAGGATATTACAGTATTCCTCTCTGCTCTAGACTGCAGCCAGTGCTGCACTTGCTATGGATTTCTCCTGTAAAAATGATGTATTTGATGGGGCTGTGGTTATCTGGGTTTTCTGGTTTTTAGCCATGTCCTAACCGCAGCTTCGGATCCTTGTTCATGGAATTTGAATCCATCCCACCATTTTGTTTTATATTTTCGAACAAGTACTGGTACACCGGGTTTAGTGGATGTATTGTATTCAAATTCCCATGCTGTTACCCAAGAGATTTTGAATATTATAAAGAAATGCATAAGGCATGGGAACCTTATATCATGCGGTGTTGGTACGAAGCATTCACTGAAAACCTTGTATCCTTGTTTGACTGTGGGGTGTTGTATTATGTCCAAAGAACCAAAGAGATCCCACTAGGAGTCAAACCAATTTGGTAAGCTTTGTCTTGAGAAGTTGTCTTTAAAATATAACAATCAAGTGTGTTGGAAATTTGTGTTTTGTCTGAAGAAAACATTCCACCAAGCTTGTTGGTAGTCCCAGTATGTATACGAGGAGGAGTATGGTAGGCTTTGGGTAAGTCTGGTTTGGAATTTTCTAGATGTATGAGATGAGGCTCCCCAATGTGAGGGGTGTATGACTTTACTGATGGATATAGTGGAGTATAAGATGTTTTCTGTATTGTTTTTGTCGGTAAAGTGAGTGAACCTTACTGATTCTGTCTCCACTAAAATTTGCTCATAATAAGCAATGGTTTTATTTGTATTGTGTGGTTTGAAAAACCAATTTTTTGGGAAGATATTTTTTGCGAATTTGATTGGATCTTTGTCGAAGAATCCATCTTCCACAGTCAATATTTTTTGAAAAGATGTTTTGGGAAAAAACTTTGATCTTTGAGAATGAGGGGTTGCCTGTGGCCTAATGACCGCCTCATTCGAAATTCTTTTGTATTCCCCTTGTCTTTGTTCAGCAAACGGGGAGGGATTGTTGCTTACCTCAATGGCACTAGATGGCTCATTCTTTGCTATTTTTTGTAAAGATTGAGCAAGTAATTCTAGTGTTTCTTTGGGTAGTATGTTGGTTAGCTGAGCTAGGGCTGGTATGGATTCCTCTTTTAAAGGGGTATTTGGTATTGGGTGTTGTTGTTGGAATGATTGATTTTCTGCTATCTGAAGCCATGTTTTGATTGGTGTCAAGCTTGTTGGCTTTGGTGGTGTATTGGAGGTTTCAGCAATGGCTTTGCCTTTGCCTTTTTCTTTGTCTTTTTTGGGTCTTGGCATATTTGTATCCCTTGTAAAAATTCTCTAGTGAGAAAATCAGGTAATGAATTTGAAGAACCATTTATAAATTCAATATCGAAATCGAATACTGAAAGTATGGCTTGCCATCTGGCAAAAATCTGTTTTGATGCAATGTTTAATACGTCTTTTTGTAAAATGTCTTTGGCTGATTTGCAATCAATTCGTAAGAGAAATTTTTGGTTTAATAAATCTCCTCAAGCCCGGATTACCCAAAACCTACCATACTCCTCCTTGTACACATATTAGGACTACCAACAAGCTTGGGACAAAATACAAACTTCCAACACACTTGGCTAGTATTTTTTAAAGACAACTTCCAAAGACAAAACCTACCAAATTGGTTTGACTCATGGTGGGATCTTTTTGGTTCTCTAGAGATAATACTACACCCTATAGTCAAACAATGATACCAAATATTTCGCCAATACTTCATACCAACGCCACATGATATAAGGTTTCCATGCCTTATGCACTTTTTCATAATATTCAAAATCTCATTAGTAACAGCATGGGAATTCGAATATAATATATTTACCAAACCTGGTGTACCTCTACTTGTCCAAAAATACAAGACAAAATGGTGGGATTGATTCAAATACCATGAACAAAGATCCGAAGTGCGGTTAAGACTTGGCTAAACAACCAAAAAACCTAGATAACTACAGTTCTATCAAATACATCATTTTTATAGGAAAAATTCATGGCAAGTGCAGCACTTGCTGCAGTCCAGAGCAGAGAGGAATACTGCAATGTCCTCAGAACAATGCTCTCAGAAGTGGAAGAATCACAATGTGGATATTCCAAATCATAAGACAGTCAAGACGGATCCTCCCAGTCACATCACAATGGAAACACCAATGAAGACGACTGCTACGGGATCAGCTTAGACAGAAATTAAGACAGGATATCATATGCCAATACTGTTGCAGCGGCGCAAAAGCTATACACTGTAGCAAGATAGGCATATATTGTTCACTATTCACTATTCACTTAGTATTGTTCACTTTATACTGTTCACTTTACACTGTTCAACACTGTAGCACCTCCTATAAATACACTATCTTCTTCCTCCTCATCCCTCTTGTAAACCCTCATCCCTTCAAATTTCGAGTCCCTTTCTTATGTGTCGAGAGAGTGTATTTATAGGAGGTGCCACAGTATTGAACAATGTAAAGTGAACAGTACTTAGTGAATAGTTAATAGTGAACAGTATATGCCTATCTTGCTATACTGTATAGCCTTTGCGCCGCTGCAATAGTGTTAGCATGTGATATCCTGTCTTAATTTCTGTCTAGGCTGATCCCGTAGAAGTCGTCTTTATTGGTGTTTCCACTGTGATGTAACTGTGAGGATTCGTCTTGACTATCTTGTGATTTGGAAGATCCACATTGTGATTCTTCCGCCTCTGAGAGCATTGTTCTGAGGACATTGTAGTATTCCTCTCTGCTCTGAACTGCAGCAAGTGCTGCACTTGCCATGGATTTTTCCTGTAAAAGCGATGTATTTGATGGAATTGTAGTTATCTGGGTTTTTTGGCTGTTTAGCCAAGTCTTAATCGCAACTTCGAATCCTTGTTCATGGTATTTGAATCCATCCCACCATTTTGTCTTGTATTTTCGGACAAGTAGAGGTACACCAGGTTTGGTAGATGTATTATATTCGAATTCCCATACTGTTACCCATGAGATTTTGAATATTATGAAAAAGTGCATAAGGCATGGAAACCTTGTATCATGTGGCGTTGGTATGAAGTAGTATCCTTGTTTGACTGTAGAGTGTAATATTATCTCTAGAGGACCAAAAAGATCCCACTATGGGTCAAACCAATTTGGTAGGTTTTGTCTTTGGAAGTTGTCTTTGAAAAATACTAGCTAAGTGTGTTGGAAGTTTGTATTTTGTCGGAAGAATACATTCCACCAAGCTTGTTGGTAGTCCCAATATGTGTACGAAGAGGAGTATGGTAGGTTTTGGGTAATCCGAGCTTGGAATTTTTTGGATGTATGAGGTGAGGCTCCCCAATGTGAGGGGTGTATGGCTTTGCTGATGGATATAGTGGAGTATATGATGTTTTCTATATTATTTTTTTCAGCAAAGTGGGTGAACCTCGCTGATTCTGTCTCCACTAAAATTTGCTCATAATAAGTAATGGTTTTATTTGTATTGTGTGGTTTAAAAAACCAATTTTTTGGAAAAATGTTTTTTGCAAATTTGATTGGATCTTCATCGAAGAATCCATCTTCTACAGTCAAGATTTTTTGAAATGATGTCTTTGGAAAGAATTTTGATTTTTGAGAACGAGGGGTTACCTGTGGCCTAATGACCACCTCATTCGAAATTCTTTTGTATTCCGCTTGTCTTTGTTTAGCAAGCGGGGAAAGATTGTTGTTTACCTCAATGGCATTGGATGGCTCCTTCTTTATTGTTTTTTGTAAAGAGTGAGCAAGTAATTCTAGTGTCTCTTTAGGTAGTATGTTGGCTAGCTGAGCTAGGGCTGGTATGGATTCTTCTTTTGGAGGGGTGTTTGGTATTGGGTGTTGTTGTAGGAATGATTGATTTTATGCTATCTGAAGCCATGACTTGATTGGTGTCAAGTTTTTTGGCTTTGGTGGTGTATTAGAGGTTTCGGCAATGGCTTTGCCTTTATCTGTCTTTTTTGGGTCTTGGCATGATGGTATCCCCTGTAAAAATTCTCTTGTGAGAAAATTAGGTAATGAATTTGAAGAACCATTTATAAATTCAATGTCGAAATCAAAAAATGAAAGTATGGCTAAAATCTGTTTTGATGCAATGTTTAATGCGTCTTTTTGTAAAATGTATTTGGTTGATTTGCAATCAATTCTCCAGAGAAATTTTTGGTTTAATAAATCTCCTTGGAATTTTGATATGGACAAAACTATAGCAAGTATTTCTTTTTTGATTGTTGAATAATTTTGTTGGGTGGAATTCCAATGTTTTGAAATAAACTGAACAACTTGTTTTTTGCGATTTTTGACTTGTTTGAGAATGCCACCATATCCTATCTTTGAGGCATTTGTTTCAACTATTTTGAAAGTGGATGGGCCAGCTAGATGTAAGCATGATATTTTTTTAACATGAGTCTTTATTTGTTTGACAATGTTTGTATGGACTGAAGTTCATGGCGGATAATCCTTTTGTAGCCTTTGGTGTAAGGGTTTGCAAATGATGTTTATATTGGGAAAGAAGTCTATAATATAATTGAGATTATCTAAGAATTTTTGTAATTGAGTTTTGTCTTTAATCTCATCTGGGAATTTGTCAGTAAATGAGATAGATCATTCTATGGGAATTATAGTGCCTAAATGGATATAATGACCTAGTAATCTAATTTTTGTCTGGAAGAGTGCAATTTTGGAGAAACTACTAAACCATTTTGTATGATTATTTTTATGAAAGTAGAAAGATGTTTGAAATGTTGTTCTATATTAGAGGAGAAAACTAGAACATCATCTATATAGACTATAATGTATTATGAATAAGGATTAAAGATTCATTCATGATTCTCTGGAATTCTGAAGGGGCATTTTTGAGATCAAATGGCATAACATTCCATTCGTATTGACCAAAAGGGACAGTAAAAGCTGTCTTGTATTTATCTTTTTCACTGATTTGTATTTGCCCAAATTTTGACTTCATGTCAAATTTTGAAAATATTTTTGATCTACATAATCTGTTTAACAAATCTTTTTTATTGGGTATTGGATATCTTATCTATCTAAGAGCTGTATTTAGAGATTTATAATTAATAACTAATCTGGGAACTCCTCTTTCTAGTTCAACATTTTTATTAACATAGAAAGCATAACAGCTCCATGGTGATTGGCTTTTTCTTATGAGTTTTTTATTCAAGTGATCTTGTATTTCTATTTGGCAAAATTTCATAACTTCTTTATTCATTTGTGTAGGGTGAGCTTTTGTAGTTATTTTGTTTTCGGAAAAATCTTGTTCATAAGGTAAATCAACAATATGCTTCTTTCTTTCCCAAAAAGCATTGTAAAGTAGAGCATATAGTATTTTCTATGCGTTTTTGTAGGAAAGCTATCTTTTCTATGATGTTTGGTTTTATAAGATTTTCTTCTATTCTTTTTAATTCTAAATCTTCTTTTAAAAATTCAAGCTGGTTTTATTTGTCTTTTATAAGGCAATTTATTTCTGAAATAGAGTGTCATTGTAAAATATTTAAGCTTCTCTTCTGTGGTTTTGTTATAAAGTTAAAGGTGATTTTTCTATTTAGAGCACGAGTTTCAATACCTTCATTAGTAACTATAAAAAGTTGGATTAATTGTATGAAAGGTGTTCCAAGAATAACTTGTTGCCTCATATTTTTAACTAAAAGAAAAGATGTTTTATAAGACATTTGGTCTTTTATTATTAAGGCTTATGGCAATTTGTATTAGATATTTAATTTGTCTCCTGAGGCTGATTTTAGGGATTCGGAAGTTTTATCGAAATATCTTGTTTGAACAAGGCCTTCTTTGATACAATTGAGATTAGCCCTTGTATCAAATAATGCTGTTGTTTCAATGATATACTCATTATTGATTTTTATCATTATATTTATTATCTATTTCCTAGATGTTATTTCTGTTAATAACATAAGGAATGCTGGGTCAGAAGTATTAGAAGTATTGGTGATTTCATTTTGGTCTTCTAATTTTGTCTTTCCTTTTATGACAAGAGATTTTATATCAGAAATTCCTTGTTTCATTTCTAGTTGGGTCATTTTCAAGGCTTGTATTTCTAATTTTTGTTGTTTTATTTCGTTTTGGAGATCATTAATATTTATAGGTTTGGACTGGGGTTTTTTGTTTCTATTCAGAATGTCTTTAAGATTGTAGGAAGTATTGGGCTTAGTAGTAATATTCATAGAAAATTATAGTCTATCTAAGTATTCTTTTTTGGCTTCAGGGTCTGTTATTTTATCAGTAGTGCTGAAAAAGAATTCTTCTTCTTTTGTTAACATATTTATTTCAGGAATAGGTATATATATAGAGCCAGTGGGAAGGTATAGATAGTCTTTGTAAGAACATACTCATAGATCGAGAGCCATTCGTTGGCATCCTTCTTGTTTCTACAGAGTGGTCCAGGCCGTAAGTCCCTTAGTGGCTGTTAGACCGTTGGTTTAGCTTTGTAACGGTTCTGAATAAAGAATAGTTCCGATCTTAATTATGAGCTTACATAGACCACATCTTCCTCTAGTTCTCTACCACAAATGGACTCAGATCCAAGTCCTATACATAGAGAAGAAGTAAGGATAGAAGATTTCAACAAATCTATAGAAAATTGGGAAATTCCTAAAATACAGCTTAAGGAAATATACAAAAAATCAAAATTGAAATTTTTCAAAAAATCAGACTATGTCATAGCCACCGAAGAAAGAGATGTTTCTCTTTCTAATTCCTATGAAAAAATACATCTTTTAAACAAAGAGTCCATCCAAAAGCATAAACAAAAATACAATTACATTCATATAGGACTAGTCCAAGTAGGAGTCAAACCTCTTACAAAAGAAGGTCTTAATACTTCCATTCTCTTAGTTTTACGAGATTCACGTCTCTTAAATTATGATGAGTCCATACTAGGTACTGTGGAGACAAGTCTCTGCAAATGACCTATACATTTTCATTGTTACCCCAATTTCTCTGTTGCTCTCAAAGATAAGAATATTCTTAGAGCCCTAACACTCCAAATCAAAACCCATAATTACAAAGTGACAGATGGATCTATTCCTTTAGCCCTTGTCTATAGAATTCATTATAAAGCCATGTCCTCCGCTTTTGGAGAAAATGCTTTCAAACATAGTTCTCGAGGAGAAACACTTCTCCTCCAAACTGACATTTCCAGAGCAAATACGACAATTCCTAGGTCTATTAATTGGAATTAAGTTACTTTACCAAAACAATGGGAATTAGAAAACCAAATTCCCCAACAAGTTGTTCAAAATACATATTCGACTAATGTCATTCAACATCCAGAAGGAAGAGTAAACATTAGGTTTCCTAGAAGATCTTTTGATTCAAGATCTAGTTCTTCTTTTCATACTTCTTATACAAGGTCTATAGATCTTAATCCCAATCTTCCTCCTATTATCACCATTCCTCCAAGTACGCATAGAAACACTCCCACACGTGATAATACACATTTACCTCCTCCTTCTAGTATGAATAATAATGAGACACCACCTGAACCGGAAATTAGTGATTTAGATAATAGATCAGGGATTTCCAAGCCAGTTTACCAACAAAACCAGTCTGAACCAGTCCTAGAAAATACAAATTCTCCTCATCATTCTCCCACTTATTCGCAAATGATAGATGCCGAGCTTAATGTTTTAGAAAAACATTTTGAATCAAACAAGGCTTTCCTTAATAAAGAATTTAATTTTGAAAACAACAGACAAATCAGAGAATGGTTCTTCAAAACCTTTGCTGATAAAGCAAAAGATATCAAACAAAAATATTACGACTACATATATGAATATGAAGTCCATATATTTTTCTTTGATTGGTTAGAAGAACAATTCCTTGAACCAAAAGAAATAATTGTTTTAGATCATCATTATAAGTGGAAACTTGATAATGGTGAAACCATAGAATCCAATCATCCCCCTCTTAGAAGAATAAAAATACATGGAGAAAACGAGGTTACAGCTACTCCTTTTAGACTTCCAGATCAAGGAGACTCTCTTTACACTCACAAAGTCATTGAACAAAACAATTACACTAATCAACATTTGGCGACCATAGGAAAACAGTTGAATAGGATAGAATCCAGCATCCAGAATCCTACCCAACTCATCACACCACAAGTAGACACTTTCAAAAAACCCATTTTTAAAGCTTTTGAATTTCCAAAAAATCTTAGCCTAGAGTTTGCCAAAGTTATAGAACAAAAGAAAAAACTCTTAGGAAAATCAAAGCTTGAGCTTGCCCCTATACTAAATACTCCTAAATTCCAAGGACTAATTATTAAAGATACCCCAGACCAACCTACTATCAGTGTGACATCCCGATTTTCCAATTCTATTTTCAATAAATTGAGACGGGCATTTCGTTGGCATGCATATAGTTCCTTTCCTTGAGTCGGCCACTTATGTGAAAACAAGTCTATCAGGTGAAGCCGTTAAGAAATTCTAATGCATCAAACTCGAGAATTTGACCAGGAAGCGATCTTTCGACCGAGCTAATCTGCAAGGGTCATTACAGCACAATTAAAAATCGATTAGAGATCGGAGATAGGTTGACTCGACAGAGGCATGTGATCAGGTGTGGGTGATTTCACCAGATCGCACAATTCTGGTCGATCGGCACTGGACCGACTTTTCTGTCGATTTTGTACCCTGTGTCCGTATTTGAAACCTTGGGATTACCCCGACAACGAAAGTCGCCAATGTTTCAAAGATATACATTGTGGCTTGAGATGATCAACCACAGGTCAAATGCATGAAAATTTCTAAAGGCTACCCGGTAGGTTGGGCCGCGCTAGTATCGTGCCAAAATGAAATTAACCGTGAAATTGAGATCGAATTCAGAAATTAGAAGTTTGGGTGTGTCACAAATCATTTTAGGAATATTGACTAATCTTCGGAAGATTTTTCATGTAAGCCGAGTTTTTCAGCAAAATAATCAGGGAATGGCTAATTTGGTTAGAGAAATTAGTAGGCCCGCCTTTGGTCGCGTTTTTGGGACTTAGGTTGGTTCTACGGATAAGTGAAGATGTGAATTGAAGTGTGGTGACATTGGATTAATTTTATGGACTTCAATTTAATTCAATTGGGAGATAATTGATTGGAATTGAAGGAATTGATGTACAAAGTTTCATGCCTCGGCGGAAAAATAAAATGGACCCATTGGAATAAGGTTGTGGGAGATAGTGGAGTGTGATGTCATGCATGAGGTCATGGTGCGCCATTTTTGTGGATTAAAGAAAAAGAAAAAGAAAAAGAAAAAGAAATGGCTCCTCCTTCTCTCTCCTCCCTCTCTTCTTCCTCCCTCCTGTCGGTTCCCTCTCTCCCTGATTTCTTCTTGTTGTTCAAAACCCAGCAACCGAAGAAGCTGCAGCCATGGCCGTCGCACGCCGCCAGCCGGAGCTCCTCGCCGTCGCAGCTCGCCGCCATTCGACCGCTCACCCGCTCATCGGCTCACACCGCTGCCTCGGCCGCGCCTTCGTCCGCCCGAGCCTCCAGCTCGTCGTCCGGCGTTCCAGCTACTGCTCGACGCCGCTGCACTTCGCCGGGAGTCCCGCTGGAGCCGCTGCCTCGCCCGCCAAGCTGCAGCCGCCGCTTCTCCGCTGTTCCCCGTGCCCAAACCGCCGCCGAGCAGCTTCCGTCGGCCTCAACCAGCAGCTGCAGAAAATGGGTTTCTTAGCCCCTTCTTGGCCTGTTTCGGCCGCCTTCCCGAGCCCGGATGCTCGGCCCACCTTGAGAAAAGTTGATCCTCATGTCGTCTTCGTCGTTTTGGTCCGCTCGGCTCGTTAATCCGGTGAGTTTAGCTCACTAAATCTCGATTAGACGGTTAATGATGCCCTAAGTGTGCTTAGTCTAAGTTAAGTAAGTTTAGGTGGTTAGATTAGTTTATTTGGTTGAGGATTATATTAGGATGTTTAATTAAGTTAAAGTGGATTTAGTTTAAAGTTAAGTATGTTTATTTTAATATAAAGCCTTGATGTGACATAATAGGGTTTTTATTTTTGAATTATTTAATGATTTCGAATTCTGGAATTTATAATATTATATTATATTCCGAAATTATTAAAATATTATTATTTATATATTAAAAAAACGGAAAAATTATTTTTGACCCCGGTTGCTCAGAATTTCGTGCCGATCGCTGCTATGTAGTAAGATTTTGAAATTGATGATTGGATATTATAAATTGAGTGTGGATCGTGAAAGATAGGGATATTATTATTTAATTAATTTTCGGAATAAATTTAATTATTTAATAAATTTTGAAATTTATTTTGGAACCTTATTTTCTCAGAATTTCATGCTGATCGCTGCTTTGTGTATTTAGAATTTGAATTTGATGAATGGATGTGGCAAATTGAGTGTTGATTGCGGTAAATAGGGATTTTATTCATAAAAACCCGAGTGTCGAGTTTTGATGCAAAAATTGGATTTTAATGATTATATTAAATAGTGGGGTTTGAAAAAGTGAGATATTGACTTTTTGATTCGAAATTAGCGTGTCCCCACACACGTGAGTAATTTCTGAAATATTTTTAATATGAAGAAAAATGGTTGGGATCACTATTTTAAGTGGAAGCATTGATTGAAATATAAAGTGTCCTGAGGCCGAGTATGCTTTGGCTGTGTGATAACTAAGAGGAATCGTCCTGGGCTGTTGAGCCGGACTTGCCCCTATATGGGATGCCCACGCGGTGGATGCGAGTCGCAGTTGATTCTGGGCCCATGCTCCTTCGGGAACGCCGTCGACGTACTGACGAAGCCGCTCTCCAAGGTGGGGAGGCGATGCCTAGCTATGTGCCAAAAGATAGCCGAACTGCAAGTAGGCTATGCCCTTGTGTGGCAATGAATACCAATTGGAATGCATGTTGAGTGTTGTTGATGTGTCGGATTATGGGACGGAATTGTGTGGCATGTAATGGGATGTGTCATAACAATTTAGTCTTATAATCAGGACCCCCGCGGTTGTTGGCTATATGAAAGTGAATGCGTTCCGGTTGTTTAAGTTCTTATTACTGCATATGATTGAGTGATATGAACTGTGCTAACCTGCAGGAAGGAATCAAGGTGAGGTAAGTTCTCTATGATGTGTGGCTAGGCCACCCTTGGGCGTATTTTCTTTTTAATAAGGGTTTAGGGGGTTGAACTTGCTGAGACATTGTCTCATCCTGGTTCGGGGATTAAAATTTCAGGTCCCTAGTGGACGGAGCGGCTAGATAGCTTTGGTTGGCCTTGAGGAGTTGCAGAGGTGAAGTTCTAAGGATTGGAGAACGTGTCCGACTTGTAGGTCGTAGGACAGTTCATTTTTAAGAGCCGGTCTTTTATAGACTTTTGGCCGTAGATCTCTGTTTGTAATTCTGTGAATTATGAAAGTGTTAAGTTGTGGTTTTGCTTCCTGCTTTTCTATCCCGTATTTCATTGTCAGGGGTTTTATAATACGTTCCGCTTGCGCAATAATAAATGAATGGGGTTGGCGACACTACCTGGGAATGTCGCATTTGCATGATCATGGTGGGATGTTGGCGCGCTCGAGGTTCGGGGCGTGACAATCAGTACCTTGACCAAACACTTTGGTGACTCTGATAATGAATCGGTCACTGAGATTAATAGACTCAATTAGAGACAACCTCAGAGGCTTTATTATAGTAGAGCGACTCCACCAGACATTGCCCAAGAAGAATCATCACAAAAAATGCAGAATAAATACTCTCTTGACGCCATTTATGAATGGAATTTAGATGGTGTTGCCGAAAGCAATATCATGAATATTTTAAATAACATGGTAATGCTTGCCAATGCCTACAAAACCTAGCAGGATGTTTCTGATCATGCTGTTGCTAATCTTTTAGTAGCCAGATTTACTAGACAACTAAAAGGTTGGTGGGATAATTATTTGACTGATAAACAAAGAATACAAATTTTAACTGCCTATAAAATCGATGACTTTGGCCAACGCATGGATGATGATCAAGGACATCTCATCCAAGATGCGGTGAATACTCTTATCTATTCCATTTCACAACACTTCATAGGAGACCCTTCACATATTAGAGATAGGAACCAAGATCTCTTATCCAATATACACTGCAAATCCTTAGGAAGATTTAGAGAATACAAAGAACTCTTCCTTCAAAGGGTTCTAATTAGACCTGATTGCAATCAACCCTTTTGGAAAGAAAAATTCTTAGCAAGTTTACCCCAAATTATAGGTGACCAAGTTAGAGATAGAATTAGAGAAGAATACAATGGCGAAATACCTTATGATCTTCTTTCTTATGGGTAAATAGTCTCTTATGTTTACAGACAAGGAACCTAAATGTGTACTACTATCAAATTACAAAGACAACTCAAGGAAGAACAATCTCTCACCAATAGAAGTCTAGGAGATTTTTGTGCTCAATACAACCCCTCTTATAATGAAAAAACAAAACCAAAATGTAAGGGAACTTGTCCTTCTGAGAAAGAAACAAAGAAACATCACAACAAACCTTCACCTCGTAGGAATAAATAAAGACACCATAATAACCAAAATAGACCACATACTGATAGAAATTTTTTTAAAGACATTAAATGTTATTCTTGTGGTAGAAAATGTCATATTTCAAAATATTGTAGGATTAATAAAAAATTAAATGAACTCTCTCTTGATGATAATACTCTTAAACCAGTTAAACAACATCTTCATAGAAAATGGTGATACTTCTTCTGATGAACTTCTTGAGGAAGAAAGTCTTCAGATTAATGAAATAGATTCCTCTTCTAACTCTGATTATGAAGATGCCTCTCCAGAAAAACCTGTACCTGAAATAAACATGTTAACAAAAGAAGAAGAATTTCTCCTTAGCACTGCTGATAAGATCACTGACCCAGAAGCCAAGAAAGAATACCTAGATAGACTACACTCTTCCTTGAATATTACCTCCAAACCCAATACTTCCTACAGTTTAAAAGACATTTTGAATAGAAACAAAAAACCTCAGTCCAGACCCGTCAATATAAATGACCTCCAAAATGAAATAAAACAACAAAAATTAGAAATCCAAGCCTTGAAAGCAACACAGTTAGAAATAAAACAAAAGATTTCTGACATAAAATCTCTTGTCATAAAAGGAAAGACAAAATTAGAAGACCAAAACGAAATCACCAATACATTAGATACTCCGGACCCAGCCTTTCTTATGTTATTAACAGAAATAACATCTAGAAAATGGATAATAAATATTATGATAAAAATCAATAATGAGTTTATTATTGAAACAATGACACTCTTTGATACATGAGCTGATCTCAATTGTATCAAAGAATGCATTGTTCCAACAATATACTTTGATAAAACTTCCAAATCTTTAAAATCAGCCTCAGGAGATAAACTTAATATCCAATACAAATTACCAGAAGCCTTAATAATAAAAGATCAAATGTCTTACAAAACATCTTTTCTTTTAGTAAAAAATATGAGGCAATAGGTAATTCTTGGAACACCTTTCATACAATTAATCCAACATTTTACAGTTACTAACGAAGGTATTGAAACCCATGCTCTAAACAGAAAAATCACCTTCAACTTCATAACAAAACCACAGAAGAGAAGCCTAAATATTTTACAAGAACATTCTATTTCAGAAATAAATTGCATTATAAAAGACAAAGAAAACCAGCTTGAATTCTTAAAAGAAGATTTAGAATTCAAAAGAATAGAAGAAAATCTTATAAAACCAAACATCATAGAAAAGATAGCTTCCCTACAAAAACACATAGAAAAGACTATATGGTCTACTCTACCCAATGCCTTTTGGGAAAGAAAGAAGTATATCGTTGATTTACCTTATGAACAAGATTTTTCTGAAAACCAAATACCTACCAAAGCTCGCCCAACACAAATGAATCAAAAAGTTCTGAAATTCTGTCAAACAAAAATACAAGATCTCTTGAATAAAAAACTCATAAGAAAAAGCCAATCACCATGGAGTTGTTTTGCTTTCTATGTCAATAAAAATGCTGAAGTTCCCAGGTTAGTCATTAATTATAAACCTCTTAATACAGCCCTTAGGTGGATAAGATATCCTATACCAATAAAAAAGATTTGCTAAACAGACTTTGTAGATTAAAAATATTTTCAAAATTTGACATGAAATCAGGATTTTGGCAAATTCAGGTCAGTGAAAATGATAAATACAAAACAGCCTTTACAGTCCCTTTTGGCCAATATGAATGGAATGTTATGCCATTCGGCCTCAAAAATGCCCCTTCAGAATTCCAAAGAATTATGAACGAGATTTTCAATCCTTATTCAGAATACATCATAGTTTATATAGATGATGTTCTAGTATTCTCTTTCAATATAGAACAACATTTCAAACATTTATCTATTTTCATAAAAATAATCATACAAAACGGTCTTGTAGTCTCTCCTACTAAAATTGCACTCTTCAAAACCAAGATTAGATTCTTAGGTCATTACATACATTTAAGTACTATAACCCCCATTGAAAGATCAATCTCTTTTACTGATAAATTCCCAGATGAGATTAAAGACAAAACTCAATTACAAAGATTTTTGGGTAGTCTCAATTATATTTTAGATTTCTTTCCCAATATAAATATCTTTTGTAAACCTTTACACCAAAGGTTAAGTAAGGATCCTCCACCCTGGACCTCTGTCCATACAGACATTATCAAACAAAAAAAAAATGTATGTGAAAGACATACCATGCTTACACCTTGCTGACCCTTCTACTTTCAAAATAGTTGAAACAGATGCTTCAGAATTAGGATATGGTGGAATTCTCAAACAAGTCAATAACAACAAAGAACAAGCTGTTCAGTTTATATTAAAACATTGGAATTCCACTCAACAAAATTATTCGACAATCAAAAAAGAAATACTTGCTATAGTTTTGTCTATATCAAAATTCCAAGGAGATTTATTAAATCAAAAATTTCTCTTGAGAATTGATTGCAAATCAGCCAAAGACGTTTTACAAAAAGACGTTTTAAACATTGCATCAAAACAGATTTTTGCCAGATGGCAAGCCATACTTTCAGTATTCGATTTCGACATTGAATTCATAAATGGTTCTTCAAATTCATTACCTAATTTTCTCACAAGAGAATTTTTACAGGGAATACAATCATGCTAAGATCCAAAAAAGACAAAGGCAAAGGCAAAGCCATTGCCCAAACCTCCTCCAATACACCGCCAAAGCCAACAGGCTTGACAAACATCAAGACATGGCTCCAAATGGCAGAAAACAACCAGACATTCTTGCAACAACACCAAACACCTTTGAAAATAGAACCATATCATCTGAACCCATGCTAGCCTTTAATCAGCTAGCCGACATACTACCAAAAGAAACAATATTGTTACTTGCCCAGTCTTTACAAAAGAAAGAGCCATCTAGTGCCATCGAGGTAAGCAACAATCCTTCCCCGCTTGCTACACAAAAACAAGTGGAAAATAAAAGAATTTCGAATGAGGTGGTCATTAGGTCACAGGCAACCCCTCATTCTCAAAGATTAAAAATTTTCCCCAAAACATCTTTTCAAAAAATACTGACTGTAGAAAATGGATTCTACAACGAGGATCCAATCAAATTCGCAAAAAACATCTTTCCAAAAAATTGGTTCTTCAAACCACATAACCCAAACAAAACCCTTGCTTATTATGAACAGATCTTAGTGGAAACGGAATTGGCAAGGTTTACTCACTTTGCTGACAATACAAATACAGAAAACATCATATACTCCACTATTTCTATCAGCAAAGTCATACACCCCTCACATTGGGGAGATTCACCTTATACAGCCAGAAAATTCTAAACCAGACTTACCCAAATCCTACCATACTCCTCCTCATACACCTACTGGGACTGTGACATCCCGATTTTCCAATTTTATTTTCAATAAATTGAGACGGGCATTTCGTTGGCACGCATATAGTTCTTTTCCTTGAGTCGGACACTCATGTGAAAACTAGTCTATCCGGTGAAGTCGTTAAGAAATTCTAATGTATCGGACTCGAGAATTTGGCCAGGAAGCGACATTTCGACCGAGCTAATCTGCAAGGGTCATTACGGCACAAATAAAAATCGATTAGAGACCGGAGATAGGTCGACTCGACAGAGGCATGTGATCGAGTGTGGGTGATTCCACCGGTCGTACAATTCTTGTCGATCGGCACTGGACCGACTTCTCTGTCGATTGGGTACCCTGTGTTCGTATTTGAAACCTTGAGATTACCTCGACAACCGAAAGTTGCCAATGTTTCAAAGATGTACATTGTGGCTTGAGATGATCAACCACAGGTCAAATGCATGAAAATTTCTAAAGGCTACCCGGTATGTTAGGCCGCGCTAGTATCGTGCCAAAGTGAAATTAACCGTGGAATTGAGATCGAATTTAGAAATTGGAAGTCTGGGTGTGTCACAAATCATTTTAGGAATATTGACTCATCTTTGGAAGATTTTTCATGTAATCAGAAATTTTTCAATAATTAAATCAGAGAATGGCTATTTTGGCTCGAGAAATTAGTAGGCCCGCCTTTGGTCTCACTTTTAGGACTTAAGTTGGTTCTATGGATAAATGAAGATGTGAATTGAAGTGTGGTGACATTGGATTAATTTTATGGACTTCAATTTGACTCAATTGGAAGAAAATCAAGTGGAATTGAAGAATTTGTTGTATAAGATTTTATGCCCCGGCGGAAAATGGAATTGCAACCATTGGAATAAGGTTGTGGGAGATAGTGGAGTGTAATGTCATCCATGAGCTCATGGTGGGCCATGTTTGTGGGGCCAAAAGAAAGAGAGAAAGAGAGAGAGAATGTGAGGGAAATAGGTCTTCTTCTTCCTCCCTTCCTCTCCCGTCGATGCTCCCTCCCCCATCTTCTTCTTGGTCTTCTTCGAGCACCAGCAGCAAGGGAGAACGTCGAGCAAGCCGCCCGGAGCCACCCGTCGCCGCCTCACACCGCCGCTCGTGCACCTCACCGTTCGTGCATCGATCGCGTGCCCTCCGCCCCCTTCTCCTTCTCTGTTTCGTTTGAAGACAGCAAATGCAGAAGCAGCAACCTCGTCCCACCGAAACCGGAGCCAAGGCCGTCGTCACCGTGCGCCGTCCACCCCCGTCCATTCGAGTTGCCGTCCACGAACCGCCTGGCCAGCTGTTGTTCGGTGGTCTTGAGGGACGGTAGAGACCCACCGAAGCTCCCTCCGACCACCTCCGGCCACTGTTCGAGCCCCGCCTA
Source organism: Eucalyptus cladocalyx (assembly GCA_017140615.1). Lineage (NCBI taxonomy): Eukaryota > Viridiplantae > Streptophyta > Magnoliopsida > Myrtales > Myrtaceae > Eucalyptus > Eucalyptus cladocalyx. The sequence continues at coordinate 41,366,285 of CM029518.1, forward strand.
GGTCCGGTTCGACCCCTCAACCTTCCCCGGTCCTTCTCCATCTCATCCAAGCTCCGGATCTACCCTTCCTCGGCCTCAAACCGCCATGGACAGCAGCCAAGAAAATGGGTATGGCAGCGGGTGTTTGGCCCATTTTGGCCGCCTTCCCGAGCCCGGATGCTCAGCCCGCCTTGAGGAAAGTCGATCCTCGCGTCGTCCTCGTCGTTTTGGTTTGTTCGGTTCGTTAATCGGGTGAGTTTAACTCACTAAACCTTGATTAGACGGTTAATGATGCCCTAAGTGTGCTTAGTCTAAGTTAAATAAGTTTAGGTGATTAGATTAGTTTATTTGGTTGAGGATTAGATTACGATGTTTAATTAAGTTAAAGTGTGTTTAGTTTAAAGTTAAGTATGTTTATTTTTAATATAAAGCCTTGATGTGACATAATAGGGTTTTAATTTTGAATTATTTAATTACTTCGAAAGTCTGGAAATATATAATATTATATTAATTCCGAAATTATTAAAATATTATTATTTTAAAAAAACGGAAAAATTATTTTTGACCCTGGTTACTCAGAATTTTGTGCCGATCGCTGCTGTGTAGTCGGATTTTGAAATTGATGATTGGATATTATAAATTGAGTGTGGATCGTGAAAAATATGAATATTATTATTTAATTATTTTTGGAATAAAATTTAATTATTTAATAAATTCCGAAAATTTTGTCAGGACCCTAAACTCTCAGAATTTCGTCTTTGAGAGCTGCTGTGCATTTAGAATTTGATATTTATGATTGGTTGTGGCAAATTGAGTGTGATTGCGATATATAAAGATTCTTTATAAAATCCTAAGTGTGGAAATTGATTGGCGATTGGCCGTGATATGCCACCTGATAAAGGTCGCGCGCAGTAGGGTCGTGATATGCCACCTATTAGAGGTCGCGCCCAGTGGGGCCGTGATATGCCACCTGATAAAGGTCGCGCCCAGTGGGGCCGTGATATGCCACCTATTAGAGGTCGCGCCCAGTGGAGCCGTGATATGCCACATGATAAAGGTCGCGCCCAACCGGGCCGTAATCTACCACATTTTTAAATGTCGTGCCGAGGGGGGCCGTGATGCCACTGATTCTAATTTCGCCAAGTGGGGCCGTGATTGAGAGCAATGATTGATTTGCTAGAATGACATGTAATCGGCCAAGTCGATTGATCGCTGAGACGATCCAAGTGATTGAATTGTTCTGATGATGTGATTGTGCTGCAGTCGTTTGATTATTATAATTGCACGTGGTTGAATTATATAAACTGTGCTAACCTGCAGATGAAGACTAATGTGAGGTAAGTCTTTGTGTGATGTGGCTAGGCCACTCGGGGCGTATTTTCTTTCTAATAGGGGTTTAGGGGGTTGAACTTGCTGAGACATTGTCTCATCCCAGTTTGGGGATTACAATTTCAGGTCCCTGGTGGATGGAGTGGCTAGATAACTTTGGTTGGTATCGAGGAGTTGCAGAGGTGAAGTTATAAGGATTGGAGAACGTGTCCTGCTAGTTGGTTTTAGGATAGTTCCCCTTTTGTCGAGCTGGTCTATTTTGTAGACAGCCCAGTGTTGTAATTAAACCCTTTGTGTTTGTAAATGAGTGTTTGGTATTGTGATTGATTGCCTGCTTTTCTATCCCAAGTTAAATGTTGTTAGGGGATTTGTTTCGCTTCCGCATGCGTAAATAAATGAATGGGTCGGTGACATATCCTAGGACGTCGCATTTGAATGACCATGGTAGGATGTTGACGCGCTCGAGGTTCGGGGCGTGACAGGGACTACCAACAAGCTTGGTGGAACGTCTTCTATAGAAAAAATACAAATTTCCAACATACTTGGCTAGTCTTCTTCAAAGATAACTTCCCACGACAAAGCCTGCCAAATTGGTTTAGCTCTTGGGGGGATTTCTTTGGTCCTTTGGACATCATACTACACCCTACAGTCAATCAAGGATACCAAACATTTCGTAAACTCTATACACCAAATCAACATGATTCAAGGTTCCCATGCCTTATGCATTTTTTCATAATATTCAAAATTTCATGGGTAATAGCTTGGGAGTTTGGATACAATTCATCCACCAATTTAATACCCATACTTGTCCGACAATACAAAACAAAATGGTGGGATGGATTCAAACGCCATGAACAAGGATCTGAGACTGCGGTTAAAGCATGGCTAAATAGCCAGAAAAATAAAATAACCACAGTACCCTTAAATACATCTTTTCTACAAGAAAAATCCATTGCAAGTGCAGCACTAGCTGCAATCCAGAACAAAGGGGAATACTGCAACATCCTCAGGACAATGCTCTCTGAAGCAGAAGGATCACAATGTGGATCTTTCAAATCTCAAAACAATACAGACGGATCCTCACAGTCACATCACAGTGGAAACACCAATGAAGACGACTGCTACGAGGTCGACCTAGATAGAGATTAAAATCAAGATATCACATGACGACACTATTGCAAGCAGCGCAAAGGCTATACACTGTAGCATGATAGGCATACACTGTTCATACACGGTTCACTGTTCACTATTCACTTTTACACTGTTCAATAAGTACTGTTCACTTTACACTATTCAGCACTGTAGCACTTTTACTGTAGCACCCGCTATAAATACACCCTCTCGACACAAGAGAAGGGGACTCGAAATTTTTCCAGATTTCTCTCTTCTTGGAAAAATTTCGAGTCCCCTTCTCTTGTGTCGAGAGGGTGTATTTATAGCGGGTGCTACAGTAAAAGTGATACAGTGTTGAACAGTGTAAGATGAACAGTACTGAGTGAACAGTGTAAAGTGAATAGTGAATAGTGAACGGTGTATGAACAATGTATGCCTATAGTGTATAGCCTTTGCGCCGCTTGCAACAGTGTCGGCATGTGATGTCTTGATTTTAATCTCTATCTAGGTTGACCTCGTAGCAATCGTCGTCATTGGTGTTTCCACTGTGATGTGACTGTGAGGATCCGTCTATATTGTTTTGAGATTTGGAAGATCCACATTGTGATCCTTCCACTTCAGAGAGTATTGTCCTGAGGATGTTGCAGTATTCCCCTTTGTTCTGGACTGCAGCTAGTGCTGCACTTGCAATGGATTTTTCTTGTAGAAAAGATGTATTTGAGGGTACTGTGGTTATTTGATTTTTCTGGCTATTTAGCCATGCTTTAACCGCTAGCCTCGATCCTTGTTCATGGCGTTTGAATCCATCCCACCATTTTGTTTTGTATTGTCTGACAAGTATGGGTATTAAATTGGTGGATGAATTGTATCCAAACTCCCAAGCTATTACCCATGAAATTTTGAATATTATGAAAAAATGCATAAGGCATGGGAACCTTGAATCATGTTGATTTGGTGTATAGAGTTTATGAAATGTTTGGTATCCTTGATTGACTGTAGGGTGTAGTATGATGTCCAAAGGACCAAAGAAATCCCCCCAAGAGCTAAACCAATTTGGTAGGCTTTGTCGTGGGAAGTTATCTTTGAAGAAGACTAGCCAAGTATGTTGGAAATTTGTATTTTGTCTATAGAAGACGTTCCACCAAGCTTGTTGGTAGTCCCAGCAGGTGTATGAGGAGGAGTATGGTAGGATTTGGGTAAGTCTGGTTTGGAATTTTCTGGGTGTATGAGGTGAATCTCCCCAATGTGAGGGGTGTATGACTTTGCTGATAGAAATAGTGGAGTATAGGATGTTTTCTATATTGGTATTGTCAGCAAAGTGAGTAAACCTTGCCAATTCTGTTTCCACTAAGATCTATTCATAATAAGCAAGGGTTTTGTTTGGGTTATGTGATTTGAAGAACCAATTTTTTGGAAAGATGTTTTTTGCGAATTTGATTGGATCCTCGTTGTAGAATCCATCTTCTACAGTCAGTATTTTTTGAAAAGATGTTTTGGGGAAAATTTTTGATCTTTGAGAATGAGGGGTTGCATGTGGCCTAATGACCACCTCATTCGAAATTCTTTTGTTTTCCACTTGTTTTTGTGTAGCAAGCGGGGAAGGATTGTTGCTTATCTCGATGGCACTAAATGGCTCTTTCTTTTGTAAAAACTGGGCAAGTAACAATATTGTTTCTTTTGGTAGTATGTCGGCTAGCTGATTAAAGGCTAGCATGGGTTCAGATGATATGGGTTCTATTTTCAAAGGTGTTTGGTGTTGTTGCAAGAATGTTTGGTTGTTTTCTGCCATTTGGAGCCATGTCTTGATGTTTGTCAAGCCTGTTGGCTTTGGCGGTGTATTGGAGGAGGTTTGGGCAATGGCTTTGCCTTTGCCTTTGTCTTTTTTGGATCTTGGCATGATTGTATTCCCTGTAAAAATTCTCTTGTGAGAAAATTAGGTAATGAATTTGAAGAACCATTTATGAATTCAATGTCGAAATCGAATACTGAAAGTATGGCTTGCCATCTGGCAAAAATCTGTTTTGATGCAATGTTTAAAACGTCTTTTTGTAAAACGTCTTTGGCTAATTTGCAATCAATTCTAATCACTTTGTTAAAATTACCGGGACAAAGAATTTTGCATCTCCTAATAATTTGTAAGTAAGCTCTTTTTCAAAAAGAAAAATTTTTCTGAAAATTTAGTTGGACTTTCCAAATTATTTAGAAGTCATTTTCCGTTGGTCACACCAGAAAATTCTAAGCAATGTCATTTTAGGATACGTACTTGAGTCCAACGCATGATTTTTGGCACCTTGGACTGGGGTCAAGAGCACAACTATAACTGTATGAGTTCCAGCTTAGTCGAATTGACATTTTTGCCTCTTGAGTCAGCTCATGTATTTAGAGTACAGTCGGTTTATGAAAATGTTTTAGTGAAAATTGCGAAACATGTTGGGTGGAGTTGTTTAAAACAAACCTCGTAAAAATACTATCAATTTTGGTCGTTTTGAGTTTTAAAGTTCAGATGTTGAAAACACGACAACCAAAATTTCTACCAAACGTATTTTCATTGAAAACTTGTGGAAAGAAAAACAGGAAATTGGAAAATTTTCTCAGACCAAACACGCCATCAAGTTCGCACAAATTATTCTCCTTTCACACGCTTTCCTTTTTTACGAGGGTTTTCTTTATAAAGTGTCGGGATACATGTTAAGTAATAAATAAATAAAAATGTTGCCATTTTATATATCTTAGAAATTAACCCCCAAAAAGCGACACTTTTCCAATTTTTCCATCAGCTTTTGGGATGAAATCAGAACAAGAAAGGAAAGAACAGAACATACCTGGCGATGGTTTCGGAATCGAACTGTCTTGGATATCCATGGAGGTTTCCATGCCGTGCCGCGAGCCGGTAAAACTCTAAAGTGGAGAAGTAATTTCAAGGGGTTAAAGTCGAAGTTATTTTCTGCTCCCATGGGTCTTCTCTTTTTATAATCGACCTGGGGATGGAGCCAAAGTTCTAGCTGTAAAGACGATGTACCCTTCTCTTTTGCCGAATGACGTCCGCATTTCCAAATTTTATGACTTCAGAAATTTTATGAAAATTCCTATTTATTTTTTCTTTTCTTCCACCATTCCCTTTTTGCAAAAAACATATTTCCATATATTTTTGTTCAGTGTGTCGGCGGTGTAAAAATAATGACAAATATTACGATTTTTATGTTTAGCATGTAGATTTAAGGTTTGTGTTCCTATCCTGAGACTGCTTGTATAAAAAAAGACTTTTACATCAACAGTGTACATAATATAAATCATATTTCAATGGACTTTTATCATGTACAATGGCAATGTGAAATTTTCTTGACACAAATGGATTTTACATAATCAAAACAATCAATTTTTATTTTTAACATATAACTTATACGGTAAATAGATTTGTATTTCCTTTCTTAGATTGTATGTACCGAAAATATATATATATATATATATATATATATATATATATATATATATATACTTTTACAATGACGATATATGTGATATAGATATCCATAATTTTTGTATTCATAGTCGTTATCCGTACTTTATGAACAACATGAGGAAAATCATTCTCTTCACTACTTTTTTTCTTAACTTTTATTTTTATTGCCAACTCAAAAAATCAGTTTAACATAATTTGAGCCTAAATTGCGCTAATGTGTTATTCTCACAAAAGAATTACACTGACATCTTTAATTCTACCTCATAAGGTGAGAATATTTTCATCCTCAATTAATAAAATCATCAGATACTTTTAGTTAATGTAAGTATTCTCAAAATCTTAATTTCAGAATTTTTTTTTTAAAGAATAGAATAGTTGGAATGGCTAAATAACCCTATTCACATTAGACCTAGTTAACAGAATATGGAATTTATGCTTATTTTTAAAAAGTACGGAAAATGGGGAGGACAAAAATTTTGGATGGAAAGTTAATCAATGAAATTAGCTCATATTTACGTTTTTTCCATGTACCGTGGGAGGGGACACGGGCAAGTCTGAAAATTTGCAATTCTTTATAAAATTATTGAGGACCCTTCTCGAATTGTACACATGTCATGGGAGAAGAAAGAGAGAAAAGAGATTTAAAAAATTATTGGAGACTGCGTACAGGAATCGACTCTTTTAATCAATTCTTATTGGATTTCTGACGTAAGTTTGTTTTATAGAACGCATGCTGGGGGCATTATAGACTTTGTCATGACCTAATAATGCAGAGCACCTTTAGGATGCTTTACAGACTGGTTTGATGTCATGCTGGGGGCATTAGAGATTTTATCACGACCTAATGATGTAGAGCACCTTTAGGATGCTTTACAGACTGGTTTGATGAGATGCCAAACAGTATATGAACAGTATCAATCAGTGCTTTTGCTACATTACTTTGAGCAAATTTTCTTCCCCTTCACGTGGCTTGTTAGACTTTTTCTTAGGTTGCTTTTGACTCCTTTGCTCACTTTCTTGTTCACGTGAAGATAATTCAGATTTCTTCACACGTCATATTTGCTGTCGCGACTCGACTTCGGCCCTCGGCAGATATGGGAAAAAGATCCAATTTAGGGATACTTGACTATAAAAGCTCCCTCACAGTATGTATTACAAAAAATATCATCACTTCATCCTTCGAGATTGATCATGTGAATTTATTCGATCAAGATCGTGAACTCTCCCAAACTCGTACTTCGTGTGACGGCGAGAATTATCGTGATACGCATATGTACGTGTGATATATCTTGAAAATGAGATCAGACGTGAATAACAAAGCCATTAATATTAACTATAAAACCCTTCTACGCATATATACAATGTATTTAAATGATAGCTTTTGTACCTAAAATCATTATAAACAATGCTATGAGGACATTTAAAAATGAAATTGATAAGGGGAATAAAATTATTGTCAGAACAAAATATAGGTATCAAACTCAAAAATTCCTAAAAGGATGAGGATTGTAAGTGTAAATTGTGTTTAGAAGCTCATTGGCATAAGTACCACGTGTCGATACTTGATGTTGATCGAGCATATTTTGTCCACTTTTGAATAAAAAAATTGTTGCCATAGGGAGACTGACTCACGGAATAAATTGTAATGAAATATTTTTACATGACCAAAACGAAATGTCGAGTAATAATGAGGATGATTTTTGCGACTTCCATTGTTTGATATACGGCAACACGTCACAAATAGAAATCCATCGTCATATATCCAAAAGAAGTCCTTTAGAACTGTTAAATGGACAAGGTGATTCGATCTCGCCGAATTTATTGGAGGGAAGGTGATTCGATCTCGCCGAATTTATTGGAGGGGAATTGACGACTTCAACCATTACATAGACCCAATCTCCTACATTAAATTTAAGAGATGAGGGCCAATAGCTGTCACCGTTAGATCAAGTGGATCTATACAGTTGGATTGATTAGACTAGGATCGACATTCTCTACCGTTAGATCATGAGAAATCAACGGCTGTGATTAGAATGATTTTTCTTTTTTAAATGAGCAAAACCTTGTTTTAGTCTCGTACGATTGTCTCCATACATCCCCTCCTCTCTCTCTCTCTCTCTCTCTCTCTCTCCAGTTTTCACCCTTGCTGCTGCCCTGCTCTCGCGGCGACCGTTCGTGTCCCCTCTCGCGGCCAAAAAGGAACTGGCCTTTTTGGAGTCAGATTGCCAGTTGTGGATGTAATCATTGGCTTGACCTAAATCGAGCCCTCTTGTTGGGTTTAATTTGTTCCTCGGGCTTACCTTTTAAAAAACCAATACGCGGAATTTTTTTGAGAAGGGCAAACCTAGTTTGAGCCTCTTGAGCGAGGCTAACCTTGAAAATGAAATGTTCTTTCCTAAATCTACCCGAATGTGCCTTTATGCCAAATTGGACCAGTCAAGCATAAAGGGGCTTGCAGACTACTAGCTGAAACAAATGGGACATACATTCTAATGTGTACATTACCATTCAAAAGTTCGTCAATAAGAAATGCATTGCATGAATAAAATATATTCAAATCCCTTGGTAGCCTATCTGAACGCAAATTCCCCAATTTCCATAATCATTGTAGGTCGCAACAATGTACATTCCAATCATTATCACAACACTAATCATTGAAAACTCAAACTTAAAATTTTTTCTAATACATTTTGTCAGATCCAACTTTGAATTTCAAATTTAGAATCATCGACTCTATCATGGTCATTCACTCTATTCCCCAGTTTTCTACAGGTGAAAACCCATGAGATTGAATTTGTTGATATATTCCACATGGTTCAATGAACTCGGGTCCACAAGGAAGAATTCCCCCTTCCCCCATTCTCACCCAAAGCCGAGATGGTTTTTCGGAAACCATCATACTTTCTCGGTTCGCCCCAATCAGAGACGATCGAATTTCAACATGCTTTTCCCCCTTTTTCTTGCCCCCACCGAACCGTCCCCACGTCGATCGCCGCCGTCGGTTTCGCCAAGGCTCGAGACGAAGAGATCATCGGACGGCGGTGGGGGAGGGGGAGGGCGAGGGGGAGGGAGGGAGGGCGAGGGGGGTTGGTGAGCGAGGAATGCGGTGAGGGGGAGGCGTACAGAGGAGGAATCCGATGCGGACAAGACGCGTCCGGAATCAGAGGGGACGGCCCCAATTATTTCTCCCCGCACTGCCCCGACATTCATGATTCTCCCCTCCCTCCCTCCCTCCCTCCCTCCTCTCTCTCTCTCTCTCTTCTGCAGTCTGTCTTTCTCTCCACTGTTCTTCTTCATATCGATCTCGTCTTCTCTCTCCTTTGACCGGACATGAGGGCAGAACCCTCGGCTCTCTCTCTCTCTCTTCCCCGCCTTTGACCATTCAAAGCTGATCCGTATAGGAAGAAAAGAAACAAAAAATATCAACTCATCACGCATATTAGATCTGCATCGTAGCAATTCATTGTTGCTGCACGATCAGATTTTTTTGAGGAGTCATATCCAGGAGACAAATTTGCAAGACCCCGTTCCATCGGACGATAAATAGGGATTCTTCTCCGCTTGCTCATGCATTCAAGGTTTTTGATCTTTTTGAGGAGTTTATTTACCTTTTCCAGGGTCTTTTATCTTTTCAGCATGTGATTAGCCCCTGATGGGGAATGTTAAGAATATGATAAATGCTGTACTATTCAATAACTATAAAAGAAAATTACAAGAAATATCTTTCAAAGAAAATCAATTAAGAAAGGGCAAAAAAAAAAGAGCCACTGTAACAGCGAATGGGCGGGCTTGAAAGTGAATGGGCCGGTTCAGGCCCACAATCAGGCAAGAGTTCTCTCTTTCTCTCTCCGTCGAGAAGGTCGCCGCTTCTTCCACTTTCAGCCGCCGTCGAGCTTCGCTACCGCCGACGGCGTCGCGGTTTCCCGCCGCTTTTCGTGCTCCCTGCGACCGGAGATATATGCGAAGAGCGATGAGCAGCGAGAACGTGGTCACAGCTCAGATTGAGCAGCCGAAGCTCACGAACACTATCATGAGGTCAGTCTCAGTGTCTTACTTTGGATTTATGTGTTAAAGCTCGTTCTGCGCTTCTCAGAGATTGCTGTTTCGTATATGGTTTGATTTTCCGCTCAAATTTTTTGGGAATCCATTGTTTGGTCATTGGTTAGGCTTTTGAGTCAAATTGCGCCATTGGAGGACCTCCACCACGTGAAGCGGGTGAAGAAGAAGTGTCTCGAAGGAGGTACGTTCTTTGTTCATGAGCATATCGGTGTTATGGTTGTCACTGGTGTGATTGGTCATTTAATGATGTTGATATTTGAACATCATTGTTTCTTGCATCTTTGAAATTTAGGAACAATTTTTGCTGTGGGTGTCGTTATGGAATTCGAAGATTTGTGAAATCATAAGGCGAAGCTTTACTCATTAACTGAACATAAGAGTAGTTGCTTAACTAGGTCTTTCTATCGCCTTTTGTTTATGGGTTACCCTTTAAAAGTATTAAAAAAACCATTGCAGTGTTGTTGTCATCATGCGAGGGTCATTCAACAGGAACAATTTCATGCAAAGAATTAAATGTCTGTTGTTTATCCTCACGTGTGCAGTTCTTGATTAGACATCAGTCCTGTGTATTTACTGCTTTTTAAGTAACAGAAATGGGGGAACAGAATCCTCTGACCTCATGCATGGCAATTGTCATCAGATCGAAGAAGTTATCTCTGAACTTTTAAGCCCCAAAGTTATGAGAAAGCTTTGTCTGCATTGGAAGCACTGTAAGTCATTAACTTGAGTATAACAAATGAATCAGCATTAGATATTTAAAGTCATATTCACATCATCAGTGTAATTGCTCAGCAAGACACTTAGTCCTAACCCACACTCGAGTGATGAAGCTGTGGTTTTTGTGGATGGTTTGCTTACGTTGTGGGGTGAATGAGAGGTGCTTCTTGCCTCCTCCATTCTGCATGCATATCCTGAATTTTCTTCTTCTACTGCTGGAAATTCTTTTGAGGTACTATTATGAATACAAAATGCCTGATTCAGGAAGAATGTTATCTGATGAAACTCAAATGCTACCATTGGTTTCTGGTCTTTAGCTTTTTGTATAGTATGTATTAGCTATGCAAGGCATTGAAAAACCTGATGAACAATTATAAAACCAACCTGTATTGCTTGTTCATTTAAGTGCTCAGTTTGTTGTTTTTTCCCTCATCAATCATGAAAATTGATTGAACAGGATTACGATACCTCTTATGTGCACATCATGTGCAGAAAAGGAACATTAGCGGGAAGTAAATAGGATTGAAAGAACAGAAAATTGAGAAAACAAGAAAGCAAATGAAAACAGTGGCCCGCTCAATGTACGATAATTTGCATTTGAGGATGAACTGGTAATTTCCTCGAAGAATCTTCTAATTATCTCCTATGCAAGGTCGATTTGATGGAAACCCGGGATAGGTGTTTGTATTTTTTTCATCAACAAATCATCTTTGACCTACCCAGCTTTTCAGTACTTCTTTAACTCGTTTTTTATGTATTTCTTGAACTGTCTGGTTGTTGTAATGGTTTTGACAGGAAAAATTCAGCTATCAGTGATCTTAAGTCTGACTCCCGAAAATGGTGATTTTGATGGAATTCCATGTGACATGAAGGATGTAATTAGTTCTTATTAGTTGAGTCCTTTTGTGGCAAAAGTGGGTTGTTTTCTTGTCAGCATTTCATGTTGATTTTACCATGTTTTACATTATCTTCAATAACTTGTAGAGAGAACCATATAGAGGTTTGACAAGTTATGGTATCCGTGAGTAATGATGTTTACTCATGGAGCATCTTACCCTATCATGGACCACGTAGCATATTTGACAATGAGCCACTAGTATATTTGACATCTGTTGATGCCTTTTCTCTTTTCCCTTTTTCCAAGTTCTAGAAAATTTTATTTCACAAATTCTCCCTCTTTTTTTTTTTTTGCCTAGCTGAAAGGAGTTCTTTTGCGATGATCTCCTTTCTGCTTCTGCTGCTTTAGGAGGTAAAGTTGTGTTTATGACCTAAGTGGACCACTATGGGCTTCGCTTGGGAATCTCTTTTGGTCTTTGTAGTTTTTTTTCTTTTTTTTCAGTGCTTCGTAGGCTATTTATGCCAAAGAGGGCTTCTTGGTATTGGTTGTTGTACACTAATATTGTTTGCTCTATTATGTCTGCGCATCCAGTGAACTGCACTTTCAAGTGAATAAGTAGTTGGAACATCTTTACTGGTCGATAATAATGAAGCAACAGCAAACATCTGTATTGTCAATGTCATTAGGTTCTGTAACATAGCACTTTAGAGCTGGATAGGATGTCACTGTATATATAGATCAATTTGGCTTTCAAACCCTGAATTTGAACAAAGTTTCCATCTCTTGATTTTTTATCATTTTTCTTTTTCATCATGTAACTTGTCTTTTTAAGTTCATTATGGCATTAAAAGAAGCCATATCCTATCTAATATTAGGTGGAAGCGTGTATCCTTCTCAAATCTTTCAAAGTGCACAGATGATTTGATATTAGGAAAGTCTATTAGTTGTTAATAAAATTCTAAAGCTTTATTTTCTGTATATCATGCTTATCTTAATCAGTGTATATTTGTAATTCAAATATAAGCATAAGAAGATGTGCTACATAAGAACTCTCTGTAACACGTAACCTGAAAATGGTGTCGTTTCACTTCATCATGTGATGGCAAAGTGGGATTTTGTTCTTTGTGCTTATTCATGCTAATTTGCAATAGGTTTGCAAATATGCTGCATCGTCAAAAGGAAGAGTGGGTAGAACAGTGCAAGCTATGGCCCACCTCATACCATCCAGCAAACCTAGTACGTCTCTTTTAAATATTCTCATCAGTAATGGTAATGCATGTTCATGTCTTAAGATCAACATATTGCCATCATGTTTTCGGACATTTTTGCTGGTTTAGGGTATTTGCATCGGCTGTGCAGATGTCTCTGATTCTAATGTTGTCTCAATTAAAGGAGCAGGTTAAGGTGGTTTTTCCAGGATAACTTTCTTATGGATTTTGATATACTCTTGGGCAGCATTGGGTGTTCATTTTATACATTTTTCCTCCTTCAGAATTTATTTCCAAGCAGATAACTTGGAAGTTGGAGTCTAAAAACCAAAGACTTACAAAGAGTTGCAGTTTGAGTGGCCATCTCAAATTTGATAAGCTTTGTTTTTAGAAATTTAGGATGTGATTGATTTTACTTCGTTCTGCTGAGTTATGTTAGTTTTGATTGCATCTGGACTGATAGGAGTTTGGGGTTATATATAAACCAGAGAATTTACTTTCAAGGAATAACTAATCAAGCCATCTCCATTATGCATAATGGCTGCTAATGAATCTTGGCTATAGAGACCAAGGGTTGCCTAGTTAATTGGAAAACACTCTTTCTAAGTCACTAGGCCGGGTTTAAGTCTTCTCATTCTCCTCTCCCACCTTTTGCAATTAAATGTCAGCTCCACCTCTTTGCATGACTCAATTCGATGGAGTTTGTGCAAATCTTTGGCCTTTATTTTAGCATTTCCTAATTTTACTTTTTGTCAATGATCACAAGGAATTATCCGTTACTCTATATGCACATGTATAATGTGCATTTATACATACCCTATGTCATTACTGATTTGTTCTCTCAACTTCTGATATTCCACAGAGCAGCAATATCAGTGGCATAACTGGGTTTAGTGATGAAGACTCACAATCAGTTGTAAGTTTTAAGAAGTATGCTCTGGAATTGGCGAAATCTCATGGTAATATGGTAAGTGTTGGGGTATGCCCTTGACTTGCGATTAATGAATGTAACTTTGAGTGATTTCATCAGGTTCGCAGCTAATTATATCTCTGACTTGTCAAGATCTCAGAGTTCTTGAATATGAGTACTAACCTGGCCTCCCCATCTTACCAAATAAAAAAAGAAAAGAAATTCTCTTATACATGGCAATCATTTCTTTCTGAGCGTTATACTGCTTTGACATTTTGTGAGACAATTTGGCATGCTCTAAGGCCTTCCTTTGGTGCTACCTTTTATTTTCCTTTATATCAGTATTATGTGAAGTAAAGCACATCCAAGTACATGTTCGACGAGTATCATTTCTAACTGCTCCAGTGTTTGCACTTTCAACAATTTTCCCGTCAAGCCATAGAGGACTCACCATAGCTTGCATTAGCTTTCAAGAATCATTTTGGGTTTGGTAACAAGAAGTGAGATTTACTTGTTGCAATTAACTCGACAGGAATGTGAAGTTTTTATGTGTCACATTTATTGACTTTGGAACCAAAAAACGAGAAGAAAACTGTTTTATAGTAGTGGAGAACAATCCGATCATTTTGAAGGCTGGGTCCTTTAGACATTTATCCCTTGAAATGTTCATGCATAGACGTAGTAAAATAGAGGTTTTGGGAAGGAAATGTAGTGCTTCGTCTTGCTCCCTAATTGTGCGTCCAATTTTGTTTTATGCTGGTGTGGGAACCTCTTATGTTGTGGAAATTGCACAAATTTTGCTTTTGTTACACCCTTCTCTCGTCTACAGGTGGTCAATGCTGCAGCAATTGTAGATCCTCTATCTAATCAAGTGATTGCAAGGGCATGTGATGAAGTCTGCTCTTGGCAAACTCCAAAAACAGAAGTTGGTGCTGACTGTAGTAGTTCCACCAAATCTTGTGCTGAAATGACTAGATGGGTAAAACATGAATCATGTCTTAAACACCGTTCCTCAGGTGGGGCAGAGCAAGTTGAGACATCCATTTCTTGTCTACATCCACGACGGTGGGTAGATGAACAGACTGGCAGGAGCTCTTCATTTTGGCACCTGTTGCGACATGCTGTGATGGTGGCCATTGAATCATCTGCTGCCAGGGACAGACGCTTATTCCCTGATGTGAGATACAAAGATGAAGCTACCATAGAGGAGTATATTCTATCTCCTGCAAAATCTCAAACAAAAAGACGGAGAACTGATGGCAATGACGTAAGCTTTTCCTCTACATGTGAAGGAAATCCTGGCAAGACTTTCTAGCATGACAAATCTTGTGCAGTATGGAGAATTTGTGTGGATGATTGCCTTATTTGAATGGATGAACCCCATTGAAATATCAATGATTCTGCTGCCAATTATTGGAAAAATTGGGTTCACCTTAATACAACGAGCAATGAAGTGTACAAATAAAACATTGAGACAAGGAGTGCACTTGGCAGCATAACTTATACTTTTGAGTATGGGTAATGTCAAATTTCCAGTGTTTTAAAACATTTCACACACAGTAACAAGTACAACAAAGATCATACCACATATATCCTTGTCTCATAATAATAAAGATCGTTTCCAAAGCTTCAGGGGATGGTAGAGAAAAGGCAAATAGGTGGATTCGACCATTTAATATCCAAGGGAAGTTAGAGGATTGTGAACAATACAATAGGGAAGATAGCCAACAAAGTAATTGGGATATGAATCCACTTCAATTGTTCACTCAAGACGATCATCTTCGATTGCATAGCTTGAAGTTAGGATAACCAAGATGACAAGGGAGAAGAGAGCGAGAGCGTCTGCAACCACAAATACCATGAACAAGCCCTTCTCAAGGAATACTAGGATCCCCATACTACCATCGTTGCCTCTAGGTACTGTAAAAGCCATAGCAAAAGCTACCGTAATGAAGAGAGTTGCAATGAGGCTACAAGATGATGGTGTATCCTTCAACCATTGCCTTACCTCGTCGAGCAACTCTTTGCGTTGTTTTACAAAAACTTCCTCAGTATGTTATTTTATCTAGAAATTTCAGCCATTTAAAAGAAGGAAAGCTGCCAGCTTCCACTACCTTCAGAAACATAAAGGATGCCTATCAATGTAAATGTCAATTAAAAAGCACAAAAGGGAGGCAAACATATGAAGAGAACTAATTTGAAACCACTCAAGTTCCCTCTGCATAAGAAAAGCTGCTCCAGAAACATCGGAGGATACACATGTTGATTACAATTTGGTCACAGCCTCCATTACGTCTATGTCGGTCGAGATATTATCGGCGAATGTCCAATGTGGTTGCGTGCGTTCACTAGTCTAAACAACTCAACATGCCATCCCTTCACAACTTCTTTTATCAGTTTTTTTTTTTTTTCATGAAATTGTTATCCCACATCAACTCCAGAAAATGTTGAAGACATAAATCCACAATTTCAAAGATTCCGCGAGTTGCAGAGTCAAGGACAATGTCAAGGACAATGCCTGATGTCAACAGAGGCTCGAGTATTTTGGCAGTTTGATTGCAAGCGTTATCTCCATAAGAGCTAGTTTTACAAAGTCAAACGAGCAATCGCGCCTTAACTTCAATTCCCCACTCCTTCTAATGAAAGGTGCTGCATGTAATATCAGATAAACAATTCTCCCAACGAGAAAGAATCAAAAGGTTAAAGAGGCTTTCACATTTGTGCCGTGTTCTTATGTATATATAGGAGTTGAGAGAAAATAATGGATTAAGTTATAAATCAAGAAAACAAACTTGATATGGCTTGAAAATCAAAATGCATGCATCAGAGAACAAATGTATCTATCGATGAAAACACACAATGTGATGTAAGAAAACAGAGTTCTTTTTTTTTTGGTTGAGAAATGGGTAGACTCAGCGGTGGATCAATTGATATGTCTCTGATTGAACATTTTTACAATTCACCCAATGCATAAATTTGAACTGAATTGATTAGAATCAAATTGTATGGTATTATACTATCAAGAGTTGGTCCATATTATTAACTATGATTCCAAGGGGATATATTGAAAGTATGTGCATGCACTTTAAATTTAGAGATTTCTAACCATGGATGAAATGAGGTTCTCTTTGTATATATATAACATGGCACTTTTGTGTACCTGCTATTGTGGCAAGATTCCAAAGTGATATCTTGAACCGGTTAAGTGCTAGTAGTGCTATCATTATAAAGAGGAGACAAGAATCATGTCAACAAAGACAAATAAAAACATAAATATCACACTTGTGACATGAAAATCACTAATGTTTTATAACGCTTGAATTCGTCTGAAAACAACTTCAATCAATCAACCTCAGTTACGTAATAAAAAATTATCAATAATTTTACTTGGCAATTTGACATAGAGTAAGACTTCTCCTTGTACTTTTCAAATGTTATATTAGATATTAATTTGTGACATACATCATGATTAAGACATTAATTTGTAGACATAGATGTTGTCCTTGTCCTATAACAATTTTTTCAATAAGATCCCTGATTGATATGCATTTTTTTTTCCTTCTGTGTAAGTCCATCCATTAAACAAATCAATAAAAATACGTCAGGCCATCTTCGTGCCCTTGGAGTAGTCAACTGATGGATCGACCAAGCATAGAGGAATACCTAAAGATTGGAACAGATAGACTGAACACGATATAAATGGAATTGCCCGAAATAATTAATATATTTATTTACTTATTTATTTATATCTAACAATAGAAGTGCAAGAACTACTTACATTTGTAAATAGGTTTTTCCCAAAAATTGAGTCTAGCTCTACTGTGGAAAAAACGAAGTATCAATGTTAAGATTATAAAAAACTTTGTAGTAGCCGCCTTTGGATGTCATTGACCACGGAATTTGTGAGCTAAATACAAGCTCAAGTCTTTTGGGACACGAGAACAAAAATGTTAATTCAAGTAAATAGTGAAGGAATGAGATGAGTGAGTGTGAAATCCTACCCAAATGGCCGGCCAGAGTAATGCTGAACAAAGTATCATTAGATGGGAAGGAGCAAATAGAGTACCAAACTCTAATGCATTGCCTATAAGTTTAGGTTCAGCGTCAATTTTGTCTAGTAATGCCTTTACCATCCTTATTATTCCTCCTCGGGCAGCATAGCAGAAGGCCCTGTTGGGATTAAGATTTTTATATTTTGGAGGGAAGTGCTTGACCAGGTTCTCGACCAATGGATCTTGTGCAGCCATAATCGCAATATCGAGCATAGTAAAGTGATTGCTTTCTATGGCCATAATTTTGGCCGTCATTGCTGCGTGGTCTCTATTGAGCTTTTCCTCAGTAGTTTTCCAATCACCTTTCAACGCGGCTTTAAAAAATTGTTGATATTTGTCGTCAACCACCGCTTTTGGTATGACTGCAAAAATTGCACATTAAGATGGCGGAGGTCAAACCAAAGAGTTGGATGAGAGGATGAGGTGGAGGTGTGGACAGTGGATGACGACTGATTTCAAAGTCTGAACTTCCATTGAACTCAAATAGTTATTTGCTCGGGTTGCTACATCAAAAGTTTCTTGTATTGGGGCACTACTTGGGTGGCCATTTTGTGTGGATCGTTGCCTTATTCAAATGGATGAACCCCATTGAAATATTTGATGGCCATGTTGCCAATTTTTTTGAAAATTGGGTTCACCTTAATACGACGGTGAGCAATGAAGTACACAAATAAAACATTGAGATAATGTGTACACTTGGCAGCATACATTATCCTTTGGCTAATGCCACGCTTCCAGTGTCTTAAAACATCAGTACAGTCCATGTTATTCACATTTCACACAGTAGCAAGTACAAAGAAAGATTACATCACATGTCCTTGTCCAATAATAGTAGAGATCACTTCCAAAGCTTTATGGGACGGTAGAGACGAGGCCAATAAGTGGCTTCGACCATTTCAATATACAATGGAAGCTGTAGGATTGCAAACAATATAACAGGGAAGACAGCCAACGAAGTAATTGGGATATAAATCCACTTTAATCGTTCACTCAAGATGATAGTAAGAGCAGAGCTGAATGCCACCAGCATAGAGACCAAAGAAAGGATGAGAAAAGTGAGGCCCATCACCATTTTTCTAGGTAGTGAGTGGAGGAAATCTTCGATTGTATAGCGTGAAGTTAGGATATTCAAGAACATCAAGGTAGCAGCGACAGAGGACAAGAGAGCAAAACCGTCTGCAACCGCAAATACCATAAATGAGGCATTGTTAAGAAATATTGGGATCCCCATACTGTCATTGTTGCCTCCTGGTACTGTAAAAGCTGCAGCAAAAGCTACCGTAATGATGAGAGTTGCCACAAGACTACAAGATGATGATGTATCCTTCATCCATTTCTCTGCCTCCTTTAACAACTCTTTCCGTTGTTCAACAAAACTTTCCCATACTGTTTTTTTATCCATTTGAAATCTCAGCCATTTATAAAGAGCGGCGCCAGGACCAAATAACTTCATAAAAATAAAGGACGCCTATCAATGTAAATGTCAATTGAAGAACACAAAAAGGAGGCGAACAAATAAGGAGAACTGACTTTAAACCACTGAAGTTCCCTCTGCAGAAGAAAAGCTGCTCCAGAAACATCTGGGGATTCACATCTTGGTGACCATTTGATCAGAGCGTCCCCTCGGGCGATGAGCTTCGAAGAATTGTCGTCAGCGAAACATTGAACGGGGTTGCGTGTTCTCAGTAGTCTAAACAACTCAACTTGCCGTCCGTAAAAAATTTCTTTCTGTAGTTTTCCTACAAAATCGTTATTCCACAACAACTCCGGAAAATTTTTTAGACATAAATCCACAATTTCAAAGATTCCACAAGATGCAGCGTGAAGGACAACATCTGTACTCAATAGAATCCCGACTATTTCATTAGCATCAAAATTTTTCTGCATCTCGGTAAGAAATAGTTCTGCCAAGTGAAGCGAGCAATTGTGCTTAAACTTCAATTCTCCAATCCTTTTGATGAAAGGCGCTGCACGTAACATCAGATAAACAATTTTACCAAGGATGAAGAATTAAAAGGTTGTAGAAGCTTTCGCATTTGTGCTATGTTCTTAAGTATTTATAAAGGAGTTGAGAGAAAATAATGGCTTACAGATATAAATCAAGAAAACAAACTTGATATGGCTTGAAAATCAAAATACATGCATTGGCGAAGAGATGGAAATGTGATGAACACACAAAACGTAATATGAAAAAAAGAGAGTTTTTTTTTTTTTTTAAAAGGATAGATTCAGCAATGGATTGATAGGCCCATTTTTGCTTGAATATTATTACAGAATCGTCTTATGGATATATAAAGTTTAAACTTGAAATTCAATTGATTAGAATGAACCATATCGTGATATACGAATTGAGAGCCGGTCCACATAAATAACTATAATCTCAAGGGGATACATTGAAAGTATCAATATACACTTTAAATTTAGAGGTCTCTACCCACGGATGGAATAATGTCATTTTCTGTATATAACATGGCAGTTTTGTGTACCTGGTATTGTGGCAAAATTCCAGAGTGATGTCTTGATCCTGTTAAGTACTAGTAGTGCTACCGCCACGAAGAGGAGAGAAGAATCATATCAGCAAATTAGGAATCGGTGACAAATAAAAAAAAATACATATTGGACTCATGGAATGAAAATCGCTTCCGTTTTATAATGCTCGATTATGTTAAAAAATAACTTGGATCAATCAACCGTCATTTCCTCAAATCCAAAATCTACAACTCTCAATAATTCTACTTGGCAATTTGACATTGAGTAAGATATCTCCACTAACTTTCTAAATGTTACATTAGATCTAAATTTGTGACATACATCATGATCATAATATCAATTTGCATACATAGATGTGGTCCACATCTTCTAACTTTTTTTGTCAACGAGATCCCTAAATGATATGCTTTTTTTTTTTTTTTGCGTGTTATTCCATCCATTAAGCATATCAATAGAAGTAACTTGAGCTATCTTTGTGTTCTTGGAGTCGTCAAATGATGTGTCGACCAAGTATATAGGGATAACTGAAAATGGGAACAGATATAGTGAATACCATGTGAATAGAGTTACTCGAATTGTACATATCTAACTAAAGGAGCGCAACCAATACCTACATTTGTAAATAAAATTTTCCCAAAAATTGAGTCCAGCTCCACTACGGAAGTAACCATTCATTAATGGCAAGAGTTGCAAAAACATGAAGCCTCCGGTGTCTTTGAATTTCAATGAGTCGGGGTATTTGCGAGCTAAATATAGGCATATGTCTTTCGGGACACAACAACAAAAAAGTTAATTCAAGTAAACAACAAAGGAAATGAGATAAGACGAGAAAGTGTAAAATCGTACCCATATGGCCGGAAAACATAAGTCTGCGCATGATTTTGTCCTCTGGGGTACATTTTAGCCTCCTGGCCAGGTACCAGATAAGCTCCTTATTATCAGGAGCATCTTGATTAGCAGACTTTAGGGCTTCGTGAATAATTGTAGGTTCGGGATCAAATTTGTCTACTAATGCCTTTACCATCCTTACTCTTCCTCCCCGAGCAGCATAGACGAGGACTCTCTTAGGATCGAGATCTTCACATTTTGGAGGGAAGTGCTTGACCAACTTCTCGACCAACTGATCTTGTGCGGCCATAATCGCAACATCGAGCATAGTTAAGTCATCACTTCCTATTTTCATAACGCCGGTTGTCATTGCTGTGCGGCTTTTATTGAGGATCATCTCGATTTCTTTCCAATTACCTTCCTCTGCGGCTTGAAACCATAACCGATAGTCTTTATTGACCACCGCTTGCGGCGTGACTGCAAAGATTGCAAATTAAGGCTTTTGCACTCCTTGGATTTTAGGTCAAGTGTAACCATTGTGCTTGCTCAAAGTTCCAATAAAATTCAGATGCAAGCGAAGAGGCGGTGGTTTACTCAACGAACCTTTTTTCACCTTCCTTTACTCTTTGTAAGTGAAAAAATATTTTTCACTTGAGCTATCTTAATTACCATTCAAGATATTATTTTGATTTTAAAAATGGTGTGGAGATTATATTTGAATTAGTATATCAGCATGTTGAAATATCCCATGGCACTTAATTATGAGATTTATACGGTGTTTATATACGTGTAGTTTCTATCCTCTTATCAACTTAACTTTTGCGGTTGGATAGGATCTACACTAGTTTATTTCACGCTTGCATCCATTTTGTTTGTGAAATTTCAATTTTTTAATGATAGTATGCAATGAAAATCAAAATTTTTTGAATTAAATACTGTCAATGCATAAGACATAATATATATGAAAAATGAAAATTAAAAGTTTAAAGTGACAAACCTTTAGATTTAAACTTGGAAGAAATTTGCTTCATCCACAAGTCATAGTCTTCATTAAGAGTTGACATGCCTCCTGAACTTCCTCCTTCGTGCACCTCTTTATTACCAAAAAGAGAAATAACCTTGGAAATATTAGTTACAGTTTGTACGGTTTAGAAAAACTCAGATATTATTCAGATTCTAAAAAATTATGAAAATATTATTTTTTCAATGTATATGTCAACATTTGTATGCTCTGAAACTTGAAATGTTTGGGATTAAAAAATTTAAAATGCATGAAACACGAGAATTATGAAAAACAAAAATTAAAAGTTCAAAGGGATAAACCTCTGGTTTTGCGACTGTCTTGGCAAGCTTGGTCAGTTGCCATGTCTATTGAACTCAAGTCTATGGAAACCTCATTCAGTGCATGAAATTTTTTGTGTTAAACTTAGATGCAAACTTGTAAACAAAAAATAAAATAAAATCAACGTTAAACTTAATATAGATGACGAGTTCTTTTCAAAATAGGTATATTATCATGAATTAATTTCATGTTTCTTCTAATTTTGATGTATTGAACAAAGTGTATCTAGTGAGTTTATATTTCTTTTTGCCATTGATCTTTTCCGCAATGTCGTTCATAAATTAAGTTTATACAAAATTTTATGGATCTTCATAATTCAACGTGATAATTATAACATAATTATACATCATTAAAAATAAACGATTAACTTAATCATCTCAATTTCTATATATTCAGTCTTTTTTTCGGGGGGGGGGGGGGATAGGTATTGTATTGCGAATGAGTTTTTGCATTGCCATTGGTCTTATCCACAATATAATTCAATTGATGAGCATGATCTTTTACTCTTTCAATGTAAGAAAAATTGGGCTTTCTTAGTTATAATTCAGGATACTATTCTAATTTTAAAAATTATGATGATTATATTTGAATTCATATTTCAACATTTATATGCTATAAATTTTTAATGTTTCGGAGCAAAATAAATTGCAGCCAAGACAGGATTTATGAAAAATGAGAACTAAGACTTCGGAGTGGCACACCTTTAGTTGGTCCATGACCACCTTGAGAAGCTTCACCGGAGGTTGTGCCTCCTGAATCAACGTCTAAGTGAACCTCTTTATATCAAAAAGAGACAATAAGAATGTTATTAGTGTTATAATTTTCATACGGTGCTCACTTGAGAGCTAAAACTTTTTTTTTTTTTTTTTTCATTTGAGAGTCATATTGGTAAAAAATCATCTACTCGAGTGCCTATTCTCGTGATTAATTAATTTATTTATTTTAGTAGAAAAGAGAATTGCGCAACATATATCAACTTATTATGAACGACTAAGATAAATCCGGTCTAATTAATAGAGAAGCAACGGCGAACCTCGCTCTACTTCATCAAGAGAAGTTTGTATTTCTGAAGGATTAGTTTCTTTGTTGGAGTCCACGTCCACACAAACATCTTGGATAATAGAAGGAAGAAAACCGGAGTTAACACAAAACGCCTTTTTGAAACTGTTTGTTCAATTTGGGGGGGGGGGGGGAAGGATTAGTTTCTTTGTTGGAGTCCACGTCCACACAAACATCTTGGATAATAGAAGGAAGAAAACCGGAGTTAACACAAAACGCCTTTTTGAAACTGTTTGTTCAATTTTGGGGGGGGGGGGAACATATATCAACTTATTATGAACGACTAAGATAAATCCTGTCTAATCAACAGAGAAGCAACGGCAAACCTCGCTTTGCTTCATCAAGAGAAGTTTGTATTTCTGAAGGATTAGTTTCTTTGTTGGACTCCACGTCCACACAAACATCTTGGATAATAGAAGGAAGAAAACCGGAGTTAATGCAAAACGCCTTTACGAAACTGTTCGTTCAATTTTGGGGGGGTTGGGGGGGCAACATATATCAACTTATTATGAAAGACTAAGATAAATCCTGTCTAATCAACAGAGAAGCAACGGCAAACCTCGCTTTGCTTCATCAAGAGAAGTTTGTATTTCTGAAGGATTAGTTTCTTTGTTGGACTCCACGTCCACACAAACATCTTGGATAATAGAAGGAAGAAAACCGGAATTAATGCAAAAAGCCTTTTCTGAAACAATTCGTTCAATTTGGGGGGGGGGGGACAACATATATCAACTTATTATGAACGACTAAGATAAATCCTATCTAATCAGAGAAGCAACGGCGAACCTCGCTCTTCTTCATCAATATAAGTTTGTATTTCTGAAGGATTAGTTTCTTTGTTGGAGTCCACGTCCACACAAACATCTTGGATAATAGAAGGAAGAAAACCGGAGTTAACACAAAACGCCTTTTTGAAACTGTTTGTTCAATTTTAGGGGGGGGGGGGGGAACATATATCAACTTATTATGAACGACTAAGATAAATCCTGTCTAATCAACAGAGAAGCAACGGCAAACCTCGCTTTGCTTCATCAAGAGAAGTTTGTATTTCTGAAGGATTAGTTTCTTTGTTGGACTCCACGTCCACACAAACATCTTGGATAATAGAAGGAAGAAAACCGGAGTTAATGCAAAACGCCTTTAAAACTGTTCGTTCAATTTGGGGGGTTGGGGGGGCAACATATATCAACTTATTATGAACGACTAAGATAAATCCTGTCTAATCAACAGAGAAGCAACGGCAAACCTCGCTTTGCTTCATCAAGAGAAGTTTGTATTTCTGAAGGATTAGTTTCTTTGTTGGACTCCACGTCCACACAAACATCTTGGATAATAGAAGGAAGAAAACCGGAATTAATGCAAAAAGCCTTTCTGAAACAATTCGTTCAATTTGGGGGGGGGGGGGGGACAACATATATCAACTTATTATGAACGACTAAGATAAATCCTATCTAATCAACAGAGAAGCAACGGCGAACCTCGCTCTTCTTCATCAATAGAAGTTTGTATTTCTGAAGGATTAGTTTCTTTGTTGGACTCCACGTCCACACAAACATCTTGGATAATAGAAGGAAGAAAACCGGAGTTAACACAAAACGCCTTTTTGAAACTGTTTGTTCAATTTTGGGGGGGGGGGGGGGGGAACATATATCAACTTATTATGAATGACTAAGATAAAACCTGTCTAATCAACAGAGAAGCAACGGCAAACCTCGCTTTGCTTCATCAAGAGAAGTTTGTATTTCTGAAGGATTAGTTTCTTTGTTGGACTCCACGTCCACACAAACATCTTGGATAATAGAAGGAAGAAAACCGAAGTTAATGCAAAACGCATTTCTGAAACTGTTCGTTCAATTTGGGGGGGGGGGGGACATATATCAACTTATTATGAACAACTAAGATAAATCCTGTCTAATCGACAGAGAAGCAACGGCGAACCTCACTCTACTTCATCAAGAGAAGTTTGTATTTTTGAAGGATTAGTTTCTTTGTTGGACTTCACGTCTAACAAACATCTTGGATTATAGAAGGAAGAAAACCGGAGTTAATGCAAAACGCCTTTCTGAAACTGTTCGTTCAATTTGGGGGGGGGGGGGGACGAAAAGATGAATAATCACTCTAGAATCTAAAAAAAGATCAAAATTTTTCGTGCATTTTTAGTTGGTGGGAATCAAAATTTTTCAGCCTCCGTAATTAGTTCCATTTGAATGAGCCACCAAACTAGATAAAGGAAACAAAGAAATTATAAGACCACATTGCCCATGCCATAAATTTTTCTGTGCTGGAACTTGAAGAGGTATGTACCTAGTGGTGGCCCTGCAGAGTTCGAATTTCCCTGTATTTCCCTTGGTTCCAATGACATTGGGCCGCTCTCTTGTCGCAATCTTTCAATAGCAAAGTAAACAAAGGATGCAAAAATGGGTAAGATATTCAATTGCCAAAGAATTTGAGTCTCCATAAGCGGAGTTCATTCTTTCCTTTTTATAGAAGTACCTCCCCTATTGTAAAGGTAAGCCCCTACACCAAGAGCAAGTAAAGCATATTCTTCTTCTTTTTTCACATTAAAGTGGTTGGATTATTTGAGTGTAAAATGAGTCATCAATGGGATTATAAACTAAACCTATACAAGATGGCAACAAGCTCAGGCTTTGGGGCTGCAGATCATAAGGTTCACCCTAGTGTAGTGGTCAAATCATTACATTAAAGTGATTCAGTCTCTCTTTTTGCAATAGAGTTCATTTCGTCCCTTAACACCAATGGATTATTTAATCAAGTTAAGACATTTCTTCCTCGAGCTTAGGAAAGTTATTCAAGCAAGTGAATTTACAAGTTTTTAGCCAAAAAAAGCTTTCGGGAAAAACAAGTGCCTCACTTTTGTTTGGCCCAAAAACACAAACAAGAAACTTCAATTTGATTCAAGATAGAATCTTTCTAAAGAAAAAGCTTTCATACAAGATATAGATGTAAAATGGAAATTTTCCAAATTCTAGTTTTAGACACGAGAAATGATTGCGTAATAATCTTTGTTGACACCTAAATTCTAGTTTTTGGTATGACTGCAAAAATTGCACATTAAGATGGCGGAGGTCAAACCAAAGAGTTGGATGGGAGGATGAGGTGGAGGTGTGGACAGTGGATGACGACTGATTTCAAAGTCTGAGCTTTCATTGAACTGAAATAGTTGTTTGCTCGGTTTGCTACATCAAAAATTTATTGTATTGGAGCACTACTTGGGTGGCCATCTTGTGTATTGTAGTGAATATGTGTGGATCATTGCCTTATTCGAATGGATGAACCCCATTGAAATATTTGATGGCCATGTTGCCAATTTTTTTGAAAATTGGGTTCACCTTAATATGAAAGTGAGCAATAAAGTACACAAATACAACATTGAGACAATGTTTACACTTGGCAGCATATATTATACTTTGGCTAATGTCACGCTTCCAGTGTCTTTAAACATGAGTACAGTCCATGCTATTCACACTTCACACACAGTAACAAGTACAAAGAAAGATTACATCACATGTCCTTGTCCAATAATGGTAGAGATCACTTCCACCTTCAGGGGACGGTAGAGACGAGGCCAATAAGTGGATTCAACCATTTCAATATACAAGGGAAGCTGTAGGATTGCAAACAATACAACAGGGAAGGCAGCCAACAAAGTAATTGGGATATAAATCCACTTGAATCGTTCGCTCAAGATGATAGTAAGAGCAGAGCTGAACGCCACCAGCATAAAAACCAAAGAGAGGATGAGAAAAGTGAGGCCCATCACCATTTTTCTTGGTAGTGAGTGGAGGAAATCTTCGATTGTATAGCGTGAAGTTAGAATATTCAAGAACATCAAGGTAGCAGTGACAGAGGACAAGAGAGCAAAACCGTCTGCAACTGCAAATACCAAAAATGAGCCTTTGTTAAGAAATATTGGGATCCCCATACCGTCATTGTTGCCTCCGGGTACTGCAAAAGCTGCAGCAAAAGCTACCGTAATGATGAGAGTCGCCACGAGACTACAAGATGACGATGTATACTTCATCCATTGCTCTGCCTCCTTGAACAACTCTTTCCGTTGTTCTACAAAAATTTCCCATAATGTTTTTTTATGCAGTTGAAATTTCAGCCATTTATAAACAGCGGCGCCAATACCCATTGCCTTCATAAAAATAAAGGACGCCTATCAATGTAAATGTCAATTGAAGAACACAAAAAGGAGGCAAACAAGTAAGGAGAACTGACATGAAACCACTGAAGTTCCCTCTGCAGAAGAAAAGCTGCTCCAGAAACATCTGGGGATTCACATCTTGGTGACCATTTGATCAGAGCGTCCGCTTGGGCCATGTACTTCGAAGAATCGTTGTCAGCAAAACATTGAACGGGGTTGCGTGTTCTCAGTAGTCTAAACAACTCAACGTGCCGTCCCTCCAAAATTTCTTTATGCAGTTCTTCTACAAATCCTTATTCCACAACAACTCCGGAAAATATTTGAGACATAAATCCACAATTTCAAAGACTCCACGAGATGTAGCGTCAAGGACAACATCTGAAGTCAATAGAATCCTGACTATTTCATTAGCATCAAAATTTTTCTTCATCTTGGTAAGAAATAGTTCTGCCAAGTGAAGCGAGCAATTGTGCTTAAACTTCAATTCTCCAATCCTTTTGATGAAAGGTGCTGCACGTAACATCAGATAAACAATTTTCCCAAGGATGAAGAATTAAAAGGTTGTAGAAGCTTTCACATTTGTGCTATGTTCTTAAGTATATATAGGGGAGTTGAGAGAAAATAATGGCTTTCAGATATAAATCAAGAAAACAAACTTGATATGGCTTGAAAATCAAAATGCATGCATTGGAGAAGAGACGGATATGTGATGAACACACAAAATGTAATACGAGAAAAAGAGAGTTCTTTTTATAAAAAAAAAAAAAAAAAAATGGATAGATTCAGCAATGGATTGATAGGCCCATTTTTGCTTGAATATTATTACAAAATCGCCTTATGGATATATAAAGTTTAAACTTCAAATTCAATTGATTAGAATGAACCGTATTGTGATATATGAATTGAGAGCCGGTCCACATAAATAACTATAATCTCAAGGGGATACACTGGAAGTATCAATATACACTTTAAATTTAGAGGTACCTGGTATTGTGGCAAAATTCCAGAGGGATGTCTTGATCCTGTTAAGTACTAGTAGTGCCACCACCACGAGGAGGAGAGAAGAATCATATCAGCAAATTAGGAATCGGTGACAAATCAAAAAATACATATTACATTCATGGAATGAAAATCGCTTCCGTTTTATAATGCTTGATTATGTTAAAAAATAACTTGGATCGATCAACCTTCATTTCCTCAAATCCAAAATCTACAACTCTCAATAATTCTACTTGGCAATTTGACATTGAGTAAGATATCTCCACTAACTTTCCAAATGTTACATTAGATCTAAATTTGTGACATATATCATGATTATAATATTAATTTGCATACATAGATGTGGCCCACGTCTTCTAACTTTTTTTTGTCAACGAGATCCCTAAATGATATGCTTTTATTTTTTCTATTATTCCATCTATTAAGCATATCAATAGAAGTACCTTGAGCTATCTTCGTGTTCTTGGAGTCGTCAAATGATGCGTCGACCAAGTATAGAGGGATAACTGAAAGTGGGAACAGATAGAGTGAATACCATGTGAATAGAGTCACTCGAATTGTACATATCTAACTGAAGGAGCGCAACCAATACCTACATTTGTAAATAAAATTTTCCCAAAAGTTGAGTCCAGCTCCACTACGGAAGTAACCACTCATTAATGCCAAGAATTGCAAAAACATCATGCCTTCGGTGTCTCCGAAATTCAATGAGTCGGGGTGTTTGCGAGATAAATATAGGCATATGTCTTTTGGGACACAAGAACAAAAATGTTAATTCAAGTAAACAACAAAGGAAATGAGATAAGATGAGAAAGTGTAAAATCGTACCCATATGGCCGGAAAGCACAAGGTTCCACATGATTTCGTCCTTTGGGGTACATTTTAGCCTACTGGCCAGGTACCGGATAACCTCCTTATATTTAGGAGCATTATCAGCAGCAAAATCTAGGGCATCGTGAATAATTTTAGGTTCAGGATCAATTTTGTCTACTAATGCCTTTACCATCCTTACTCTTCCTCTCCGAGCAGCATAGAAGAGGGCTCTTTTAGGATCGAGATCTTCACATTTTGGAGGGAAGTGCTTGACCAACTTCTCGACCAACTGATCTTGTCCGGCCGTAATCGCAACATCGAGCATAGTTAAGTCATCACTTTCTATTTTCATAACGCTGATTGTCATTGCTGTGCGGTTTTTATTGAGGATCATCTCGATTTCTTTCCAATTACCTTTCACTGCGGCTTGAAACCATAATCGATAGTCTTTATTGACCACCACTTGCGGCGTGACTGCAAAAATTGCAAATTAAGGCTTTTGCACTCCTTGGTTTTTCGGTCAAGTGTAACCACTGTGCTTGCTCAAAGTTCCAATAAAATGCAGATGCAAGCGAAGAGGTGGTGGTTTACTCAACGAACCTTTTTCACCTTCCTTTACTCTTTGTAAGTGAAAAAATATTTTTCACTTGAGCTATCTTAATTATCATTCAAGATATTATTTTGATTTTAAAAATGGTGTGGAGATTATATTTGAATTAGTATATCAGCATGTTGAAATATCCCATAGCACTTAATTATGAGACTTATATGATGCTTATTTACGTGTAGTTTATCTCCTCTTATCAACTTAAGTTTTGCGGTTGGACAGGATCTACACTAGTTTATTTCACGCGTGCATCCATCTTGTTTGTGAAATTTCAATTTTTTAATGATTGTATGCAATGAAATTCAAAATGTTTTGAATTAAATACTGTCAATGCGTAAGACATAAAATATATGAAAAATGAAAATTAAAAGTTTAAAGTGACAAACCTAAAGATTCAAACTTGCTGGACGCTTGCTTCTTCCACATCTCAAAGTCTTTTAGAAGAGTTGACGGGCCTTCTGAACTTCCTTCTCCGTGCACCTCTTTATTACCAAAAAGAGAAATAACCTTGGAAGAATTAGTTACAGTTTGTACAGTTTAGAAAAACTCAAGATATTATTCAGATTTTAAAAAATTATGAAAGGATTATATTTCAATGTATATGTCAACATTTTATGCTCTGAAACTTGAAATGTTTGGGATTAAAAAAGTTAAAGTGCATGAAACACGAGAATTATGAAAAACAAAAATTAAAAGTTCAAAGTGACAAACCTCTGGTTTTGCGATTGTCTTGGCAAGCTTCAACAATTGCCATCTTTAATGAACTCGAGTCTATGCGAACCTCTTTGATACCAAAAAGAGAAATGGATATAAATAACTTAAGAAAAATTAATTACACTTTGCATGCTTTAGATCATGCATACATGACTCGTATCAGGCTCATTCAGTGCATGGAATTTTTTGTATTAAACTTAGATGCCAACTTGTAATAAAAAAATAAAAAAAAATCAACGTTAAACTTAATAGAGATGATAAGTTCTTTTCAAAACAGGTATATTATCATGAAT
This sequence comes from Eucalyptus cladocalyx, assembly GCA_017140615.1. Lineage (NCBI taxonomy): Eukaryota > Viridiplantae > Streptophyta > Magnoliopsida > Myrtales > Myrtaceae > Eucalyptus > Eucalyptus cladocalyx. The sequence continues at coordinate 41,397,263 of CM029518.1, forward strand.
TAATTTTTTGGTTCTTCTAATTTTGATGTATTGAACAAAGTGTATTTAGTGAGTTTATATTTCCTGTTGCCATTAATCTTATCCACAATGTCGTTCATAAATTAAGATTATACAAAATTTTATGGATCTTCACAATTCCACGTGATAATTATAACATAATTATACATCATTAAAAATAAACAATTAACTTAATCATCTCGATTTCATCAATCAATGAAATTAATTTATAAATTACCATCTGTAAAAGATACAAGTTTTCAACAGTATTATTTCTATCATGCCGAAGCGTTGCATGCATTTTTTTCTTAACTTAGTACATCGTTAACTTTATTGGATAGGCATAAAAGTTTGGAAAAAAATTATCTATTTTTTCTTACAAAATCCATATTATTTTTCTTGTTTTTGTGGCAAGAACGTTCATCCATGCGTGTATCTTGCACAATGTGTTTGCTAGTGAATTTTCGATTTTTTAATGTTATCTTAAACTTCGTCATAATAGTGACAAACATTTTATTGACAAGTCATTTTTCGCTCAAAATGACATTACATATTTCTTTTTTGGAGATGACCATAGTGAATTGACTGGTTTGGGGATCATATCTTCAAAGGATTAGTCTCACGTAGTCTCTTAATGATTAGTAATTAATTATTTGGAACCCATTTGTTTTGCACTCTGCTCTTCACGAAATTGCTTTGTTGGACAACTAACTGCAAAATTGATTTGCATATTACCTAAACATAGAAAATAATTAGTCCTAGCTAGGTGATTGTTTATACAAAACTCTCCGATAAGAGGAAATTTTCAGGTAATTAATTTTAATGTATTGGTCATGAGTCCTCACTAGGTGATTGTCTATCATTAGGAATATAAACTAGACCTATACACGTTGGCTAGCAAGGTTGAGCTCCAAGGCCACATATCATTAAGTTCAGTCCCTAGTGATCGAACCATTACTTTAAGGTGGCTCTATCCCTCTTTTTATTATATAGTTCATTCAATCCCTTGACATGATTAACTTAATTAACTGTAAGATAGATTTTTGTTGTTTTGTAGCAAGAACATTCTACCATGCATGTATTTTGGACAATGTATTTGTTTGTGAATTCTCATCTATAATGTTATCTTTACACCATGTCATACTGGTGACAACTATTTCTATCAACAAGTTATTTGTAATTTAGAACTACACTACCACATGATTTCCTTTTTGGAGATGACTATAGTGAATTGATTAGTTCGAAGGTCAGGTCTTCAAAGGACGAGTCTTATGTGGTCTCTGATAAGAGGAAATTTTCCAGTAATTAATTTTAATGAGGTGGTCATTGAGTTCTCATGAGTGATGAAACTAGGATTGACAAAAGGCAGTTGCATGATCATCCAAAACTATAGGGGAACTTGTGCTGCCAAGTCATATCAAATTTAGGAGATTTGACTTTGAGTAATCCATTTTGCTTTCGCTTACTATTTTCTTGAAAGGAATAGCGATGCCCATGGACCCGAGAAAATGAATCAATCAAGTGTACATATCGCTTTTTTTTTTTTTTTCAGTTCGTTGGGAATTTATTTATTTATACCCTGCATTTAGTTCTAATTACATGTGCCGCCAAACTAGATAAAGGAAACAGAGAAAGTATAAGACCACGTCGCTTATACCATAAATTTTTCTGGGTTGGAATATGAACATGTACCTGGTGATGGATCTGCAGAGTTCGAATTTCCTTGTATTTTACTTGGCTCCTTCGCCATTGGGTTGCTCTCCTTGTTGCAATATTTCAGCAACAAAGTAAACAGAGGATGCAAAAACGGGTAAGATATTCAATTATCAAAGAGTTTTAGTTTCCCTAAGGGGAGTTCATTCCTTCTTTTTATAGAAGTACATCGCCTAGTGTAAAGGTAAGCCCCTACACCTAGAGCAAGTAAAGCATATAATTTTTTCTTTACTCTATAATGGTTGGATTACTTAAATGTAAAAGAGATTATCGCTGGGAATATAAACTAGGCCTATAAAAATTGGCGAGTAGGCTCCGGCTTCAGGACCACAAATTATTAGGTTCAATCCTTAGTGATGGAACCATAACTTTGAGGTGACTCAATCTCTCTTTCTTATGATAGAGGTCATTCTGTCCCTTGACACCAATGGAGTCCTTATTAAGTTAAGCCACTTCTTTCTTAGATTCAGGAAAGCAATTCAGGCAAATTAATTTGCAAGCCTTTAGCCGAATAAAGCTATCAGCAAAAATGAGCATCTCACTTTTGTATGGTTGAAGAGCACAAGCAAGGAACTTCTATTCGATTTTCAAGATGAAATCTTTCTAAAGAAAAAGTTTTCACGCAAAATATAGAGGTAAGATAGAGAATATCCAATTTCCGATTTTATACACCAATGGAGTCTTTACCAAGTTACACCACTTCTTTCTTGGGCTTAGGCAAGTTAATTTGCAAGCCTTCAGCCAAATAAATCTATTGGAAAAAACTAGCACCTCACTTTTGTCTGACCCAAAAATACAATCAAGAAACTTCCATTCGACTGTCAAGGTAGAAACTTTCTAAAGAAAAAGCTTTCACACACAAGATAGATGTAAAATGGAAAGTTTTCAATCTCCAGTTTTAGACACCAATGGAGTTTTTATCAAGTTAAGCCACTTCTTTCTCAGGCTCAAGAAAGCTATTCAAGCAACTTTACTTGCATGCCTTTAGCCGAATAAACCTATCAGCAAAAACCGACGCCTCAACTTTGTCTTGCACAAAAACACAAGTAAGGAACTTCCATTCAATTCAAGGTGGAATCTTTCTAAAGAAAAAGCTTTCACACAAAATGTAGATGTAAAATGGAAATTTTATAATTTTGTATTCTAGACACCAACGGAATCTTCACCAAGTTAAGCCACTTCTATCTTAGGCTCAAGAAAGCTCCTCAGGCAAGTTAACCCACAAGCCTTTAGCCAAAAAAAGCTACCGGCAAAAATGAGCACCTCATTTTTGTTTAGCCCAAAAACATAAGCAAGGAACTTCCATTCAATTCAAGGAAAAATCTTTCTTAAGAAAAAGCTCTCACACAAAATATAGATGTAAAATAAAATTTTTCTAATTTCCAATTTTAGATATCAATGGAGTCTTTACCAAGTTAAACCACTTCTTTCTTAGGCTCAGGAAAGCTATTGAGGCAAGTTAATCTGCAAGCTTTTAGTCAAATAAAGCTATCGGCAAAAACTAGCACATCACTTTTGGTTGGCCCGAAAACACAAGCAAGAAATTTCAATTCAATTCAAGACAAAATCTTTCTAAAGAAAATCTTTCGTGCAAAATATAGATGTATTTGGAAGTTTTCCAATTTTTGGTTTTAGACACCAATGGAGTCTTTATCAAGTTAAGCCACTCCTTTCTTAGACTTAGGAAAGCTAACCAGGCAAGTTAATTTGCAAGCCTTTAACGGATAAAGCTATCAGCAAAAATGAGCACCTCACTTTTGTTTGGCCCAAGAACATAGCAAGAACTTCAACTCGATTCAAGGAAAAATCTTTCTAAAGAAAAAGCTTTCATGCAAAATATAGATGTAAAATGAAAATTTTCCAATTTTTGGTTTTAGATGCCAATAGAGTCTTTCCAAGCTAAGCCACTTCTTTCTCGGGCTCGGGAAAGCTAATTGGGCAAGTTAACTTACAAGCTTTTAGTAGAATAAAGCTATTGGCAAAAACAAGCACCTCACTTTTGTCTACCCCAAAAACACAAGCAAGAAACTTCAATTCAATTTAAGATGGAATCTTTACCAAGTTAAGCCACTTCTTGCTCTAGCTCAAGAGAGCTATTCAGGCAAATTAATTTGCAAGCCTTTAACCAAATAAAACTATCCGCAAAAACAAGCACCTCACTTTTGTCAAGCCCAAAAACACAAGCAAGAAACTTCAATTTTATTCAAGGAAAAATCTTTCTAAAAAAGAAAATATTCACACAAAATGTAGATGTAAAATGGAAATTTTCCAATTTCTTGTTATTAGACAACAATGGAGTCTTTACCAAGTTAAGCCACTTCTTTCTCAAGCTTAAAAAAGCTATTCTGGTAAATTAATTTGCAAGCCTTTAGTTGAATAAAATAACAATCAAGGAACTTCCTTTCAATTCAAGATAAAATATTTCTAAAGAAAAAGCTTTTGCACAAAACGTAAATGTAAAATGGAAATTCTCTAATTTCCGGTTTTAGACATCAATAGAGTCTTCATCACATTAAGACACTTCTTTCTTAAGCTCATAAAAGCTATTCAAGGCGACTAATTTGCAAGCCGTTAGCTGTATGAAGCTATCAACAAAAATGGGTGCCTCACTTTTCTTTGGCCCAAAAAACACAAACAAGAAATTTCCATTCAAATCAAGGCAGAGTTTTTCTACAGAAAAAGCTTTTTTTCATGCAAAATATAAATGGAAAATTTTCAGATTTTCAAATTTTCAAATTTCTTGTTTCTTTTTTTTTTTTGTAGGAATTTTGGTTGCCATGTTTTCACAATTCGACCCTTAAAATTGAAAATGATCAAAAATTACATCATTTTGCACAAGTTTCATTCCAATCTAAAACTGTTATCTCACCAAACATAATTTCAAGAAAACAGGCATAATACAATTGTCATTAAAATATTTTTGTGAACCAAATGCACCCTAAATGCCTTGAAAGATTTGATAGTGATATTTTCTTTTTAGAAAAGAGGTGTATGTTGACACCCGAATTTTTAGGCGTCCATCCATTTTTGCAACAATAAAAAATAATAGTAATAAAGAATGATAAAAATAGTAATAAAATTCGGATCCAGCTCATTCTCTTCAACAAGTTTTGGGCCTGCCAAGCCCATGGGCATAGCGCTCCTTCTAGCGCCACTCTTTTTACTTCTTTTGGGTCCAAATACATTTCTTTTCCTTCAGCCCCTTTCCTTCATTTATTCTTTCCCGATTCTGAGTCCATTTTTGTTCTCCAAAGGCCCGGCCCCTTTCGTTATACTCTTCTCCTTCGCACACGCTCACGTTGATGAGGGGAGTGACTGTGATGCAGAGGCGATGACAGAAGCAAAAAGGGACGCGCGCGTGGCTTGCGAGAAAAGCACGGTGAGGCGCGAGTGACCTAGCGAAATCGCGAGTTACTTGTCTGAAATTGAGGTTGATTTGAAATGAGTAATGCGGATCCCATAATTCGAATTGCACATCAAACAAGTGTTCGACAAAATGCTTGAATGAAACACCGAAATCCATTCCATCAAATCGATGCTTAGAAGTTTTATAGTTTAACGTTTGATTGTTCTGAGATTGTTGAACTGCGTCTGATGTCGTGCTTTTCTCCATACTTTCCTTCGATTTTGCGGCATATCCATCGCTTTTTCCGAGTCGCCCATGGAGGAAAACCTTGCCGGAAATACCATTCCCTTTGCCAGAGAATACCTGCGGCTAAGGGCCGCTACAGCTAGTTCCCTATTGCTTTGCTTCGATGTGCATATATGCGTTGGTTCTCTAGAATAGATTTAGTTTGAAGTGCATGTGAATGGCGCCGAACAGGTTCGATGATGGCCGGAGAGATGACCGGCGGTGACGACCTAGTGACAGTTGGTGAGGTTGGCCGCTGACGTCGGATTGGTAGAGATTTCGAAGTGTGCTCGTGTGGTGAGTGGTGAGTTCGTCCATGGAGAAGCTTCCATCAACCGGTCGTAGGGAAGAAGGCGTCGCTTGAAGAAGACAGCGCAGGTGGAAAAAAGAAAAGAAATAAGAAACTAGAAAATGAGAAATAAAAAAAAAAAGAAATAAAAAGTTGGTCAACTCTAATTTTGACTGGATCAAATTCGGATAATCAAACTGGGTCGGGTCAGATTATGAGACGAGCTGAAGGTTGGGCCGATTGAATGAACTAAGTACAGATTCGGGGTTAGGCTTATGGTGAATTGGGGTTGGTTTAGATGAAATAGAATTTGGGCCTAATTTAGGTTTAGTTGGACTTGGGCTGAACGTGACTAAAGAGAAATTGGGCTTGAATTACAGCAATAGTTCAAGCCCAGAAGATAGACCCATATTTGGGATTAGGCTCGGGGCCGATCCGAATGGCAAGCTCCATCCCCGACCCTAGGGTCTGGGTTAGACCCGTACTCGGGCCGGTTCCCCGACCCGGTCCGAAGTCCCTTTTTCATAATAAAAAATTTCATAAATTTTTTTAAAATTCAGAAAAATTAGAACAATTAGAAATCCTTGGCAAAAGCTTAAAAAATTAGGTAGTTTTCATTTTAAAAGTGAAAAATCCTTAAAAATTTAAAATCCAAAATTGAATAAACCTTTAAAGCTTTATAATAAGGATTTTCCTATGCCTTTATTTAGAGACAATATCAAGTTGTCTGTGTTTACTTCGATTGCACTTGACTGTGCACTTTAATATTTTGAGCGTTATTTTCATTTTTAGAATTGTTAGGCTAAACCCAAAAATTCTTTGATAGGCTCCCTAGCATTTTAGTTGGCGCGTTATCAAGTTTAGGTATCGAAAGACCATTAGTTTTAAAACTAGTGTAATCAAGTCCCCATTTTCAAGATCTCTGGTTGTGCAACGAATGAGATATTCTCCCATATCTTACTTGACTTTTAACCGACCTTAATAGGCTAGTGGCTACTTATTATATAGATATTCACATATGATTAGTAAAATAAAAATCGAATATCCAATGTCATGCGGGGTATGGACTTGAGAGAGTCCACGTTTGTGATTGATGAGCGTTTGTGATGTTAGCAAATGATGGTCCAACCGAGATCATCATTTGTATGAACCATTTGACTCATCTCATAAGCAAGTATCTCTAAACATATTCTCTCCCTCGGTAGGTCACAACAGTGTAATGATACATGTTTAGAATCAAGAGGCGAAAAGGTTGATTCGACAATGTTGGCACTCATTTGGCGCATTTTAAAGTGACCTTGTAAGACATTGAAGCACTACAAAATTATACATGATTCTTTGTGTCAATATTTGCATATTTTGAAAGGTTTCAGGTATTCACAGAGTTCTATTTGCAAGAATATGGGAAAGTATTTATTAAAAGAAAAATTAACGAGAGAATCCTTGAAATTGTAAATTGAGGTGAGATTTAATGTTGACCTAGGAAACCATCTAGCTAAAGGCTAATTGACTAAGTTTTATGTTAACCTAGGACTTTGTCCTTCAATCTTGGTTGGTGAAATCGTGTTAGCTTCATCATGTCTATCTAGCATCTAAATTTTTCTGAAAAATATTAGAACAATGAAAACATATGTATTGGTACTTCCTCGGTTTTGGATTGCACAACGAAATATTTTTCATCAAATGTTATATTTTGGTTTTTATTTGAGGGGACTTAGGTTCTATGCTAGTATTGGACAAAAATGGTCAAAAACTAACATATACATACTAACATATACATACATACATACATACATACATACATACATACATACATACATACATATATTATGGTTCTAAATTTAATCAAGTCACTTAATACAAGCTTAAGATTAATGATAACTAATGTCGAAATATAATCAACAATTTGATCCAAACTCATTACGACATACTAATGAAAGCCCATTAAAATCAAAATGGTTTGTATAATATCGAAGCTAATTCGACAACACTAGACATTGAAAACAATACCAAGAAGGCATTGCTCTTAATTGGGCTCGAGAACATAACGTTGGAACTTAATCGACAACGATGGATAGTGGAAACAACACTTAGTAGATATTGCACCTAAATAGATATGAGGACATAAAGTCGGAAGCTAATCGACGACACTAAACAATAGGACAGTATTGGAATCTAATCAACAGAACTATCTCGAATATAGACACACACTAGAATGGAATATATAACGGGAATCTAAAGCTGTAGCTAAACTAAATTAGGCTAAGATAACTAAAATGGTAAGACAAAGGAACTTTGTGTGTTGTTTATGGGGGCTCTCTGTTCCATTGCATGCAGTATTTATAGGCCAATTTGGTAACTGTCGGTAGGTGATTGCTTCTTTCTTGAAAGTTGTTCAATGTTCTTTGCTCAACTACTTTATCCATATTTTGTTGTCTTTTGACTTGTTCAACAATGCTTACATGACTTGCTCAACAAGTATTAACCGCTCCTTTGGTTTTGCACGCCCTTTTAATCAACCATTCCTACCTAAATCTTGACACCAATTCCATCTGAATCCTTTGTCTTCGGTGGCATCTCTTGACTTGGACATGTGGCAATCAATTGTTTTATCATCGAATTGCATATCTCCACTAATAGGCCTATTGAAATCTAGTCCAAAGGCTTTTGAAATCCTTGGCCATTCTTCATTTCCATGACTAACATAGGCTAAGTTGATGTTAATCACAGCCTGCCCATGACAATGAGGATGATTTTGAATGTTTTCATTTGTTGTGACCAACATGTGACAATAAGGATAAGTTTGGGTGTCAATAACTGAATACCTTTCTTATGTGTGAAATGCTTAAGCCTAAAAATTATTTTCGTTGACTGTTACTGAGAGGGTGCGGTAATTGGGCATAGGACCGGGGGCTCCGTCATTGACTATTGTCGCCACATCACCCATAAGATAACGTCGCAATAGATGAGATGCACAGGCGTACGCTTATTAATTAAAAGCATTTAACATAGTAAAATTACACTTTACTTGGCAACTTCGAAAAGGCGTGTAGAGTAGGAAAATGGGGGAGAAAGCAGGTAGGAAAGTCAAAATAATTTATTTGGGAGGGCACGGAATAGAAGAAGATTTTAGTGAGAGGAAATTTCTTGGCCCAAAATGATAGACGCAAATTGCGCAACCCCAAGATCTCCATAACTAGAACAAGAACATGCATAATTGAGTAGAAAGAATTGACGCACCTGTTTTGGGATCCATTGTTCTTGAAGCGGAAGCAGAAACATAATGTTCCACGCGCAAGTCCTTCTCCTCTATTGCCCTCCGTATCACTGGCTCAATGAGGCGGCCCCCTCACGTGCAGCGTTAGGTAAACGCCCTTTAGGTGAGGATACATGTGAGAATTAGGGTTAGAGGAGAGACTTGAGCACTATTTATAGAGTTTCCAGCCAATCCCCCTCATTACGGGTCAGGCTCAACTCGGCCCACACTAGCCAGCCCATATTAGACTAATTAAGAAACCTTCTATCTCATCTTAGACCAAACCCCGTAAAACGATAAACGTCAAATGGTAAATTACAATATCAATTAATGTAGTCCACAATTAGAAAAACTCTTACATTCTCCCACTTGGACTATATTAATTGAAATCGTACCTTATGTGCGCACATTGGTCCAGAGATAATTCTTAATAGTCAATCCTATCCCATAAAGTCTCAAACACCGAATCGTGGCGGTAACTGTATGTATACACACAGAGCCTTCCACGATCACGAGTGCTCTCAACTTTATTGATATGGATTCAATATGGTAGTGTGGCAAATGGATAACATCTCTCATAGAGAGATCCCATTTGTCAGTCACCATTCTCTTACCTTAGGCGACACAAAAAATTTGTGCCACAAGAGAATGCTTTGGTTCCAACGAACCCACTTATGTCTTGTCCTTATGGTTAACCTTTCTTTATGTATCACAAGACATATGCACAAGGCTAATAACCGGATGCCCGGATGCCCCTTGTCACGACCTCTTTTTTTCCTTCCGGGGAAAAAGAAGAAGGTTTAGGGGTATTTGCCTAAAGAGGCGAACCAATGGCCCTAGATTAGGCGCGGGCTCTCCCAAGCCCATACCTCGCGCGACGTTGGATTCGTTTTTCAGTTCTTAACAATTTATGTAATTTTAGGAGTCGCCACTAGCCTATTGGGGTCGGCTAGAAACCAATCAAGACACGGGAGTGTTGTCTCGATTCCTACACAACCAGAGATTTCTAGGAACGGGGACTTGTTTACGCTAATGTTTCTATTAGCGCCCTTGCGGTACCACTAACTTGAAAGGTTGTTCATCTAAATGGCCACACAATCTTGATTACCAATTATAATCTTTATAAAACCGCTAAGCGTCCATGCAAATGTTTTTGTAGGTTTGTTTTCCTTAATGTCTAAACTAATCCTAACATAATTTAGAAGAAAAATTTACACTCAAATTAATGAAAAGCGGTGCGCAAATAAATATCTAAGAAATTGAAATGACTTGAAAGTAATGCGGAAAAGAAAGACCCAATACAAGTCGGGCAAATAATATTACATGGCCTTGTTATCATGCCCCGGGACAGGACCCCCGTGAGCGAAATGGAAATATAAATATGCATGAAATTACTCTAAATAGTTGTAATCTACACAAAATAGATTATTTATAAAAATGGTTATAAAATACCAAAATAGCATTAAATTAGGAAAATGACCTTTTAAAATTAGGAAAATTTCATATATGTCATTTATATCCTAATTTGATGCTATCTAACATTTTTTGATATTTTTGAAATTTTCATATTTTTCTCTTTTTTCAATTATTTTTTTTTTTAAATAATAATAATAATTCCTTAAGCCGGTCTATGCTAACATGGAGTAGCATAGCACATGAATATCACAATAACCAAGCTCAAATCGACCGTTTCAAGATCGAAGCTTAGTTTGGGCATTTTATCGAACGCTTAGTGTGCATTAAATTAGCCCCAATAGCCTCCTCGAGCCATGTTTGCGGCCTTCAATCTCAACGCATGAGCAATATTATGTGGAACTAAAACATCAAGGTTAAACTACCACATGCAAGGAGTAAGATTAGATAGAAATCACAGCTTAAAACACACAAAAACCAAGCTGGAATCGTCATCAAATATGCGGGTTTGATCTGATTTTGCAAATCTGGGTTTGAACCCGGGTCAGGCAAACAGGTTGAATGCCCATATTCAAGCCCCGACACCCATCACATACGAGATCTAAGGGAAACATTACTTGATCCAAATGAAAGTAGGTAACATGAGCTTTCAAATGCAACAAACATCATAGAAAATGACTAACCGAACACATCAAAACAATCTCTTCAAAAAGCACACATGCAAAACTCTTGAAGAGATTTCAACACTTTAGAAAAATTCCAGCCTCAAAATCAGTTTCTTGGACTAGTTTTCCTCTTAATTTTTCACTACTAAAACATGTTCAAACTCTAACAAAAATACATCTAGGATACTTACCTCGCTTCATAGTATCTTTTGCAAGTGGTTCTTGGCCAAGGAAACCGAGAAATTGTCCTCTGGAAGCACGTGGAAGTTGGCTTCTTCAACTGGAAATGAGATCTGCACAAAAGAAGAACTGACAACGAAGGTTTTCGTTGACCTCTAAAATTAGACTTCAAGATGTCTTTTGTCGAAAAACTTGAGACCAATCCAAACCATATGTATTCTAGTTTGGGTTTGAACTCATGGTTTTCCTCATTTGTCTCTCAAATTTCTCAAAAACACTCGCTTTCTCTCACTCGTGACCAACCAGGCTCAACACTTAGAAAAATTTTCAGTTTCTTTGGCCCGCCAGTAGGGCACTGTTTCGGGGGGCTTTAGGAGGCCTTCCCGATCTCCATTTTGGACATGCGACCTATGGATGGAAATATCTTTGAGTGAAGTTTCACTCTCTAGTTTAAGATTTTGGCTAATTTTGGCTGCAAGTTTGCGAAAATTTCCCTTTTCTCTCTAGAGGTTGATCTGGAATTTCTGGGTTTGCTTTTCTGGAGTTGCTTCTGAAGGTGTGTTTGGGGAGCGATTCCGAGCTCTCTTCTCTCCCTCTCGTCTCTCTCTCTCATCTCTTGAAATACCTTGCTTTAGTGATCTTATCCCATGAATTAAGGGATTTTTGGTCGGTCTTTTGTCCACCTACCAAGCCTGCCAACTGAGCTGGTTCACCTACTCTTCTGACTTAGCCAAATTTTTTAACTTCTGCAGCTGTTGAGTGTGCGAACTTTGCTGCGATTTTCCCGTGCTGTCAGCGGCTTATCCCTGGCCAATTTCCGTCCACTTGCACTACTATATATGGTCTTCCATCACGTTTAAATATAGAGCTAAATAGGCGGCTGAGTGAGATATGGTGGGGCCACCAATATGCCTACTTAGCAGCTCCGAATTAAAACCTAACCGTGGACTGAGATTTGGCAGCTGGTTTGGGTGCCTTAATCCATCACTTTGGCTGTGGTTGTTGATCAAATAGCAAGTTCATGTATAGTAGTTTAAGATCTAGACCAAATTTCGCAATTGTGCCCACCCAATTTTGCAAAAAAGTCCCTCAAAGTTGGCCATTTTCTTGCCCGAAAATGTCAAATTCAATGCAATTAGGTCCTTTTTGCCCGATTCGATTAATTATACCTGACTCAAGTTCAATTTCAACTTAATTGGGGGCTAAGATGATGATTTATGGGCTCGGGTGAAATTTTGCAAAATTTGCGAATTGGTCATTCAACTTTTGGAAATTGCATTTTTGTCCCAATTTGCCATTTTAATTCCAATCTGACCTCCTGGGCTTGGCTAGTCACATTTAGATCATTGGCCACAACTTTTTTTTTTTTTTTCTTTTTTAACTTTTTTTTAAAATCTTTTTTCTTTTTTTAAATTAATTACTCTATGTGCAATAATTTGGGCAAAAAATTAGGTGTCAACAGCTGCCCCTCTTTGGAAGGAAGCTCAAAGAGATTTCTTTCAAAGATAAGGTGACACCTAACGTTTTGTTTTGTTTTTTTTTTTGTTTTTTTTTTTTTTGACAATAGCAAAATGAAAATGCAAGTAAGCTTAATGGAAAGAGCGTGATCTAGGGATGTACCTGTGAACAATTTGAAAAGTGTGGTTTAAGGATATACCCACGAACCTTGTGGTTTAAGGCAATCCCACTAACCGTATGGTTTAAGGGAGTCCCACGAACCTTGTGGTTTAAGGCAGTCCCACTAACCGTGTGGTTTAAGGCAATCCCACTAACCTTGTGGTTTAAGGCAGTCCCACTAACCTTGTGGTTTAAGGCAGTCCCACTAACCTTGTGATTTAAGGCAGTCCCACTAACCTTGTGGTTTAAGGCAAACCCACTAACCGTGTGGTTTAAGGCAGTCCCACGAACCTTGTGGTTTAAGGCAGTCCCACTAACCTTGTGGTTTAAGGCAGTCCCACTAACCGTGTGGTTTAAGGCAGTCCCACTAACCATGTGGTTTAAGGCAAACCCACTAACCGTGTAAATTGTATGATTTTAGGATAACCAAGAACCTCTTGAAAATGCATGGTTTAAAGCTAACCCATTAACCCTTTGAAATTATGTCTTGAAAATGCATGGTTTGAGGCTAACCCATGAACCTTTTGGAATTGTATGGTTTAAGGATAACTAAGAATCTCTTGAAAGTGCATGGTTTAAAACTAACCTATGAATCCTTTGGAATTGCATGGTTTAAAGGTAACCAAGAACCTCTTGAAAGTGCATGATTTAAGGCTAATCCAAGAACCCTTTAAAATTGCATGGTTTAAGAATAACCAAGAACCTTTAGAAAATGCATGGTTTAAGGCTAACTCATGAACCATGTGAAATTGCAAGGTTTAAGGATAACCAAGAACCTTTTGAAAATGCATGGTTTAAGGCTAACCCATGAACCCTTTGAAATTGTGTGGTTTCACTGGAGGAACCTGTCATTCGAGAATATTCTGAAGTGGATACTGCACATCAAATAGAATTCATTATAACAAGTATTCTAGTAGCGAAAGCATACTAGATGAGATCAATTTCAGCATATGTCATCAGAAACAATATCAAGAGTGTATCGGTAATGAGAAGGCAATGATTGCATAAACAAATCAAACTAATTCCGACCACTTGACAAATTCACAAAACTGTCATCACTCTCGGATGATATCATTAATCATCAAATTCTCTTGGGAGAGAAGTCCTTGTTGAAATGACCTTGACTCATGAGAAAAGTCTGTTAAGTATGCCGAGCAAGGACACCTAGTCAGAAAGGGCTTCTCGCATATTCTCAAGAAAAGGGCTATTTGATCCCATCTATTCATGTGGGAAATAAACTTATCACTCAACCTCACTCTTCCAGTGTGCAAGGCTTTGAATCATTCGCAATAAGTACACATTGATCAATCTAAGAGGTCTTTTAAAAGGACCATAGTGCAGGTTTGGTCATGGTTTTAGCAATGGATAAGCATCATTGGCTATGAAATGAATTAATCATTGATCGACATCTCCGCCGGGTTTACAAGTCAAGAAACCTTAAGATGAGATAAGACAATCTTACTCTCACTTCTTCGAGCGGCATCTTCTTTAGGAAGTCCTTATTTCCACTTTGAATCATCCCAATCTGAAGAGACTTTGGAAATGGGTTGTAATGTTGATTCGGGGAAAGGTTCAAAAGGCTTAGAACTTTTTGTCAAAGGGGGATTTGAGAGTTGGTGATTATCATGGCATCATTACCATATCATCCATTTTTTTGAAAGCACTCGAATTTGTCTCGAAAGTCCCTTGACTAATCATCGCAAAATAAGAGCTTTGCTCTTTCCTCTCATGACTTTTGCATTTGCAGTGATCTCTTTTTGGTATAAGCATTTTTTTTGCCATTTTTGCTTTCACAGAGATATTCCTCTTGACGCAATTTTTTTTCTTCCACTCTCTCTCCTTTTTTTTTTGTGAGCATTGGCCTTGCTTTTACCAGGCACACTGCTTTTTCATGCCCCTTAATTTTCACTTGACTTTTGTTCTTTGAAACTTTTTGAGCTCTTGGGACTTTTCAAGATGCTTTTCATATTCTCATATAAACATCAATTGCATTGGTAATTCATGTGCCCTGCCCCAATGTGGGGAGATAATAACCACTTGGGTTTTAGAAATGAATAGTTAGGCTCAATATGGTTTAAGCAAAGGGTATCGGTGTTTGGGTAGAGAAAAGAATGCTCTTCTTCACCTTGGGATGCTTCGAGCTTCCATAAGAATTCACCTGAAGTTACCACAAAAAAGATTTATGCAAGTGAGAGTAAAGAAACCTTTCTCATCTTTCCTCTCCAAATAATGTCAACCCAAACCTCCATAATTGCCCCATCGTAGGGTGGTTCTTGACAGGGGTATTTTGTAGAAAATTCTTCACATTAAAAGACTCGAATGGGCTAACTATTGTCACCTGGAGTGTGTATGATAGAGGAAAGAAATGCCTCTTATCATCTTAATCTATGTACCGCTTGCGAATGAATTCATTGACCTTAAACGACACGGGTTTTCTTTTTCACTCAAATCCCAGAGTGCTTAAAGGACATGTTTGGAAATGGGTTGCCTTTCCTCATCCTAAGTGTTTCTCGCTTGGCATAAGCAACATTGCCTTTCAATTTTTGTTGAGATCATGTGGGTGGATTAACCTCCATAGAGAATTTTGATTCGAAATGAGTGATCCATTGAGTGGATGGACAATTTAAAGATAAAGAAGATTTTTGCAAACTTTGTGGAAAACTTTTTTTTTTCTTCAATTTCCATTTCTTGTGCTCGTTTCTAGAAAAACACTAAATGTTCTTCTTCTTTTTTTTTTTTTTTTTTTTTTTTTTTTGCGATGGAAATTCTCCATTTGTTTTTCATTTGATTTTGAGAAGAAGGGTACTTACCTGTGCCTTAGTAGTCAGACGACCCTACGAAGAACAAAAAGGGAATGTGTTAGTACATGAATCCTCAGGGATCGTAAAAATGGAAACGATACAACATTACCCTTGGTCAATTTCACCATTTGGCGGCAAACAACGGAATGAATGTACTGTTTTAAGGCTTGAAGAGAATCTCAGGTCTTTGGTCTCATTAGTTCAAGCATTTTCCTCTTTTTTGCAAAAATAAGAGATGCAAAAGTTTTTATTTATTTATTTATTATTTTTTACATGGCAACCTTGTTGCCGTTTCTGGGGATCGAACCCCGTGCCTCTCGGACCATTCATTCATTCCCATACCACCAGGCCGAAGCGCTGGTAGTGTCTATGGGGTGCTTCTTTTTTATTTAATTGAACCGGCTCTAGAACGACATATATTTTAAGCCAACTTAGGTGATTTTGTCATGTGTTAACTTTACATGCTTACTTTGTCGATATAGATTATGCTTAAATCAATTTCTCGAGTTTGTTCCTCGAATACCGACGCTTCCTGTCAAACAAGGGAACTACATCAAATAATGAAGTTAGAGAGGGGCATTTTGGAAACGATACCGAATTACCCTTCTTCTGTAGTTGACTTTAAATGTCTTGTGTTTCCTCTTCATGTGCTTTTGCTCCTCAGGTGTTGACATTTCCTTGAAGATCTTGCTTTGAAATGGGTCATTTAGATGTTATCGAATTCACTCATTCTGAGTGGGCGTCAAAGATGAAAGGAGAGGGGTACTCCTTGTTTCGACACGTGAGGGCATTGCTCCTTGGATCTTTTGCTCCATTTATTCCATCAAAATGGATAGTTGGGCCTTAGCATGCCTTCTTGGTATAAGGTGTTGCTCCATCAGTCAAAGTGCACTTTTTGTGCCTAATCAATTGACTTTGTTTCATCTTGCTTCACAAGTGAGAGTCACTCAACTTTGAGTGACTTGCCCCATTTATCAACTGCAAGGAAAAAGAGACGTAATATGTTATCTTCATATTCGACGTAATTCATTTTAGGAATGGTATACTCCCTTTTACGGCATGATTGCGTTCCATCCTGTTTCCTTGGCTACGGGGACAGATTTGCTCTCATGATTGATAGCAATTCACTTGACAAATGTCTATTCCATTTGAATCTTTCCGTTTTTAGGAGTCGGATGACTCAGGCATCGCATGCCCCCGATTCATTTTATGCCCATTTGCTCCAATTAAAATTTCCTACACATATGGAAACAATGTATTGTTTCCACTCTTAGGTACATTAAGTTTAGGAACGAAGTACACCCTTTTTCAAAGTCGGGCAATTCCGCATCTCATCGTATCTTTGTGGAAGAAGGGGAGATATTGTCCTTATGGTCGAATGTATGCCACATTGAGAGATAACTTGTCCATATGCAGCTTCATTATGTTGGATTGATGAATCTTCATTTCATTTGAATCCTTCATGCTTTACTCGGTTTCCCGTGTACCTCTTTTAGGCTAGGTGATTTTTTGCCATTTTTGTTGCATCAATGCATTTCCCATTTCACAATCTATAAGCATGGGTGGCTATGTCAGTTTATGAATGAGTTGTTTTGACTTTTGGAACGAACACACCCTTTTCTTTTAGAGATCGTGTGATTCTGGACCAGGTTGTCCTCCCCATGTAATCTTGTTGCTTGCCAATAATTTGCCTCACTAAAATCTGCACAAAGTGCAAGGACAAGTCATTCCTAAAATAAATCGAATTTAACTTGAAACGATTACCACCTTTTATTTGAAGGCAACATTTGATGACCGATTCTTGTTTGTGTACATCTACATCTTGAAGTGTTGTCTTGCATACCACCAATAATCATCTCCATACAGGATTGGATGCCAAGAAACCGCTGGAAGTGTAGGGATTGCAGATGCTTCTTGTTCGCAACCAACAAAGTAGTTTGTTGCCAAAGAATGTCTACAAATTTCTTCTTCCACGAAGAATGTCAAATTAATATGAGGTCGTCCAGCATGTGGAACTTCATTAGACCAGTAGATTTGTGATCTTCGAGGCCTTGATGATTCTTTTCACACTTAATCACAATATTTGAATTCATATGTTGCGAAAATATTCAAGTAGTTCGTGGCTCAACCAAATATGCCCATAAATGAGCATGAATTGGTGCATCTCATGACTTGCTCTATTAGGGAAAGGTCTGCACTTTTGTCAATCTTGAACAAAACCGTCATTTTGCCTGTTTGACAAAAATGGATGACTGAGTTAGTTGTTGCGCAAGAAATCCCTATTGGAACGATTACAACCTTACCCCCTCAAAGCATCGATCTACGGATCAACCTGCAAAAGCGATTAAGCGAAGAGATAAAGTGTTACGTAAGTTCTTCTTGAAACTCATTTTCACACATTTTGAAGCTAAGGCATAAAACTCAGCCCAGAGGGTCCATTTGAAACACTTCAAGTATTTTAAAGAATATAACTTTTATGAACTCTAATTTCATTATTAGAAAATGTGAGTTGTATGATTTACAAAAGCATTTGATTGGGTTCACAATCAAAACTCAAAACGCAAAACACGGTTCCTAATAGGAATAATTATAAGGATAAAGTACAAGAAGCTCTTTCGTAGAGGAGCATAATAAGCACAATTCTCGTCCTAGCTTTAAAGTCCACTTTTGGCATGGCCAAGCAAGAGGAGTTCAAGGAATGGTTGTCACGCATGACCTATGAAAGGAAGATAATGTCAGTATATGAATGAAAAATTGATCTTTCAATAAAGCCGCCTCTTACATTGAAACCAAGGCGACGATACCTTCTCCGTAGTATCCACTTACGAGAATTTGGTATTTCGTCAAGATTTTACTAGTAAGAGGAGATTTCATTAAAAGATCGATCCACGACTATCAATTGAATGCCCACTTTGTTCCAAAAGTTTCATACACAAATGGGGCATCGATTTTGAAAAATTAATTGGTAATTTCACTCATGCAAAGGTGAGGTGATTTTTATTTTGAGAAATCAATACACAAAATGTGATTTGAATTTAATTCTATACCCCAAAATGTAATCTTGACTTGGAAGAATTTCTATACAAAATGTGACTTTGAGTTCACAATTGAAAACAAAAACATTTGTTTTATGGGGTTAGATCAAAGGTATTTGAAATGTTTATTTATTAAGAGTGAGAGCCAAGCCTATATTGCTAAGGGCATTCCATTGATTTCCGCGAATCTCAAAAAATGAAAATTTCAATCCAAAGTGAGCAAGTAGATGGAGAAATCATACTTACAGTGGGTGAAGAGACATTTTTTTTTCAATCACATAGACATGCGGATGTAAACTTGTGGGGTTTGACGAATAAATGTGGAATTCTAAAGGCTTAAAGTCCCCACTTTGATTAGATCAAAAGAGTTTTCCCCACTCCGCACTTACGTCGGACAGTTCTCTTTATCATTAATCATAATGAGCGGGACCAAAAGTGGATAACCATGGGTCATTCCCCACACGGGTTCCATCTTTTGGCACCTACTATGGGCTTCCTAGTGCGATCGGGGTTTTAGATCGCGGGTTGTGTGTAAATGTGTAGTGCAAGTATGAAGGCACGCACAACAATTGATATCCAAACAACACTTCAATTTCATCCATTTAGGCATACATTCCTACGCCTCCCTGCAAAAGAAATGGGTTAACAAACACTCCACCCCTTATTACTCCAAACCTACAAAAACATTTAACACATTGTTAGCGGACTAACCTTATTTTCCACGCGACTTTGACACGCGCTATCAAATGAAGACCATGTTAGTGAACAACCAACCAAGTTATTACGGCCTAAGTCCTCTAAGGTTTGCAACCAGGTCCCTAGTGGAGTCGCCAAGCTGTCACGACCTCTTTTTTTCCTTCCGGGGAAAAAGAAGAAGGTTTAGGGGTATTTGCCTAAAGAGGCGAACCAATGGCCCTAGATTAGGCGCGGGCTCTCCCAAGCCCATACCTCGCGCGACGTTGGATTCGTTTTTCAGTTCTTAACAATTTATGTAATTTTAGGAGTCGCCACTAGCCTATTGGGGTCGGCTAGAAACCAATCAAGACACGGGAGTGTTGTCTCAATTCCTACACAACCAGAGATTTCTAGGAACGGGGACTTGTTTACGCTAATGTTTCTATTAGCGCCCTTGCGGTACCACTAACTTGAAAGGTTGTTCATCTAAATGGCCACACAATCTTGATTACCAATTATAATCTTTATAAAACCGCTAAGCGTCCATGCAAATGTTTTTGTAGGTTTGTTTTCCTTAATGTCTAAACTAATCCTAACATAATTTAGAAGAAAAATTTACACTCAAATTAATGAAAAGCGGTGCGCAAATAAATATCTAAGAAATTGAAATGACTTGAAAGTAATGCGGAAAAGAAAGACCCAATACAAGTCGGGCAAATAATATTACATGGCCTTGTTATCATGCCCCGGGACAGGACCCCCGTGAGCGAAATGGAAATATAAATATGCATGAAATTACTCTAAATAGTTGTAATCTACACAAAATAGATTATTTATAAAAATGGTTATAAAATACCAAAATAGCATTAAATTAGGAAAATGACCTTTTAAAATTAGGAAAATTTCATATATGTCATTTATATCCTAATTTGATGCTATCTAACATTTTTTGATATTTTTGAAATTTTCATATTTTTCTCTTTTTTCAATTATTTTTTTTTTAAATAATAATAATAATTCCTTAAGCCGGTCTATGCTAACATGGAGTAGCATAGCACATGAATATCACAATAACCAAGCTCAAATCGACCGTTTCAAGATCGAAGCTTAGTTTGGGCATTTTATCGAACGCTTAGTGTGCATTAAATTAGCCCCAATAGCCTCCTCGAGCCATGTTTGCGGCCTTCAATCTCAACGCATGAGCAATATTATGTGGAACTAAAACATCAAGGTTAAACTACCACATGCAAGGAGTAAGATTAGATAGAAATCACAGCTTAAAACACACAAAAACCAAGCTGGAATCGTCATCAAATATGCGGGTTTGATCTGATTTTGCAAATCTGGGTTTGAACCCGGGTCAGGCAAACAGGTTGAATGCCCATATTCAAGCCCCGACACCCATCACATACGAGATCTAAGGGAAACATTACTTGATCCAAATGAAAGTAGGTAACATGAGCTTTCAAATGCAACAAACATCATAGAAAATGACTAACCGAACACATCAAAACAATCTCTTCAAAAAGCACACATGCAAAACTCTTGAAGAGATTTCAACACTTTAGAAAAATTCCAGCCTCAAAATCAGTTTCTTGGACTAGTTTTCCTCTTAATTTTTCACTACTAAAACATGTTCAAACTCTAACAAAAATACATCTAGGATACTTACCTCGCTTCATAGTATCTTTTGCAAGTGGTTCTTGGCCAAGGAAACCGAGAAATTGTCCTCTGGAAGCACGTGGAAGTTGGCTTCTTCAACTGGAAATGAGATCTGCACAAAAGAAGAACTGACAACGAAGGTTTTCGTTGACCTCTAAAATTAGACTTCAAGATGTCTTTTGTCGAAAAACTTGAGACCAATCCAAACCATATGTATTCTAGTTTGGGTTTGAACTCATGGTTTTCCTCATTTGTCTCTCAAATTTCTCAAAAACACTCGCTTTCTCTCACTCGTGACCAACCAGGCTCAACACTTAGAAAAATTTTCAGTTTCTTTGGCCCGCCAGTAGGGCACTGTTTCGGGGGGCTTTAGGAGGCCTTCCCGATCTCCATTTTGGACATGCGACCTATGGATGGAAATATCTTTGAGTGAAGTTTCACTCTCTAGTTTAAGATTTTGGCTAATTTTGGCTGCAAGTTTGCGAAAATTTCCCTTTTCTCTCTAGAGGTTGATCTGGAATTTCTGGGTTTGCTTTTCTGGAGTTGCTTCTGAAGGTGTGTTTGGGGAGCGATTCCGAGCTCTCTTCTCTCCCTCTCGTCTCCTCTCTCTCATCTCTTGAAATACCTTGCTTTAGTGATCTTATCCCATGAATTAAGGGATTTTTGGTCGGTCTTTTGTCCACCTACCAAGCCTGCCAACTGAGCTGGTTCACCTACTCTTCTGACTTAGCCAAATTTTTTAACTTCTGCAGCTGTTGAGTGTGCGAACTTTGCTGCGATTTTCCCGTGCTGTCAGCGGCTTATCCCTGGCCAATTTCCGTCCACTTGCACTACTATATATGGTCTTCCATCACGTTTAAATATAGAGCTAAATAGGCGGCTGAGTGAGATATGGTGGGGCCACCAATATGCCTACTTAGCAGCTCCGAATTAAAACCTAACCGTGGACTGAGATTTGGCAGCTGGTTTGGGTGCCTTAATCCATCACTTTGGCTGTGGTTGTTGATCAAATAGCAAGTTCATGTATAGTAGTTTAAGATCTAGACCAAATTTCGCAATTGTGCCCACCCAATTTTGCAAAAAAGTCCCTCAAAGTTGGCCATTTTCTTGCCCGAAAATGTCAAATTCAATGCAATTAGGTCCTTTTTGCCCGATTCGATTAATTATACCTGACTCAAGTTCAATTTCAACTTAATTGGGGGCTAAGATGATGATTTATGGGCTCGGGTGAAATTTTGCAAAATTTGCGAATTGGTCATTCAACTTTTGGAAATTGCATTTTTGCCCCAATTTGCCATTTTAATTCCAATCTGACCTCCTGGGCTTGGCTAGTCACATTTAGATCATTGGCCACAACTTTTTTTCTTTTTTTTCTTTTTTAACTTTTTTTTAAAATCTTTTTTCTTTTTTTAAATTAATTACTCTATGTGCAATAATTTGGGCAAAAAATTAGGTGTCAACACCCCTAGCCTTCACTCAAGGTTTAAACAATACCCTGAGACTTCTAACAATATATATCAACATAATAACAATCCATTCAAAAACATTTTATTGAATGCAAAAGTTGACATATATGTATCAAATTATTACTAAATTGTAACAAAATAGATGTA
The DNA here is from genome assembly GCA_017140615.1 of Eucalyptus cladocalyx. Classification (NCBI taxonomy): domain Eukaryota; kingdom Viridiplantae; phylum Streptophyta; class Magnoliopsida; order Myrtales; family Myrtaceae; genus Eucalyptus; species Eucalyptus cladocalyx. The sequence continues at coordinate 41,419,810 of CM029518.1, forward strand.
AACTTTATTCAAAGAAGAATAAAACACAGCTCCCACTAAATAACAGCATCCCAAGACGCTCCTAGGCCCATACTAATGACATGTCGATCAAAAACACATGGGCGTAGGCCTTTAGTTAGTGGGTCTGCAACCATATCATCTGTTTGAATATAATCTACCGCAACGTCACCATTCGTCTTCGATTCTTTTATAGTCAAAAACTTGACCTCCATGTGTTTAGACCCCTTTAAACTTCTGTTGTTATTAATAAACAACATTGCAGAGTTATTGTCAAAATATAACTGTATGGGTCTATCCACAAAATCATAAACTGATAACTCTCTAATGAGGTTCCGAAGCCAAATAGCTTGAGTAGCAACTGAAAAACATGCTACAAACTCCGCTTGCATGGTTGAAGAAGATATGGATTTCTGTTTCTCGCTCTTCCATGACACTGCACCTCATGCCAACATAAATATGTATCCAGTCGTTGATTTCTTATCATCTTGACAACCAGCAAAATTTGCATCTGAATACCCAACTAGTTGCAGGTCTGGAACATATCTATAAATCAGCATATAATCTTTTGTTCTCTTTAAGTACCTTAAAACCTTCTTGGCAGCAACCCAGTGATCGTGTCTTGGATTAGGCGATATCGCCTAGAAGCCCCGTTGCAAAAGCAATATCGGCCTAGTGCAAACTTGAGCATACATGATGCTCCCAAGCACACTAGCATAAGGTACATCCTTCATTTGAGCTTTCTCAAAATCTGAATTAGGGCATTGTGAAAGACTCAATTTATCACCCTTAACAACAGGAGCAATTCCTGGTTTGCAATCCTGCATATTGAATCTTTCTAAAACGCGATCAATATACGCCCTCTGAGATAAACCCAATGAACGGCATGAGCGATCCCTATGGATCTCAATGCCAAGAACAAAAGACGCCTCACCAAGGTCTTTCATGTCAAAATTTTTCGATAACATCCGCTTTGTCTCATGTAGTAAACCAATGTCACTACTAGCAAGCAAGATATCATCTACATAAAGTATGAGAAAAATATATTTCCTCCCACGACCTTGGTGTATATGCATTGATCTACTTTGTTCTCAATAAATCCAAATGAAGTAACAACACTATGAAACTTGAAATACCACTGTCTAGAAGCTTGCTTAAGGCCATAAATAGATTTTTTCAATCTACAAACAAGCTGACTCCGAGTCATCTGCTACAAAACCTTCAGCCGCACCATATAAACCTCATCATCAAGGTCTCCATTTAGAAAAGCAGTTTTAACATCCATCTGGTGTAACTCCATATCGTAATAAGCTACTAATGCTAAGATCACTCTAAAGGAATCTTTAGAAGAAACTGGAGAAAATGTTGCTTCATAATCTATTCCTTCTCTTTGAGTGAAACCCTTAGCTACCAGTCTGGCTTTAAACTTTTCAATCTTTCCTTTGGAATCCCTTTTAGTCTTGAATACCCATTTGCAACCAATAGGTTTACAACCTTCAGGCAATTCAACAAGCTCCCAAACACCATTGTGTTTCATGGATTGCATCTCATCTTTCATCGCATCTAACCACAAATCTGATTGAGGACATGAGATGGCTTCATTATAAGTCACGGGATCAATAACACAGCCTATGTCATAATCATGCTACTTCATCCTCATTCAGAATATGAGGAACTTGTGGAATTTCTTCAGGAACAGCCTCAACAACAGGATCATGAGCCACAACAGGCTCAGTTTGTGGCGCAAGAGGCTCCATAATTGTCTGCACGGGATGAGATATGGATCCAGTAATCCCCACAATACTATCATCTTCGATAGCTTGTGAGTAGCTACCCTTTTCAGCTACATCAAATTCCAGAAATTTTGCAGTCTGAGATTCCACAATTCTTGTACCTCCATTAGGGTTATAAAACCGATACCCCTTTGAGTGATCTGGATAAGACACGAAGTAACACCGAGTAGTTTTGGAATCCAGCTTACTCAATGTTGGATTATATAACTTCACTTCTGCTGGACATCCCCAAACTCTAAGATGATTCAAGCTAGGTTTACGTCCAGTCCACAACTCAAAAGGAGTCAATGGAACCGCTTTAGTAGGAACACGATTTAGAATATAAAGAGCCGTTTTCAAAGCTTCTCCCCACAGAAAAGTAGGTAAATTTGTCATACTAATCATACTTCTCATCATGTCCATAAGAGTGCGATTCCGCCTTTCAGCTACACCATTTTGTTCAGGACTACCGGGCATAGTAAGCGACTTATAATCCCAGAATCCTCTAAGTATTTAGCAAACGGCCCTTTAAGTTGTCCAGCATCACCGTGCCTACCAAAATACTCACCACCACGATCAGATCGACAATCTTAATAACTTTTCCCAACTTGTTTCTACACTTGATCCGAAAAACCTTGAATTTATCAAGAGACTCGGACTTTTCTTTAATCAAGTATAAGTATCCATATCGAGAATAGTCGTCAATGAATGTGATGAAATAAAAATTTCTGCACAAAGTAGCTGTGTATGGTCCACTAATATCGGTGTGAATAACCTCCAACAAGTCGAACTTCGTACACAGATTTCTTCTTTATCTTAGTCATCTTACCTCTGCACGAGTCTACGCAAGTCTCTTGATCATCTTTAAGAGTAGGCAAGATATCAACATTTATTAGCCTTTCTACTCTTTCTTTAGAGATATGACCAAGACGTTTATGCCATAATGCATAAGACTGTTCCTTAGGTAGAGGTCTTTTGGAAACAACCTTTTCAGTTGAATAAGCAACGTACATGTCGTTGGGAGATAAACTCAATCGATATAATCCATCAGATAAATTGCAACACCCAATCTTATTTGAATCATAAAACATGGAAATAGTATTACTCTTTATTTCAAAAGAGTATCCACACATGTCCAAACAAAACACAGAAACTAAATTCCGCCTAAAAGAAGGTATATAAAAAGTGTTTCTTAACACCATCCGAAAACCAGAGTCTAAAATTAAAATAACATCTCCCACGAACTCTACGTCAACTCCAACGTTGTTTCCAACAGTGAGCTTTGATTCATCATGATTTGGCGTCCTTCGATTTATGAACCCCTTTAGGCTCACTCTTATTTCTCTTAGACAACCAAGCCTTAAACTTGCTGCAACGTCTCTTCACGTGTCCTCTCTCCCTACAAAAGTAGCAAAGAACACCATCCTTCTTGGTGATTGCCGTCTTAGGACCCAAAGTGTTAGAAGGATCTGCTCCTTCAGAATTTCCTTTGTTGTTGGAAGGACCAGCAACTTCTGAATTGCTTTTATGGGTATAAGTTTTCACCTTCTTACCCTTGTCTCTAGCAGAACTAGAAGCATAAAGAGTAGTATGTCCTTTATCTTTCTTTAATTTCTCTTCCTCTGCCACCAACCTTGCAATCAGGTCATTAACAGACCAAGTTTCATCTTGGGAACTATAATTGGTCTTAATAATCCCAAAATCAGGAGGAAGAGTATTTAGAGCTTGATGGACAATGCAAGCAGTAGGAATTTCAACATTGAGACCCTGAAGCTTTGCTTGCAAATCAACCATCCTCAGAACATAATCTCTAACTCCACTAGAACCATCATACTTCATTGTAAAAAGTGTTTGCATGTGTGTCCCTATCTCAGCATTAGGCGACACACGGTTTCTAGCCATCAAAGCTTCCATCATTTGCCTAGCATTGCAGTCTGTAGGCAAACCACTTTTCAAGTGTTCCTGAATGGAACGCTTCATGGACAGCAAGCAAATTCTATTGCTCTTTTCCCATGCAGCAAAATTTGCTTTTTGAGTCTCTCGTACTCTCTGCGTCGATCGATCGCCGGCCGATCGTAGTAAGAGCCATATGAACATCTGTCATCTCCATAGCAAACAGAAAATCCTCTCTCCATCTCTTAAAATTCGAACCAGCAAGAACCTCAATGGTGACGGAGTTACCACTTACAGAAAAGGTGACTGAAAGACAAGCAGTATATATAATTAGCATCATGTGAGCATTGTGTAACTTGACGCACAAGTACACATCCAGAGAGTTACATGCAAAATCATATAATCACATTTGGGCAGAATACATGACAAGCAATTGTATACTCCCCACATGATAAGGGTTATGAGAATATATTCCAATTTTCGTGAATTCATCACCTTTGGGCATATGAACCATTAGGATCGGTCACTCCTCCACCACACTATCATGTATCCCTCCATGAACTAATACACAATCACCTCCTTTGGGAGTATAACTATGCATTAGACCAGAAGACATCCCAATCAAGTATACGAGATCGAAATTTCTCAAATTCAATCAAGTGTGCCACTTTGGCGGTCACAACTTAATTAAATCCTTAAAACTCTCTCATACCTGGGATATAAAATTTTCATCTCACATACATCACATACATGTGATTTAACTTTAGTGATAGGGGCATCATATCACTCAAATCACATGTCATGCTAATTACATTGCCTTATTCATTAATAAAAATAAATTTTATCATATATTATTAATGAATAACACTCATAAAGTTCACATGATAACATACCTTTATCCCGGCACTTGTATTTTCAAAGTCACAGGAAAAAATACAAGAAAAATACGCAGAAAATACACTAAAAAGCACGTATTTAGGGCTTTGTATGTATTTTCACATCCATAAAATCATCAAACATGCAAAATAAACACACCATTACGTAGAAAATAATCATATGAGTCCAACGCCGCCGGCCACGCGCGAATCGGATGCTCCATGCGCCCGCACGCGCCGCCTAAGTGCGCGGCGCGTGGAGCCCACGCGCGAGCGTCAAAAGCCGGTCAAAACCGGTCCGACCGGCGGCGGTCCGACCGGTTCCCGGTCCAGCCGCCCGGTCCGACCGGTTGACCGGTCCGGTCACACAGTTGACCGGGTCAAGTCGGTCAACGGTCGGGTCGGGTCAACGGTCGGGTCGGATCGCTCTCGGGTCGGGTCGGCTCGCTCTCGGGTCGGGTCGGCCGATCCGAATCTGAGTCCGTATCCGGGTCGCTGACGTCATCGTGACGTCAGCACCCGCGTGCGCCGCATGCGCGATAAGCGCCCCGCGCGTGGGAGCGCGTGAGGGCGCGTGGACGCGCGTGGGCGCGCGTGTTCGACGCCCGGCAGCGCGTGTGCGCGCGTGAGGGCCCGTGAGGCCTCCCCCGGCGACACGCCGCCCACGGTTTTGCTCGCCTCGTCGATTGAAGTCCGAATTTGTGATTTAATTTTATTTTTATTGAACTAAAAGTCTCGAAAATCACAAATTAGGGCAAGATACGTGCTAATTAAGGCTAATTCGAAAAAATTAGGGCAAAATCAATTGTGTTCGTGTTCTAGGGTTATGGAGGCTCTGATACCACATGATAGACGCAAATTGCGCAACCCCAAGATCTCCATAACTAGAACAAGAACATGCATAATTGAGTAGAAAGAATTGACGCACCTTTTTGTTTTGGGATCCATTGTTCTTGAAGCGGAAGTGGAAACACAATGTTCCACGCGCAAGTCCTTCTCCTCTATTGCCCTCCGTATCACTGGCTCAATGAGGCGGCCCCCTCACGTGCAGCGTTAGGTAAACGCCCCTTAGGTGAGGATACAGGTGAGAATTAGGGTTAGAGGAGAGACTTGAGCACTATTTATAGAGTTTCCAGCCAGTCCCCCTCATTACGGGCCAGGCTCAACTCGGCCCACACTAGCCAGCCCACATTAGACTAATTAAGAAACCTTCTATCTCATCTTAGACCAAACCCCGTAAAACGATAAACGTCAAACGGTAAATTACAATATCAATTAATGTAGTCCACAATTAGAAAAACTCTTACACAAAATCGTGCATTTTGGAATTCCACCCCAAGATACACGCACGCACCAACAAGGCATCGGCTAGTTGTTAAAAGAGTTTGCTCCTCTTCCTATGATCTTTTATTTAAGACTTACTGGGAGCACTTTAAAAATGAGGTTTTGAATCCACATGACCGAAATGAATGAATGTGTTCTTAAGATTATTTGAAGAGGTGGATCACTTGAGGTGCACAAAAATTGGCGTGGACACCATCTAACCACTAAAAAAAAATGAATGATTCCCAAAACTTATTCACAACTTTTGCCAGCAATTGCACTCACCTTTTCATCTTCACCCAACTTATGTATGCACACGATATACCCATTAGCCCTTGCGCCTAATCCTTTTATTTTGGTCAAGCTAGAATGAAGGGAATCAATGAACTCGTGAAGCTTTGTATTCAGTTTTACCCGGAGCTTATTTGGATTTCGCATTATGGTAGGAGGTTGATGACACTTGTCGTGGAGAATCACCAAGAAAGGAACTCTCAAACGCTCTTTGAAGGGAAGCTCAACTAATGAGTTCTCATTAGTTTCTAGCCAAAAAAAGAGAGAGAGTTATTATTAGTTCAAGCGCCTACAACAGAAGCATTGGCCAAGATGATGCTTGCAGCAGCAAAGTACAATCCTAAGTTCGATGTTGTAACTACTGTCTCCAGAGCAACTATTCAAATGCAAAGAGCTCTCGATTGGTTAAGAGTAAGTATCTTTGTTTTCATATATGTAATAACGGCACTTACTAATAGTTATCATATTTTCTAGACAATTTTTTTGAAGTATGATGGCTAGATTAGAGACACCATAAGTGTCAAAACTTTTTTTATAAAGTTCACTTGAGTGCCATAACTTTTTTTTTCCTTCAATCACTTGAGCGTCATGACTATTGAGTGTCATGACTTCTTAAAAATATTTGTTTGAATGTCATAACTTTAGTTAGAACTTTTAGAAAATGTTTACCACTAATGCCATGCTATGTCGGATTTTTGGCACATAAGGTGAACGATTTTTAAAATGGTCATGGCACTCGAATGAACGTTTTATTAGAATTTATGACACCCAAGTGATTGTCAAAAGAGTTATAACATTCAAGTGAATGTTTTTTTTTTTTAAGTCATGGTACTTAAGTAATTGAGAAAAAAATTATGCCACTGAGATAAGCATCATATAAAAGTTAAGACACTTAAGGTATTCTTTTTCCTAAAATTATAGGTAATAAGATTTACTCCAACAAATATAATTTTGAGATAAATTCTTTGGAGTGGTATCGATCACGTGACAAGTAAATCTATTAGCTATGACAAAATCTGTACATGGGAAAGTCATGGGGAGAAGAGGATACACTCACGGCTAATTTGATTGTTCATTTAATATCAAACATCAAATGTGAGCGGCAAAAAAGGGGAAAATGTAAATAACAAGCATCTCGGTAGAAAAAGATATATTTAAAAAGACATATATTCTAAAGAATCCTCAACGGCAGATTCACAATTTCTCTATGCAGGCAAGGAGACGTAATTGAGTCGATGAAGCAGTGCAAGCTTGACCTAGCACGCATACTCGTTACTCGAAGCACGACTCAAATTTGATCAAGCATTAAAAATTCTGCTCGAATTCTACTCCAATAGAAAATAAAAAAATTTGAGCTCCACTCGACTTGAATAGATATGTATTAATTATCGTATTTATGGTGATCCTAATGGTTACTGGCGCCAAGAATCCGATCCTCAAGGATTATAAAACTGTTGTAAGATTTAATACCCGATATAGAAAAAGGAGGAGGAACTGGATTCCAAAATGAAGAGCTGGAGAAAAGGAGTACCGGAGAGGAATTTGAAATAACCCCTTAAAATAATCAAAATTAAAGCACATTCTACTAGAATAAATGTTATGCTGTGCAATTTCAGGAATGATATCATCGGTTAACCGACTGGAGTTTTTTTCTTTGTCATATCTAGAGCTTGCCACTGATTACTCGCTTCACTTAGATATACTTCGCCATCGAACAAGAATCATGTTGTGCAGAAAAAAAGATCTGGACCTTCAAAATATGAGGTATAAAATATATATTGTTCATCGATTTATTCGATTCCATATACAAATCAGATAAATGGAAATGTTGGTCTTTTTTAATGGCCAGCGAGGATTATTGATTATATTTAACACAAGGTCATACTCCGTTGGAACTTGGATCTAGTTGGTGTTCACAGGCGTGACTTCCGTGGTCAATGGATAGGTTCAGTCTAAGCACCCAGACACAGACAAAGTTCTACTTTTCTCGTATGAGAGGGGCTATCAAACATTAAATAATAACTTGATTTTTTCCAATAATTTTAAGCCCATGGCCGGGTCAACTTCTAATAGGGTGGTCCAGGTTATTAAGATGGGCCTTTAAGCTTAATCCCACGCACCTCTTGTTTCTTGGGCTGGGGTAAATCAGTAGGTTTTGTGGAGAGTGCAAACCATTTGGCCCGTGATTTGAAATTCAGTCATGGATTGCAATGTTATATGAGGAGTATGGTACCGCGAATCTCTCTTCTGTTATTGCGCTGACGTCCGATCAAAGGAGGCCAACGAAGGACAACCTTAGGGATTCGTGATTTATTCATCATAACTTGATCCCAAGGGATTAATCCATTGATTCAAAACGAAATTTTATATCAACTCGTTTCTAGCACATTTGAAATGTCAATGCACACGACTCAATTGGACCCAAAGTCGTGTGCACAAATCACACAGGCTTTAGGCCATAATTTATTAGAGCCACAAGAATGCAATTTGATGCTTGGAGTGTGTGGTGGGGTTTTTTTTTTTTTGCCCCGGGGGGGGGGGGGGAAGTGGGGGGCGCCTTAACAAAGGCAAGCCAAAAGCAACACAAAACGTCCACGTGTATTATATGTGTATGCATATGCATACATTGAAACCAAGATAGTGAAATAAGACCTACTTTGCCTCGAGTTCACGTCGGATTTGGCAAGAACTCAATGAATTGACCCTTCTTGATGGTCCCCCTAAAGTTCTCCCCTTTCACTAATTCGATCTTTCTCTCACTAATTCTTCAATTAATTGAGACTTATCCTTTGCTATAACAATCGAAACATCATCATTTTGCCATAAATTTTCCTTTTTGTTCTTGGCGAAAATGATATAACAAAAGAGACAAGGCGTATTTTGTTTTTTTGCGGAGCATGTGTTAGTTATTGCAGACAAACATATGGAGCAATGGTTCACCATATATTGCGGGGAATTGGGTATTAGAGTATGGTGCTTTGATGTGGCCAGTCTACATCCACGTGTGATAAATTCATTATATAATGTCAAATTGGGGCTAGGTGAAAATGCGCAATTTAACCCTTTTTCGTTCTATTGCTGAGACAACAGAAGCTATATGTGCAATACCCGAGATGATATTCAAAGGGATTTATTCATCTGAAAATTCAATATGATATTGTCAACTTAATAAGAAAATATTAATAAGTAAAATGTTTAGAAATTTGGCATTCCTCAAAAGTTAATATGAAGAGATTTTTTTTTTTCCAATGGTACATGAAAAAATTTCCCGTAATTGACTATGACAATACCACCTATAAGAATCATGGAGAGATTTTGAAATGCTTTAGGATCACAGCACATATGTGTTCATCCAAATTAAGCATTATTGATCATCTTGTTTTTTCTTTCAAATTAGTGTGCATGATTTGAATGGATCGCAACCATCATGTTTAATATGTGTGACATCCCGATTTTCTAATCCTATTTTCAATAAATTGAGACGAGCATTTCGTTGGCACGCATATAATTCTTTTCCTTGAGTTGGCCACTCATGTAGAAACTAGTTTATCAAAGGAAGCTGTTAAGAGTTTCTAATGCATCAAACTCGAGAATTTGACCAGGAAGCGACCTTTCGACCGAGCTAGTCTGCCAAGGGTCATTACGGCACAATTAAAATCGATTAGAGATCGGAGATAGGTCGACTCGATAGAGGCATGTGATTAGGTGTGGGTGGTTCCACCAGATCGCACAATTCGTGTCGATCGGCACTAGACCGACTTTTCTATTGATTGGGTACCCTGTGTTCATATTTGAAACCTTGAGATTACCCCGACAACCGAAAGTCGCTAATGTTTCAAAGATATACATTGTGGCTTGGGATGATCAACCACGGGTCAAATGCATGAAAATTTCTAAAGGCTACCCGGTAGGTTGGGCCGTGCTAGTATCGTACCAAAGTGAAATTAACCGTGAAATTGAGATCGAATTCAGAAATTTGAAGTTTGGGTGTGTCACAAATAATTTTAGGAACATTGATTAATCTTTGGAAGATTTTTCATGCAAGCCAAGTTTTTCAGCAAAATAATCAGAGAATGGCTAATTTGGCTCGAGAAATTAGTAGGCTCGTCTTTGATCGCGCTTTTGGGACTTAAGTTGGTTCTATAATCAAATGAAGATGTGAATTGAAGTGTGGTGACATTGGATTTATTTTATGGACTTCAATTTGATTCAATTGGAAGAGAATTGATGAGATTTGAAGAAATTGGATGTACAAAGTTTCATGCCCCGGCGGAAAAATAAAATGGACCCATTGAAGATTGTTGTGGGAAGGGATTTGAAGTTAGTGGAGTATGACATGGGATGAGGTTATGGTGGGCCATTTGTGTGAGATTAAAGAAAAAGAAAATGAAAAGGGAATGGTCCCATCTCTCTCTCTCTCTCTCTCTCTCTCTCTCTCTCTCTCTCTCCACCCTCTCCCAACCGTGCGACTTCTTCAGCCCTCTCCATCTTCTTCATCTCCTTCTTCTTCGAAAACGCAGCAACCAGCGGAGCCGGAGAAGCTGCATGCCTCCGTCGTTCATCGCCGCCTCACGCCACATGCCGTTGCAACCGTGCCTCGCCGCTCGGACCTCCGCCTCCCTCTCTCCTCTCTTCTCCGTCTCCGGTTTCTGCTCGAAGACCCAGCAAATCTGAGCACGCCGAGGATGGCTACTGCCTAGCCGGACCGCCGTTTGTCGCTTGCCCGACTAGCTCGCTTGTTGCCGGAGCTCGCCATCGCTGCCCGTCCGCCTGTGCTTGGCCGACGCCCAGCCACCTCCGTCTGCCCTTATTCGCGTATTCTAGGAGCTGCCGGAGCTCATCCCCGCCGCCGAGAGGCCTCGTCTGGCCGCCGCCTTGCCTGTCCGAGCCACCGTCGAGCTGCTGCCCCGTTCCTCCGCCTGAACCGGCGCTAGATCTGCCCTCCTTCGGCCCCAAATCAGCAGCTAGAAAATGGGTATGGCAGCACCTATTTGGCCTGTTTTGGCCGCCTTCTCGAGCCCGGATGCTCGGCCCGCTTTGAGGAAAGTTGTTCTCCTCGGCGTCCCTGTCGTTTTGGTCCGCTCGGCTCGCTAATCCGGTGAGCTAACTCACTAAACCTTGATTAGAGGGTTAATGATGCTTTAGGTGTATTTAGTTTATGTTAAGTGTTATTAGGTGGTTAGTTTAATTTATTTAAGTGTAGATTATATTAATGTGCTTGATTAACTTAAAGTGAGTTTAATTTAAGGCTAAATGAATGTTTATATTAATATAAGCCTTGATGTGACAAAAAGGAATTTACTTTTGATTTATTTAAATATCTCGAAATTATTAAATAATTAAATAATATTTTAATATTCGAAATTATTAAAATATTATTATTTAATTATTTTCGGAATAAATTTAATTATTTATTAAATTCAGAAAATTTTGTCGGGGACCCTAAATTCTCAGAATTTCGTGCCGGTCGCTGCTGTGTAGTCAGATTTTGAAATTGATGATTGGATATTATAAATTGAATGTGGATTGTGAAAAATATGAATATTATTATTTAATTAATTTTCGGAATAAATTTAATTATTTAATAATCCGAAAAACTATTTTGGGACCCTAAATTTTCAAAATTTCGTGCTGATCGCTGCTGTGCATTTAGAATTTGAATTTGATGAACTTATGTGGCAAATTGAGTGTTGATTGTGATAAATATGGATTTTATTCATAAAAACCCAAGTGTCGGGTTTTGATGCAAAAATTGGATTTTAATTATTATATTAAATAGTGGGGTTTGAAAAAGTGAGATATTGGCTTTTTGATTCGAAATTAGCGTGTCCCCACACACGTGAGTAATTTCTGGAATATTTTTAATATGGAGAAAAATGGCCGGGATCACTATTTTAAGTGGAAGTATTGATTGAAATATATAGTGTCCCGGGGCCAAGTATGCTTTGGCTGTGTGATAATTAAGATGAATTGTCCTGAGCTGTTGAGCCGGACTTGCCCCTATATGGGATGCCCACGCGGTGGATGCGGGTCGCAGTTGATTCTGAGCCCATGCCCTTTCGGGAATGCCGTCGATGTACTGACGAAGCCGCGCTCCATGGGGGGAGGCGATGCCTGGCTATATGCCAGTAGATAGCCGAACTGCGAGTAGGCTATGCCCTTGTGTGGCAGTGAATAATAATTGAAATGCGTGCTAAGTGCGATTGTGATTTATATGAAAGCAATGGCGTTCCAATTGTTTGAGTTCCTATTACTATCTGTGATTGGGTGATTTGAATTATGCTAACTTGCAGGAATGAACTGAGGCGAGGTAAGTTCTCTATGTGATGTGGCTAGGCCACCCTTGGGCGTATTTTCTTTCTAATAGGGGTTTAGGGGATTGAACTTGCTAAGACATTGTCTCATCCCGGTTTGGGGATTAAAATTTCAGGTCCCTAGATGGTGGTCGTGGAGGACCCGAAGCCTTAAGTCTGGAAAGGTGGAGACTGAAGTATCGGTGAACGTGTCCTGCTAGTTGGTTCTAGGATGGTTCCCCTTTTGTCGAGCTGGTCTATTTTGTAGATAGTCCAGAGTTGTATTTAAACCTATGTGTTTGAAAATGAGTGTTTGGTATTGTGATTGGTTGCCTGCTTTTCTATCCCAAGTTAAAAGTGTCAGGGGATTTGTTTTGCTTCCGCATGCGTAAATAAATGAATGGGTCGGCGACGTATCCTGGGATGTCGCATAATTGATCGACCGCAGTGGGATGTGCGCGCGCTCGGGGCTCAGGGCGTGACAATATGTATGATCAATTAAAGCTTGCACTGATAGGCTAGAACCTAATTATATCCCCAACAAAAATTCAAAGTAACAATTGGGTAAACTAAACTATGTTAGTGTGAAATTTAACATTTTTTGGGTTAATTGAGTTAATCAGTTTTTTTTTTCTAATAACCACACACTCTAAGCTTTTGAGTGGCTTGGTTAAACAATGTAAAATATTTTCCCAAGCCATCATTATTGGAGAATGAATATTTGTCTGGCTTGTTGGCGCTAATTATAATTGTCCTTTTAAACTTCTCAACAAAAAACGGTAAAATTGCCAATTTTTTTTCTTGGTTCATGTGCCTTGTGAGGATCTCGTGTAATCACCATCACATCATCACTTTGCATAAAGTCATAATAATATAAAGCATCTTTCATTTTTAAAGCCGACACAGCATGAGCTAAGTCATTAAATTAATCTTAAAAACTAGGCCTTGTGGGATCGATTGAATCATCCTATCTTTTCACCATCTCGCCCCACCTCCTTTTTGATATAAACCCATTTTTCTATCCGGTCATATTATTATTATCTAATTTGAAATACTTATTTAAAAAGTCCTAATTTTATTGTATAGTGACTAGTTTAGGTCCTAACTTTTTAATTGTGTTAATTTAATCCTAAATCTTTACATAATTTGTCAATATAGTCATTTTAACCAATTTTGACCTAAAATCACTAACTAATTTTCTAAAATTTTCTAAAATTTTTATGATTTCCTTTCCCCCCCTATCAATAACCTACCACAAGCTAGGTACCCTAGCTTGCACAATGTGTGGCTGACAAGAGCCATGATGCCCTCACTCAACAAGGGTGTTGTAGCCCTTGTCGCATCTAGAATGGACGACCATCCCTCATGCAAGTCTAGCCCTCGCCTGTGGCCGATCATCGGCCAAAAGCCAAAAAAAAGGGGGAAAAAAGGAAAAATTCACAACAAGTTTAAAAAAAAATCCAAACATTATGCACATTAGCACCACTTGGTCACATAGGATGGTTGACTAGATCGCCATGTTGCCAATTTTTGGCCAAAAATTGGTAGGAATGACTATGCTAAGAAATTATCAAAAGGTTTGGGACTTAAGTGACATAATTACAAGATTTAGTAATGAATTCGCTGCCATACAATATGTTTAAAACTTTTTGGATAATTTTCCTATATAATTGATTTTCGCGTTGCTTATTTATATATAAAGATCAAATTCATATGCCCAAAGGGACACTTTTTTAGAAAATAAAGTCTATAAGTGGAAGGCTAGTTCCTCGGGCACTTGATGCTGAAATTTATAGCGAAGGTCATATGAATTAATTAAATATATATTTCAATTATAACGTATTGATTCCTTACATCATCAATTGAAATGGTGCGAGCATTCATTTGAAAGACGGTCCTTTTCAACCTTAATAAAAGTTAAAAGAAACAAAATAAAGCTTCAAAAGGTTTATATTTGTGGAACTGTTTATCCAAGTCCATCATGCATTGAAAAGTAGAAACTAGGGGAAAATACACTAGAATTGTCAAAAGTTGTGTATGACGCTCACTTTGATACCAAAAGTTTATTTTTAATCACTTAAGTGTTAAAAAGTTTGAAAAACAATTATTTAAGTGTTAATGCCAAACTGATTGACCGAAAATCCAGCACTTTTTTTTTTTATTAATTTAAAGTTGACGTGGCTCAATGGAGAGTACAGTCAGTATGCAAACAACAAAATGATGATGTGTGGTGCTTTCCCCTTAAGTAAGAACCTTAAATCCCCAAATTGAAAGAGAACTAGAAGTTCAAAACACTAATTGGCCAATTTGAGTACCTACTTCAATTTTCCCTCAAAATTATCAGCTTGATCTTACAAAGAAAGGGCAGCTTTAGCAATGGCTCACGTTCGTTCCAAAAAAGTGAATTAAATAGTGAGTGTTACTGTTATTGCGGGTTACTAAGTTTAAGAAGAACATCTTAGACTCAATTAAATCCTCGAAGAAGGTTCCATGAGTGCGATAGGTACAGAGAAGGCTCAAAGTACAAATATTTCAAATGAGTTGACGCAAAATTCTCCGATCGAGCGATAGAGGTGATTTTGGAGCTACTTGAAGGCCAACATCAACCTCCAGCTACATTAATGGATGAGTTGGAGGATGTCGACTCAGTACAAGCTCAAATGAATGGTTTAATATCTCTGGTCGACCATTTGAAGAAGGATGTTTCAAGGCTAAAAATTGAAAGAAACTTTTAATGGGCGTTAATTGTGTTGTTGTTCTCTTGTATAGTCCATTCAAATATGAAGTGAGTAATGAGAAGAAATTTGTATTTCTACCATAGTCGAAGATGTGAAATATATACTTGTATCGGGTTATTTATATGTAAAGTGTGTTATTGATTTGTTGCAAATTTTGTATGGCACAAATTTTTTTGTTGCAATCTATAGTGAATATGTAAGGTTGGAGTCGAAATTCATTGGTTGTGAGCACTCAAAGGTTTTTTTTTTTACTTAGTTGTGTATTGTTAATATTGGTTTGTTTTGCTTAGCTTTTGCTTCAGATGTAATGGTTTACTACACTTTTTGTTTGGTAATGGTTTGTTGGTTTGCTATAACTATTACTATAAGCCATGACAAAATTATGGGGTGGTAACAAATTCACAATTGACTATTCCAGTGTCATAAGTTCTAATTTACTGTACGATGAATGATTAAATAGAATAGTCAAAATTTAGGTATCAACATTGTATGAATCATGTGTCACATAAATCTATGAGATATGATAAGAAATGTACATGAGAAAGTCTTTGGGAGGAGAGAATACGCTGACTGCTAATTTGATTGTTCATTAAAATACCAAGCGTCACATATGTGGCAAACAAGGGGGGCAAAGCTCTCAATAGCAAATAATATTTAAAGGGACACACACTACAAAGAATCCCAAAAGGCTGCTTCACAATTTATGTAGTCGATATAGTATGCAACTCAAGGTTGACTTGACATGCATACTTGGTACCTAAAACATGACTCAAATGTGATCAAGCATTACAAATCATACTCGATTTCAACTGGAATGGAAAACCGAAAATTTTGAACTCGACTCAACGTGAATAGATAACAATGAAATTATGGCTGATGTCACACTTCAAAAGTCTCTAAACATGAGTAAACACCATGATAGTCACATTTCACACATAGTAACAAGTGCAAACAAAGATCACATTGCAGATGTCCTTCTCCAATAATAGCATAGATCATTTCCAAAGCTTCAAGGGACGGTAGAGGCGAGGTCGAAAGGTGGATTCCATCATTTCAACATATAAGGGAAGCTGTAGGATTGCGAACAAAATGATGGGGATAGCTGCCAACAATGTAATTGGGATGTAAATCCACTTCAATCGTTCACTCAAGGGTATCGTAAGAGCAGAGCCAAATGCCACCAGCATAAAAGCCAATGAGAGGAAGAGAAAAGTGAGGCCCAATATCATTTTTCTTGGTAGTGAGTAGCAGAAATCTTCAATCGCGTAGCGCGAAGTTAGAATGGCCAAGAACATCAATGTGGCAGTGACAGCAGAGAAGAGAGCAAGATCATTTGCAACTATGAATACCATGAATGAGCCCTTGTTCAGAAATATTGGGATCCCCTTACTACTGTTGTTGCCTCCAGGCACCGTAAAAGTTGCAGCAAAAGCTACCGTAATAATTAGAGTTGCAACAAAGCTACAAGATGATGATGTATCCTTCATCCATTGCCCTGCATCTTTGAGCAATTCTTCGCGCTGGTCTACAAACTTTTCCCAGTATGACTTTTTATCTTCTATATATTTCAGCCATTTATAAGAAGGAAAGCCGCTAACTTCCACTGCCTTAAAAAAAAAGGACACCTATCAATGTAAACATCAATAAAAAGCACAAAAGGGGTTAAACAAATGAGGATCACTCACTTGAAACCATTGAAGTTCCCTCTGCATAAGAAAAGCCGCTCCAGAAACATCAGGGGACACACATCTCGAAGACCATTTGGTTACAGCCTCCATCACGTCAAAGGTCATGTAATTATCGTCAGCCAAATATCGAATAGGGTTGTTTTCGTTCACCAGTCTAAACAACTCAATATGCTGTCCCTCCACAACTTTTATGATCAGCTTTTTTGCGAAACTGGTATCCCACATCAACTCCGGAAAATATTTAAGACATAAATCCACAATTTCAAAGACTCCGCGAGAGGCAGCATCAAGGACAACGCCTGAAGTCAATATATACTCAAGTATTTCGGGAGTACTTGTGCCTTTCTTTATCTCTGTAAGAGCTCGTTTTGCAAACTTAAGCGAGTAATAGTGCCTCAACTTCGATTCTCCACTTCTTTTGATGAAAGGTGCTGCACGTAAAATCAAGAAGCAAATTTTCCAATGATGAAGAATCCAAAGGTTAAAGAAGCTTTCACATTTGCACTATATTCTTATGTATATTTAGTAGCTCAGAGAAAAAAAATTTATTAATTGAGAAAATAAACTTGATATGGTTTGGCAATCAAAATGCGGGCATCAGAACAGATAGATCTATTGATGAACACACACAATGTCATATGAGAAAAAAAGTGTTCCTTTTTTCTTTATTTTAGGAAAAGGGGTAGATTCAATGAGGATCAATAGATATGGTTTCCATTGAATATTTTTGTAGATTCACCTAATGGATATATGTAGTTCAAACGTTGAATTAAATTGATTAGAATCAAATCTTATCATAATGTACGAATGATGAGCCAGTCTATTTATTACTATGATCTCAAAGGGATGTACTAATAGTATCAATAATACACTTTAAATTTAGAGATTACTGTTTTTCTTTGCATAACATGGCAATAGCGTATACCTGGTATTGTGGCAAGATTCCATAGTGATATCTTGATCCAATTAAGTGCTTTTAGTACTACCACCACAAAGAGGAGAGAATAAATCATGTCAGGAAATTAGGAATTGATGATGAACAAAAAAATACATAGCACAATCATGAATTGAAAAATGCTCATGCTTTATAATGCTTGATTATGTTTAAAAACAACTTCTATCAATCAATCTCCATGACCTGAAATCCAAAATCTACGCCTACTTGGCAATTTGACAATGACTAAGACTTCTCCACTAGCTTTTCAAATGTTACAATAGATATTAATTTGTGACATAAATCATCGTTAAGATATTAGTTTGTATACATCGATGCAGTCCTTGTTCCTGAACTCTTTTGTAAAATAAGATCCCTGAATGATATACCTTTTTTTTTTTTTTTTGTGTTAGTCCTCCACTAAACAGATCAATAAAAATACCTTGAGCCATTTTTGTGTCCTTGGAGTCGTCAAATGATGTATCGACCAAGCAGAGAGGGATAACTGAAAATGGGAACAAATAGAGTGAACGCTACGTGGATGGAGTTGCTTGAATTGCACGTATCCAACAAAAGAAGCGCAGCCAATACCTATATTTGTAAATACATTTTTCCCAAAAATTGAGTTGAGCTCCACTACGGAAGTGAAAAGGAAATATTGCCAAGATATCCAAACAGCCCACGCCATCAGTTTCCTTGGATGTAGTTAAGCCAGGGTAATTGCGAGCTAAAAACAAGCATATGTCTTTTGGGACGCAAGAACAAAAAAGTTAATTCAAGAAAATATGAGATAAGATGAGTCAGTGTGAAATCCTACCTAAATGGCCAGCTATAATAAGATGAGTCGGTGTGAAATCCTACCGAAATGGCCGGCGCCCATAAGGTCGAACATGACGTCAGAAGATGGGGCGCATGTTAAACGGCTGGCCAAGTACCAGATGGCCTCCTTATTTTGCGAAGGAGCAAAATAAGTAGCAAGGTTTAGGGCAGTGTCTCTAATATCAGGTCTGGCACCAGCTTTGTCTATTAATGCCTTTACCAACTTTAATCTTCCTCCCTTAGCAGCACAGTGAAGGGCTCTATTAGGATTGAGATCTTCACAAACCCGAGGGAATCGCTTGACCAGGTTCTCAACCAACTGATCTTGTGTGGCCATAATCGCAATATCAAGCATAGTAAAAGACTCATTTCCTATAGTCATAATTTTGGCCATCAATGCTGCATGATCTTTATTGAGGATTTTCTTGATAGTTTTCCAATCACCTCTCAGTGCGGCATCAAAGAGTGATCGATGGTTCTCATTCTCATTGACGACCGCTCTTGGTTGGACTGCAAAAATGGCAGATAAAAAATTCCTCAGCCTTTCGTAGTTTTTGATTTTCAGATCAAGTGTAATCATATCACTTTCTCAAAGTTTCGATAAAACATGGATGCAAGTGAAGAGGTGGTGGTTTACTCAACGGACCTCTTCACCTTCCTTACTCTTTGCAAGCAAAAAAGTATTTTTTATTTGGGTTGTCCGAATTGTTATTCAAGATACTATTCGGATTTTAAAAATAATGAAAAAATTATATTCAGCATGTTGATATATCCCATGTAACTTGATTATGAAATTTATATACTTGATATATATGTTCTCCCTCCAACTATTAGCTTGAGGTTTATGATTGAACTTTCTTACACGATATCAAAGATAGGGTTTGCACTAGTTAATTTGGCATGTGCATCCGCCCCATTGGTCAAATTACTTTCTCTAACAATTTGTTTACTGTGAAATAAAAATGTTTTGGATTAAATAAATCAGCACACGAAACATAAGATTTATGAAATATGAAAATTAAAAGTGTAAAGTGACAAACCTTTAGAATTTAATAGATTCCAGGCCTTTTGTTGCCGCCACCTCAAATAGTCTTCCACAGGACGTGCCATGTCTCCATAACTTCCTTCTTCGTTACCAAAAGAAAAATGAACATAAATAACCTTGAAAACATGACTCCTATCATGCTCATTCATTGCATGGAAGTTTATGTATTGAACTTAGATGAAATACTTTTAAATAAATAAAAATTTAAAGTTAAAAAATAGAGATCGTAAGTTTTTTTCGAGATAGGCATTGTATCATGAATTAGTTTTGTCGAAATACAAAGGGACTATGAAGGGTATTTTCATCGAAATGCAATTTACATCTAGATTAAATTACATTTTTTTTAGCCTGATACCAATAATCCATTTTAACTTTTTTTTTTTTTAAATTTGAAACATTTTAAATTTTAGGGAAAATTCCAAATATGAAGTATACTTATTTTCTAAAATAAAGGCCTAAAGTGGACCTTATTTCGAATAAAGGCTTGAGTAGCCATATTAGTCTCAAAGGACCTTAAGTGATTATAAATAACCTAATTCGTGAAACTCTTTGTTACCAAAAATTCAATGAATATAAATAACCTAATTTATTTTATTCTATATGCTTTAGATCATGTATACATTATCGATATCCGGCTCATTCATCACATGGAATTGTTTGCATGAAACTTAGATGATAAAATTTTAAGCAAAAAAAAAAAAAAAAGATCAACGTTGAACTTAGATCGTGAGTTTTCTCTCTTTTTTTTTTTTTTTTTTTTTTCAGATAGGTATCAAATTAGGAATTAGTTTTGTGGGACCTTCTAGTTTCCATATAGTGGATGAAATTCAAGTGACTTGGACTAACAAAAGTCAAAATCCATGAAACACAAGATTTATGAAAAACGAAAATTAAATGTTCAAAGTGAGAAATCTTTGTTTTGCAGCCATCTTGAGAAGCTTTATCAGTTGCCATGCCTTGTGAGCTCTCTTTTACGTGAACTTCTTTGTTACCATAAAGAGAAACGAATATAATCAACCTTAGAAAATTTAATTCCACTTCGTATGCTTTATATCATGCATACTAGCTCAATCATTGCATGAATTTTTTTTTTCATTGAACTTAGATGGTAAACTTTTAAACAAAAAAAAATAACGTTAAACTTAACAAAGATCACGACTTTCTTTTTGAGATAGAAATTGTATCATCAATTAGTGGGAGGGGCATTCTAGCTTTCATATAGTTTTGTAAGTTTTTGTCTCATTGCGATTGATCTTATTCATGATATTGTTAAGTAAATTATGAGCACATTCTTTTACTTTTCGGAAGTAAACAAAAAAAAAATTGGGCTTTCTCAATTATAATTCAAGATATTATCCAGATTTTAAAAATTGTAAAAAGGTTATATTTCAATTTATATGTCAGCACATGTATGCTCTGAGACTAGAAGTATTTGGGATTGAAAAAGTTAAGATGCTTGAAAATCAAGATTTATGAAAAACAAAAAATAAAAGTTCAAAGTGACAAACCTCTGGTTCTTTTGCAACTGTCTTGGCAAGCTTGATCAGTTGCCATGTCCTCTGAACTCAAGTCTATGCGAACCTCTGTGTTACCAAAAGAGAAATATACATAAATAACTTTAGAAAAATTAATTACATTTTGTATGCTTCAGTCTCAGTAGGTTGGGAAATCTCACTTTTTAGGCCCTATACCTTGGTTATAAGTCCAGTCCTCATACTGTTCTATGGTGACAATTTAAATCAATTCATTAAAATTACCGGGACAAAGAATTTTTCGTCCCCCAATAATTTGGATGTAGGCTCTTTTTCAAAAAGAAAATTTTTTCCAATGATTTAGTTGGACTTTCCAATTTATTTAGGAGTCATTTTCCGTTGGTCACACCAGAAAATTCTAAGCAATGTCTTTTAAGATACGTACTTGACTCCATCGCATGATTTTAGGTACCCTGGACTCAGGTTAAGAGCACAACTATAATTGTATGAGTTCCAGCTTAGTTGAATCGACATTTTTGCCTCTTGAGTCGGCTCATGTATTATTACACCATTTCTCTAAAAACAAAATCCACCAAGATATTTAGTGTACATACGGTTTACAAAAATGTTTTAATCACAATCGCTTCTTATTTCAACTTTCATTTTCTTGAAAAGATGTTTGGAGAGTGAAAAGTAAGAGCTTTCGATAGGAATGAAAGTTATAGAAACATGTTTGGTGTAGTTGTTTAAAGCAAACCTCGTAAAAATAATGTCAATTTTGGTCATTCTGAGTTTTAAAGTTCAGATGTCGAAAACACGAGAACCAAATTTCTATCAAACTTATTTTCATTGAAAACTTGTGGAAAGAAAGGAAATTGGAAAATTTTCTCGGACCAAACACGCCCTCAGGTTCAGCCCAAATTAACCCCCAAAAAAGCGACACTGATCCAATTTTTCCATCACTTTTTGGGATGAAATCAGAACAAAGAAAGGAAGGAACAGAACATACCTGGCGATGGTTTCGGAATCGAACTGTCTTGGATATCCATGGAGGTTTCCTTGTTGTGCGGCGAGCAGGAAAAACTCTAAAGCGGAGAAGTAATTTCAAGGGGTTGAAGTCGAAGTTGTTTTATGCTCCCATGTGTCTTCTCCTTTTATAATCGACCTGGGGATGGAGCCATAGTTCCAGCTGTCAAGACGATGTACCCTTCTCTTTCCCGAATGACGTTCACATTTCCAAATTTTATGACGTCAGAAATTTTATAGAAGTCCTATTTATTTATTTTTTTTCTTTTCTTCCACCGTTCCCTACTTTATAAACAACATATTTCCATATATTTTTGTTAAGTGCACCCGCCGTGTAAAAATTTCTTACTGTACATAAGCGGGTTTTATAGAATGACAAATAATGCGATTTTTATATTTAGCATGTATATTTATTCCATAAACAGGTTTGTGTTTCCATTCTGACATTGCTTGTATTAAAAAAGATTATTACATCAACAGCGTGCGTAATATAAACCCTGTTTCAATGGGCTTTTATCTTGTACAATGGTAGTATGAAATTTTCTTGACACAAGTAGATTTTAGGTAACCAAAACAATCAATTTTTACTTTTAATGTGTAACTTTATACGGTAAATAGATTTGTGTTTCCATCCTGAGATTGTATAGGCCAAAAACAAATGTACTTTTACAATGACGATATATGTAATATAGAATATTTGTATTTGCAGCCATTATAAACAACATGGGGAAATCATTCTCTTCAGCAATTTTTTCTTAACTTTCGTTTTTATTGTCAAAAAATCATTCTAACATCATTTGAGCTTGGATTGCGCTAAGTGTTATTCTCCCATAAGAAAGACATTGACATATTTAATTTTACCTTGTAAGGTGAGATTATTTTCATCCTCAATTAATAAAATCATCATATACTTTTAATTAATGTAAGTGTCCTAAAAATCTTAATATCATAATTTTTCTAAGAATAGAATGATTGAAATGGCTAAATAACCCGACTCACGGTGGACCTAGTTAACTAAACATGGAATTTATGCTCTTTTTTTTAAAAGTAAGGAAAATGGGAAGGACAAAAATTTTGGATGGAAAGTTAATCAATGAAATCAGCTCATTTTATATAATAAAGATGGAACATTTTTTCTGTGTCCTATGGGTTGAGTAACATCGACACGGACATGCAATATGCGGCATGACAAGTTTATACGTTATTTCTATAAAAAAAAAAAAGAGAATTTCGACACATTGGGACACGTTATATATTAAATGAATATTTTTATATATACTATTCAAATTCATAAATAAATAAATAAGCCTATAATAAATCTACACTAATAACATTAATAAATTTATTCATAAAAAATTGGAAAGACATTTTCTGACTTTAACAAAAGTTATTGATGAAACAAATGACTAACGAGATATTAAAGTTGAAATATATTTTGACTCACCTATTTATTTATTTTTTAGCCTTACCAACTCATTAATAAATTTATTTAGCATTTGGTAATAGTTGTTCGCTGAGGCTAAATGGGCCCCACTCATTTATTTCATCCTCTTTGCTTTCTTCCCCAACCCTACCGCCTAGCGCTTGTCACTTCCTAAAATTGGAATCACCTTGCACGAGTCTCCATTAGGGGTGAGCGTGGTTCCCGAGTAGAACTGGGAACCGGAGAACCGAACCGTAGGGTCTGGTTCGGTTCCCAGTTCTAAGGGGACCGGTTCCGGTTCCCGGTTCTATTTTTCTAGGAACCGGCGGTTCCCAGTTCCGGAACCGGCCAAGAAAAAACCCTAACCCCCCTTCCCACGTGATTTCATTTTCCCCCCTTTTGCCAATTCTTCCCCCCTTTCCTTTTCTTTTTCTCTCTCTCTCTCTTTCTTTTCTCCTCTTTTTCCTCCTCACGTCACTTCCTGCCTCCCCCAAACTTTTTTCTTTACTTCTCTTTCTCTCTCTTCTCTTTCCCCCTCTCTAGGTCGAAATCACCCCCTTCTTCTTCTTCTTCTTCTTCCATCCTCTCTTTTTGAGGGTTTCCTTTTTGGCTGAGGGAGAGAAGGACCAAGCAAGGGAGAGCGACAGAGAGAGGGAAAGCAAGGGGGTTCTAGTTTTTCCGTAGATTTTGGGTTGAGAGAGATGAGCTCGAGGGAGAGAGACCGAGAAGGAGAGTTCCGTGCGACTGAGGGAGAGCGGGAGAGGTTCAGCCGTGCATGGGCTCGATTAGAGAGTGAGATCGAGAGAGACCAAGGGAGTGAGAGAGAGAGAGAGTGAGTAGTCCGCTTCGTCTGTGTGAGAAAGAAGTAAGAGACTCGCCTCGCTAGAGGCCAGCCCACCGACCACTGCCCACCACAGCACCACGCCAGCCCAGGTAGGCCTTTCTTCATCTGTGCGTGCCTTGTTTTGGGCACGTGGGGTCTGAGTTCGTGGCTGTTCAGCTTATGTGAGCTCCAGCCTGTTATAGATAAAGCCAAATACTTGTTTTTAGGGGCTTTTTTGTCTTTTCTATTAGATTTCCTTTTAGGTTAAAAGTGGTACCTATATATTAGCGATGACAAAACCCTAGCCGTAAAGACGCTGAAAAAGGAAATAGAGAGGCAAGAAAAAGAGAGAAGAAAAAAGTGAGTTTTTTCTTGATGAGAGTTCTCAATCTCTTTGTACCTTGATCTTGAGAGAAGATCGTCGTTGTATTCCAACTTTTTCCAAAGTCTAGTGGATTCGTAGAGTGCCTCTGCGCGGAGACGTAGCCTAGGTTTGGGTGAACTTCAATAACAAATTTTCTGGCATGTTCATCTGATTCTGCTCTTTTATTACTATATTTTGTTTGATGAATTGTTTGTGAGCGTTATTTTTCTGGAATCGACGTGCGATTTCGTAACAATTGGTATCAGAGCCTGGGTTGGCTAATCGAAAACATTGAGGGTTTTCGGTGACATTCGATTGAAAGCAAACAAGATGGCAGAAGATAAAATAAGAATTGATAAGTTCAATGGAGATGATTTCGGATGGTGGAAACTACAAATAGAGGATTATCTTTATCAAAAAGATCTCTAAGCACCACTTGAGGGTTGGAAATCCGAGATGGCGGAAGTGGATCTGACAGCAAAAGCCAGATGGAAAATTCTTGATCAAAAGGCGTTAGGTGCGATTCGTCTAGGGTTGACGAAAAAGACAGGGTACCACATCGCGAAAGCAAAAACTGCAAAAGAAGCCATGGATATTCTAACAAATATTTTTGAGAAGCCATCCACATCAAATCAGGTATTTTTGCTGAAGAAACTGGTTAATATGAAGTTATCTGATAGAGGTTCGTGGACGAGAGCATATTAATAGTTTCACGCAGGTCACAGGTCAATTGGAATCCGCAGGCATAAATTTAGATATGAAGCTTCAAGCTTTATTATTTTTATGTTCTCTTCCAAAAAGCTGCAATACCGCAGTGCAGGGAATTTCGAGCACCATGAAGGATGATTTAACTCTTGATGATGTTGTGAGTAGTATCATGGATGAAGAGATGCGAAGGAAAGTCTCAGGTGGAGATAATTTTTCTGCATCTACATCTTCAACGGCACTTGCAGTGGAGAACCGTGGAAGAAGTAAAAGTAGAGGAAATTTAGCGGTCGTGGCAGATCACAATCAAGGGGTAAGAGACAGGTTGCAAAAGATGAGTGTTAGTTTTGTCACAAAACCGGACACCGAAGGTTTCAATGTGAAGCCTACAAAAAGAAGCAGCAAGATGAGAATCAAGGTGCTAATGTAGTTAGCGATAAATCTTTGCTAGATAACTTGTGTTTGTCTGCAGGGTTTGACTTGACAACAGATAAATGGTTTATTGATTCTGGCGCTTCTTTTCATTGCACCTCGCAAAGAGACATATTTGATGATTATGCCAGTGGAGATTTTGGACAAGTGGTTGTGGGAAACGGCCACATGTGTCCAATTGTTGGGAAAGGAACCGTGACTGTGAACATCTCAGGTGGAGGACGTTTAGTTTTGCGTGAAACTAGGCATATTCCGTAATTAAAGAAAAATCTGATTTCAACTAGTAAACTTGACCAAGAAGGTTTGGTAATAACCTTTGGCTGCGGAGAGTGAAAGATAACCTCAGGGATAAGAGTAGTAGCAAAGGGAAAGCGTACGGGTACACTTTACCTTCTCCAAGGAGACAATATCAGTGATATGGTTGCAACTACAATGGCTACAGGTAATTTATCTACTCTTTGGCATTATCGTTTGGGACATCTTGGTGAAAAAGGTGTAAAGCAATTACACTCGAGGAAATTACTTCTGGGTTTACAAAAAGTTGAGTTAGATTTTTGTGAGAGTTGCATTTATGGAAAACAGAAGGCTGTTAGTTTTCAATTGAATGGGCGACAAAATAAAGGCCAGAAGCTAGAGTTGGTTTATACTGATGTATGGGGACCTGCTCAAGAACTCTCTTATGGTGGTAAGAGATATTTTGTCACCTTCATTGATGATGCAACAAGAAAGACTTGGGTCTATGCTCTTAAAGAAAAATCAGAAGTATTTGGGATGTTCAGGATGTGGAAGACCATGGTAGAAAAATAAATAGGTTATCAGATTAAAGCTTTGAAATATGATAATGGTGGTGAATACACAAGTAAAGAATTTGCAAATTATTTGAGTCGAGAAGGCATACACGGGCTAAAGATTGTTCATAGAACTTCTCAAGAGAACGGTGTAGCTGAAAGAATGAACATGACTATTCTAGAACGTGCGAGATGCATGAGACTACACGCGGGTCTCCCGCTACACTTATGGGCTGCCACAGTTAATGTAGCTATTTATCTTATCAACAGAAGTTCATCTAGTGCGTTGGATGGAGAAATACCACAGGAGCGGTGGTCAGGTAAGAAGATTAATTATTCACATCTAAAAGTGTTTGGTTGTATTGCATATGCTTTGATTGACAGGGAGGATAGGAAAAAGCTTGATGCTAAGTCCTAGAAGTCCGTCTTTATCGGATACGGTGGCGATGGGTATGGTTATAGACTTTGGGATTATGAGAATAACAAAGTCATCCGCAGTCGCAATGTGGTATTCCATGAAGAAAAGATGTATAAGGATCGTCAGATAGAGACAGAGCATGAGAAGGTAGTACAACCAGAATATGTTGAATTAGACACAATGCCTGTGAAGATGTTTCCAGTAGATCAAAGTTCACCTGAAAGAGAGGTTCAAGATGAGCCTATTATCAGTGAAGAC
The DNA here is from genome assembly GCA_017140615.1 of Eucalyptus cladocalyx. Classification (NCBI taxonomy): domain Eukaryota; kingdom Viridiplantae; phylum Streptophyta; class Magnoliopsida; order Myrtales; family Myrtaceae; genus Eucalyptus; species Eucalyptus cladocalyx. The sequence continues at coordinate 41,447,187 of CM029518.1, forward strand.
GTAGTTCAAGAAGAACGCAGTGATTCGGAGCAAACAAATGACCCTGAAGTACCTGTCTTGAGAAGGTCTACACGTGTGAGAAAGCCAAAGGTAACTTTTGATCCATAAGCTAATACTGTTTTGAGCCATGTCTTATATACAGATTCGGGAGAACCGGAGACTTATGATGAGGCAAAGGCAAACACGTCTCACTTGCAGTGGGAGTGTGCTATGAAAGACGAGATGAGCTCGTTGCTTCAGAACAAAACTTGGGAGTTGTCCAAGTTGCCCACAGGTAAAAAAGCTTTATTAAACAAATGGGTGTACGGGGTTAAGAATGAAGCAGATGGTAGTATTAGATACAAGGCGAGACTTGTAGTTAAGGGCTTTTCTAAAAAAGAAGGGATCGACTACTCCGAGATATTTTCACATGTAGTGAAAATGACATCAATTAGAGTTCTGCTAAGTATAGTTGCAGTGGAGGATCTTTATCTTGAGCAGTTAGACGTAAAAACAGCGTTTTTACATGGTGACTTAGATGAAGAATTATACATGGCACAACCTAAAGGTTTTGAAGTCAAAGGTAAGGAGCACATGGTATGTCGCTTGAAGAAAAGCTTGTATGGCTTGAAACAAGCTCCGCGGCAATGGTACTTAAAATTTGATGGTTTCATGCAAAAAAAGGATTTGCACACTGTGAGTCTGATCACTGTGTTTATTTTCGCAAATATGATGATGGTGATATTGTGTATCTATCTTTATATGTGGATGACATGCTGGTGGCTAGTTTCAATATGAAGAGAATCGTAGAAGTGAAAAAGATGTTATCATCATAGTTTGCTATGAAAGACTTGGGAGAGGCCAAGAATATTTTAGGCATGAAAATCATCAGAGACAGGAAAAATAAGAAATTATGGTTGTCGTAGGAAGACTATGTGAACAAGGTGTTAAAGAGATTTAACATGAACAAGGCAAAACCGGTTGCAACTCCTCTAGTGAGTCACTTCAAACTTTCCAAGGATATGTGTCCAAGCACTCAGGCTTTGAAAGATGAGATGGCGGTAGTTCCATATGCATATGCAGTGGGGAGTTTGATGTATGCCATGGTGAGCACGAGACCAGACATGGCACAAGCAGTGGGAGTTGTGAGTCGATATATGCAGAACCCAGGTAGAGAGCATTGGAATGCAGTTAAATGGATATTGAGATATCTAGCAGGTACTTCCAATTACTCACTTTGTTATGGTGGTACATCTCTAGAGTTGCAGGGTTATGTAGATGTAGATCATTCGGGTGATCGAGATAGTGGTAAGAGTATCCTTTGGATATGTCTTTACGTTGCGGTACGGTAGTGAGTTGGGTATCTCAACTACAAAAAGTAGTGGCTTTATCGACAACAGAGGCAGAATATGTAGCAATTACAGAAGCCTCCAAGGAAATCATGTGGTTACAAGATTATATGGAGGAGTTACATCGAAAATAGCCAGTCGGTACACTGTGGAGTGATAGTCAAAGTGCAGTGCATTTAGCAAAGAATGCAACTTATCACTCAAGGACTAGACATATCAAGAAGCGTTATCACTTTATCATGTCAGCATTGAAAGATAATGAATTAAAGCTACAAAAGATTGATGGCTCGAAAAATCCAGCTGACATGATGACCAAGGTAGTAGACAGAGAGAAGCATATTTTCTGTACTACTACCATTGGTATTACTCAATGTTGATTGATAAGGAGTATCGCAGAGGCACAAGTTTTTCAACTACTATTTTTTGAAGAAGATGGATACAAAGTTGCTTGGTGTTTGGGTATATTTGTCTTCAAGTGGGAGATTGTTATAGATAAAGCCAAATATTTGTTTTTAGGGGCTTTTTTTTTGTCTTTTCTATTAGATTTCCTTTTAGGTTAAAAGTGGTACCTATATATTAGCGATGGCAAAACCCTAGCCGTAAGGACGCTGAAAAAGGAAATAGAGAGGCAAGAAAAAGAGAGAAGAAAAAAGTGAGTTTTTTCTTGATGAGAGTTCTCAATCTCTTTGTACCCTGATCTTGAGAGAAGATCGTCGTTGTATTCCAACTTTTTCCAAAGTCTAGTGGATTCGCAGAGTGCCTTTGCGCGGAGAAGTAGCCCAAGTTTGGGTGAACTTCGATAACAAATTTTCTGGCGTGTTCATTTTATTCTGCTATTTTATTACTATATTCTATTTGGTGAATTGTTTGCGAGCGTTATTTTTCTGGAATCGACGTGCGATTTCGTAACACAGCCCTGCCGGTTCTTCGTTGACGCTGATGCGCATTCTAGTACGCTTGTTGTGTGTGCTAGTATGCCTATAAAGAGTCTTCGTTCGGACTTAAGTAGGGGTGAGCACCCGGGAATCGGAGAACCGAACCGGACCCTCCCATTCTCTGCCTCTACCCGTCGCTAACGCCGCTCACCCTCGACACCGCCGCCGGACGCCATTCGCCCTTGACACCCCTGCTGGACGCCAGTCGCCCCGCGCTCGTCTTGCCCTTGCCTCCTGCTCCCTCGACGCCGTCACCCCTCGCTTGCCTCGCTGCTTAGCTGCTTGCCGTCGACGCCGCCAGTGGACGCCGCTCGTCCTCTTGGTGGCACCTTCGTGCACATATAATCTTCTTAACGCAACAGTATAGACCTTGATGAATGACAGGAAAATGTAAGGTTAGATATCAGTATCTAATCCACTGCACATTATGGAATTCCCACTATCATATGTCACTCTTGTAGCATTGCTTCTTTAATTGGCTTGTTAACAACTTGCTACATGATTGATAACTCTTGTTGCCGCTAACTATCGTCTAAATTGCCCTCTGTGCATAAAGCTTTTGCTGGAATTTGGAACTTGAATTGAGTTATGGAGTCTATCGGATGCTAAAGAGCTATTTGTAACCTTGGTAGGTCATTGTTGGTGGGGTGCCTGAAGGCACATTCTAAGCACCTCTCCAAGACAAGGAAGTTGAGTGAAGTCTAATGGTATTACAAATGACAAGAAATTTGAACATTAAGGGAATAAAAAAAAAAAAACCACTTCTTTACATTTCCAAAGGACATTTATTGTAGCTTAATAAGCGCTTCAAATGCATTGGCTAGCATTTCTAAAAGCTAGTAAGAAACCTTCAAAACAATACCTCTAGTACCAAAATCTTCCGATGCACCATTAACAGTGATTTAGACCTAGCGAGCAGTAACCAGCTAGGGGGTTATGAATTAATAATAGCATTACCAAGTCATTTTGGGGGCACAAATGTGGTCGTCCAGGACCTCTCTTTTGAGGAAACCTGCCACTATTGATTTTGCTACATAATAAATATTGCCTGGTCATTGTCCTGTCATGTAAATACACAGAGTAGTGATCGTGGTGCTCAAATTGCACCATGTGACATCAAATTTAATTGTCTATTTTTCTTTGAATTGGGGATCAATTGATCTTCATCGTCTTCTACTTGCAAGTTGCAGCTTTTGACTTCGAATGATCTCACGAAACTGATATTGCCTGTATGCATCCACCAAAACATCTGGGCAAACAAGGTGCTCATAGACCAGCGATGACAATCCGATGCTCGATGACTCCGGTTTCCACAGGCTCCTCATATAGACGTTGTGTTCTCATTGCTCAAAGCTAGCGCTGTCGTGGCAACCTAAAGTCAGAGTAAATGTCCATGAGGCCGGTTCATGGAGAAGAGCGAAGTCTTGGCGTTTGGAGTGATCGTTCTCCAAATGCTGTCAAGGAAGCAGAAAGTAGATCACTCCAAGCGTCTGGCGAAGGGAAAAGTGCAGCAACTTTAGCAGCTTGCCGAACTTTGGCTGAAGAACTCACAGAATCACGATTTCCAACTCCTAGAATATTGGCATTTAAGGTTTCTCCTCCTTCACACTTTTAATGTTTAATTTGTCTAATGTTATTCACGTGATAAGATGCTCATATTGGTTTTCCTGTTCAACAGGAGGGAAGCTGTACATAGTGAATGAGAAGAATGATTCTGAATCAAAGGTGAGTTTTTTTTTGTGCTTTTAACTCTTTTACACACTCAAAATGTTTATTTTCTGCGTGTGTTATAGTAATTGAGTTTAGTGATCTACTAGCCAACTCATTGGTTGCTACTAGCTCATATTATCATCAGTCATAGATGTCTTAAAAGTCATCAATGTGACAACTCGCTTACATGTATAAACATGTTGCATCAGATGTCCCTGAATGGCCAATAGAAAATGTCAATTTTGGGATGGTAGATTGATTAATTTTAAGCTGTGTTCTTGTTGTCTAAATACTTACTATTACATCAGCAAAATTTTTTTCTGGCAAAAAAAGAATTAACCAGTGAAGCTTTTGTTATACGTCAAATATGTACAGTTGATAGAGAATAGAGAGAGTCCTCATTGGTTCAGCAAAATCATTAGTGGAGAAGCCAACTGCCTACTCACAGTACATTTACCATAATTTTTCATTGCGGTTCAGAGAAAATCTTGTACTTCAATCTCTTTTTAGCTTTCTCATATCCTAATATGTCTGCTGCAATAATGCCTCGAGCTGTTCTTTTCGTGTGAAATCAGAAATGGCTGCAAATAGTTTATAGTTATGATGACAATTAATATCTTTTACTTCAGCAAGAGATCAGTCTTCGAGGTTTAAGATGACATGTTTATGGTTTTGCTGTAATTTGGATTAAAAATGTTTTGATAGGGTTCAAAGTCTGTATCCATATTGGACGGTCTAATTTCCGGTAACACTGAGAAAATTCCTCCATCACCAATTATCAAGCAACTGGCTGTGGCTGTAGAGTAAGTCTTTATTATCTACAAGATAGCCATTATAACTTTTAGCTCTATATATTTCTTCTATCACTTAGACATCTTTGGAAACTTTTCCCAGGAATGGGAAGAAATTTAGCTCAATGAAAGATTTTATGGCAACAAACAAAGGTTCTTCTCCTATCAAGGAAAGGGCAGGACTAAGTCTCTTTGCTGTGAGGTCACTTGTGCTTTGTGAAAATGAAGATAACATATCCGAGTTTCCAGATGAAGTGAAGCTCTATTCTTTGATTAGTTTGTTGTTTGATGCAGGTAAATCAATAATCAGATTATCACATTTACTAGTTCATGAAATAATACTCATCCATTATAAAAAAAAAAAAAATTATCGGTTCTTTTTTAAAATTATCCTATGATGATCTTTCACTTCTGTTGTAATATCTGCAAGACATTTGCAGGGGGAAAGTTTCTCAAAAGAAAGATTAGTTCTGGTTTAGAAACCACTGCTGCAACATTGCCGAGAGATATTCATGTAGCTCCACTTGAAAGCTTTGTTACTAAAGCCGCTGAAGTCATTGGAAGTTGTAAAACAATGAGGGATATGGCTTTATTTTGGTGCAGGGTTGTTGCTAAGGTAAGGGACTTTGTGAAGTGAATAGCTGGACTTTGCAAAAGAGAAATGGTTCACATGTTAGAATATTAAACGCTTATGAGTATTATAGATTGTGTTCGTGTTATAATTTCTTTGATGAATGACAAGTTTGTTTATTATTGCTGCATTCATTTCCATTTTTTTAAACTAAAAAATGAAAAAAAACAAAAAGAAAAAATGACCTGTTGGAACCTGAAATCGACCCCGGAACCTGTGACAAGGTAGGTTCCAGGTTCTTGGTTTTGACAGGTAGGTTCCAGGTTCCAAAAAATGAGGAACATGTACCCGAGGATAGGTTCCAAGTTCCAAGCGGAACCTATAAGGAACCGGGAACCGCTCACCCCTAGTCTCCATCCTCCTCTCCCTTCAAAAAAGAAAAGAAAAGAAAAATCACAAATTCTTTTCACCCTTAGCCTCTCGTTTCTTTCCCAGCAGTAAGTTAGGCATCCCATCAATAATTATGACACCAGCTGTCCAATTGAATTGTTAACATTTATACTTGGACAATCACTATCGAATTTACCAAATTGGATGCCCACAATAAAATATCCCTACCTTCATCTCGTCCCATCAATAATTGGGACACTCACTGTCCAACTGTATTGTTAACACTAATACATGGACCATAGTAATGAATTTAATGGCTTGGAAGCACGGGATAAAAAATCGATATGAAAAATCTTCAAAGAAGAGCTTAAGTCTAAACTCATCAATTAAAAAAAACATATTTAATTAGATCTATCTTCACTCAAAAATTTAAGTGAATGAGTTTTGTGTCAGCTTGGATATATTAACAGCTCTACACTATATCAATTCTCCGATGTGGGATTTTTTTAACACAACTCACTTACACATGCTTCCTAACAATCTCCTCATCATGCATATGGGAACTTAGTGTTTTTAGGTCTACTTCCTCTTAATCCAAGTATTCTTTTACATCAAGATATCTCATCTTGATTAGATTGGAGGCCCATTAATTTATCATCCGCTTTGATACCTATTGGGAATAACGGATCCCCGAAAATCGGATTCGACACTAAATCGAACTCCTAAATCAATGCGGAAGCGAAGCCCAGAAAAATCACGTGTCACCGATCCTAAAGCACACCACGGATTCGAGCATACCTTGTTAGCCACAGATTAAACACCAATGCCGAAGATCGAGGAAGAAATTCTGATCCGATGATGCCAATTTGCCTTGAAGGGAAGACGGTGTCGCCGTAAGCGTTTTTCTTCTTTTTCTTGGAGAGAGAGAGGGAGAGGAACGTATGTACGTTCTTATGCCAAAGGGTGCCTTCTCCCTGTCTCTCTTCCCTTTATATACGTTCCTCCAAAAAGGAATCGTACCCCTTCATCCATGGGCCCTAATCTAGTGGGCCGGGCTTTTAGGCCCAACATGGGCGGACGGGCCAACTCAGGCCCATCAATAAATAAAAAATCCATCATCTCCCACTCGCACATGGTGGTCCAAAACCAACATGGGCGGACATTCCTTACTTAGCTCCATCAGAGAAAAATCCATCATAGACTCTCACTTAACATGGTGGGCCGAACAGAATCCTCTTTTCCTCTCTTCAACATTCATACCGGTGAATAATCCGTGCGACCATAATACTTTGAGAGCTCGTTGCTATACATCTGTTAGGAATATATAGCAGCTCATAATGGACATCACATCTTGAGTAGATTTAGTATGCAGTACCCTAGATCGATCGATCATATTTATATCTCTCTTGATCTCTTTTAAACAATGATATATATATATATATATATATATATATATATATATATATATATATTGTATTCACAATTATGATTATCACAAAGACAGTCATAATTGGTTAACCGGTGAATACAAAACTACAATGTGATTCTCCAAATTCGATCTTCCTCTTTCCTTCAAACTCTCAATTTCAGTTCAGCTTGCTTTTCTAGAAATGTCCCATTAGATCGAATCAAACTCATGACCATTGGCAACATCCTAAGATAGCAAACACTAAATAGAAATATTGAGAATAAGTAAGAGTCATGAGGGGACGAAAATTGAGGAACTCTTTTCCTCAAGAGTCTCACACGACATAAAAGTTGAGATCAAACTTTTGTCACTTTTATTGGTCGTCTCATGCATACGTAGTATGAAATATGTATTACGGTATTAACTCCTTTCCCATGGAGCGTGTGTCTACACCTTTCAATACCGTACAGATGATAGTTCAGACATACCCAATGTCTAACTTGAGTTCACGTATCTACTCATTCACAAAATTCATCAGAACTTACATCTGGCATCTTAGACAGATAAAGTAAAATATGTTGGGTATTTTACTTTCGGACATAGTATGTATTATGTTCTCATCTTAACACTTAGTTAAGGCGACATACATGTTTTAAGCTTGAGCTCTCAATTATCACCTAGATAATAAGCTTAAAAACAGTCTCATTTCTATTTATCACACAGTAAATAGAGGCGATTATCCGTGTGAGTGGGCTAATCTTATATCTGTCCGACATACTTTCTCAAAATAAAGTAATGCACTAATCATTAAGATGCATAAAGATCAAACAAAGATTCATAGGCATTAATGATGAAAACACAAATTCATCAAATGTGAACACTTAGGGAAATTACAATATTCAGTACATTAGCCTCTACGCAATTCTAGAGATTTCATATAGTCACAAAACACATCTCTAGGTATTGGCTTTGTCATAGGATCTACTACCATTCTATGTGTAGTATGTACTCTAAGTTCACATCTTTTCGTGCAACCATATCCTTAACAAAGTTATGCTTGGTATCTATATGTTTGGTCTTACCATGATATTTTGGATCTTTGGTGTACGCTTTTGCTGCTTGGCTATCACAGTTAACCAACAATGAATCTGCAGCACTTCCAATAACACCTAAATGATCCAAAAATCTCTTAAGCCAAACACCTTCTTATACTGTTGCTGATAATGCCACGAACTCAATTTACATCGTGGACAAGGCTATACACTTTTGTTTCTTACTGCTCCAACATATGGTGCCATTATTCGGTAAGAAAACAAATCCAGAGGTAGATTTCCTTTCATTTAAATCTCCTCTCCAATCAGCATAAGAATAGCCTTTGAGTTGCAGATCCTTTCCTTAATAACTCAGCGTATAATCAGCAGTCCCCTTTAGATACCTCAGTATTCTCTTAACGGCTTTCCATTGTGCTGGACCTGGATTGGATTGGTATCTACTCACCATTCCAACTGTAAAACATACGCCAAGTCTTGTACACATCATAGCGTACATCAAGCTCCCAACAACACTAGCATAAGGAACATATTTCGTTTGTTCATTCTCTTGTGGAGTTCTTGGACACAGACTATGGCTCAATCCTTCACCTTTTTGCAATAGGAGTGTCTATGGGTTTATAATCTTGCATACGAAATCATTCAAGAATCTTATTTATATATGATTCTTGCGAAAGAGACAACGATCTCTTCAAAACGATCTCTTGAAATCTTAACTCCAAGAGTGTATGCAGCCTTACCCATATCCTTCATCTCAAAGTTGGAAGACAACCAACTCTTGACAGTATTAACAAACTCCATATTGCTTTTGGCAATTAGTATATCATCAACATATAATGATATGATCACAAATTGATCCTTGGATCTTTTGATATATACCATTGTCTCGATGACTGCTTACGGCCATATATCGACCTCAAAAATCGATATACCTTTTCTTCTTGGCCTTTCATTATGAAACCAGCAGGTTGTTCCATATATTTCTTCCTCTAATTCTTCATTGAGGAAAGCAGTCTTTACATCCATTTGATGTAACTCAAGATCCATACTTGCCATTATTGTCAGAATAATGCGAATCAAGGTAAATCTCACTACAGGAGAAAATGTATCTTCATAATCAATTTCTTCTTGTTGATTATACCCCTTCGCCACAAGGCGAGCCTTATGCCTTTCTATCGAGCCATCAGCATTTCCCTTTATTTTGAAAACCCACTTGTTCCCAATAGCTTTGTGTCCTTTTGGAAGATTAACAAGTTCCCATACTTGATTTGATTTCATTGACTCCATTTCCTCTTTTATTGCATGAATCCATTTTTCCTTATTAGGGCAATTCAGAGCCTCATTAATATTTCTTGGCTCATCCTCATCTTGTGGAGCAACAATAAAAGTTTCCCTTTCAATGTCAAAACATCGACGGGGAATACTTTGGCGACTTGTTCACCGTATGGGAGATTGTACACTTAGCACATCATTCCCCATTATGCTCCCACTTGGATTAGGTAATGATGATGTCGTCACATCAGGTGGTTGCAATTGAGAATGAGTTGAATTCAATTCATCACATCTCATATTACTCCAACTTGGACGAACTCCACTGACATCATTATCTTGATCCAATGTTTCAAATATGGAGTAATTTTCCCCTATTTCGCCCCTCTTAGGAAATTCATCCACTAAGGATGTGACATCCTGTGATTCAAATTCAGTTATACTCCCACTTTCCTGCTCACCTATGAACACATACCCTTTTGAGTGTTCGCAGTATCTCATGAAAATACTCTCATTTTCTTTGGGACACAATTTCCCAAACTTGTGAGATGACTCATGAATATAGGCAGCACAACCCCATGGCTTAAGAAAACTTAAGTCCGGTTTTCTAACTGTCCATAACTCACATGAAGTGGAAATAACTAATTTGGAAGGCATCCGGTTAAGTATATTGGCAGCAGTTAACAACGCATCACTCCAAAAAGTGATAGATAAGTTAGCATGCGCCATCTTAGACCTAACCATTCTAGTATGGTTCTATTTATTCTCTTTGCAACACCATTTTGTTGAGGAGTATATGGAATAGACAACTATCTTTCTATTCCTTTTTCATCACATAATTTTCTGAATTTATCAGATAAATATTCTCAACCTCGATCGGATCTAAATACCTTTATTTTCTTGTCTAATTGATTTTTTCCGGGTTCATAAACCTTCGAAACAACTTATGCTTTAGATTTATGAGAAATCAAATAGACATATCCGACTCGAGTATAATCATTTATAAAAAAAAAGTGATGAAATAAACAGCCCATTGCCTTCCTCTCACATTCATTGAACCACAGACGTCCAAATGGATTAAATGCAAAGGAAAATCAGCTCTTTTACCTTTTCCAAGTGGTTTCCTTGTCATTTTCCCTACTAGGCAATGCTCACATATGGACAAATCAACTTTTTCAATATTTCCCAACAAACCCTCTTTGGCTAGTCTATTCATATGTTATTGGCCGATATGACCAAGTCTAGCATGCCACCATATTCACATTATTATTATATAAGGTAGAAGACGTGAAACAAGGGAATAACATATTGACATCACTACAGTCAACATTTAGTACAATAAAACCATCCAGAAAGTGACCACAACCATAGTAGTTTGTATCCAAATACAAATCTACACATTTATTATGGAAGTTCATATAAAAACCAAGCTTGACCAACACAAAAAACAGACACTAAATTTCGACGAATCTCCGGAGCATATAGAACATCATGTAGGAACAAGGTGCGTTCACCACGCATGTTCAATTGGCAGGTGCCAATCCCTTTAATTTCATCTTTGGAGTTATTTCCTACATAGATCCATTTAGTTCCAGTTGGTACTCGCCGGAATTCCACGAAGGATCCTCTATCCTTTGCTACATGGTCTGTCGCTCTTGAATCTACAGTCCACAAAGGATTGGATTCAGCCAATAATTCAGAACTTGACACATAAGCAAAGTTCTCAAATGTACAAGAGGTATTGACTTTTTTGACTCACAACAGTTGCAAGCATAGTGACATTTCTTGTCACAATTGTAACACCTCACCCTTGATATTTTCTTCACTTGTGGACGTTTTCCTCTCTTGTGTTGATTAACTCTTGATTTCTTGCAATAAGGACTTGATCATTTGCAATCCCACATATTGAACGAATCAATACGCTTGTGTTTAGAGCTCAAAGCCCTTTCTGAGCTAGAATCAGCATTGCAAATGTCTATTTTCGGCTCAAATACCGTTAGGCGGTCCTCTACTAGCTCAAGGTGGCGCATGGCATCCTTAAGATCTTCCATAACATGGTCAAGAGCTTCTAGTGCTTCTTACTTTTCCAGCACATATTGAATCTTCATATTCAATATTTCACAATTGTTACCGTTCATATCAGCAATCACGTTCTTAGTTGCTGAAACCATCGATCTGAACACATCAGACATATATGCACGAATAATTAATGCCTATCATTTATGCATCTACTTTTGCATAGACCCATCATATCAATGAATAATTTCAAGTAAGGTTTCAGAATCAAAAGGTCACTATGTTTCCAATCATCCTCCAAAAATCCTAACTTAAAATTATCATTAATATAATTGTCTTATGCAAAATCAATTCTATGAAGCTACAAAAGCTTTTAAAACTATCCACAGCTAATTACCCACAGTAACCAGCAATAACAAAAAGCAACAATATCTAACATCCAATAGAATAATAATGCTTTCATCTAATACAACTATACATTACACTAAGCAATATATACAGAGAAAAATATCAACATGGAAAGAGATATTTACACCCATAAAACATCTCATAATTAATCTAGGAAATTAATGAGAATGTCCCTTCTAATCTATCAATCAAAACATCTGAGAAAACTGAAGGCACATTTGCCAACCATGGAAAAAACTTTTGGAGAGCTTTCATGTCGCCACCAAGGCGCATTTACACTAAGCCATGTGGCGCTCAATCTAAGGGTTGAAGTTTTGGCCAACTCAATCCTATAGTACTCTCTTACAAAAGCTTCCACTAGCCTCCTATAACCCGGGACCACGTTGACCTCCCATAGCCGATCTAACATTGCTTACCATTCAGGTGGAAGGGTGTTCATCAAAGTCGGCACCTTCTCAAAATCCGGCATAAGATAACCATTACTGATGATTTATTGTATCATCTGATTGACCTTGACCACATGTGATACTAAATCACCGTTATGCCACCGATAATTAGCTAAATCTAACATCAGCCCTTTAAGTCTTGCATTTCCCTCGTCTGTTCTCGGGATTGCAGGTATCTGTGCATAACGCATCATAGTTCTTGCAACAAATGCAGAACTAAAAATGGATTACTCATAATCCATAATTTACATTAGGGAAAATACACAATTTTCCAAAATTCATGCAACAAATGCATAATAAATAATTGATTATATATAAACCACATAGGCATACATGAAAAAGAAACAAATTCCTTTTTTTTTTTTTCGATCAACGGTCAACAGTCAACGGTCAAAGTTAACGGTCGTTGGTCAGCGGTCAATGGCCAATGGTCAGGTCGTCGGTCAACGGTCAATGGTCAGGTCGTCGGACGTCGGACCGGTCGAACCAGACAGACCGGTCGCGCCGGTCGGGCCGATTCGAGCGAACCGACCGCACGTGCCGCGTGCGTGCACGGGCTGACGTCACGCAGATGTCAGCCGGCACGTGCCGCATGCATGCCAGCGTCCGGCCGGGTCGGGTCGGGTACCGGCCGGCCAACGGTCGTCGGCGATGACGTCATCCCGGCGGTTACCGTGACGTTACGGTGACATTAGCACGCGTCAGTCCGCCGACCGGCGCGTGCCGGTTCGCCGACCGCCGGCGCGCACGTTGCCGGTTCGCCACCGACGCGTGTGGCGCACGCGCTGGCGAAGCCAGCGCTTCCGGGCGCGTCGCGCCCACGCGCAGCGGCTTCTGGCCGCGCGTGTGGGCGCGTGCGGCGTCTCCCGGCGGCGTGCGACATGTCGCCGGACTCGTTTCGACGTCGCCTTTCTCCCCGTTTGTTCAGAAAACGATTTCGACTTACGAAAACTCAAAAAAATAGCCGAACAACGCTCGGGTGTCGGGATTTCTCGCCCTAATCCGTACGGCCGTATTTCTTTCGCGAAAAATCAATCAAAAACATCAAAACAGATCGGGAAAACGCGAACTAGGGCTCTGATACCAATGTTGGGAATAATGGATCCTCAAAAACCGGATTCGACACTAAATCGAACCCCTAAATCAATGCGGAAGCGAAGCCCAGAAAAATCACGTATCACTGATCCTAAAGCACACCACGGATTCGAGCGTACCTTGTTAGCCACAGATTAAACACCAATGCCGAAGATCGAGGAAGAAATTCTGATCCGATGATGCCAATTTGCCTTGAAGGGAAGACGGTGTCGCCGTAAGCGTTTTTCTTCTTTTTCTTGGAGAGAGAGAGGGAGAGGAACGTACGTACGTTCTTATGCCAAAGGGTGACTTCTCCCTGTCTCTCTTCCCTTTATATACGTTCCTCCAAAAAGGAATTGTACCCCTTCATCCATGGGCCCTAATCTAGTGGGCCGGGCTTTTAGGCCCAACATGGGCCGACGGGCCAACTTAGGCCCATCAATAAATAAAAAATCCATCAATACCATTTATTGAGAGTGTGTAGTAGAAGTTCAATACCTTCACCAAATGAGATAACCAAGAGAGAGCTCAAGTTCGAGTCCATCAACATATCTAATTAAACTCAAGTTAATAAATTATGAACCAACTAAAAGATATTTTAACTATTTTACACCACACTAATTTTCTAGTATAAGAATTATTTAACACAACTCACTCACACTAACATCCTAACATGAACTTAATTCATAAGACTCAATTGATAGAATGCCCAGTAAGCTCATCGATTAGGCATGACAATGCAAATGACCCGCACAGCCCATCCATGGAACGTCCAGTGTGGTCAATGATCTCGAGTTTCCAATGGGCAGAGTTTAAATGAAGCACATGACACGTGGTGATGATTAAGTGATGCAAAGCGTGCACAATTCACGGCGGAGTCAAATAGGATCTAAAACCTTAACATTAAACTTAACGAAAGTCACAAGTTCTTTTCAAAATAGATATTGTAGAATTAGTTTTATGAGACCTTCTAATTTTCATATTTTGGACCATATGTTTATCAAAGAGGTTTTATTTCTCGTTGCCATAGATCTTATCCATTTTGCATATCTTGGACCTCCTGTCATGAGTTGTTTTCAAATTAGATATTGTATCGTGAATTAGGTATGTATATATATGTATATATATGTATTATATGACCATCAATGGACATAGAAGAAAACGCATGATGGTTGACAATAAAATAAACAAATGCCACGTATCCAGTTGTTAAAATACGATGACGCACGATTGGTAGCCGCTTGTATGAACACTGACAAGAATTTCTCATTAATGAAGCTTTAAATATTACTAAAAGAGCCAAGATGGTTAGCATCGAAGACGCATGTTGTGGAAAACAATAGTTGCCGTTCAGAGGCCTAGTCATGGAATAGTCATCAATAATTGCAAAATTCTCAAAACACGATGAAGACGATTATGTAAAGCATGGGCGGAATGGGTCTATGAGAATAAAAGAGCATGGGCAGAGTCAATGGCGGTTACTAGAGAAGATGCAATTACTGAGTGGTTATTACATTTTCATCATAAATACCACCAATTATCCAGCTAGAAAGCCCCGGACAAATCAATCTAAATATTATCTTTTTATCTTATTTTTCCTATACTGCACTTTAATTTCTTTGTCATAACTTTCAGATTCCCATCGTTGATTAGATTATGGTGTGTTTCTTTATCATAATACCTCATTGTTGACTAAATTTCAATGTTGTATCTTACCATCATTAACTTGTGCCGTCGATTAAATTTCAACATAGTTTGAGATTGATCTTGTAACTTTTGGACCTTATCGTTGATTAAATTCTAACTTGGTCAAAAATTGTACAGTATTATTTAAAGGCGCGAGATTCCTCATTGCATAAGATATCTTCTGTCCGGATTTGGTGTAGAACCATTGTCCGTTTTAATAGGAGAACAATATTTCATTGTGAAAGTAATTATGGTGAAATGATACCAAAAATAGTTTTTCTTCAAACAAACGAATTGTTGGCCTCCTTAAAATTAGTTCATTCCCTCGAAATATACAAGTACCTCCCTTAAAATTAGGGAAATTCCAAATATGGGCCTGAAGTGTCATTATTTTATCAAATAAAGGCTTGAAGTGAAACTTGTTCCAAATTAGAGCCTAAAGTGTTCTCATTTTCTTATATAAGGGCTTGAAATAGTTATAGCAATTTCAAATAAGAGCTTACTCTCTCTAGCTTGTCAGCTAGCATAATATTCTAGCCGATCATAAGTATTTCGATCTAAACATATTTTTAATTTACATTTTAATTAAATTACGTTAAAATAAAAATAAAAAAGATAAACATTTTTATTTCAAAAGAGTAAACATATAGGCGGTTGGGCCCATCATTGATGGGGTAACAACAATAGCCGACGAGGTTGCTTGGTGACCCTCGCCAAAGATGGGAGAGGGAGGCAACCCCCGCCTAGGCATCAACCACCCCACCGGTGATGAGGCAGCAACCACAAGTGAGAGAGAGCCCTCTCATCCATGTGTGTTTTCTTTTTTAAGTTTTAGTTTTTTTATTTAATTTTTATGGAAAAAATAGAAAAAAATAAAAATTTAAAAGAAAAATTGCTCTTCATAGAAGGGTAACTTCATGCTTTTATTTGAGACGATATGGCTATTACATGCTCTTATTTAAAACAAGATTAAGTTTAAACCCTTATTTAGGAAAATGATAGCAATTCGAACCCATATTTAAAATAACTACTTCAAATCTTTATTTGAAAATATAAAGGTATTTCAGGTTTTTATTATTTTTGAAATTAACAGAGAATTTTATTTTGGTGGGGTTCTCGTGCAAAAGCTGGTGCGGTTTCCATCTTTCGTTTTCAATGACTTGCAACGTTTTGGACTTTCGGATTTTCATGTAAAACCAAAAAAATATAAAAAAGAAACAGAGAGAAAAATTGGTTTCGTGGGCAGCGTGATTCACCATTTCTTGGAAACGAGTAGGATTGATGAAGCAATGAAAGGACTCGTACTGGTTAAATAGCGACGGAGCGAGCACGTGCATGTGATGTTCCTTCCCTTCCAACTGCAGGACAAACGTGCAACGGCTATGAAGATGATTGATTTTTTTTCCTCAAAAGACAAAGTCAATGCGGTCCTTTTGAAAATATGTTTCGCCTTTTGCACTTCATTTATTTCATAAAAAATGAATAATTTAAACTTATTTTTAAAAAATTATCGTTTTATGGATGATGAAAATATTTTTATTTATTTATTTTTATAAGCAATAGAAACAATCATTTTTTTTAGAAAATTGAATTATAAATTATTTATTTTTCACAAGATAAACGAAACCTTAATATTATTTTCCCAGCAATATATTTGAAGCATTAACTTCTCTTTTTTCAAGAGGGGTGCTATTTCTGCCCTACTAAGTCAACTCCATTTTTATTTTAAAAAAACTAAATTTCCCTTAATCATTTAATTGCTATTTAAAGTGATGACCTCATCTTCTTTTTATTTATTTAGTTCTATTTCTATTTGAGATCTGATTGTCATAATTAAGCACTTCACATGTTTCATGTTGTTTATTGTAAGCATCCCACTAATATTAAAGGCACTACGTTTCCTTTTTTATATTTAGATTTTACTTCCATAAAAATAAGTTTTGTCGAAAAAAGAAAGTTCCAAAAAATATGTATCAAGTTTCTTAATTTACTACATTAAATAATTTGTCTTTTTTTTTCTCTACTATTGGTGAGATATCTTTACACAAATAATGTAAAGAAGTTATAGGAATATTTAGGAATACACTAAAAACATTGACGTAAAAAAATTATCTATAATGAGGAATTTCAATATTTTGTCGATGCACTTCATTGATGATATTAATTTTTGTCAATCCAAAATGCATTTTTAAAAAAAAATTATTATTTTATGCAATTAATATAATTAATTTTACCTTTTAAAAGTTTCACATTGGAGAATGTAATTGTGATTTTATTTTGGTAAATCTCTAAAGATGGTCTTTTTTTTTTTGTTTCATCCTATGGTCCCATTATATGACAAGTGATCGTGTAAAAAAAAAAAATCTATGTTGAAAATTTTCTACACTATATTGACAATTGATTCACAAATTTGTTCAACAACGTAGAAGAGAAATAGGTTTCTTGAAAAATTTTCTTTTTGCCAAAACGAATTTTTTAGGGAAGTAAAATCCAATTTAAAGAGCAAAACATAGTGCCAACAATTAGATTAAAAAAAAACACGTGAGATTCTTAATTATGACAATTAAATTCTACATAGAAATAGAAAAGGCCACCGCTTTAAATTGCAATCGATTGGTTAGGGAAAGTGGATTTAGTCATATAAGGGTGAAAATAGTGTCATCCTGTTACAAATACTTTAGAAGTGCTTAGCCAATCATCAACTTGGTCACAGGGCCATGAATCACTGTCTACGCAATCATCATAGACTACGCAAAGTGCTAAATTCTTAATTTTTCTCCTATTAAATGAGATTCTCCTCTCCCTTTTTAGTTTACTTTTCTTTGAATTTTCTGTTGAAAATAGGTGACTTATAAGGCAAGGGATTCATTGGAAGGTGGCGGTTGCTAACGATCTACTTGAAATTCCATTTGTAGTATTAAGGCAAGTAATCCTGCGATCAATCTTGTGAGAAAAAGCCTCCTGCAGGAGAGGAACAATCTCACTCGAATTATGGGACCTACACATATTAGTACAGTATACCGAGGTCTCCAGCTAGAACGCGTTGAGGCATAAAAGTTGACTAGACATTTAGGGGTAAGCACTGTTTCAATGCGGGCCATGAGAGCGATATCAAATCGAGACAAACTCTGAATACTAGATATGACCTCCAAATAATTGGGGTCAAGGTCGGCTAGTGAGACAATGGGGGATAAGCTTTATCGTCGAGAGGGAAATAGCTCATATACCTTCTAAGTGATAAACCATATCTACAGCCAAGGTAGAGCGGATTACCCCCTAGATAACCCTACTTTCATTTACTCTTTTGACTTGATAAGAGATTTACACTGCATGAATATTAATTTTGTCACCATTAGTAAAAATTCCCTAATCCATCCCTGTTTAGAAGAATTTTCTCCTATGCCTCGGACATTAGACACGACAGCTTGCTATCATCTCACAGATTAAAAGTTACTCGGAAATCATTGGGAAGAAACTACATCTTCAGCCAAAAAGACAACGTTGTTTCATTTTTGTAAGGCGAGTGCAGTCATAAACTAAAGATTGTGTATTTCGTCAGCTTCCGGCCTTTTTCTTTAGTCCTTGACCTTAGCGTAAGAAGGTTTCAAAAGCACCATTCCAGAATTTCAAAAAAATTGTCCAAAAAGTCATAAACCTATTATATTTTTGCTAATTCAATCATAAACATTTTTACTTTTTGCCAATTGAGTCTATTCGGCCAATTTTAGTTATAAAATATTAACATGGATGCCAACAGTACCACGTAAGACCTCTAGCATTGATGTAGATATTTTTTAATAATATTTCATTTTTTTTCAATTTTTCTTTCTTTTCTTTTTGGCTTTTTTATTTTCCTTTTGCCGATGGCCAGCGGCCGGGAGAGGGCGAGCCTCGGCAAGGGTTGGCCTTTTCTAGGCATGGCCCGACAAGGGTCAGCCTCGTTAAGGCCAAGGCAGCCTCATCGAGCGTTGGTCAAGCAACATCGACACCACGTGAGGCCGTCCTAGCCTGGACAAGGGTCGGCCCCGCCAGATCTGGGTTGGGTGAGGCTGACACTCGCCTGGGCCATTGAGAGCCCTGGCAAGGGCTCCCCTCGCCCAACCCATATTTGGCGGGGTCAGCCCTCACCCAAGCTAGGGCGATGATGCGATGCCTGGTGTCACCATTGCTTGACCAATGCCCGACAAAGCTGCCTTGGCCTAGGCAAGGCCGGCCCTCGCTGACCCACTTGGGCAAGGGTTGCCCTCTCAAGGGTCAGCCTCGCCTGACCGAGCCTCAAGTGGTGGCTGGCCACCAGCAAAAGGAAAGAAAAAAGCTAAAAGGAAAAGAAAGAAAAAAATTATGAAAATTTAAAAAATATTTAAAATTGTCCTCGTTAGTGCCTGCGGTCCTACATGGCACCACTAGTGTCCACATTGGCATTTTTCGATCAAAATTGATCGAATGGACTTAATTAGCAAGATTTGAAAAGGTTTAAGATTGAATTAGGAAAATTAAAAGGTTTATGACTAAATTGGTAAAAGTGCAATTGATTTAAGACTTTTTAGACAATTTTCCCTTGGAATTTCCTTGTTCATGTTCTTTACGATTGGCGCTCAGCCAAGCAAATTGTGGACCTTGATTTCAAGTTAATTACGGGTATATTTGGTTCAGCATTCCTAAGGGGCTTTCAACCTCTAAAGCGCCTTGGAGAAATGCTGGACCTTCTAGTTGGCCAAATACTTAAACTAATTTTTTCCTTTCAAAGCTATCCTCACCAATTTTTCAAATTTTCAATTTTGTCCCCTATTAATTTTTTTTTTAATTAAAAATGGAGACAACTTTCGCCAGTCCAACAAAGGACGATGGTGGCTTGCAAGCCAAATCTAGCACCGATGGCTGTCGGTTGAGGTCGCCTGAGGTTGAGCACCCTAAGCGAGGGCCACAAAACCTAGGCGGTGGTCGCCTGGGTCAACCTTGGGTGACCCTTGGCTGGCTCGCGCGACCCTCACTGAAGGTCGAGCAACCTCAATCAATGGCCGCTAGCGCCAAATTTGGTTCTTTTGCTGCCGGCAAGGGGTTTGGTTCATTTTTCAGAATATATAACTAAAGCCCATTGTAAAAGTTTTGTTGCCAAACACACATTCAACTCAGAGTCTATTTATAAAGAGGTTTTAACCAAACATAATTTGCATTTCCCTAAATAGCTTTGAGTTTCAACATTTGCATTATACCCAAAGCTCATTTGCAAAGTTGAACCAAACACACCCTACATGACCCGACTTCTAGGACCTCCAGTTTGGACCTCTCGTCAGAGAAAAACTTAGCAACATCAATATTCTAATTTCATGTATGAATCATGCCACTGATGCACTTAGCGTGAGGACATAATTTGTACTTTTGTTATTTTTTTGTCTCTGGTATACTATTTTAACCGAACCTTATTTCATCACAATTCACAAGTTACTCAATAATAATAAAAACGGCAGTAAAAGTCAAATTTGTTAAAGGTTAAAAAAAATTCTTAAAAAACAGCGAGCAAGCATATCTTTTTCTCCTCACTTTATGGTAGTTGGATTAGTTGAGTGTAAAAATCTTTATTTATGGTAATATAGACTAGACCTATACCAATGGGCAAGCAGGGTCAGGGTCTAGGGCCATAGATCATTAGGTTCCATCTTGGCAATCGAACCATTACTTTGTTGACCCGTCCCTCTTTCTTACCAAAGAGTTTCATTTTGTCTTTCAACACCACGATCAAATTGGAGTCTACACCAAGTTAAGTCGCTTCTCTTCTCGAGCTAGGGAAAGCTTGTCATGACCTACGCTCGAGAGACCACCCTTAGGAATAGATTTAGAGGTGTCTGCTTAAGAGAATCCTAGTGGTTCATTGAAAAGACGGCTCAACCACATTATCTTTTCAGCTATCCAAGAAATCGATCAAGAGCATGGACTCTCTCAAGTTCATACCTTGCGTAATGTTAGATTTTTTCATTTTAAGTTCAAATTAACCCTATCAAAATTTTATATAAGGAGTTGCCATTAACCAATTAAGATTGGCTAGAAACCAATTGAAAAGTAGGAGTATCATCTAAATTTCTATGGAATTAGAGATCTAAAATCGGGGACTTAATTACACTAGTTATACAAATAGTCTCCTTTAGTACCTAAACTTATTTATATTGTTAACTAAAGTGTTTTTCATGCAACTTTTTCATCAATCTTAAGACTACTCCGCTAAGCATTCATGCGATGTTTTTATTGAAATCCTAACCATGATAAAAGGAAAACAACAACCGATGTATAGAGATTGTGCAAACAAGTATAATCAAATTGAAATGTACAAACAGCGTCCTAGCATTGTCTCTAGAGAGAAAACAAAATAAAACAAATCCCTATTGTAAAGTTTTAAAAGCTTATTCAATTGGGTTTCAAATTTTTTTTTATAGGGATTTTCAAGTTTATTCAAGACTAAGAGAAGTCTATTTGAAAAGAAAATTCTAAGGTTGATTAAAGCCACTAAAAGTGACTGGAATCAATTAAGATGATTTTCCCAAACGTTTTTCCAATTTTTCATTTTTTTCTTTTTTAAGGAGATGGACTTCGGACCAAAGGAAGGAAACCGGCCTGACTCGCTGACTCAGACCCTAATGGTCCGGGATAGGTTCGAAACTAGGCCGGTCTTAAGGCCCAGTTCAATTTTATTGAAATCGGCCTACAAACCTTCAACCTGCCTTCGATTCAACCCAATCATATGACCTAATCCGACCAACCGGATCCGAATTGATTCAAATTATATCCAATTTTTTTTTATTACTTTTGTTTTGATTGATTTTTTAATTTTCGATTTTGTTTTCTGTTTTCTATTTTTGGTCTTCTTCTTCACCTTCTCTTCAAGAGAACCAGCACCAATATTCAGATGAGCTCTTGCCGGTGCCCAGGCGGCGGCCAAACACTCCCCGTCGATCACCTATTGTGGCGGACGCTAAACCACTGCCAGCCGCTAGCTGGCCAATGGTTTTTATGTCGTCGGACCTCCTCTGACAAAGAATCCTCAAGCTGTGAAATTGCGCGTCCTAAAGCTCTTATCAATTATAGGCTAAAGAACACCCAAATGCACATGAAACAGACTAGCTGGAGCGGCCTCAAAAGGCGGGCATCACCGACGACAAATAGCTTTCCAGCGGAGGGGAGGCACACACATGGCCGACTCGGACAGTGAATAATATGCCACAAATCACATGAAAAACAAAGATTCAGTGACGATTCAACAATTATAAGAACAAATCAAGCATAAACGAGACTCATTGTCGAATTCCACAAAAGCAATTTCAATTGTTCGTATATAAATTTTATTGAACAGTTAGCATGTGATTCAGGAAATGATCTTCTGATTTGACTCCGATACGACTTTCGATCAAAACATGACGTACAGACGCCTAAATCATATTATTCTACTACAAATAAACCGTATTCGATCAATATTTTCTCGCAAACTCATCATTCGAACCTAATATCCCATTCTCGACTGAAACAGGGCACGTACAGAGCATATGAAGGAGCTCACCTGGCGGACAAACGGAAAAAAGCGATCGGCGATGGAAGAGGAGCTTAGGCTTGGTTCACTCCTTTGCAGTAGATGAAATGCAATTCCTACGCAACTTCTGACTTCGAAACCGTTCGAAACGGCTCGCGAATCGAGCTTCAATCGGAACTCCAAGGCTCAACAATGAGCTCCGGCGATGATCTTTTCCGAGAAATCTCTCGCTCGAAAACGAGATAATCTCCCTCTTCCTCTCTCTATCTCTCGCGTCTTGTCACAAGTCCGAGAACAAGTCGAGAAGAAGAATATGGGAATTTGTGTAGTGGGAAAATGGTGTATATTCTTCATTGATTTCTAGATGTAATACAATGATGTATATAATGTACAAGAGAATTGAATAAGAAAAGAAAGTAAATTCTTCTAATCTTTCTAGTCCTAAAATAATCACATCTCCTATCAATTACAATCAATCCGAATCCTCAATCAAAATCCAAATCATATCTTCTTTCAACACTCCCCCTCAAGCTGGTGGCTTGTATATATCCAAGACGCCCAGCTTGTTTAGAAGATATGTATGTTGTCTTTGACAAAGGGGTTTAGTGAATATATCCGCAGGCTGTTCTATGGTCCTGATTCCTCTGGTTTCGATGATCCCTTCTTTGATCTTCTCCCGAGTAAAATGGCAATCAACTTCTATATGTTTTGTCCTTTCATGCAGCACAGGATTTGCTGTTAGCTTGAGTGCCGAATCATTATCACAGAAAAGTAATGTCGGACCTTTAACTTGTATCCCAAGATCCAGAAGTAAGCCTCGGAGCCACACTATCTCACAAATAGTTTTTGCCATGGATCGATATTCAGCTTCTGCTGATGACAATGATACAGTGGATTGTTTCTTTGTCTTCCATGAAAGTAACGACTCCCCAAATTTGATGCAAAATCCAGTAATGGATCTTCTACTCATAGGACATGTAGCATAGTCCGCATCACAATAGGCCATCATCTCCATGTTGCACTTTCTGGAGAGAAGTATCCCTAATCCTGGACATCTCTTCAGATATTTCACTACTTTTAAGGCTGCATTCATGTGTGACTGCTTTGGACTGTGCATGAATTGATTGAGGGTCTGTACAGCATAGCAAATATCTGGCTTGGTCATAGTGAGATAGATAAGCTTCCCAACAAGTCTTTGATAGCTTGTCGGGTCCTTCAATAATGGATCATCAGAGGAGAATGTCCCAGCATCATAATCAATGCTTGTCAACTTGGCATTTTGTTCAATAGGAATTATTGCAGGTTTGCAACCTGACAATCCTGCTTCTGATATAATTTTCATCACAAATTTTCGCTGACTAAGGGAAATCCCTAGATCAGAATGAGCTATTGACTAAGGGAAATCCCTAGATCAGAACGAGCTATCTCTATCCCAAGAAAATACTTAGGTGGCCCTAAGTCTTTAATATGAAAAGACAAATGTAGATGGTCTTTAAGCTTCTTCACAGCAGAATCATCATTTCCCATAATAAGTATGTCATCAACATAAATCATCAAATATATGGCCGACATACCTTTTGCCCAAGTGAACAAAGCATAATCATGTTTGGACTGCATGAATCCAGCTCCCGTTAGTGCAACAGTAAATTTGGCGTACCACTGTCGAGATGCCTATTTCAATCCGTAAAGAGATTTGCGGAGACGACATACCTTCAACTCCCCCTGTCTCTGTAATCCTTGTGGAAGATCCATGTAAATCTCCTCTTCTAGATCGCCATGAAGAAAAGCGTTGTGGACATCCATTTGATGTAATGACCAGTTGCGAAAAGCAGCAACTGATAAGAAAGAGCGAACCGTGACATCCTTGGCTACCGAAGAAAATTTCTCATGGTAATCAAAACATTCTCGTTGTGTGAAACCCTTGGCCACTAATCGTGCATTGTATCTTTCCACTGAGCCATCTGCTCTATACTTGATCTTATAGACCCATTTACATCCAATGGGTTTGTGATCAGTTGGTAATGACACAACATCCCAAGTATGATTATCAATCAAGGCTTTAAGTTCTGCCTCCATTGCCTTTTGCCAACGTTCATCATGTACAGCCTCATTATAACTAGAAGGCTCCCTTTCCTCAGAAACTCGACTAATGCAACATAAATGGTCTTATGACAAGCGATCAATAGATACGTATGAGGATAAAGGATAATGAGTACCTGATGATAATGATGCGGAACAGACATAATCTTTAGTCCAGGCCGGTGGACGAGTCGCTCGACCAGATCTTCGTGGTGGCTCATCCAGCACCTTCAAAGATGATTCCTCAATACTTGTAGGTTCTTCGTGATTTATCTCTCGGGATTCCTACTCTGTAAGTTGTTGCTCAACGGAGTTATCATGAGAGGAATCATTGGTTGGTGAAGGCAAGGATGTATCTACTATCTGATGTCTTGGAGAAGAAGTAATAAAGTATGATTCTCTAATAGATAGATCTTCTTCTGACGAGAATCGATGATTAGTTCTTGTCTCATCTGCAGACATAGAAGTAGTACCCCGGAAAGGAAAAATGTTTTCATGAAAAACCACATCCCTGCTGATAAAAAACTCCCCGGTGGACTGTTCATAAACTCGATAACCCTTTTTCAAGTTAGGATACCCCATGAAGATGCATTGTCGAGCACGAGGAGACATTTTATCTCGGGGACCTACTGTAGCCACATAACATAAGCAGCCAAAGACTCTGAGATGACTCAAATCCGGTTTCCTTCCATACAATAATTCAAATGGAGTTTTGCCTTCTAAAATGCGAGATGGCATACGATTTATCAGATATGCTGCAGTAATCACACAATCTCCCCAAAAATGCTCTGGTATAGATGCTTGGAACTTAAGAGCACGTGCCACTTCTAAGAGATGGCGATGCTTCCGCTCAACTACCCCATTCTGCTGTGGAGTATAGGTGCAGGTACTTTCATGTAAAATACCATTTGAAGTAAGATAGGAAGCACAATCACCATTGAAGAATTCCCTACCATTATCAGTGCAGATGTGATGAACTGATTTTCCAAACTGAGTTTTGGATAAGGAAAAAAAGATTTTGAGATGAGAGAGAACCTGACCTTTTGATTGTATGAGGAAGACCCAAGTGGCACGTGAGAAATCGTCCACGATTGTAAGAAAAAACCTCGAACCATCATGATTTACTGTGTGATATGGTCCCCAGACATCAACATGAATCAAAGAAAAAATATCATCTACTCGAGTCTTACTATTTTGAAAGGGGGCACGAGTTTGTTTTGTCAAGGGGCAAATTAGACATTGGGGACAAGGGAAAGAAGCAGTGTGACCCAATCTTTGATGATGAAGAAAATTTCTTTCATTGGCAACAATGTTACACAATGGTTTATTGAATGCAACGGATGATAATTTAAAATTGCCTGGAAGATCATTCCAAAAATAAAGTCCTTGATAGATTCTACCCAAGCCCATCAGTTTGCCAGTCGAAAGGGCCTGAAATAGACATTTATCAGAGTCAAAAGAGACATGACAAGAATTTTCTTCACAAGCTCGAGAGACTGATATGAGATTAAAATGGAAAGTAGGGACATAAAGGAAATTTTTGAGAATGATGAGTGGACTAAGATTCACGGTGCCAGTCATTTCAACATTTGTGGTATTTCCATTGGGATGTTGGACTAATATTGGAAACGATAACCTTTTGACATTGGAAAATAATTTCGGATTACAGACAATATGATCACTAGCTCCTGTATCTATAATCCATGCATCTTTCGAAATTGAGTTCGTCAGGCAATAAGAAATACCTGTGAAACTGCCTGCCTTATCAGAAGGATCCAATTTTTTAAGAGCTTCCATCAACTCCTGATATTCCCCATGAGTGATTGGCTTGTCTGCTGATTTACCCATCACCTGAAAAATAGTTGAAAACTTTCCCTTTTCTTTTTCACCTGGTTTACCATGTAATTTCCAGCAACTTTCAATTGTGTGGTGCGGGCGTTTACAGTATTCACAATACAGCTTACCCTTGCCTTTGTTTTTTTTTGCAAATGAAGAAGGCCTACTAACAGCATGGGCCATTGTTCCTCCATATGGGCCTTCGGATGATGCGCCGAATGGCACTTGTGGGCCTTCGGGCCCAGAAAAAAAATTGCCCGCGTGGGCCTTCAAAACCATAAAAACCCGCTACACGTGGACCGTTGGATTCAGTGGCCGCCCCACTTTGTGAGCCGTCAGATCCAACAGCTCCAAAGACTGATCGTGGGCCGTCCGATCAATCAAGTAAATCCTGGCCCTCCATCGCCCGTATATAAGATCTAGGGTTTTCGTGAAACCCCATATTAGATCTTCGACTTTCTCTCCCTCCTGTGGATCTCTGTAGCGAGCGAGAGGAAACCCTCGCCGCCAGGGCCACTCTGTCGCCTTCCTTGCCGAGATCTGCTGCTCTCTGTTGGCTTTCCTCCTGGATCATGAGTTGGTAGATACGGCCAAGGCTTGGCATCGGCTCCATGGTTAAGATCTGTGATCTAAACGAAAGGTAAGATTCGTTTAGTATGAGGAGAAATTGGATAGCTTTCTCCCTATCTCGCATCTTTTTGTACTGTTGCAAAATCGACTCCGCCCAGTCAAATTTTTCTTCGGCCGCTTCCAATTCATTCCACAGACTCGAAAATTTGTTGAAAATCGCAATAACAGTCATGTTTCCTTGCTTTAAATCCGAGATCTGTTGCGTCAAAGAAAAGATTTTTACTTGATCCAGTTTTCCATACATCTCCTTGATGTTTTTCCACATTTGTTTCGAGTCCTCCGTTGGAGGAAGATCGGCCGCAACTTCGGGAGCGATGCTGTTTCCAATCCACGTTCTGACTAACTGATTACATTTTTTCCAAAGTCGTGATAATCGTTCGTCGGACGGAATCGGAACCGTTCCATCAATAAAGCCCTCCTTATCCTTCGTTACCAGAGCGCACTGGAACTCGCGCGACCATCTCGAGTAGTTATCGGGTCCAGTTAACTGCTGAGCAACAAGCTTCAGTTCTGGTCCATCGGCATTGGTTGTGAAAAGGGGGTCGCCGAGTTCCGGTTGGTTGCTGGCAGCGAAGATCTGGTATGGGAGAAACCCAGGTGGCGGACTCGGGTAAGGATTTCCCCCAAAACCCGATCCCCCATATCCGATTGAATGGCCCACGTTAGAAAAAAATGAACTCGGGTAGGGATTCGGTCCCATACCCGGCTCGGTTGATCCGCCCGTCTGCTGTGAACTGGTGTTTGTGCCTGCCCCGCTACTAGCTAGTAGGCCTCCATCAGTCTATACACCATTTCGAAATCCCAGCAATGATGCATTTGGGCCCGTCCCATAATACCAAGGATTTGGTACCCATTGGTAAGGTTGGCCCGAATAGGGTTGCCCCAAATTAGCCTGAGTTGGAACAGGTACCCACTGTGCATGTTGTGTTTGACTCTGTGACTGGATCTGTTCTTTGTGCATAGTAACACCTGATGGCTCCTGGATCTGCGAGGTTTGTGGCGTTGTCTCTCCTGCGGGCTGATCACCAACTCCTGAGGTAAGTTCTTGTGGGTTTGTCATGGTGACAATTTTTCTAAAGAATCTGCAACAAATCTGTTTTGCAGATTAATTTTTGAACACGGAGGTGAAGGCTGGACAAAAAAAATTCTTCTCGGATACTGTTCTGTTCTGCGAGAGATGCAGCAAAGAGAAACAGAGAAGACTATACGCTGTTCTGTTCTGCAAGGATTGCGGCAATAGAAAGTAGAAAAGTAACAAAGGCTGACTTTAATGCGGAAGCTTATCTCAGTATCAAGAGCTGCTCCGATACCATGTCACAAGTCCGAGAAGAAGGCGAGAAGAAGAATATGGGAATTTGTGTAGTGGGAAAATGGTGTATATTCTTCATTGATTTCTAGATGTAATACAATGATGTATATAATGTACAAGAGAATTGAATAAGAAAAGAAAGTAAATTCTTCTAATATTTCTAGTCCTAAAATAATCACATCTCCTATCAATTACAATCAATCCGAATCCTCAATCAAAATCCAAATCATATCTTCTTTCAACACGTCTTTTCTCTCCTTTTCCGTTTCTCGGCCGAGCGTCCCTTCTCTGTTCTTCATCTTGGCCCAGCGAGCACACCCCCTCCTTCCCCCAAATAATCATTTTTTTTCTGTTGTGTACAGAATTCCCGGCCAGCATTACACCTTCTAGAAACTCCAAGGCTTGCTTCGGTCACCCACTTGTTCTCACGCACTCGCTCACGGACGCCTCTCCATCGGTCACCGTCCGTCTCTGTCTCCTCGCTCACGTATTCTGCTCGCAGACGGGAACGGGCGCGAGACAAGTTCATTTGCTAACCTTTAGTCGAATAAAGCTATTGGCTTAGGACTTTCTCCTTCAATCTTGATTGGTGAAATCATGCTCGCTACATCATCTTTTTATCAAGAAAAATATGAGAATAATAAATCCATATATACTTGTGACCTTCCTTATGGTGAAGCGGTTAAGCCCAAATATTATTTTCTTTTATTGCTACTTCATTTCAATACAACACAACACACTACGGAGAGAGGGTGCGGGAATTGGGCATGAGACCAGGGGCAAGCCCCTAGTGTCCGCATCATCCATAAAATAAGGTCACAATAGATGAAATCCACAGGCTTATGCTTATCATTTAAATGCATTTAACATAATAAATTTACACTTTTACTTGGCAACCTTGCAAAGCCGTGAAGAATAGGAATAGGGGGGAGAAAGCAGGTGGAAAAGCAAAACAATTAGTTTGAGTTTGGGAGGGCTTGGAATAAAAGAAGATGTCAATGGGAGCAAATTTCTCAAGCCCCAACAAAACCGTGCATTAAAAAATTTACCCCAGGATATGTATATCCTATACCAACAAGGTATTGGCTAAATGGCAAAAGAGTTTGCTCCTCTTCTTATGATTATGTATTCAAAACTTATTGGGAGCACTTTAAAAATAAGATTCTAAATCACCGAAGTGAAATGAAAGAGTGTGCTCTTAAGATTATTCGTAGAGGTGGATCACTTGAGGCACACAAAAATTGGCATGGACACCATCTAACTGCTTAAAAAAAACTAATGGTTTCCAAAACTTATTCACAAATTTTTCCAGTAGTTGCACTCATATTGTGACATTTAGAAAATTTCCTACGTTGATTAATATAAAATAAGTTAGATATGATTAACGTTACATGTAGGAATTTTTATTGAACGAACGATAGATTAGAAAATTTACTGAGTTTATGTATCATTTCAAGGATGAGTTAGAGTTTTATTGTGTTAAGTACTTCCATTTCATTTGGTAATTTTTGCTAAATGTTTTAGTGGATTTAAAATATCTTTCGTATTGCCAATGTTTAAAGTGAACACTAGTTTTTCCTCGTTTACATATTGATTCACTTAATATTTTGTTAAATAATCTATTATGAAAATTAGCCTTTGAATTCCCTTGATCGATATGTTTATTTCTTAATGTACAAAAATTGTATTAATGCTCTAAATTAGGCATTAAGCTTAGTCAAGTGCTGATGTCATGCTTTATGTCAAACCATACCTCATCAAATTCAACTTTAGTTCATAAATAAAATGGGTGACTCATGCACTTACTTGGCTAATGGAGAAGAGGCATTTCCAAATTATCTCCTCTTGTGGCTAACTATATTTAGCCACATAGGCCCTAGCTATTCACCTTAGGCAACATAAAACCTTCTCATTGGACCATTTGCACCCTATTACTTACTTAAGGGCCACATGAACTCATTTAATTGGAACAACAACCTCTCTAACCATAGACCTCATGATTTTACCATTGGTTAATTAAGCAACTTCATCAATTCACTTGTAAATATTTACCCTACTGAAGGGTAAGTCTTCGAACTTTAAAAGAGAGAACATTCCCTTCACTTGCTTCTAATTACACACTTCCCTTTTTGAATCATCTGTCTTCAATACCCCAAGACAAGGTGTTGGCCCCGTACTTGTATCATTAAAGTCTCAGTCTTAATTTCTCATGTTTGAACGAGGTAACCATTAAATTTCCAACTAATTCCATGCATGAATTTTGTCGTTTTTGGCATAATGGCTTGGTAAATATGTATGCAGGTTGCTCCACAGTTCTAATTCCTCTTGTTGTGATAATCTTTTCCCGAATCTTGTCTCGAGTAAAATGACAATCAACCTCTATATGCTTGGTCCTCCCATGAAAAACTGGATTTGCTGCTAATTTAAGTGCAACATCATTCCCACAGAATAATTTGCTGGGTCCATCTACTTGTACTCCAAGGTCTGAGAGTAATCCACGTATTTAGACTATTTCACAAACAATCTTTACCATGGCCCTATATTATGACTCAGTTGATGATAGTGATACAGTCGACTCTTCTTTATTTTCCATAAGATAAGTGATTTCCCCAATTTGATACAAAAAACCAGTAATTGATCTTCTTGTCATTGGACAAGTAACATAATTTGTATCACAGTAAGTTGTCATTTTCATATTGCAATCACGAGATAGAAAAATACCATGTCCTGGACATCTAGAAAAATACCATGTCCTGGACATCCCTTAAAGTACTTCACAACTTCAGTGTTGCATTCATATGAGACTGCTTCAGCTTGTGCATGAATTGGTTGAGTATTTGCACTGCGTAACATATAGCGAGTCTTGTCATGGTAAGGTAGATCAATTTTCCAACAAGACGTTGATATCTCGATGGGTCCTTAAGGAACGAATTAGTAATGGATGAAGAACAGCTCACATCATATTCATGTGTCGTCAGTTTTGCATTTTGTTCAATTGGTATAACGGCCGGTTTGCATATTGATAACCCTGCTTCTGAAACTATCTCCATAATGAACTTTCATTGGCTAAGATTGATTCCTTTATCAGATTGAGCTATCTCAATCCCGAGGAAATACATGGGAGGACCTAAATCCTGGATGTGAAAAACAGAATGCAGATATTTCTTGAACTTGGTAATAGCCAACTCACTGTTCCCCATGATAAGGATGTCATCAACATATATTAACAAGTAAATTGATGAAGTACCTTTAGTTCATGTGAATAAGGCATGATCATGCTTTGAGTGCTAAAATCCTACGCTGATTAGTGCAATGGTGAACTTGGCGCACCACTGTTTGGAGGCCTATTTAAGTCCATATAGGGATTTATGAAGACGACACACATGAGACTCCCCCTCTTTGTGTAAACCTTATGGATGCTCCAAATAGATTTCTTCATCCAAGTCCCTATGTAAGAAGATGTTATGGACATCCATTTGATATAATTGCCAATTGCGAAATGCAGCAACGGTTAGAAAAGAACGAACAGTAACTTCTTTAGCTACAAGAGAGAAGGTTTCATGATAATCGAAACATTTCCATTGTGTGAATCCCTTTGCAACTAACCTGGCCTTCTATCTTTCAATAGAACCATCTTCCTTGAATTTAATCTTGTAAACCCATTTGCAGCCAATAGGCTTTCAATGTGGAGGCGGTGTAATAATGTCCCACGTATGATTTTTAGTAAGAGCCATTAGTTCAGCCTCCATAGCATCTCACCATTTAGGGTCACGTGCCGCCTCATAATAAGGAGACGGTTCTTGTTCTTCATAAATTCAATTAATGCAGCACATGTGTTCTAGTGACAACTGACTAAATGAAAGATATGAAGACACAAGATATTGTGTACCTGGACAATCCAGTGTAGGCCATATGTAGTCCTTTGTCTAAGTGGATGGTCGAGTATGTCTACCAGCACATCGGGGTTGCTCCACTCTTATTTCTTGAGGACTAGCAAGTGAGGGCTCATTTGAAGAAGCCTGTGATTGTTGTGGCGAAGAAATCACTGAAGATCTAGACGAACAATCTCTCTCATCTGAAAGAATAGTTGATCCACCTGCCTGATGTGATGAGTATGTTGTGACTGGCACAGGGTGTTCTGGTGCAACAATTACAAACTGAGGCTCTACAAATAGATCATTTTCTAATAGAAATGGATGATGATTTGAAGTTAAGGGAGAGGATGAAGGTGCATTTCTCGAAACGGGAATATGTCTTCCTAAAAAAACACATCTATGCTCACAAATAAATGCCTGTAGAAATCTCCATGACTCTATAACCTTTCTGCAGAGGGGGATATCCCATAAAATGCATGGAATGGCGTGACGATCCATTTTATCTAAAGGACCCAGGGTTGTTGTATAACACAAGCAGCCAAATACCCTAAGATGATCAATTTGTGGCTGTCTTCCATAAAGCAATTGGAAAGGAGTTCGTTCGTTGTGGATCCAAGACGAAATGCGATTAATTAAACAAGTTGCCATGACCACACAATCTTCCCAAAAGTTTTCAAGAATCAAAGCTTGATATTTAAGAGCACAAGCGACTTCTAAGAGGTGCCGTTGCTTGCGCTCAACAACCCCATTTTGTTGGGGAGTGTAGGTGCAAGAACTTTCATGAATTATTCCCTCATATGACAAAAAAGACACACACTCTATAGTAAAGAACTCATATCCATTATCCATGTTGATTCGTTTATTAGATTTGCCGAATTGATTTTTAATGAGAGAGAGGAACTTTGACATATTTGAAAAGGTTTGACCCTTGGATTGCATAAGAAAAACCCAAGTGGCATGAGTACAATCATCGACAATAGTGAGAAAGAATCATGATCCATCAGGATGTGGTGTGTGGTAGAGACCCTAGATATCAATATGAAGTAAGGAGAAAGCACTAGTGGTTTGAGATATGCTAGTTGGAAAGTGTCTTCAAGACTCTTTAGCTAGAGGGCAAATAGGACTTTTTGGATAAGGGAATTGTGCACTATGACCCAAACATTGATGAGAAATTAGATTCTTATTACTGATAACAACATTACAAGAAGTGCCTTCATTCAATAAATCGAAATATGTTAGGAAACTAGTCCAAAAATAAAGTCCTTGAGCAACACTACCTAAGCCCATCAGTTCACCAGTCGAAAGGTCTTGAAAAAAGTTGTTATCTGAATTGAATATGGCACGACAGAAACTATCTTCGCAAGTTTTTGAGATAGATAAAAGATTGAAAACTCAAATTCTGCAATATGAAGGACATTTTTTAGGACAATATTGGAACTAAGATGAACAGTCCCAATTTTGGTGACATGAGTGATATTTCCATTTGGAAGACGGACGTAATATAAGTGTGGACTCTTCTGAATATGGGAAAATAATTTTTCATTGCAAATTATGTGGTCATTGGCACCTGAATCGATTATCCACGCATCAATGTATATCGAGTTCATCTTGGAAATGAGAGTATCTGAAAACTTGCAGCTTTGTCATTTGTAGTTAATTAATCTAGAGCCCTCATGATATTCTCGTACTGATCTTGGGTAATTGGTTGGTGCATCCCATTAGTCTTTAGTGCTGAAACCTAACAAGCGAAAAATTCTTTTTCCTTTTTCTTTTTATCACCTAACTTGCCATATAATTTCCAACATGTTTCAATTGTATGATGCGAGCGTTTACAATATTCACAATATTTTACTTTATATTTTGAATTTTTCCTGCTTGATTTATGTGATGACATGACATTTCATGGTTTGTTCGATGTCCTACGTGCGGGTGCTGTCGTGGCTAAATAATAAACGTTGGATTCGAGCACGTTGGATGAGACATAGGGCCTGTTTGGTTCAGCTTCCCCAAGGGGCTTTGGGCCCCAAAGCCCATTGAGGAAAATATTTTGTGTTTGGGAGTCACTTTTGAAAGCTAATTGGGCAAATACCAACATCCCCAATGCTGAAAGCCCAATGCAGCTCATGAGCTGCATTGAGCATTCAACATTCTCCCAATACAAGTTTTACTATTCACACGTCATTCATCTTCTTCCCCATGACTTCGAGTTCTCCGCCGGCCCCGCCGCCACCTCCTTCATCGACGTTGCCTCCTTCTCCGCCTCCATCGTTGATGCTGCCTCCCCTTCGCCTCCGTCGTCAATGATGCCTCTGCCTCTACTGTCGACGCCTTCCTCTTCTACGACAGATCCATCCCCTTCAATGAGCGCGAGCAGCACCGTGTCGACTCCTTCGGCTTGCACGAACCAGGCCTCAGGCCACCAGATCTGGCCGTTCGAAGGCCAGATCTGGCAGTCTAGAGGCCAGATTGGCCGCCGACTTCGAGTTCTCCATCGGCCCCGCCGCCACCTTTGCCTCCACTATCAACGCCTTCCTCTTCTACAGCAGATCCATCCCCTTCGACGAGCGCAAGCAGCACTGTGTCGACTCCTTGCTTCTACACTCCGACACCTTTGGCTCGCGCGAATCTGGTCGTCCGGTGGCTAGATTTGGCCTCTGTGACCGTAGATGATGGCGTGCGTCACCTCAGGTTGCAACCTCAGGCAGCCGGACGGCTAGATCTGGTCGTCTGGTGGTTGGCCAGTGTTTAGCCGGCCGCCGAATTTAACTTTCAGATAAAAAAGGAAAAAAAAAGCAAAAGCCCATTACAAATGTGAGTTTTGCCAAATGATATTTATGCCAGGTAACATTTCAATGCCTTTACCTCAAAGATATTTGTATTCTCCCAATGGCATTTCACCAAAGCCGAATCAAACAAGCCCATAATGGTCCTCGGATCTCACTTGATAACCATTGTTGGATCCAAGTAAACTGATGGGCGAGTTTGGACCATCGGATGGCCCCTTTAGATCGCGATCATCCATCTGCTTAGGATTGCCTCCTTCACTTCTCACGGCTATCGCTCATCCAACACTCCCGACGCTTGCAAGTCTTCCATGGCCGCCGAGCAGCAAGCTAGAACCTCTTGTGCCGAGACCCCTAGCGTTTGCAAATCCTCCGTGGACTCCAAGCAAGGAGCTGGATCCTGCTGTGAGGGCTGCAAGAGCGACACCATCGCTCGTCTTCACGTGCTCGGCCGTCACCAGCCTTTGGCTCTCCTCTTAGATGGCTAGCTGGTAGATTCGGCCAAGCGATGACGTTGGCTCCATCATCAAGATCTGTGATCTAAAGGGTGAGTATGTTTTGTTCAAGTTTAGCAATTGCCCGATACTGATGGAGCATTGTCTCAAGTCCCTCGAGCTGCTCTTGGGCCGCCTCGAGCTCATTCCACAGAGCCAAGAGCCGATTGAACCAAGTGGTAACCAAGAGGTTCCCTTGCTTCAATTCAGAGAGTGCCTGGGTTATATTGAACAATTTCACCCGAATAAGCCTCTCATACATTTCACGGATGCTTTCCCATATGGTTTTTGAGTCCTCCGTCGATGGGAGCCCGGCTGCAACTTCCGACGAGAGGCACTTTCCAATCTAGGTACGTACTAGTTTGTTACATCTCCTCTAGT
This sequence comes from Eucalyptus cladocalyx, assembly GCA_017140615.1. Lineage (NCBI taxonomy): Eukaryota > Viridiplantae > Streptophyta > Magnoliopsida > Myrtales > Myrtaceae > Eucalyptus > Eucalyptus cladocalyx. Next base: position 41,483,171 of record CM029518.1, read on the forward strand.
GCCGCTGCATGCGATCATCGGTCGGGTATGGAATTGATCTATTAAGAAATCCCTCCTTGTCTTTGGTGATAAGAGCTCGACATAAATCTCGTGCTCAGGCGCTGTAGTTATCAGGTCCAACGAGATGGAAGTTGATGAGATGCAATTTGGGCTCATCCACCAGCGATGTGTAGAGCGGGTCGCTAGGTTCGAGACGGCCGCCGTTCATCGGAAATGCATAGGGCAAGTATCCAGGTTGGGGAACCGGGTAGGGATTTATCCCCATATCTGATGGAATCAACCCGGGTCTGTGACCCAGTCTTCCCAAACCCGATCCTCCATTTGGGCTCGGTATTGCCTCAACTCCATCAGGCTGAATTCCTCCTCCAGACTGCCATGTTGGACCCACGCGTAGCTCGGTCCGACGGCTGGATACCAAAGGCAAGGCGTTTATGGTGGTCAAAACCTCTGCGGGTTACAAAGCATGTTGTTTATTCGCAGAGAGACTGATTAATCTCTCTTCTTGCCTTTTTGGTGTTTTCTCCACCAAAGGGAAGGGAAAAGAAAATTTGTTGCGTTGCTTTGCTTTGCTCTCACTTTACGCGGGGGTCTCTAGCTTGTTCTCTAATTCCCTTCCTCGTCAATCTTGCTTCAAGTGTTATCGAGTCTGATGATTTAGTAATCATCTCTTTTTATAGAGTTGATTTTTTATTTTTATTTTTTTGATACTGTATTTGGGTTTTATTGGTTATCGATCCTCGTTGAGGGAGCTGGGGTTTTAAAGATTGGGATTTGGTGTTGAATGAGATATGGGGGTGGTGATGCAAGTGATCATTGTCCAGCCGGTTCTGCTCTGTATCATCAGCTTTGCTTCAGCTGTCTAGGGACCTGCAAGTACAAAAGTTATCTTGCCTTTTTACATGTTTGACTGTGATTTTAAGCACTTGGTGTAGCTATTGAACTTAACGTTTGATCTGATGATAACTGATGTCTTGGTTTATCAAGTTTTACTTAGCAATTGAAAGGTCTTGTAACCATAAAGAAAGTTGCACAGATCTGTCCCTTCATTGGCTCATTGCTAATATCATGTTGTTGCATTCAATGATTTTTCTGCAATGACTAAGTCGGAGCATGAATTTAGGAGAGGCATCCGACAAAGGCATGTCGGATCTGTCATTTGAGCTATTGTTCTTCTCTTGATTTCAATGTGCTATTTTTATGTGAAATTATGTAAAAATCGCACTTGGCGGTCCTTAATTGCAAGTTCTAGTTTGATGTTTTCCTGAATTAAAATCGTAGGTTTCAACATTGTCTCTTCACAGCTAAAGCTTTCCCATCTGGGAAATGCTTGCTAGATCATGGTTTACCCCATGAATGGCCAGGCATGGTTTGCATAGACGTTTATGCTGTATATCTTCATTTATATAGGCTTTTTTGAATTTACTATTTTCCGTCATATAGTTGGTTTTTGCTAAATCTAGATTAGTAGAGATGTAAATCTTACTTAGACCAATCGAAAGCAAAATGGAATTTAAGCTTTCATATTGTTGCATGGGCAGTTTAATAGTCTGTCAAATGTTTTTTTTTTTTTTTTAACTTACTTTTGAAATCCTTTTCACCAACACTAGAAAAGTAGTATTATTGTCGACAACTTGCATGAAGTAAGAGCAAGAGAAAGCAAAGAACTTCTAGATCTTCTTCCTTAACAGCTGCAGACTTCGTTGCATTCGCTTGACTCAGAAAAAGTCTTTGAAACTTTGTAGCTATTCAGAACGGCCCGGATCGCTACTTAGATTTGGCACTACGTGCACCAGGTGCCGACATAAACGTCATTCAAACCGCTGATTACCAGCAATAGGCAAATTTTTCCTACGCCAGTTTTCTCTTCAATTGTACCGGAGCTAAGGAGTGAACCAAATCAACTAATTACAAACAATTTCATTTTCCCCTCCTGCTGATGCTTAACTTATGAGGCTGCGAATAATCTATCTTCACATTCATCTCATCTATTACTACCACTTAATTTTCTAGTTCGTTGTCTCCTGGACCGTTTCAAACAAGGAAAGAAAGATGTGCAACTGGGGCCTACAATGTCGCACCTGAGCTTATTTTCTCGCAATTCCTACACAAAATGTGGCACCACGCGATGGAATGCTTAGGGGGTGCATGACAAACCAAATTTCTGTTCCAAAAACAATTTTTCTATTCCAGACCTGTTTCTGGAATAGAAATCTGTTTGATAAATTTATTCCGTTTTTCTATTTCTGAAATAGATTTCTGTTCCAAAAATAGGTTTTGATCAGAAATCATAAATAGAAATTTTCTACTTCTCTATTTTTGGAATAGAAATCAGAAATAATTTCTCTATGAAATTTTTTACTAAGATGAATATGCTTAGAAAAAGTATTGCCAATAAGATGGCAATAGATCATAATATGCCGAAGATTCCATGAGATCGTTTTTTCAACTTTTGTAATGTATTTCTATTATTTTGTATTTGGAGATTCCCAATCTTTGCTTTTGTAATGTAATGCTGTATTTGATTATTCCTATCTCAATTCTTATAATGTGATATTCTACTTGAGGATTTCCCTTATTTGTAATGGTTCTTTATGACAAGCTCTATTACACTTCGTAAAATTCGCCGATTTTGTAAAAATTGCCACAAATTGCCCAATACACTTCTTTGTGTTTCTTTTTAAAACGATTGCTCGATATCATAAACCGTGGCGGTGATCGACATGACATACTAGCATGAAGGGGATTAGAATTTGGTTGCCCACCTTCATTCTACTAAATTTTTGGGAACCTTCTATCATGCTCAAAAGTAATGTATATTGATTTCTTTTTTCTATTGTATGGAGACTATTGATAAGTATATTGTTTGACCGTAATTGCCTATCTAGGTGGATGCTAAAGAATTTTGTGTGAAAATTTAGAAAATTTAGAAAATTTGATATAACAACTCATACTTTGTATTTTTTTTTTCAAAAAAGGGAGACTTTACTAAAAAAAAAAAACTCTTACTTTGTATTTGGGTCAATGGGTTCATAAGCATATGAAATTTGTAAGAATGGACATCTCATTTGCTCCAAAAAAAGAAAATTTTGTTTTAAGAAATAGAAATTTTTATACTGTTATCAAACGAATTTCTATTTCTAAAACAGAAATTTTGTATCGTTATCAAACAGATTTTTTTGTTCAGAAACTCGTTTAGAAATAGAAATAAAAAAAATCTATTTCTGGAACAGAATGGTTGTCATGCGCGCCCTTAGACATCTCGACTTCCTCAATGAATGGTAATTAATGGGGTCGGCGAAGCAAACTGAAGCTCTGAAGAGCGCTTTCCATCCTTTCTTTCTAGTTCCCCTCGTTAATGGGTTCTGACCGTGGGCGACCCCGCAAGGGAAAATCCCCAAAAATAGGGGACGGGACATGACCATTTCAAGCTCGAAGCGCCCGCTCGAGGCCAAGATCTTATGACTCGTATTGCCATCCGAACAGGGCAAATCCCATACCCACTTTGTCTAGGCCCCCCTCTCGAAACGACGCCCATTCAAGCCCGATTCCTAGAAAGATCGGACACAGAGAGAGAGAGAGAGAGAGAGAGAGAGAGAGAGAGAGAGAGAGAGAGAGAGAGAGAACCACGCACCACGTCGTTTCTGTCATGTCTACACGTGCTCGTGGAAATCTTGGTGTGGATGATCGACGAAGAGGGAGAGAGAGGAGAGGGCCAGGTCTGGAGAGCGTAGCATGAGGACGAGATCGCATGTCTAAGGGGGGTTAGTTGAACCCTGCTTTCGGGGATTGAGAGAGACTGGCGTGGATCGTTAGAGCCCGCCGTATTTTCACATTCACAATTCGCCTTCATGTCCCTTAGTTGACATGTTTCGAGAATCGGCTATCAGTTCCCTCATATCGTGTTTGTGCCTACGCTCGGTTATTGGGCAAGTGGTCCAATGGGCCACACTGCGTCTTGGTCGTTTCCAAGGACGAAAATGAAACATGTCAGAAAAATCATAAACCTATTACATTGATGTCAATTTAATTATAAAACTTTTAATATAGTGTTAATTTAATCATTCTGGCTAATTTTGATAAAAAATTACTGACAATTTTTTAAAATATTTTAATTTTTACTAGTTTTTGCTTTCTTCTTTCTTTTGCTAACTGCCAACCATGGCCGATGAGCTAGCCTCACTTGGCAAGGGCTCCCCTCCCCACATCAGGTGAGGCCAGTCCTCACCTAAGCGAGGGTGGCCTTGTCGAGTGTTGCCTTCACTCGTATGAGACTCGACAAGGCCGCCTGGCTTGGGCAAGGGCCGGCCTCACCTAATCAGGCAAGGGGAGCACTCACCTAGGCTAGGGCAACCACGTCCGTTACCTTTGCCTAGGTGAGGGCTAGCCTTGCCATATTTGGTGAAATGGGCAAGCCTAAAGAAGTGATTTCCTTATTGAGCCCAACCTGCTCAAGCCAAATCATTTTCATATAGAAATAACTATATAGGGAAAATTTCAAATAAGGACCTACAGTGTCATCATTTTCTCAAAAGAGGACTTGAAGTGAAGTTTGTCTCAAATAAGGACCCAAAGTACTCTCATTTTCTCAAAAGAGGACCTGGAGTGGAGTCTGTCTCAAATAAAGACCCAAAGTGATCATTTAGTCTCAAAGAATGACCTCATTTGCCAGCTGGTGAATAAAAGCATCTCCGATGCATATTCCGGTAACCTTATCAAGGATATTTTTGTCATTTTTTTTAATTTTTAGTTGTCTTGTTCTTTATTATTATTATTATTATTTTGGGTCAATGGTGGCACTGTTCATCATCTTCTTCATCCCCTATTCGTCTTCTTCTCAAGAACATCGGACTTGGGAAGGGCCAACAAGCACTGAATGTTGGTGAGGGTTGACGAGGGTTGACCGCCTATCATCAACAGTAGGTGAGGGCCACCAAGCCCTCACCGACCGTGAGTGAGGGCTTGTAGGCCGACCCTTGCCAGATCTGGCGAGGGTGGCCTTGGTTGTGGCTGGCGAGGGCCGTTGAGCCCTCATTGGCTTGGGGTGAGGGCTTGCAAGCCCTCGTCGGCCCTTATTAGTGGTCGGTGAGGTGGGCGAGCCCTCGCCCAGGGCCGGCGAGGGGTGACCTCACTAATGGCCGTGAGGGGCGACCTCCCCCACCTCCACCCGCTCTCCATCAACAACCTTGTCTTTTGTTAAGACTATGATTGGGATGCTTGCGTCGCTTTCTTCATCCCTTCCTCCCACCATCACTCCTAGATCGACAACTTCTTCGGCTACCCATTTTGCCCTCGAGGACCTTCTTGTTGGGCCTCGATTTGGATGGCCCCCCTCCCCCATGGCCAGTGAGGGATGAGGGCTCGATGGCCCTTGCTCGCTGTCAACGATGGGTGTGGAGCCCTCGCTCGTTGCTGGTGATGGGCGTCAAGCCCTCGCCGGCCCTTACCAGCGGCCGGCGCTCGCTGGCCCTAAGTTCAGTGTTCTTGATCTGGGCAAGAAGAAGTGAACAGGGGATGAAGAAAACGATGAACAAGGCAACCAAAAATGAAAAAAAAAAAAATGGACGAAAATACTGTAATCAAGCCACCGAAATATATGTTGAAAATGTATTTATTCACAAGCCGGCGAGTGAGGTCCTTCTTTGAGATTAAATGACTACTTTGGGTCATTCTTTGAGACAAATTTCACTTCAGATTCTCTTTTGAGAAAAAGATGGCATTTTTGGTCCTTATTTGAGACAAACTTCACTTTAGGTCCTCTTTTGATAAAATGATGGCACTTTAGGTCTTTAATATATATACATATATATATATATATATATATATATATATATATATATATATAATTGTTGATGTGAACACTGGCCAACTTACAAGACACGGCTAGTGCTATCATGGACAATTTTTAAGAATTTTTTATATTTTATAATAATTTTTTTTTATTTTTACCTTCTTTTTTTTGCCAACCATTGGCCATCGGCCATCACCAAGCCGGCCGGTATGGCCTAGGTGAGGGTTGCCATCGCTCGCCAAAGGTAAGGCAAGATTGGGCAAGCCCTATCTAGGGCTCCCCTTGCCAAATGTAGTGAGGCCGGTCCTCGCTTGGGCCAAGGTGCCCTTATCGAGCATTACCTTCACCTAAGTGACACCCAATGAGGTTGGCCTAACCTAGACGAGGGCTGACCTCAACATATTTGGCGAGGGGACCCGGCAAGATTACCTTGGCCTGGGCAAGGGCCAACCTCGCCCAATCTAGCAAGGCTGTCCTAGCCTAGGTGAGGTCTAACCTCACTGGATTTGGCAAGGGGAGCCCTCATTGTGGCTCACCTCGACCAAGTCTCTCTTTTGCTGGGCAACAACAATCCTCACCCAAGCAAGGTCAACTCATCCTGTCATTGCTTGTGACCGGTCACTAGCAAAAGGAATAAGAAAAGAAAAAAAACTGATAAATAATTAAAAAATCAAAAATAAATATTACAATGTTATTAAAAATTGTTCATGTTAGTGACTGACAACCATACTATGTAAGTTAACTGACCTCCAGGTCAGCAAATCCAACTAAATTAACCAAAAGGACAAAATTGGTAGTATGTCAAAAAGTTTAGGACTAAATTGACATAATCAAAAGGTTTTTGACTAAATCGGTATCAATGCAATAAGTTAAGTAATTTTTGTAAAACTTTTATCAAGAGCAAAATGGGCAAGCCTAGAGAAGCAATTCCCTTCTTGAACCCGGCCCACTAAATCCTAATCATTTTCATATAGAAACGTAATTTTTTTTTTTTTAATCATTGTGGGGCTTGAACATGGATCTTCCCGCCCTGCCCATTAATCATCAGCTCAAATCTTGCGCTTTCGAACTTTCATTTCACATTTTCGTGTCCACAATGAATTAAAGGGAAAGAGCCACGTGACGGGTTCAGTCCAACTTGGGAGACCCTTGTTTTATATTCTTCTGACGATGACCAAGAGGGCACAAGGGCCACTAGCTCTTTATGGAGCATTAAAAAATCGTTTGCGTTTCCGGTCAACGCATTCAGCGGTTTTGATCCTTCGTCGGCGGGAACGGTCAAATTCTCCTCCGGTTGCTTTCCTTCGGGGTCTTTGTCCTTTCATACCATCCATCGTCATGCATATGTTTCAGATTGTCTAAATCTTCAACATCATTTTTATAATTTAATTTATTGCCACCAATTATTTTTATAATTAAGCACCGATGTCTATGTTCTTTCAAAATGCATAGTCAACAAACTGTTGTTTCGGGGAGCAAAAGGTGAAACCTGGTGTATTCGCAGAGAGAGCTGCAGCACATAGAGAAACAATGTGATTTGTTGGTATAAACATGAATGGAGAGGTTCACTGGAAGAGGGATTGACATGATCGTAGGTTAAGATAGAGAATATAAAATTGTGATGCGAATGGCCTTCTCTGATTGGATGATGAAAGTATATTTATATTGATGCCTCAAAACTAATTTAGAATGTAAGGGGGGCTTCTATTGTCTCCTGAGAGACAATACACCGTTCTAAAAGCGTCGTACCTCCAACACAAAATAAGTTAGCTCATAAATAGTTCAAATGAATCCTCAAGAGTTTGATCCTTGAGTATTTGGAGAAGTGTCCATAGATTTAATCACTTGATATGGAAAAGAAGGATGAACTGGATTTGAGGCTTGAAGGAAAGGAATACCAGAGAGCAATCTAGAATAGTCATTCATTTGAAAATTACCCTAATATTTACCAAACCGAATTACATTTTGCTTGAATATTTGTTATCGCATAGATTACACGGAAGAAATTCATCAGTTAAATTACAAAGGTTTTTTTTTTTTTGTCATGTCTTGAGCTTATCACTAGCTGTTTACTTTACTTAAATATAATTTATTTCGGAACATGAATCATGTTGCCTAAAAAAGAAAAAACATCCGTACTAACTTAATACAAAGGATGAGATATCGGATATATGTTGTTAATCGATCCGTTCGATTTCATATACGTATCAGGCAAATTTGATCGTATCTGGTTGCTAGCAACAGCTATCAATCATGTCAAAGTTAACATTTATATGGGGACTAATCAATGTGCTACAACTTATGATGAAAGATGCGATTTGGGTTGGGTTTTGGCGGACTCGAAGAGCAATCTCCATTGGATCCAGTAGAGTTAATCATGCAATCGCTCATTTTTTGTCAAAGCACCAAGGACAGACAAAGTTGTACTTTTTCTCGTGAGTGTGGGGCTATCAAAGATTAGGTAATAGCTTTTCCCCAGGGTGGGCTCTACTTATAATAGAATGGTCGAGGTCATCGAAATGGGCTGGGATATCGTTTGACCTGTGATTTGAAGTTCAGCTGCGGATCCGTAATGCACTCGATCGAATTTTAGAGTTATATGAAGAAAAAATGTATTGCGACTCTCTCTTTTGTGTTTCTGCCCATGTCGTACCAGGAAATTTCTCAGGTGAACGCATGCACTAGAAGCACAAAGAAGGCCAGCGCTGATCGACCTTAGGGATTCATGATGATGGTCAGGACCTGTTCTGATGTCAAAAAAATTCCGTGCGACTACTATGGAGTGTTCTAAAAATTCAAATTGTAATATAACGAAAGTGATTTTGATTTTTATATAAAGTCGACTTGTTTTTGGCACGTGCTGTAACACCAGCAAACCATGTATCAATGTCCATGACTCAATTGGACATAAAATTATATGCACAAACACACACACACATTAGATTTCCTTCTTCCTTTTTTTTTTTTTTTGTGAACTGGGATTAATTAAATCTATTAGAGTGATTTCAAGATGTCAAATTAAAAACAAAGAACACGTGAAAGTCCTGGCAAAGAGAGAATGAACAACACCGCTCTAGCTATAATTTATGTTTAATATAAGCTTGTGCAAGAACTCTTTTGCTATATTATTTAACATCACATTGGATCTCAAAGCAAATGGAGCCAGATATTCAATGGATTATTTATTTCGAAATCCAATATTATATTGTCAATTTTACTAGTTAATAAACAAATAAAATTTAGATATCTAGCATTTTTCAAAAGAAAGAGGATTTTTCTTTCCAACGTTACATGAAAAGAATCCTATAATCTACAATATCACCTGAAAGAGTCACGAAGACATTTTGGAATGCCCCTGGATCACAATATATTTCCACCCATCGAAATCAACTATTTTTAATCATCTATTCTTCTTTTGACCATAGTTGTGTTAAAATACACATGTGAGTTGTGTTAGAAAAGTCATACATTAAATAGTTGGTATGTATAGTAGTTAATATATTTCAATTGACTTATAACTTATTCACTTAAGACTTTTAAGTGAATGGCAATCTCCTCAAATGAGGTATCGACTTCTGTTGGTGGGCCCCCAACTTGTTCTAATGTTTGGTGAGTATCTCAAGGAAGAATTATGGTAACCAGCCCAGTTTCCGAATAGGTGGGCCCTCCTCATTAAGAGTTATCTCAGTTGGCTCATAATTCATAAGCTTAAATTTTTGAGTAATTTAGCTCTCTCTTGGCAATCTTTCAAGTGAATGTATTAGGTTTCTACTATGCGTTCCTAATAGTTTAAGTGGACGAAGCAATTTTTTCCAAACCATAATTTTCGGTATGTGCATGGAGATTTTTTATGTGAATTTCACCGTGTAATTCCGAGACGCTTTTCATAAATTAGCGGATTGATTTGCAACCATCCAGTTTAATATGCATGATCAATTGAAGCTTACACTGATATGGTGAGCACGTGAGCATCTCTCCTCATCACAACCACATCATCACTTTACATATCGACGTCATAATGTAATAATGATGTAAACAAGTTTCTTTCCTATAATGCCACGGACCATATAGCCCAACCTAATGAGTTAAGACGCTAGATGAATCTCCTTTTAGATATAACCCGTCTTTTTTTAAAAAAAAAATTTGGGCCAAATTATATGATTCACCTTCAAGTAGATGAGTAATCTGCTGCTTATATAAATGAAGATAAAGTTTATATACAAATTGTCCCATAAAATGCACAAATATTGGCTTGAGTCTCAATTCTGCGCTATATTTACTTTTGTCTCATAAAAATACATCAACTTTAGTTTGTCTTTTGATTCTACGCCAACTTTTTTTCCCTCAAAGAAAGTACAAATTTCAGTTGGTACCCAAATCGACCCCATTAAACGTGATTGCTAAATTCAGAATCAAATGGGTTGTGTCAAATTATCTTGCAGCATAATCACATAGGCTAAGCGGTGGTGTGGCTGCTATTAATCTAGCATTGTCCTATCTGCCTTTGTTGCTGTCGTTTCATGCTCAGTTGCTGGTTGAATTTGGGTAATGAAACACAGATCCGGTTTTTCAATTTCGTGCCTTTATCAAAAAAATTGAGTCCTAGTAGATGTCCCAGACTTTATTATCAGAAATTTTTTTATTTTTTATTTTTTATTGTTTGGCCGGAAAGAGCCACCGATCTTTTCCACGAGTTGAGAATAGTCGGCGAAGGTGGGTTTGGGCGTGTACATGTTGGCGTTCTTGAAGATGGGACCAAAGTAGCTGTGAAAGTTCTGAAGAATTAGGATTAACAGGGCGGCCGGGAATTTTTAGCTGAAGTCGATATGCCATCGCAGGAATCTTGTCAAGCTGATCGGTATATGTCCAGAGGAACGTGTCCACTGCCTTGTTTGCAAACTTTTTTCCGAATGGCTTTGTGGAATCTGATTTGCATGGTGAGTGTAGATGAATACGCAACTTCTCTAGGGTTACATACTATTGTCTCGCTCTTCATTCTGCTCACGAGGGGTAAAGCCAATGTCCATTTTTCCCATGCTTTCAGGAGTTGGCAAGGAAGCTGCCCGACCAGAATGGAGCGCTAGGACGAAGGTAGCACTTCGTGTTGCTCGTGGTTTAGCCTATTTGCATGGGGACTCGAGCACCTGTGTGATGCATGGGGACTTCAAGGCCAGCAACACGTTATTGGAACATGATTTTACGCCCAAAGTGTCAGATTTCGGTTTGGCTCGCACCAATATACATAAGAAAAACAGGCGCATCTCTATGGGAACCTTCGGGTTAGGAAACTCCTCTCTTGTTGAAATAGTTCCTTTGATTTCTGATCTCGTATTCTTTGATTAATTCTAAATGTGTCGGTCGTAAATGCTGGTTTAAAGCAGCATAAGATCACTAATTATGAGGTTTCTTGGGAAGATTCTGTATCCTACTCTCTGGAACGTCAATCTTAAAGTCACAAGGTGAATCTAAAACAAACTCTGTTCTTGCTAACTTTCACTTGACTTATGGTCTCAAGAGACGTGCAGAAGTATATGTTTGCCTTATATGCAATTTATTATTTTTTAATGTTTGGCTGTTGAGACGTGACCTTTGAGATTCTAAGTCGTTTGCCGTGAGGCATCTAACTTGGTCATCTTGTCACAATATTGAAAAGTCTCCGCATGTCCGTTTCATTCAGGTACCTCGATCCTCCTCACATCACTGTCCCGCCAGGTGCCTGGCGTCCTGGCGCTATTCACCAAAGAAACGTCAACCTCGCTGCTGTGATCGCAGAGAGACCTGAAAGAGGCTAAAGTTCATGTTTTTTATGGAATTGGTGTTGGTGCTGAAGTGCACCGTGCGCAGTTGCCGGGTGAGCAGTTAGGAAGGGATGATGCGATGGAGAAGAAACGGAGCATGAGGATCATGAAAGTGCAGGAGTAATCGATGGCAATGCGGCAAGATGGCGGATGTCAAAGCCATACAGTTGGATGAGAGGATGAGGTGCAAGTGTCGGCAGTGGGTGAAGACTGATTTCGAAGTTTGTGCTTCCATTAAACTGAAATAGTTCTTTGCTCGGTGTTGCTGCATATGAAGTTCCTTGTGTTAGGCCATTACTTGGGTGGCTATCTTGTGTAGTATAGAGAATTTGTGTGGATCATTGCTTTATTTGAATGGATGAACCCTATTGACTGTTGATGGCCATCTTGCCAATTCTTTGAAGAATTGGGTTCACCTTGATACAACAATTAGCAATGAATTAATCGCTCACTGCTTGGGAGAAAATACCAATTGACCCATAGAGTTAAGGTGTGCACTTGACAATATAGATTAAACTTTGGTACAAGTATGGCTAATGCCGTACCTCAATAGTCTTAAAACATGAGTAAACGCCATGATTAACAAGTGCAAAAAAAATATCGCATCACCATATGTCCTTGTTCAATAGTGATAGCACAAGTCATTTCCAAATCTTCACAGGACGGAAGAGGCGAGGCCAATAGGTGGATTCAACCATTTCAACATACAAGGGAAGCTGTAGGAGTGCAGACAATATGGCAGCGATGACCACCAACAAAGTAATGGGGATGTAAATCCACTTCCATTGTTCTCTTAGGTCAATCACAAGAGCAGAGCCAAAAGCCACGAGTATGAAGACGAAAGAGAGGAAGAGAAAAGTGAGGCCCAGTATCATTTTTCTTGGTAGTGAATGAAGAAAATCTTCTGCGGCATAGCGTGAGGTTAGGATAGCCAAGAACATCGAGTTGGCGGTGACAGAGGAGAAGAGAGATAAAGCGTTTGCAACGGTAAATACCAAGAATGAGTCCCTTCTTAGAGAGTCTGGGTTACCCCTATCGTTGCTTCCAGGTACTGTAAAAGCTGCAGCAAAAGCTGCAGCAAAGATGAGGGTTGATATGACGCTACAAGATGATGACGTCTCTTTCATCCATTGCCCTGCCTCTTTGACCAAATCTTTTCGCTGTTCTACAAAAACTCCCCAGTATGTCTTCCCGCTCCTTTCTTTTGTTTCTTTCAATTCCAGACTTTTAGAAGGACTGCTCTTATCTTCTTTTACCTTCATCGATCAACGCAAATGTAAATTAAATAGCGAAAAGGGTAGCAAAACAAATAAGGTGAACTGACCTCAAATTTTAGACTTTTTATCAAAGGAGGACTCTTATCTTCCAGCACCTTCAGAAAATAAAGGACACCCATCAATGTGATTGTAAGTAAATTAAAGAGTGGCAAGCAAATATGGTGAACCAACCTCAAACCATTGAAGTTCCCTTTGCATAAGAAAAGCTGCTCCAGAAACATCTGCTGGTACGTATCCTGGGGACCATTCTACTACTGCCGCCATCAGGTCGCAGTTCCTCTGAATATCGTACCTCAAATTTGGGATTGTGTTGTATCCATTCATTAGTATAAATAACTCAACATGCCTTCCCTTCACAATTTCTTTCATCAGTTCTTTTGTGAATTGTTTATTCCACATCAACTCCGGAGAATGCTCAAGACATAACTTGACTATTTCAGAGATTCCGCTAGATGCAGCGTCAAGGACAATGGTCGAAGTCAATTTGAGTATTTCAGGTGCTTTCATACGAGCCTTCCTCTCGTTTAAAGTTAGTTTTGCTAACTCAAGCAAGCATTCGTGGCTTACTTTCAATTCTCCAATCCTTTTGATAAAAGGTGCTGCACAAACATCAGATAAGCAATTTTGCCAGCAATAAAGAATCAAAGGATATGGAGGCTTTCACATTTGTGCCGCGTTCTTACGTATATAGTAGTTGAGAAGAGAATGATGAATTCAAGATATTAATCGAGGAAGCAAACTTCATATGGCTTGAAAATCAAAATGCATGTATCAGAGAACAGATGGATCCATTGATGAACATACAAAATATCATGAGATAAAAAGAAAAAAAGAAAAAAAGAAAGAGTTTTGAAAAATGGGTAGATTCAACGACAAATCAATAGATATGTTTTCAAACTGATTAGTTTTACATATTCTCTTGATGGGATACATGTCAATTAGACTTTGAATTGAATGGAATCTAATCATATCGTAGTATACAAATCAAGAGCTGATTCATATTGATAACTATGATCTCAACGGGATACGTCAATAATATCAATTTACAATATAAGATAGATATCTCTACCCATGGATGAAATAAGGTCCTTTTTCTATAGATACCATGGCATGTTTTTTGTCTAAAGATACCATGGCAGTTAGTGTACCTGGTTTTGTGGCAACATTCCAGAGTAATGTCTTGAACCGGTGAGTCGCTGGTGTCACCACCATTAAGAGGAAAGAAAAATCATGTTAGCAAATTATAAATTGATGATGAACAAAAAGATACATATCAGCGCATGTAATTAAATTTATTAATGCTCGAATATGTGAGAAAAACAAATTGGATCAATCAACCTCAATAATCTGAGATCCAAATCTATTCTCGATAATTCTACTTGACAATTTGACTTGCCTAAGTAACTCAAACTAACTTTATAAATGTTAAATTAGATATTAAGTTGTACCACACATCATGATTTAGATATTAATTATATACCCTATCCCCTAATTTTTTTGTGTGAAGAAGATCTATGAATGATATGCTTTTTGTCATGTTAGTCCATCCATCAATCAGATTTAACAGAGATACCTCGACCCATCTTCATGTCTTTGGTGTTGTCAAATGGTGTATCAACCAAGCAAGGGACACCTAAAAAGGGAACAGATAGAGTGAACCCTGTGTGGATGAGTTGTTTGAATTGTACAAATCTAACAAAAGCAAAAGAAGCGCAAGAAGTACCTACATTGGTAAATACATCTTTCCCAAAAATTGAGTTTAGCTCCACTACGGTAGTAGGACTTCACATGCACAAAGACTTCCAACAGGCCATTGTTTTTGGTATCAACCGACGTCGCTAAGTCACGGTATTGGTGAGCTAAATACAAGAGTATGTCTTTTGGGACACGAACAAAAAAAGTAAATTAAAGTGAACAGTGAATTAAATTAAAGTGAACAGTGAATTAATTGAGATAAAAAAAGTGAGTGTGAAATCCTACCCAAATGGCCGGCCTTAATAAGGTTCATCATGATATCATTACAAGGGGGGTATGTTATACGCTTGGCCAGGTACCAGATAACCTCCTTTTGCTTAGGAATACTTCTCGTAGCAGACAACAGGGCATCGTGTACCGTAGATTCACCCCGGACTTTTTCAAGTTGTTCTATTGATTCCTTTGCCCTCCTTATTCGTCCTTTCTGGGCGGCAACGCAGAAGGCTTGATCTAAGCCGCGAGCTTTAAGTTCCCGAGGGATGCGCTTTAGCAGTTTCTCCACCAATTCATCTTGTCCAGTCACAGCCGCAATATTGAGCACAGTAAAGTCACGATCTTCTATGGTCATAAGACTGGCCATCACTGCTTCGGGATCTTCATTGAGGATTCTCTCTATCGCTTTCCAATCACCTTTTAATGTGGCTTCAAACAATCGTCGATAATTTTCATCAACCACCGGTGTCGGCTCGACTGCAAATATTGCACATTAAAAGTCCTCAGTCTTTAAAAGTTCCTGCTTTTACGATGATGCAAAACAAGGGGCAGTCCTTTACTCAACATTGCTGTTCCTGTGAGTGTCTTTCTTTACTGTTTGGAAGTCAAAAGTTTTTTTTTTTTTTTTTTGGTTGGGCTTTGTCAATTACAATTCAAGATATTCTTATGATTTTAAAAACTATGAAAATATTATATTTGAATTTTTATGTCAGCATTTGGACCCCGTGAAGTTTAAAATGTTTTGTATTACACAAAGTCAAAATCCAAGAAACACAATATTTATGAAAAAGGAAAAATTAAAGGTTCACCAGTCTAGGTGGATCTCTTTGTAACCAAAAAGAGAAATGAACACAAATAACCTTAAAAAAATAATAATTAATTACACCTTGTATACTATAGATCATCTATTCCAGACTGATCAAGCTCATTCATTGCATGAAATTTTCTATATTAAACATAGATAGTGAACTGTTAAACAAGAAAAATTACACGTTAAACTGAAGGAAGGTCCTGAGTTTTTTTTTCGAGATAAGTATTATTTCATCAATTAGTTTTCTTGGACCTTCAAACTGTCATATCTTGGACAATGTGTTTTTAGTGAGTTCTATCGTATCCGCTATATCATTAATAACTAATGAGCTCGATCTTTTACTCTTTCGAGGTAATTTTTTTGTTTTGGGCTTTCTTTGTATTAATTCAAGATATTATTCAAATTTTAAAAATTATGAGAAGATTAAATTTGAATTCATATTTCAGCATTTGTATGCTGTAAAATTTAAAAAGTTTTGGAGTAAAATAAACCAAAATGCATCCTCCAACACAAGATTAATGAAAAATAACAATTATAAGTTCAAAGCGAAACAACTTTAGTTGGTTTGCGACTGCCTTGGAAAAGCTTTGTTAGTTGCCGTGCCTTCTGGATTTACATTTAAGAGAATGTCTTTAATAACAACAGGAGAGGATAAGGATACGGCAAGTGTTAAAAATTTTATATGAGCGTCATAACTTTTTTTTTCCATCACTCAAGTGTCATATCAATGAAAATTTGTTTATTTGGAGTGCCGCGATTCATTGATTTATTGATTTTGGCAGAGTGAGACTTGTTCAACATGTATCAACTTATTATGAACGACTTAGATAAATCCTATTTAATCAACAGAGAAAGGAATGGCTCCCTTGGCAACGGCATACCTTGCATTGCTTCATCAAGAGAATTTTGTATTTCTAAAGGATTGGTTTCTTAGTTGGAGTCCACGTCCACACAAACATCTTGCATAATAGAAGGAAGAAAACCAGAGTTGACGCAAATCGTAAATCTGAAACTTATATGTTCCTTCAATTTAGCGGGGCAAAAAAGTTGAATGGTCACCCTAGAATCTAGAATTTTTAAATGGGGACATTTTGCGTATTTACTGTTTGCTTCAAACGAATAGTCATGCCATGGGCTCGAGAAAATGAATCAACTAGCAGTATTTTGTGGCCACACATTGCTTTTGCATTTTTAGTTCGTGGGAATTAAAAATTTTCGGCCTCTGTAATTAGTTCCAATTGAATATGCCGCCAAAGTAGATAAAGGAAACAAAGAAATTATAAGACCACATCGCTCATACCATAAATTTTTCTAGGTTGGGACATGAACATGTCTGTACCTGGTGGTGGTTCTGCAAGATCCGAATTTCCTTGTGTTTCACTTTCTTCCGGTGCCATTGGGTTTCTCTCCTCATTGCAATCTTTCAACAACAAAGTAAATGGAGGATGCAAAAATGGGTAAGATATTCAATTATCAAAGAGTTTTAGTCTTCCTAGGCCGAGTTCATTCCTTCCTTTTATACAAGTACCTCCCCTAATATAAACCTACACCTAGAGCCAGTAAAGCATATAATTCTTTATTCACTTTATAGCGAGTGGAATACTTTTCTTTTCTTTTCTTTTTTATCGAAGTAGTTGGATTACTCGAGTTTAAAAATGATTTTTTTTTTTAATGTAAAAAAGATTATCACTAGAAATAAAGACTAGACCTTTACAAGTTGGCAAGTAAGCTCAGGCACTAGGGCCACACATAATTAGGTTCAATACCTAGTGATCGAACTATTACTTGAAGGTAACTCTGTCTCTTTTTTTAATGATGCAGTTCATTCTATTCCTTGAGACCAAAGGAGTCTTTTCCAAGTTAAGCAACTTCTTTCTCGAGCTCGGGAAAGTTATGCGGGCAAGTTATTTTACAAGCTTTTAGCTTAATAAATCTATCGGCAAGAACGGGCATCTCACTTTGTGTGGTCCAAAAATAGGTATAAGGACATTAGAAGTATCAAAAATTTCATCACTCATAATAGTGACAACCATTTTTATTGAAGAGTTATTTTTGGCTTAAAACAACAACATGATTTCCTTTCTGGAGATGACTATAGTGAATTGATTAGCTCGAGAATCATGTCTTTAAAGGACAAGTCATGTAGTCTCTTAATGATAAGTAATTAAATATTCAAAATCCATTTGTTTTACTGTACGCTCTTGACGAAATTGCTTTGTTGGACAACCAACTGCTAATCCGATTCGCATTTCAAGTAGAAATGGAAAATAATTAGTCCTCGCAAGGTGATTGCTCGGACAAAACTTTCCGATAAGAGGAAGTTTTCTGGTAGTTAATTTTAATGAACTGGTCATTGAGTTCTTATGAGTGACGAAACTAGGAGGAAACTTGTGCAGCCAAGTCATACCAAATTTAGGATATTTGACTATGAGTAATACGTTTTGCTTTTGCTTACTAGTTTCTTGAATCAATCAACTGTATTTGATGGCCACACATTGCTTTTGCATTTTTACTTCATTGTTGGAAATTTATTTATCTTTGGTCCCTGTATTTAGTTCCAATTACATATGACGCCAAACTAGATAAAGGAAACGAAGAAATTATAAGACCACATCGCTTACACCATAAATTTTTCTGGGTTGGAACATAAATATGTACCTGGTGGTGGTTCAGCAGGATTCAAATCTCCTTGCATTTCACTTGGTTGCGGCGCCATTGGGTGGGTCTCCTCATTGCAGTCTTTCAACAACAAAGTTATGGAGGATGCGAAAATGGGTAAGATATCCAATTATCAAAGAATTTTGGTCCCCCTAAGCGGAGTTCATTCCTTCTTTTTATAGAAGTACCTCGCCTAATGTAAAGGTATGCAAGTAAAGCATAACTTGTTTTTATTTTGTTTTTACATTATAGTGGTTGGATTACTTGGGTGAAAATGATTATCACTAGGAATATAAACAAGACCTATACAAGTTGGTAAGCAGGCTCAGATCATTAGGTTCATTTCCCAATGATCAGACTGTTGCTTTAAGGTGACTTTGTCCCTCTTTCTTAGGATAAAGTTCATTTTGTCCCTTGACACCAATGGAGTCTTGACCAAATTAAGCCATTTCTTTCTCGGCTTAGGCAAGCTATTTAGGCAAGTTAATTTGCAAGGCTTTAGCCGAATAACGCCATTCACAAAAACGAGCGCCTCAATTTTGTCGAGCCCAAAAGCACAAGTAAGAAACTTCAATTCCATAAATTTGCTTAATGTAGAAAAGAACTAGGTTTCTTCGAAATTTCTCTTTTTGACAAAATTAATTTCTAAGGAAGTAAAATCTAAAAATAAAGAGAAAACATATTGCATTTAATATTATAAGGGATATCCACAATAAAGAAAAACAAAACATGTGATGTTCTTAGTTATGGCAACTAGATCCTACACAGAAATAGAAAAGTTCACAAAAGAAGGAAAGTAAATAAATTGAGGGCTACCACTTAAAATTGCAATTGAATAATTAAGGGCAACTTTGTCTTTTTAAAGAAAATGAGGTGCATTTAGTCGGATAAGGTATGGAAATAGCGGCACCCGAAATTTTTCATCTAATATATAATGGGAATTTTCCAATATTTTTTTTTTTTTTGGTAAAGGAATTTTCCAATATTTTCATTTCTGAATTTGTCAATAAAAGTACGTTTGGTAAAAGTTTTGATTGCTGTGTTTGAAAATGAATACAGTTGAACTTGGAAAATTTAATCACACTTTGTATGCTTTAGATCTTGCATAGATGACTGCTATCAGGCTCATTCATTGCAGTGGAATTTTCTACACAAAACTTATATGGTAAATTTATAAACAAGAAAAATTAACAGAGATCATGAATTTTTATAAATATGTATTGAATCATGAATTAGTTTGGTGAGACCTTCTAAGTTTCATACATCAAACAATGCGTTTTTACTGAGTTTTAATTCATAGTTGCCATTGATCTAATCCACGATATCATTCATACATTGTAAGCGCGTTTTCTTCCTTTTTGGAAGTAAAAGAGTATTTCTTTTGGGGGTTTCTCAATTATAGATATTGTTCAAATTTAAAAAAAAAAATGAAAAGATTATCTGTAAGTTTATATGTTAGCATTTGTATGCTGTGAAATTCAAAGTGATTTGGACTAACAAAAGTCAAAATGCATTAAACAACAGGTTTATGAAAAACTAAAATTAAAAGCTCAAAAAGAGACAAACCTCTAGGTTTTTTGCAACCAACTTGGGAAGCTTTATAAGTTGCCATGCCTTCTGTAGTCCCTTTTTCGTGAAACTCTTTGTTACCTAAAATTCAATGAATATAAATAACCTAATTAATTTTACTCTATATGCTTTAGATCATGTATACATTATTGGTATCAGGCTCGTTCACCACATGGAATTGTTTGCATGAAACTTAGATGGTAAAATTTTAAGCAAAAAAAAAAAAAAAATCAACGTTAAACTTAGATCGTGAGTTCTCTCTTCTTTTTTTCTTTTTCTTTTTTTCCAGATAGGTATCAAATTAGGAATTAGTTTTGTGGGACCTTCTAGGTTCCATATATTGGATGAAATTCAAAGTGACTTGTACTAACAAAAGTCAAAATCCATGAAACACATGACTTATGAAAAACAAAAATTAAAAGTTCAAAGTGACAAACCTCTGGTTGTTTTGCAACTGTCTTGGCAAGTTTGATCAGTTGCCATGTCCTCTGAACTCAAGTCTATGCAAACCTCTGTGTTACCAAAAGAGAAATTTACATAAATAACTTTAGAAAAATTAATTACATTTTGTACACTTCGGTCTTAGTAGGTTGGGAAATCTCACTTTTAGCTCCTATACTTTGGTTATAAGTCCAGTCCTCATATTGTTCTATGGTGACAATTTAAATCACTTGGTTAAAATTACCGGGACAAAGAATTTTGCATCCCCCAATAATTTGGATGTAATCTCTTTTTCAAAAAGAAAATTTTTTCCGATGATTTAGTTGGACTTTCCAAATTATTTATGAGTCATTGTCATTGGTCACACCAGAAAATTCTAAGCAATGTCTTTTAGAGTACGTACTTGAGTCCATCGCATGATTTTAGGTACCCTAGACTCAGGTTAAGAGCATAACTTTAATTGTATGAGTTCCAGCTTAGTCGAATCGACATTTTTGCCTCTTGAGTTAGCTCATGTTTTTAAGGTATATTCGGTTTACCGAAATGTTTTAGTGAAAATTGCTCCTTATTTTAACTTCTATTTTCTTGAAAAGACATTTGGAGGGTGAAAAGTAAGAGCTTTCAACAGAAATAAAAGTTATAGAAACATGTCGGGTGTAGTTGTTTAAAGCAAACCCCGTAAATATATTGTCAATTTTGGTCGTTTTGAGTTTTAAAGTTCAAATGTTGAAAACACGACAACCAAAATTTCTACCGAACGTATTTTCATTGAAAACTTGTGGAAAGAAAAACAGGAAATTGGAAAATTTTCTCAGACCAAACACACCCTCAAGTACGGCACAAATTATTCTCCTTTCACACTCTTTCCTTTCTTACAAGGGTTTTTTTTATAAAGTGTTGGGATACTTGTTAAGTAATAAATAATTGCCATTTTGTATTACTTAGAAATTAACCCCCAAAAAGCGACACTTTTCCAAATTTTCCATCACCCTTTGGGATGAAATCAGAACAAAGAAAGGAAAGAACAGAACATACCTGGCGCTAGTTCTTGATCCATGGAGGTTTTCAAGGCGTGCCGCGAGCAGGTAAAACTCTAAAGCGGAGAAGTAATTTCAAGGGACTGAAGTCGGAGTTGCTTTCTGCTCCCATGGGTCTTCTTGTCTTATAGTCGACCTGGGGATGGAGCCAGAGTTACAGCTGTAAAGACGATGTACCCTTCTCTTTTCCCGAATGACGTCCGCATTTCCAAATTTTATGGAAATTCTTATTTATTTTTTCTTTTCTTCCACCCCTCCCTTTTTGCAAAAAACATATTTCCATATATTTTTGTTCAGCGTGCCGGCGGTGCAAAAATAATGACAAATATTACGATTTTTATGTTTAGCATGTAGATTTAAGGTTTGTGTTCCTATTCTGAGACGGCTTGTATAAAAAAAGACTTTTACATCAACAATGTACATAATATAAATCATATTTCAATGGACTTTTATCATGTACAATGGCAATGTGAAATTTTCTTGACACAAATAGATTTTACATAATCAAAACAATCAATTTTTATTTTTAACACCTAACTTATACGGTAAATGGATTTGTATTTCCTTTCTCCGATTGTGTACCGAAAATATATATATACACTTTTACAATGACGATATATGTGATAAAAATATCCATAATTTTTGTATTCGTAGTCATTATCCGTACTTTATGAACAACATGAGGAAAATCATTCTCTTAACTACTTTTCTTTCTTAACTTTTATTTATATTGCCAACTCAAAAAATCATTTTAACATAATTTGAGCTTGAATTGCGCTAATGTGTTATTCTCACAAAAGAAATACATTGACTTTTTTAATTTTACCTCATAAGGTGAGAATATATTCATCCTCGATTAATGAAATCATCATATACTTTTAGTTAATGTAAGTATTCTCCAAATCTTAATTTCAGAATTTTTGTTCTAAGAATAGAATAATTGGAATGGCTAAATAACTCTATTCACATTAGAACTAAGTTAACTGAATATGGAATTTATGCTTATTTTTAAAAAGTACGGAAAATGGGGAGGACAAAATTTTTTGATGGAAAGTTAATCAATGAAATTAGCTCATATTTACGTTTTTTTCCATGTACACGGGCAAGTCTGAAAATTTGCAATTCTTTATAAAATTATTGAGGACCCTTCTTGAATTGTACACGTGTCACGGGAGAAGAAAGAGAGAAAAGAGATTTGGAAAGTTATCAGAGAGTGCGTACAGGAATCGACTCTTTTATAGCCAACCCTTATTTTATACAACGCATGCTAGGGGCATTATAGACTTTGTCATGACCTAATAATGTAGAGCACCTTTAGGATGCTTTGCAGACTGGTTTGGTGTAATGCCAAACAGTGTACGAACAGTATCAAACAGTTTTGCTATTTGAGGAAATTTTCTTCCCCTTCCCGTGGCTTGTCAGACTTTTTCTTAGGTTGCTTTAATGCTTTTGACTCCTCAGCTCTTCTTCACTTTCTTCTTCACGTGAAGATACTTCAGATTTCTTCACACGTCATATTTGCTCTCGCGACTCGACCTCAACCCTCGGCCGAAAAAGATCCAATTTAGGATACTTTACTATGAAAAACTCCCTCACCGTATATATTTCAAAAGATATCATCACTTCATCCTTGAGATTAATCATGTGAATTTTATTCGATCACGATCATGAATTCTCTTAAACTCGTACTTCGTGCAACAGCGAGAATTGTCGTAATTCACATTTATACGTGTGATATATCTTGAAAGGAGGTCAAATGTGAATAACAAAGCCATTAATATTAACTATAAAACCCTTATACACATATATACAATGTATTTAAATGATAGCTTGCATCATTGAAATTTCATATGAAATGAAAATATGAAAAATTGTACCGAAAATTGTTATAATCAATGCTATGAGGATATTTAAAAATAAAATTGATAAGGGGACTAAAATTATTGCTAGAACCAAATATAGGTATCAAACTCGAAAATTCCTAAAAGCATGAGGATGGTAAGTGTAATTGTGTTTAGAAGCTCGTAGGCATAATTACCACGTGTTGATAAATGGTGTTGATCGAGCATAATACGGCCACTTTTGAATAAAAATTTATTGTCATAGGGAGACTGACTCGCGGAATATATTGTAATGAAATATTTTTACATGACCAAAACCAAATGTCGGGTAATAATGAGGATGATTTTTGCGACTTCCACTATTTGATATACGGCAACGCGTCACAAATAGAAATCCAACATCACATATCCAAAAGAAGTTCTTTAGAACCATTAAATGAACAAGGTGATTCGATCTCACCGAATTTATTGGAAGAGAATTGACCACTTCCCATTACATAGACCCAATCTCCTACATTAAATTTAAGAGACGAGGGCCAATAGCTATCACCGTTATAGATCAAGTGGATCTACGATCATTTTGAAGGCTGGGTCCTTTAGACATTTAGCCCCTGAAATGTTCATGCATAGATGTTGTAATATAGATATTCCGTGAAGGAAATGTAGTACTTTATGGTGCTCCCTAGTTGTGCATCCAAATTTGTTTTAAGCTGGTGTGGAACCTCTTATGTTGTGGAAATTGCACAAATTTTGCCTTTGTTACACCCTTCTCTTGTCTATAGGTGGTCAATGCTGCGGCAGCTGTAGATCCTCTATCTAATCAAGTGATTGCAAAGGCATGTGATGAAGTCTGCTCTTGGCAAACTCCAGAAACAGAAGTTGGTGCTGAATGTAGGAGTTCCACCAAATCTTCTGCTGAAATGACTGGATGGATAAAACACGATTCATGTCTTCAACACCGTTCCTCAGGTGGGGCAAAGCAAGTTGAGACATCCATTTCTTGTGCACATCCATGATGGTGGGTAGATGAACAGACTGGCAGGAGCTCTTCATTTTGGCACCGGTTGCGACATGCTGCGATGGTGGCCATTGAATCATCTGCTGCCAGGGACAGACGCTTATTCCCTGATGTGAGATACAAAGATGAAGCTACTAAAGAGGAGTATATTCTATATCCTGCAAAATCTCAAGCAAAAGGACGGAAAACTGATGGCAATGACATAAGCTTTTCCTCTACATGTGAAGGAAATCCTGGCAAGCCTTTCTAGCATGACAATGGCATCTAAGTATCATCTGCTTCGTTGTTATAAAGTGCACGATCTTTTCTCAACATTTGCAAATATCATCATACTATTTCATCTGTTATTGCTCAACTCAAACTCCGATTAGCTCTCAGATGGTTGGTTGGGTGCATGTTATAATCATCCCTTAGTCAATTTCATTGTCTTGATGGACTTGGTAATAGTCAACTCTGTATATGCGATTTATTAAGTGAACACCTTTTGATGACAATGCCTACTCAGCCAGTAATACATGCACTGTCCACCAATTAACTAGTTGGCACTGAAGATGAAATGCTTGAGGATTATTTGGCTCTGAACATATGGAACCAACTATTGCGTTTGATTCTATAGATTGATTCTCTTCTGCTCCTTTGCAATTAATCTGACGATATTTCATCTTGGCACTGACATCTATATCATTGTGGGAATTCAGGTCGACAATGATGAAAAAAATGATGCTGCTCATGGAAATGGTGATCTCTCTATTAGACCGTATTTATGCACTGGCAATGACATCTACCTTGTTTGGGAACCATGCACAATGTAAGTTAAACAAATCAGCTGCAACTGTCTGGTTTGGTGCTTGTGCAGCCTATTGGGCTCGTTACCCTTTGCCCAAAATATCCGAGATTCTGCTTGGACAGTACTGATTCTTTGCACATGCACTTTGCATTCCTGTCCTCTTTGTAGATTAGATATTTTTCACATTTGAGATCAGGAGAAAATAACATGGGGAGTTGCAATTCATTTGGCGTAACAGGCGTTAAAGAGTTGTAGATTTTTTGAAATAGAGTGATGAAATTCCTGATATTGAACTTTTCTGCTACGTCTTGTCTTGTTTAAGGTGTGCGATGGCACTTGTGCATCAGAGAATCAGGCGTGTGTTTTACGCAATTCCAAATCTGAGTGCCAGAGCGTTGGGCAGTGTTCACCGGCTGCAGGGGGAAAAAAGCTTGAATCATCACTATGCGGTGTTCAGGGTTGTGGTGCCACAGGATATCCTCGACAAATCCAAAACATCGATATCTGGGAGCCGAGAATGAGAATGTCGAGTTGAAGATGCCTTGAATTTTGCAGGAAGAAGATAGTAGGAAGATTGTATTGCATTATCTATCTTCTTGGTCATCAGATTTTGGACTTCTTTTCCCCCTTTCTAATCTTGTTCGAGTTATGTATTGCATTTAGATGCCCATATTTAAGTGGTAGATATTCCACAGTTATTATAAAGTTGGCCCTCGTGCTTTATTCTTATGAGCGAGAGAATAAAATATGCAGAGCAAGGAACCAGATAGATGGTATAGTAATTTGGAAAGAAGCATCTGAAAGACTCGCTAAATGGCTTCGAAGACTAGGAGCGGCGACTTGCGAGTGTAGCATGTTGCTGAGCTCCATTATCATGTATGTTATGGCCTCCTTGACCCTTTCTTGAGATGTCTTGTTGAGTTGAATTGCCCACTAGCTTGAAATTGGCTTTAGGCTTGGGCAACTTCTTTGAAAGAGCCGGTCTGTAAATTATTCGAAGAGTTCGTGATCCCTGTCCTTCCATTGCCTTGTAATGATGCATCTCTCCTCTTCGAAGATCTTTTGAATTATTTGTGTAACCCAAAAGTTTTTATAGCAAGGTAATTTTTGCTGATTATAGCTCGGGTAGGTCATCAGTAAGTTATCACAATACAACAGTAGATGAATTTTACTTATATTTGAAGCTACGACAATGGAATCTACAACTTATGGTGCAAAAGCCTTTACAGCCGAGCCAAGAAGAGGATACACGATAGACGCTACTTAAATGAAACAAAGATTGAATTTGCTTGAACTTTTTCCAGACCGTGGAACATCTTCTTATTCTTCAAATCTTTACACTCATTTTGCAACCTGCATCGAGAGAGAGACTTGGCAAATTCTATACACGAAAGGGGTCCTTCGAATTTCTCGGCAAAATTCACTTCGATGTCGAATTCTAGATTCGGCTCATATCGAGATGTCGAACATGTTCTTCACCAAGTTGTCCGTCATCTGATTCACGACTTCCATGGCGCATTGTATGTCCAAACTCCAATTCTCGAACTTACCATACAATGCGGATGGGGATGGGTCCTTGGTAATTTTCGGCTCATATCAAGCATTCAAGTTAAGTACCA
This sequence comes from Eucalyptus cladocalyx, assembly GCA_017140615.1. NCBI lineage: Eukaryota > Viridiplantae > Streptophyta > Magnoliopsida > Myrtales > Myrtaceae > Eucalyptus > Eucalyptus cladocalyx. Next base: position 41,509,783 of record CM029518.1, read on the forward strand.
ATGATTTTGATGAAGACGAGGACTTAAAACTGATGGTTCAAAACTAGGGATTTTTTATTATAAATTTTTAAATTTAGATATGTGTGATTATGTCTACATCCTTCAATCCTTTTATATTGGTCAATAAAGAAATGAAAGTGACCAATAATTCAAACAATGGAAAAAAAAAAAAAAAAAAAAACTCTACTTAGGTAGCCTCCACTACTAATTACAACATTCGTTCTTTTTTTTTTAATATGTCAATTTCGAAATTTATAGATGTAAGTCCACCTTTTCCGCTTTACAATAATAATAATCGACGCCATATAATTATGCGAAACTTCTAAAACATTATGGTGATCACAACACTATTTCACTAATTTATTCTTTAAACCATGTGTAACAAGTTTTTGTCATGGTCAGCACGATCAACAACGCTTTTACAATCATTGTTCTATTTGGGTACGTGTCACCATGCACTTCGTAGCTAGGATTGTCCTTGCTCCCCGCTAAAATGACTCGATGATAATATATATATAAATATATATATAATCAAATAGTTAATATTTACTATGATACGAATACCTACAATTTTTACCGTGTCAAAAAAATCATAAATTATGCCCTCCACTATGCTAATATCCCAATTTTTTTTAGAAAAATTGCTCAACTTGTAATATACATATTGTATGAATGTTCATTCAATCCTAAATTTTTGTGCGAAATTTTAATTTAGTCCCATCACTGACATGCGGTCCAATTGTTGGTGTTAATCCTATGTAACACATTGCCATGTTCACGATTTTTGGCGAAAATTGATCAACAAGAATTGGTTAGAATTTCATGCAAAGGTTTATAATCAAATTAATAAAATTGAAAAGTTCAAGATCGAATTAACATTCATATAGAATATGATTTGGGACGATTTCCCCCATTTTAACCTTAAACTATACCAATGTGACAAAAATCAAGGATTTTTTTTCACGCTATGCAAATTTGAGATTTTTTGTGACATAAAAATTTGGGTATTGATGTTATAATGTCTATAATTTAGGATTGCTTTCCGGTACTTTTTGAAATATAAGGGAAGCATAAAAGCCATTTGAATTGGAGCTACAGCAGGCGAAAGTGAAGACAACGTATGAGCAGGCGAGAGGAGTGTAGGGACGGACCGATAATCATTAGAATTAGACCGTGTCGGGGTACCACTGATGACGCTCTCTCCTTTTTCACTTTTTTCTTTTATTTGTCCAAAATAAATAATGATTTTTGTATGTATATGTATACATAGTGATCTTATCATATCCACACCGAACTCCTGCACTCCGTGATCCTTTTCAAAGGCACGTGCGGCATGTTGCCTTCGGTTACTTCAGCAGGTACTATTTAATTTAATTTAATATATTATTTTTCTGGGCCCTCACATTGTAATTTAATTTAATATATTAGTTCGTCAATAAAAAGTTTCCATTTCAAAGTGCACCGAAATTGACAACGGGTTTGGGTAGATGCTTAAACGCGTAAATTTTTTCCATTAGTTGGCATTAGTTTAGTTTTTAGTTTTTGGATTACCACGAAGAATTTTTTTGGTAAAGATTACCACAAAGAATTCTAAACTGGTGTGCAACAAAATTTATTCAAAATTAATTTTTTTTATTGTAAAAAAAATTAAATCAATATATATTTGTAATAAATTTACTATTATTCATTTCTATTTCGTCAAAAAGTTACTGACAGAAAAACCTTTCAAAATGTAAATCGATACGAAAATCGATAAATGATGCGCTAAGAAAATTAGAGGTATGAAGACTTGAGGCAATCGAAGCCCACTAAGTAAACAAAGTATTGAAATGTAAAGATAACACGAAAATAAAATTAAATAATTTATATTCATTACTTGATTGACAGTGCCTTTACTCTAACTATAATCCTAATACGTATAGTTATTTCCGGCAATTATAAAAGAAATCAATATGGCTCCTAAAATTCAGCAGCATGTATTTATATACGGTTACCAGACAAGCCCGCTACTCGATAATCAATAGCACTTCTGCACTTTTCACGGCTAGCAATGGCCAATACTTTTGTAACTTGGGGCTAGACTTCCTAATGTTTAAAACGGCCCATTTTTCCCGGCTTTTATGGTCGTAAGCTTCCGAGATCTTCGGCTCCACTACATCATGATCATGTCAGTTCCATTTCTCGATAGCCATACAGGCCTGCCCAAGCGAACTGTGTCTGAAACTATTGGTCCCATTAATTGGACAATCACCTGGTTCCTAGCTCGTAGTGATTTGTTTCGGTCGTGGCCTTCTTGTTGATAAAACCAAGCTTCATTCATCGACACTCGTATTTGAGGAATTAATAATTTCCTTTTGTTTTTACCGTTTGCAAAACTTTTTTAGTCGTTGATTGTCTATATTTGCCGACTAAAAGCTCCCAACAAAATTTTACTTTTATCATGTCTTGCTCGCCCTCTCCAAGTCCCAGTCGTCAGTCGGGAATTTAGGCACTTTTTTGTGTCAACAGCTTCCCTCTAATTTTGTGGCGACCCTAAGGGCGTGGCCGGGATGACAGGGGAGGCTACGCTAACCGGCAACCCAAGAAGCTAAACACATCTCATGTCCCACATCGCTTAGGGGAGGAGTCCTAAACTAGTTTATAAGGCTTGAGTTCTCTACTCTATGTAATGCGTTTTAAAACTGCCAGGGTCGAAAGCCATCGGATGATTAGCTTGCAATATAAAGAAAATGAACTTAGATTGGCAAACCTACTAATTTTACCTAAAAAATTCCTCACATTTTAAAAATATGCTCAATTCCCTAATTTTATCATAAAAATTCAGTAGATTTGTCACATTAGCGTACCAACTCAAGATTTTTCGTAATACGAAAATTAGGTCGTAGTAAATATGACATTGATATATCGATTTGGAATTTTTTAAAATGACAATCCTTAATTTTTTCCCCGTAACTTTTTTTTGCAGGCCTATAAATTGGAATTGTCTAGTGGACACAATGACGCAGAGAATTAAATACATGAGGGATATGGTAGGGCTAGAGCACACATAATCTCTCCATAGTCACATGTGGATTATTAAATACTTAAAGTTGTACAGCTAGATGTCTAGTCCCAAGTATTTACCGCAGGGGACCAACTATTTATTAGACTCGGTCCAATCCGTACATATATAGGAATATATTCACACTACATAATAATAATAATCATAATGTGACATGATATCTTGAACTGAATTTCACTTATCAGACTCTATCCAATCCGCATCTTTAATCTATCTTATACAAAAGACCATTCTAAATTATTGTAGGAGTTACTTCATGTAACCTAATTTGAATTCGAAGTGGCTATCTCAATTAGGGTAATAAATCATTCAAGCAATACCTCATTTTAGTTTAGTAATAGATTTTGAATATAATTTAGAGTGCATTTAGTAACGTTTTTATTTCTTTATTTCTTTATTCTCGAGAATAGAAATCCGTTTGTGTCGGTTTTTATTCTTAAGAGTAGATTTGGAGCAAATACAAAAAGAAAATAAATAAAAAAAAGTCTCTTTGTTCCTAAGAACAAATCAAAAAACAAGCATTTTCTCTTTTCTTTTCTTTCTTTTTCTCTTCTTCCTCTTCTACTCCTAGCCTATTGCCGGCCTTGGCGATGGCCGGCGATAAGCCAGACAAGACCCAGCGACCTCACGGGAGCCTCGTTTTGCCCTTGACGAGGTCCCCCTGAGCCTCGCCTAGCCACCACGAGGTTGACGTCGCCCAGCCGAGCGATGCCAACCTCACGGTGGCTAGGCGAGGATCGAGAGCATCTCGCCGACGACTAGCTAGAGGAAAAAGAAAAAGGACAAAAAGTTAAAAGAAAAAAAGAGAAATTTTTTTTAAAATTATTAATAAATTAAAAGAAATTCTAAGTTGCAAAAAAATTTGGGGTTGTACCAAATATGTTTATGTTCCGAGAATAAAATTTTTGTGCAATTACAAAATATCTTCAAATGTTCATAAATTCGTTCAAGGAATAAAAATATAAAAAATTATTTCTTAATAAAAATTATTCTTGAGAATAAAAATGTTATCGTACGCACCATTATTGTTCATTGAGACGTGACCTTTGAGATTCTAGGTCGTTTGCTATGAGAGTATATCTTATTTGGTCATCTTGTCACGACATTGAAACGTCTCCACATGTCAATTGCATCCAGGTACGTTGTTCCTCTGTCCGGCCAGGTGCTTGCTGTACTAGCGCGATTCACCAAAGAAACATCTAAGCCTTTTGCTGCTGTGATCACAGAGAGACCTGAAAGAGGCTAAAGTCGTGGTGAGGCGGGAGTGCGGGATTTTGATGGCTATGTCTCTGATGGAGTTGGTGCTGCTGCTAACGAGCACTGTGCACTGTTGCTGGGTGAGAAGTTGGGAAGGGGTGATGTGGCGGAGAAGAAGCGGAGCATGATGATAATGGAAGTGCAGGAGGCATCGATGGCCAACGCGGCTAAGATGGCGGAGGTCAAAGCCAAAGATTTGGATGAGAGGATGCGGCGAAAGTGTGGGCAATGGGTGAAGACTGATTTTGAAGGCTCAGCTTCCATTGAACTAAAATGGTTGCTTGCTCGGCTTGCCATATGAGAATTTCCTTGTGGTGGGCCACTACTTGGGCGGCCATCTTCTGCAGGATAGAGAATTTCTATGGATGAACCCTATCAATTTAAATATTGATGGCCATGTTGCCAGTTCTTTGAAGAATTGGGTTCACCTTAGTAGTTAATACCATGAGCAATGAAGTAATTGCTCACTGTTTGGGGTAAAAAAACCAAATAACCCATAGCGATAAGGTGTGCGCTTGATAACATACATTAAACTTACGCATAAATATGGTTAATGTCATACCTTAATAGTCTTAAAACATGAGTAAACACCATAATATCTGCATTTCACACACAATAACAAGTGCAAACAAAGATCACATCATGGATGTCCTTGTTCCATAATAATAGCAGAAATCATTTCCAAATCTTCACAAGACGATAAAGGCGAGGGCAATAGGTGGATTCAACCATTTCAACATACAAGGGAAGCTGTAGGATTGCAAACAATACGATAGGGACGGCAGCCAACAAAGTAATGGGGATGTAAATCCACTTCCATCGTTCGCTTAGGAGGATCATAAGAGCAGTGCCAAAAGCCACGATCATGAAGGCCAAAGAGAGAAAGAGAAAGGTGAGGCCTAATATCATTTTTCTTGGTAGTGAGCGGAGGAAATCTTTTGGGGCATAGCGCGTAGTTAGGATAGCCAAGAACATCAAGGTGGCAGTGATAGAGGAGAAGAGAGCTAGAGCGTCCGTAATCATGAATACCATGAATGAGGTCTTCTTCAATAAGATCGGGAGCCCTGTATTGTCGTCGTTGCCTCCAGGAACAGTAAAAGCTGCAGCAAAAGCTACTGCAGTGATGAGAATCGCTACAAAGCTACAAGATGATGATGTATCCTTCATCCATTGTCCTGCCTCTTGGAGCAAACCTTTGCGCTGTTCTACAAAGACTTCCCAATATGTTTTCCCTCTCCTTTCGTTTGTTTTCTCAAATTTCAGACTTTCAGAAGAAGGATCGCTCTCATCTTTCTTCACCTTCATTTATCAACACAAATGTAAATTAAAGAGCACAAAAGGGTGGCAAAACAAATAAGGTGAACCGACCTTGAATTTTAGACTTTCAATTTTAGGAGAGCTCCTATTTTTCAGTACCTTCAGAAAATTAAGAATGTCTATTAACATGAATGTGAATAAATTAAAGAGTGGCAAACAAATATAGTGAACCGACCTCAAACCATTGAAGTTCCCTTTGCATAAGAAAAGCTGACCCAGAAACATCTGCCGGTGCATATCCTGTTGACCATCCTACTACTGCCTCCATCAGGTCGCGGTTCCTCTGAATGTCGTACCTCAAGTTTGGAATTGTGTCGTATGCATTCAGTAGTCTAAACAACTCAACATGCCGTCCCCTCACAACTTCTTCAAGCAGTTTATTTGTGAATCCTATATCCCACATCAGTTCCGAATATTGCTTAAGACATAACTTGACAATTTCAGATATTCCATTAGATGTAGCTTCAAGGACAATGTCTGAAGTCAATTGGAGCATTTCAGGAGTTTTCGTAGGATCCTTTATCTCATTAAAAACTAGATTTGCTAACTCAAGCCAGCATTCGTGCCGTAACTTCAATTCTCCAATCCTTTTGATAAAAGGTGTTACACGTAACACTAGATGAGCAATTTTGCCTGCGATGAAAATTCGAAAGGTTATAGAGGCTTTCGCATTTAGGTCGTGATCTTATGTGTGCGCACGTGCATGTGTTTAGTAGTTGAGAAGAGAATGATGAATTTAACGCATTAATTGGAGAAGCAAACTTCATATGGCTTGAAAATCAAAATGCATGTATCAAAGAACAAATGGATTTATGGATGAACACACACAATGTCATGGAAAAAAAAAAGAGTTCGGAAAAATGGATAGATTCAGCCATTTATCGATAGATCAATTTTCGACCTAACTATTTTTACAGATTCTCCTATTGAATACATGTCGATTGGACTTTAAATTGAATGAAATCCAATCATATGTAATATATGAATCGAGAATCAATCCATATTAAAAACTATGATCCTAAAGGGATACATCGAGCACATCAATTTACAATATAAAATAGAGATCTCTAACCATGGATAAATAAGGTCATTTTTCTATAGATACCACCGCATTTGTTTTTCTTTTTTTTGGTCTGAAGATACTATGCCAATTTGTATACATGGTTTTGTGTAGAGATTCCAGATTAATATGTTGAACCAAGGAATTGCTGGTTCTACCACCATTAAGAGGAGAGAAGCATCACGTCAGCAAATTAGGAATTGATGACGAACAAAAAGATACATATCACATTTGTGAAATGAAAATTGCACATGTAATTAAATTTAATAATGCTCAATGTTAGAAAACTTGGATCAATCTGCCTCCCTGACTTGACATTCAAATTTACAATTCTCAAGATTTCTACTTGGCAATCCAACATTAAGTAAGACTTCTCAAACTAATTACACAAATGCTAAGTGCGGCCCTATTTCCTATCTCCATTTTGGCTAAGAGACTCCTTTTTTCCAGGTAACTTACTGAAATACCCTCTACCGAAATCCCTCATTTCTCTCTTCAAAGTATTGTTTCTTTATTATTATTATTATTATTATTATTATTATTATTATTATTATTATTATTATTATTATTATTATTATTATTATTATTCTTCTTCTTCTTCTTCTTCTTCTTCTTCTTCTTCTTCTTATTATTATTATTATTATTATTATTATTATTATTATTATTATTATTATTATTATTATTATTATCACTTTCATCAATTTCACAATAGAAATGCTCCATTATTACCTAACAAAATATCACTTTATAATGCTCCATTATTACCCAACAAAATATCACTTTATCATGCATCTTATTCTAACTTTGCCTACAAAATGTTGTCAATTTTAATTTATGGTATTATATTTTCAAAAGGGTTAAATTGTTAGAAGCATGATCACATGTCAAACATATTTATATTTAGATCATATCTAAATATTAGCCAAGGATAAGAACATAAAGGAAAAAAAAAAGAAAAAGAAAAGAAACTTCTTGTCGTTCTAGTCCAATTATGAAGAAAGTAACTATAACGATCATAGATTCAACCTCATATCAAGTGTGTCCAAATTTTAAAACATGCTTAAAACTTTCCTTTGAAAAAATCCGGTGTGAGTTTTAAAGTGAAGAAAGCGTAAATAAAATTTTAACCCCCATCTTGCAATTCATATTATAGTCTAAAAAGCCCAAAGAAAAAAAGTAAAAATCAACGATGTTTAACTTTATAAACCTACAAACTTATTCCAGAGAATATCAAAATCGGCTAGATAATTAGATTAAATTTTAATTTTCAACTTTGAAATAAAGTTTCCCTCAAACTATTTGATAAGAATATGCAATTGATAGTGTATTCATAAGCCATCAGAACTAGAATTTTCTAACCTTCTATATAACTTTTGTGATTAAAATATGATATCATAAATTAAAATTAACAATCTTGTTTAGACAAGATAATAATAGGATAAATGATATTAAAATATCCTTTTGGATGTAAACTGACATTTATATTGTGAAATTGATAAGATTAGTGAGATGATAAAAATTTAGGCAGTTTTGCAGGTTAGTATAATATATAAAGAAACAATAATTTGGAGGGGGTTATTTTGATTAGTTTGTTGGAAAAAAATGAGTGTTTTAGCTAAAATGGGGGTGTAAATAGCGTTACTTGTTGTTAAATTAGAAATTAACTTGTTATGCACATTATGATTTAGATATTAATTGTATACACTAATATAGTCCCTATCCCTTAACTTTTTATGAGTAAGATTTGAATGATATGCTTTTTGCCGTATCAGTAGATTAACAAAAATACCTCGAGCTATCTTGGTGTCTTTGACGTTGTGAGATGATGGATCAACCGAGGAAGGGATACCTAAAAAGGGAATAGATTGAACGAACACTATGAGGATAGAGTTGCTCTAATTGTGCACATCTAACAAAAGAAGTGCAAAAAGTACCTACATCGGTAAATACACTTTCCCCAAAAATTGAGTTGAGCACCACTGCGGTAGTAAGACTTCACTTGTACTAAGTCTTTTAATAGGCCACGGTTTTCGCTCTCGTCAAATTTCATCAAGTCGGGGTATTTGTTAACTAAATACAAGAGTATGTCTTTTGGGACACAAGAACAAAAATATTAATTCAAGTAGACAGTGGAGGAAATCAGATAAGATGAGTGAGTGTAAAATCCTACCCAAATGGCCAGCCTTAATAAGGTAGAGCACGGTATTATACTTTGGGAGAGATTTCATATGTCTGGCTAGGTACCAGATAACCTCCTTTTGCTTAGGAGCTTTTTCAGTAGCAATTGACAAGGCAAATTCTACACCTGATTCGGCAACTTTGTCAGGATCACCTACTAATTCCTTTACCCTTCTTATACTTCCCGTCCGAGCAGCATGGTAGAGGGCACCCTTTAAAATGGGAGCTTTATTTTTCGCAGCGCGCTTAACCAGGTTTTCCATAAATTGATCTTGTCCGGCCGTAACCGCAATATCGCTCACAGTAGCTGGACCAGTTTCTGAGGTCAAAATTGTGGCCGTGATTGCTTCGGGATGATGATTGAGGATTTCCTCGGCACCTTTCCAATCACCTTTTACTGCGGCTTCAAACAATGATCGATAATCCTCACTGACCTCCACTTGGGGCATGACTGCAAATATTGAAATTTAAAAGTCCTCAGTCTTTCGCACTTCTTGTTTTTAAGGTCACGTGCAAGTGCAAAAAGTTCCGATGAAATTCCAATCCAAATCAAGAAGCGGTCGTTACTCAACAGGCCTGTTTCCACGGGCGCCTTCGTTTACTCTTTGGAAGTCAGTTCGTTCTTTCTTTCTTTTTTTTTTGGAGGAGGGGGATTTCTCAATTAAAAATTAAAGATATTATTATGATTTTAAAATTATGGAAAGATCATATTTTAACTTTTTTGTCAGCATTTGTACGCCGTGAATTTAAAATATTCCGAATTAAAAAAAAAAGAAGCAAAAATGCAAGAAACATAAGATTTATGGAAAAGGAAAAATTAAAAGTTAAAATTGACAAACCTTTAGTTGTTTTGCAAACATCTTAAGAAGCTTTATCACTTGATGTGTCTTTTGAAATCAAGTCCACGAGAATCTCTTTGTTACCCAAAAGATAAATGAACATACATAACCCTGGAAAAATTAATTACCCATTGTATGCTATAGGTCATCTATCGATGACTCATAGCAAGCTCATTCATTGCATGGAATTTTTTGTATTAAACTTAGATAGTAAAATTCTAAACAAAAAATTAAAGAATAGATATTCGGAATTTTTATTTTCGAGATAGGTATAGTGTCGCGAATGAGTTTTCTCGTTGCCATTGGTCTTATCCACAATATCATTCATAATTGATGAGCGTGATCTTTTACTCTTTCAAAGTATAAATAAATAAACAAATTGGGCTTTCTTAGTGATAATTCAAGATATTATTTGAATTTTGAAAATTATGATGATTATATTTGAATTCATATTTTAACATTTATATGCTATGAATTTGTAATGCTTTGGAGCAAAATAAAATTCAGCCAACACAAGATTTATGAAAAATGAGAACTAAGACTTCGAAGTGGCACACCTTCAGTTGGTCCATGACCGCCCTGAGAAGCTTCATCAGATGTTGTGCCTCTTGAACTAAGACTTCGAAGTGTAAACCTCTTTATATCAAAAGGAGAGAATAAGAACATCAGCGTGTTATAATTTTCATACGGTACTCACTTAAGGGCTATGATATTTTTTATTATTATTTGAATGCCGTGACTTTTTTTTTTATTCATTTGCGAGTCATATTGGTAAAAAAAATCATTTACTTGAGTGCCTATTCCCGCAATTCATTTATTTTGGTAGAAAGAGAATTGCGCAACATATATCAAACTTATCATGAACGACTTAGATAAATCCTGTCTAATCAATAGAGAAAGCAATGGCCCACTTGGCAACGGCGTACATCGCTCTGCTTCATCAAGAGAAGTTTGTATTTCTGAAGGATTAGTTTCTTGTTGGAGTCCACGTCCACACAAACATCTTGGATAATAGAAGGAAGAAAATCGGAGTTAACGCAAGTTCGTCCAATTTTTTTTTTTTTTTTTGGGGGGGGGGGGGGACGAAATAGATGAATAGTCACTCTAGAATCTAAAAACAAAAAAAATTAAAATTTTACGTGCATTTTTAGTTCGTGGGAATCAAAATTTTTCTGCCTCCGTAATTAGTTCCATTTGAATGAGCCGCCAAACTAGATAAAGGAAACAAATAAATTATAAGACCACATCACCCATGCCATAAATTTTTCTGGGCTGGAACTTGAAGAGGTATGTACCTGGTGGTGGCCCAGCAGAGTTCAAATTTCCCTGTATTTCCCTTGGTTCCGGTGACATTGGGCCACTCTCTCGTCGCAGTCTTTCAATAGCAAAGTAAGTGGAGGATGCAAAAATGGGAAAGATATTCAATTGCCAAAGAATTTGAGTCTCCATAAGCGGAGTTCATTCTTTCCTTTTTATAGAAGTACCTCCCCTAGTGTAAAGGTAAGCCCCTACGCCAAGAGCAAGTAAAGCATATTCTTCTTTTTTTTCACATTAAAGTGGTTGGATTACTCTAGTGTAAAATGAATTATCATTGGGATTATATACTAAACCTATACAAGATGGCAACAAGCTCAGGCTTTAGGGCTGCAGATCATAAGGTTCAGTCCCTAGTGGTTGAATCATTACATTAAGGTGATTATGTCTCTCTTCTTACAATAGAGTTCATTTCATCCCTTGACACCAATGGATTAATTAATCAAGTGAAGCCACTTCTTCCTCGAGCTCAGGAAAGTTATTCAAGAAAGTGCATTTATAAGTTTTTAGCCAAAAAAAGCTTTCAGAAAAACGAGTGCCTCACTTTTGTTTGGCCCAAAAACACAAGCAAGAAACTTCAATTCGATTCAAGATAGAATCTTTCTAAAGAAAAAGGTTTCACACAAAATATAAATGTAAAATGGAAATTTTCCAAATTCTGGTTTTAGACACGAAAAATGTCGCGTGACAATCTTTAATCTCTTCCCTCTGCAGATCCTCCGTGGTCACGAACTTGCAAAGCATTTATGTGTTGCGGTGCTAATCGTGAACTGCCCAGCAAAAAGATGATGGTCCTTTTACGTCTCTTCCTCTTTCTGTTTCTGTTTCTCGTGTTGGCCTCCACTCCAGCCAAAAGTCCCCCTCGAGATGTGAAAAATCCTGTTTTTTTATTGGGCAAAAATTTCCTTCGTTCATGCACTCAAATCCCAGGATTTGGCCATCCTCTTGTCGTGATTTGCCATCAAATCTCCATTTGCTTCATTCAACTTTTCTCGGTTGTATTTCTGCGTGTGAACGCCCAAATTTGGCCGAGTGAATGAATATTCTTTCCATATTGCTGCAAATCCCATCTATTCCTTTCCTAAGTTTACTCTTCACCCTAAAGATTTCATGGCCAGCTAACTCCATGAGCATTAAATTCTTGATTCTTTCCCTTAATTTCTCTCATTCCAACCCCCCACTCAATCTCTTACCTATCTTGCTTCTCGTCTGCCATATTTTCAAGTAAAAATATCCCATCGATTTCTCCTCCTGGCTGGCCGTGATCTCTTTCACGATCTTGCCTCCTAAAATCCCTGAAATTTTCTCGTTATAGATTTCAAATTAATTCTCTTAAGTGTCAAACAAGGCAGAACAGAGCTGCTCCTCTGTTGTTCCGAGATGACAAATGACGATGGTCGGCAGTGGCGCCAGCGGCTTGAAAACAGTGAGGAAAGCCGTCACTAGTGGTTGACGCTAATGAACGAGCCTCAGGCGACCCCCAAACTCTTCAAGCCTTCTTCACCAGAAAACAGAGCAAACACGGGACGAACTGATTGCGGCTTCACCAGCGACCAGCAAGGGTGGTGAATAGCAGGTGGTGTCAGGCTCTGGCTGGCCCGAGATATTGGTGACCGGTGTTAGGATTGGGTGGTTCTTGGTTCCCCTTGGAACCTAGAAGCTACCCGTCAGAGTAGGTTTCTAATTTTTTGAAACCTAAAACTTGCCCTATCAGTTATAGGGTCTACTAGGGAACCGACCAATTTCATTTTTTTGGTTTTATTTTTATTTAAGCCTAATATGTCATTTTTCTATGATTTTAACATGAAAAAAGGACAGAAGTTAACTAGCTTTTAATACTTTTTAAGTGCGCGACAACCAAACAAGGACTCGAAGGCTATATCCAATCATTGATAGTCCATAGCTTTGCTTTGGCTTCAACAAATCAATTCAGGTTTACGTAGCAAAAGAGTACTTGTAAATAGAGGATAAGCAGTTCTACATTTCACTTGGAACGTCAAAATAAGTTCCTCATTTATTGAAATGTGAATCTACCATGCATACTCTAAAATCTAAAAACCTGACTGGTTCCCACTGATTCAATTATTCAATTTTAGGCTATACCCTGAAATCATACTCACCCCTAATTGGTGTGGATTAATAGTGGCTGCCCATGTCTCTCCTCATGCTTGGTTTGATGATGAATTTGGGAGAATGGCTGAGGTGACGCGGTGATCGATGGCGGCCATGCATGTGAGTGATAGAGACGGTGAGCGATGGTGACAAGCAGAGTGATGTGACAGTGTGACGGTATAATGTTGAAGATGATTGAACCCCAAAACCTACCTTGGTGTGATATTGTTTTTGATTGGTTGGATTGAGTGACATCATTTATGTCCTACCAAGCCACGTTAGATTGAGCCATGTCATTTTGCATGTCCACGTGGATTGGATTTCTTTAAATAAAAAAATGCCAACTCATTTTAATATTTTTAATTATAAGTGCCACGTAATACGTTTAGTCTAAAATTCTCGCCAGACAATTAAGGGTGCGAATGATAACCATTATTTTCCAAAATGCACTTTTTATTCTAGAAATAGTTTTTTATTTTTATTCTCCAGACAAGTTTTTGACCAAAAATATGTGTTTGATAACAATACAAAATTTTTATTTTAAGAGTAGAAATTTGTTTGATAACAATATAAAATTTCTCCTTCTAAGACGGCAATGGAGGTTGGCGGATGGCGGCAATCGACGACCGACGACCGTCGGCCGTCGAGGGGCAGTGTAGGTGGCTAGTGACGAGGAGGAGCAATAAGAAAAGGTTTTATTTATCATTTCTATTACAGAAATAGAAAAGTGAAAAAATTTCACTTCTCATTTTTTTTCCAAACCTATTTCTAGACTAAAAATTTGTTCCAGAATTTTAAAAAAAAAAATTGCATTATTGAAAGAATTTCTGTTCTAAATCTATTCCCAAGAATAGAAAATAGTTATGGACAAAAATAGAATGGTTATCATACACATCCTAAGTAATCATTTTTCTTTAATTTGGTACTTAAGTGAGCTAGTTAAAAATTTTAGCATTAAAATGAGCGTCATACAAAAATTTTGGCACTTATGATGTCATTTAGCCCATGAAATTTTCTATATTAAACTTAGATGGTAGACTTTTAAACAAAAAAATATTAACGTTAAACTCAATAGAGATCATATTTTTTTTTAGGATAGGTATTATATCATGAATTTATTTCGTGGTACCTTCTAACTTTCTTAAATTGGACAATGTGTTTATTTGTTGTTGCCATTGATCTTATATGCGTTATCCTTCATAAATTAAGTTTATACAAATATTTACGAATCTTCGCAATTTGATATAACAATTCTAACATAACTATACATAAATAAAAATAAATGAATTGACTTAATCACATCGATTTCATCAACTAATACAGTTAATTTATTAGTTACATTGATACGTGATACAAGTTCGTAACATGATTACTCTGACGACACCGATACATTGAATGGATTTTTTTTTTCCTTAAATAAATTAGATAGATTAAACTTTATTGGAAATACATAACGGTTGGGAAAAAAATTGATCTAATTTTTCCTACAAGAGCCATATTATTTGTGGCAAGAACACTCCAGCATTCCATGTATCTTGGACAAGGTGCTCGAGAGTGAATTTTCTTCTTTAATGTTAAATTTGCACTTCGATGAGTTATTTTTGGCTCAAAACAACATTACATATTTCTTTTTTTGGAGATGACTATACCGAATAGGCGAGGATCATGTCTTCAAAGGCTTAGTCTCATGTAGTCTCTTAATGATAGGTAATTAACTATTTAGAACCCATTTGTTTTGCCCTTTGCTCTTCATGAAATTGCATTGTAGGACAATCAGCGGCAAATTCAATGTGTGTTTTTTTTTTTGGTCAGACAATGTGTGTGTTAAGTAGACATAGAAAATGATTAGTCCTCATGAGGTAATTGTTTAGACAAAACCCTCTTGATAATAGGAAATTTTCTCGTAATTAACCTTAATGAACTGGTCATTGAGTGCTTGTAAGTAATGAAACTAGGATGACAAAAGGCAGTAGTATCAGCATCGACAACTATAAGGGAACTTGTGGAGCCAAGTCATCCCAGATTAGGAGATTGACTTCGAGTAATACATTTTGTGTGTTCACTGTTTACTTGAAAGGGATAGTCATACCACGGACCCGAAAAAATGAATCAATTAGCAGTATTTGGTAAACACACATTGCTTTTGCATTTTTAGTTCGTGGAAATTACATAATTTTGGCATCTGTAATTAGTTCCAATTAAATATGCCGCCAAACTAGATAGGGGAAACAAAGAAATTGTAAGACCCTATCACTTATACCATTAATCTTTCTGGTTTGGAACATGAACATGTACCTGGTGGTGGCTCTGCGGGATTTGAATTTCCTTGTATTTCACTTCGATGCGGCGCCATTGGGTTGCTCTCCTCGTTGAAATCTTTTAATAACAAAGTAAACGGAGGATGCAAAAATGGGTAAGATATTCAATTAAGTTTTAGTCTTCCTAGGCCGAGTTCATTCTTTCCTTTTATACAAGTACCTCACCTAATGTAAACCTACACCTAGAGCAAGTAAAGCATATAATTTTTTATTAGCTTTATAGCGAGTGGATTACCTTTTTTTTTCTTTTGGATCGAAGCGGTTGAATTACTTAAATGTAAAAAGGATTATCACTTGAAATAAAGACTAGACCTTTACAAGTTGGTAAGTAGGCTGAGGCTCTGGGGCCACACATTATTAGGTTCAATACCTAGTGATTGAACTATTACATGAAGGTGACTCTGTTTCTCTTTCTTATGATATAGTTCATTCTATTCCTTGACACCAAAGGAGTCTTTACCAAGTTAAGTTACTTCTTTCTCGAGCTTGGGAAAGTTATTCAAGCAAGTTATTTTGCTAGTTTTTAGCTTGACAAAGCTATCAACAAAAACGAGCATCTCACTTTGTCTAGTCCAAAAAAAGGTATAAGGACACTAGAAGTGTTAAAAGTTTCATCACTTATAATAGTAACAACCATTTTTATTGACAAGTTATTTTTGGCTTAGAACAACACCATGCTTTCCTTTTTGGAGATGACTACAATGAATTGATTACCTCGAGAATCAAGTCTTTACAGGACAAGTCTTATGTAGTCTCTTAATGTAAGTAATTAAATATTCAAAACCCATTTATTTGGCCGTCTGCTCTTGACGAAATTGCTTTGTTGAACAACCAACTGCAAATCCGATTTGCATTTTAAGTAGACATAGAAAATAATTAGTCCTCGCAATGTGATTGTTCGGACAAAACTTTCTGATAAGAGGAAATTTTATGATAGTTAATTTTTATGAATTGGTCATCGAGTCCTTGTTAGTGACGAAACTAGGATTGACAAAAAGCAGTCGCATCATCATCCATAACTACGAGGGACTACGAGGGAACTGGTGCAGCCAAGTCATACCAAACTTAGGATATTTGAGGAATACATTTTGCTTTTGCTTACTGTTTCCTTGAATCAATCAACTGTATTTGATGGCCACACATTGCTTTTGTAGTTTTAGTCCGTCGTTGGAAATTTATTTAGTTCCAACTACATATGCTGCCAAACTAGATAAAGGAAACAAAGAAATTATAACACCACATCGCTTATACCATAAATTTTTCTGGGTTGGAACATGAATATGTATTTGGTGGTGGTTCTGTAGGATTCGAATTTCCTTGTATTTCACTTGGCTGCAGCACCATTGGGATGCTCTCCTTGTTGCAGTCTGTTGACACCTAATTTTGGAAAAATAAAATTGCATTTCGAACAAATAAAAAGAAAAAAAATGAAATGGGAGAAATTAATTTGATTGAATTATGCAAGGAAATATGGAATTCTGATGGATGTTCGGATTTTGTTAAATACAGCAACAATTTTGAAATCAAGTGAAAAATAGGCAAGAATTGAGCCGATTGCCAAATCATATAGATTTAATTTAATGTGACAAAAAATGGTAATTAGGGAAATGCCATGTAAAGAAACGAATCACTATCAAAGAGAGGCTCATTTTTCATGATGGGGGTGGATTTTCGAAAAATTGAGAGCAAAAAGTTTCGGAGAGAGAAAATTCGAAAAAAGAATGAATTTTTGCAAGAATGCCTCGTCTGTCTTGGTCAAAGAGAAAGCATTTTCTTTTTTCTTTCTTTGACAAGAAAAGAGAAAAGTCAGCTGCAGAACAGAGAAAAGAGAGAGAGAGAGAAGTGACGTGAGAGGTGAGAGAGTAAAAAAAAAAAGAAAAAGAAAACAGAACAGTGCACTGTTCTTCTCCTTCGTGCAGCACTCTCTTCGCTATCCGCTGTCGCTTCACCAGCAATTCGCCGGTCACCCCCAGCGCCGGACGCCGCGCGGCAAAGCCGCTCACTCCTCCAGCTGGCCACCGCACCAGCACCGCCGCTTGTCGTCCCTGCTGTAGCTGCGGCAACTCGACACCTTCGCCAGCTCACTCGTCGCTGCGTTCGCCAACGCCCGCGACTCAGCGCCCGACGTCCTCTGCTCCAGCTGCGATTTGTGAAAGCCAAGCCTCCACTCACTGTCCCCGAGCAGCACCCGACGCCTTCGCCGCTCCACCTTGACCGCCCGCTACAGCAACCTGCACCGACCCCCTCTGCTCCGCCTGCAACCGCACCACCGCTCAGAGCCCGACGCCGCCGCGCCTCTGCAACCTGCGACCCACCTGTCGCTGAGTCCGGCCCGTTGCTCGCCACCGCCTCAGCATCCCGCTCGGCCCCGTCGCGCTCGCCAGCCTCTGCTTGCGCGCCCAACGCGAACACCTGAACACCGTCGGCCCCCTCGCCGCTGCACCTCCGCGAACAGCCCGCAACGCCTCTGTTCCCCTTTGCTGGTCGCTGCACGCCGCGCCGCTTGCTGTCGCCTCGGCACCACCGCTTGCAACGCGCCCTACCATCGCTGTCGACCAGCTCTCGCCGGAGTCCTGACACTGGTCAGCGACCGCCCGGTGGCATCCATCGTCGTTTTCCCACTTTAGGTAGTTTAGTTTATTTTTATTTTATGTTATTTTTTTTAAAGTTTCATTATTATTATAAGGTGGTTTCCATTTTATGAGTTTTGTAGGCATTATCCATAGGGATTTTGTCTGGAATTATTGTAATTATTAATTTAATCCGAGAGACAACGGATTATTTTTTTTATTATATTAATTTTTGGGCTTTCGGTAGAATTTCAATTGTTAAATCATTATAATTATTAATTTGATCCGTAAGACTTCGGATCAGATTTTTAATTATTTTAAGCTCTTTGTCGTGATAATTAGGATTAAGATAATCTTTAATTTGACCAGTAATACAACATGTTATTTTTTCGATTATTTTAATCCTTTATTTTGCTGATAGTTTAGATTTAATATTTATTTAATAATTACTTATCTTTTAAAAAAAATTAAAAAAAATCAAAAAAATCAAAATTCTACTTGAGCATATAGGTTTAGTAAATCAAACATTTAGGTTTAGTAAATTAGAATTTTCTTAGGATTACATTTCTAGGATTGCATTTTTAGAAATAAGTTAGGGTTGAACCTAAATAAATTCTTTAGGGTTTTAGATAGTGTTCGCACATTTTAATTATCTCATTTTTCCAAAAAACAATTTTCTAAGAAATGATAGGGTTTAAGTCAAATTAATCCCTAGAATAAATTGGAAGATTATCCCTTTTTAGATAGATTAATTAGGGTTTTCATAAATTCTGAATTTCAATAAAAAAAAATGCAAAAATACTAGGTGCATGTTAACTAGCTTGCATAATAGGACCATGTAATCAGAATTTGTTCATCAGTGAAGTTAGGTCATGAGGTGCATAATAACTAGGTTGCATAATAGGCCAATTTAATTAGATTTTGCATATTAATAAGATTAAGTCATTCTAATTTTCAAGAAAACCCAAAAAAATTGTTTGCTTTGGGTGATGCAATTTATTTATTGAATGTTTGAGCATTTGTGTGATCACTTTTTTGCATAATAGTGATTTAAGTTAAAATAAATTCAAGTTGCCTGCAAAAATATTTTGAAAATTAAAAAGAAATGTTATCGAAAGAGCATTAGAGAAATCTAGTGTGATCAAATCCCCGTACCTTTAGTCTTTAGTTCGTATGAGTAAAATAATTCTTTCATTATTTTACTCAGGTGTTTAATCGACCTACCATAAACCGATTAGTGGCGACTCTTAGATAATAATCATTTGCATGTTAAATATTTGAACCTTAAATCGTGAATTGGTATGAGTTTGAGAGAGCCCAAGCTAAGTTTAAAGACTTAGTAGTCCATTAGCCTAAATTTAGGTCGTGACATAGTCTTTCAACAACAAAGTAAATGGAGGATGCAAACAAGGGTAAGATATCCAATTATCAAAGAGTTTTAGTTTCCCTAAGTGAGGTTCATTCCTCCTTTTTATAGAAATACATTGCCTAGTGTAAAGGTAAGCCCCTACACCAAAAGCAAGTAAAGCGTATAATTTTTTATTCACTTTATAATGGTTGGATTACCTAAATGTAAAGGAGATTATTGCATGGAATATAAACTAGGCCTATACAAATTAGTGAATAGGCTCTAGCTTTGGGACCACAAATCATTAGGTTCAATCCTTAGTGATCGAACCATTACTTTGAGGTGACTCAATCTCTCTTTTTTACAATAAATGTCATTTTGTTCCTTGACACCAGTGGAGTCTTTACCAAGTTAAGACACTTCTTTCTCAGAGTCGGGAAAAGCCATTTAGACAAATTAATTTGCAAGCCTTTAGCCGTATAAAGCTACTAGCAAAAACAAGCAGCTCACTTTTGTCTGGCTGAAAAGCAGAAGCAAGGAACTTCTATTCCATTCAAGATGGAGTCTTTCTAAAGAAAAAGCTTATGCAAAATATAGATGTAAGATGGAAATTATCCAATTTCCGATTTTACACACCAATGGAGTCTTTACCAAGTTAGGCAATTTATTTCTCGGGCTCAGCAAAGCTACTCAAGCAAGTTAATTTGCAAGCCTTTAGCCGAATAAACCTATCGGCAAAAACTGGCTCCTCACTTTTGTCTAGCCCAAAAATAAAAGCAAAAAACTTTCATTCAACTCAAGGTAGAAACTTTCTAAAGATTTAAAATGGAAAGTTTTCAATTTCCAGTTTTAGACACCAATGCAGTTTTTATCAAGTTAAGCCACGTCTTTCTCAAGCTCAAGAAAGCTATTCAAGGAACTTGACTTGCAAGCCTTTAGCCGAATAAACCTATCGGCAAAAATTGGCACCTCACTTTTGTCTTGCCAAAAATACAAGCAAGGAACTTCCATTCAATTCAAAGTGGAATCTTTCTAAAGAAAAAGCTTTCACACAAAATGTAGATGTAAAATGGAAATTTTCTAATTTCCAATTCTAGACACCAATGGAGTCTTCACCAAGTTAAGCCACTTCTTTCTCAGGCTCAAGAAAGCTATTCAGGCAAGTTAACCTACAAGCCTTTAGCTGAATAAAGCTACTAGCAAAAACGAGCACCTCATTTTTGTTTAGCCCAAAAACATAAGCAAGGAACTTCCATTCAATTTGAGGCAGAATCTTTCTTAAGAAAAAGCTC
Organism: Eucalyptus cladocalyx; assembly: GCA_017140615.1. Taxonomy (NCBI): domain Eukaryota; kingdom Viridiplantae; phylum Streptophyta; class Magnoliopsida; order Myrtales; family Myrtaceae; genus Eucalyptus; species Eucalyptus cladocalyx. The sequence continues at coordinate 41,530,449 of CM029518.1, forward strand.
TCACACAAAATGTAGATGTAAAATAGAAATTTTCTAATTTCAAACTTTAGAAATTTTCTAATTTTGGATTTTAGATATCAATAGAGTCTTTACCAAGTTAAACCACTTCTTTTTCGGGCTCAGGAAAGCTATTTAGGCAAGTTAATCTGCAAGCCTGTAACCGAATAAAGCTATCGGCAAAAACCGGTACCTCACTTTTGGCTAGCAAGAAATTTCAATTCGATTCAAGACATAATCTTTCAAAAGAAAATCTTTCACAGAAAATATAGATGTAAATGAAAAATTTCCAATTTCTGGTTTTAGACACCAATGGAGTCTTTACCAAGTTAAGCCACTTCTTTCTCGAACTTAGGAAAGCTAATTAGGAAAGTTAATTTGCAAGCCTTTAGCAAATAAAGCTATCGGCAAAAATGAGCACCTCACTTTTTGTCTGGCCCAAAAACATAAGCAAGAACTTCACCTTAATTCAAGAGAAAATCAAATTAAAGAAAAAGCTTTCATGCAAAATATAGATGTAAGATGAAATTTTTCCAATTTTTGGTTTTGAACACCAATGGAGTATTTACCAAGCTAAGCCACTTCTTTCTCAGGCTTAGGAAAGCTAGTCGGGCAAGTTAACTTACAAGCATTTAGCCGAATAAAGCTATTGGCAAAAAAAGGCTCCTCACTTTTGTCTACCCCAAAAACACAAGCAAGAAACTTCAATTCAACTCAAGATGGAGTCTTTACCAAGTTAAGCCACTTCTTTCTCTAGCTAGGGAAAGCTATTCAGGCAAAGTAATTTGCAAGCCTTTAGCCGAATAAAGCTATCTGCAAACAGGCACCTCACTTTTGTCGAGCCCAAAAACACAAGCAAGAAACTTCAATTTGATTCAAGGCAAAATCTTTATGAAATAAATATTTTCACACAAAATGTAAATGTAAAATGGAAATTTTTCAATTTCTAGTTATTAGACCCCAATGGAGTCTTTACCAAGTTAAGCCACTTCTGTCCCAGGCTCAAAAAAAGCTATTTGGTAAATTAATTTGCAAGCCTTTAGATGAATAAAGCTATCGACAAAAGGGGGCACCTCACTTTTGTCTGGCCTAAAAACACAAGCAAGGAACTTCCATTCGATTCAAAATAAAATATTTCTAAAGAAAAAGCTTTCACACAAAATTTAAATGTAAAATGGAAATTTTCTAATTTCCGATTTTAGACATCAATGGAGTCTTTACCTAGGTAGCATGGACACATTGTCCGTGCTTCTGTATCGTGTCCAACATGTGTCGGAGCATGTTAGACACGTCAACACGATTGGACACAGTCAGATACGTGGTCAACATGTGTCGGATTTTCCGACAAGTGATCAACCTTTGCCCGACACATTTCGACACGCATGTCTCGGAGGGTGGAAGTGACAGCGAGGGAGCAGACCACGAGCGACGGTGAGAGACGGCTGAGCATAAACTGAGGCGAGGGCCGCTTGCCATGGATCCAACAAGGCTGTAGCCACGAGGGAGAAAGGATCGAAGGTGAGAGGAAGAGGAGAGGAAGGCATTTGTGCGGCGAGCGACGAGCAGCGAGGAAGGGAGGAAGGGGGTCGTGCGGCAAGCGGCGAAGAAGGAGAAGGGTCGAGAGGAGGAGAAGAGGAAGGGTCATGCGGCGAGCGGCGAGGAGGAGGAGTAAAGGAGCTAGGGTTTCTGACTAAAAAATAATTTAAAAATGGGAGTATGATGGGCTATCACATATTTTGGGGGGAGGGAAAGTGACAGGGACAAGTGGGGGTAAATTGACGATGGTGGGGAGGGAAAGAAAAACAAAAATTTAGGGGTGGGGGGAATGGACGATGGTGGGAGGGAAAGAAAAATATATTTGGGGGTTGGGGGTTGGGGGGTGGGGGAATGGATGAGGGAAAGAAGAGAGTGAGGTAGATGTTGGGGATTTTTTTAATTAGAAAAATAAGTAAATGATATTAAAAAAATAATTTCAAAAAATAAATATACTGAATTTGAATTAAATTAATTAAAAATAAAAAATATTCATTTAATATATAACGTGTTCCAACGTGTCGGAATTTTCAATTTTTAAGAAATAACATGTTGACGCATCGTGTCGTATCGTGTCGTGTCGTGTGTTCGTGCTACCTAAGTCTTTACCACGTTAAGGCACTTGTTTCTTAAACTTAGAAAAGCTATTTAGGCTAGCTAATTTGCAAGCCTTTAGCTATATTAAGCTATCTACATAAACGGGTGGCTCACTTTGCTCTGGCTCAAAAACACAAGCAAGAAATTTACATTCGATTCAAGGCAAAGTCTTTCTAAAGAAAAAGCTTTTTCATGCAAAATATAAATGTAAAATGGAAAATTTTCAATTTCTTGTTTCCATTTTTTTTTTTTTTTTTTTTTGCAGGAATTTTGGTTGCCACGTTTTCATAATTTGAACCTTAAAACTGAAAATGACCAAAAATTACATTATTTTGTACAAGTTTCATTCTTATCTAAAAATATTATCTCACCAAACATATTTTCAAGAAAACAGAAGATGAAAACATAATACAATTGTCATTAAAATATTTTTGTGAACCAAATGCATCCTAAATGCCTTGAAAGATTTGATAGTGATCTTTTCTTTTCAGAAAAAAAAGGTGTATGTTGACACCCGAATTTTTAGGCGTCCGTCCATTTTTGCAACAGTAAAAAAATTAAAAATAATAGTAATAAAGAGTGACAAAAATAGTAATAAAATTCGGATCCAGCTCATTCTCTTCAACAAGTTTTGGGCCTGCCAAGCCCATGCGCATAGCCCTCCTTCTAGCGCCATTCTTTTTACTTCTTCTGGGTCCAAATTCATTTCTTTTCCTTCACCCCCTTTCCTTCATTTATTCTTTCCTGATTCTGAGTCCATTTTTGTTCTCTAAAGGCCCGGCCCCTTTCGTTATGTTCTTCTCCTTCGCACACGCTCACGTTGACGAGACTGTGATGCAGATGCGATGACAGAAGCAAAAGGGGACGCGCGAGTGGGCTGTGAGAAGAGCACGGTGAGGCGCTGGTGACGGAAGAAAAGATTCTGTTTGGTGAGGGGAGAGGACGTTCGCTTGAGGTGTGCTGGGTCAGGCCGAGAAAGAAAGGAGGCGAGGGAGAAAAAGTGAGGCTGAACCAAGGAGAGAAGGAGAGAAAGAGGATGTTCGCAGAATGAGAACCAGAGAGGAGCAGGAGCTGAAAAGGGAAACCGAAGATTTTTTTTTTTTGGAAAATTGGCAAAAATCTGCTGATTTCCTTCTGTTCTGGTCCTCGACTGGCGGGAGAACATGTTTCGCGACCATGGGCCACCATCTCCGTCCGTGGCTCAGCGAAGGCTTGCGTGCATTAAACTCGTTCCTCAGACGAAAAGGAAGGATACCGATCGTCTTCTTAAGCCTCGTTGGCGAACGCACGGTAACGGCGACTCCATTCTTGATCAGGTTAGCTCCTCACTTCAAATGCTCTAATCTTTGCTCTGTTTTGCCCGAATTTGAGACTTAGTGTTCACTAGCGAAATCGCGAGTTACTTGTCTGAAATTGAGGTTGATTTGAAATGAGTAATGCGGATCCCATACTTCGAATTGCACATCAACTGTTCGACAAAATGCTTGAATGAAACACCGAATTCCATTCCATCAAATCGATGCTTAGAAGTTTTATAGTTTAACGTTTGATTACTCTGAGATTGTTGAACTACGTCTGATTTCGTGCTTTTCTCCATGCTTTCCTTCGATTTCGCGGCATATCCATCGCTTTTTCCGAGTCGCCCATGGAGGAACACCTTGCCAGAAATACCATTCCCTTTGCCAGAGAATGCCTGCGGTTAAGGGCCGCTACAGCTAGTTCCCTATTGCTTTGCTTCGATGTGCATATTTGTGTTGGTTCTCTAGAATAGATTTAGTTTGAAGTGCATGTGAATGGCACCGAACAGGTTCGATGATGGCCGGAGAGATGACCGGCAGTGACGGCCTAGTGACAGTTGGTGAGGTTGGCTGCTGACGCCGGATTGGTTGAGATTTCGAAGTATGCTCGTGTGGTGAGTGTTGAGTTCGTCCATGGAGAAGCTTCCGTCAACGGGTTGTAGGGCAGAAGACGTCGCTTGAAGAAGACGGCGCAGGTGGAAAAAAGAAAAGAATTAAGAAAATAGAAAATGATAAAAAAAAAAGAAAAAAAAAATTGGTCAACTCTAATTTTGACCGGATCAAATTCGGATAATCAAACTGGGTCGGGTCAGATTATGAGACGAGCTGAAGGTTGGGCCGGTTGAATGAACTAAGTACAGATTCGGGGTTAGGCTTATGGTGACTAAAGAGAAATTGGGCTTGAATTACAGCAATAGTTCAAGCCCAGCAGATAGACCCATATTTGGATTAGGCCCGGGGCCGATCCGAATTGCAAGCTCCATCCCCGACCCTAGGGTCTGGGTTAGACCCGTACCCGGGCCGGTTCCCCGACCCGGTCCCAAGTCCCTTTTTAATAATTAAAAATTTCATAAAAAATTCGTAAAATTCATTAAAAAATTTAAAACTCAGAAAAATTAGAAAAATTAGAAATCCTTGGCAAAAGCTTAAAAAATTAGGTAGTTTTCCATTAAAAAGTGAAAAATCCTTAAAAAATTGAAATCCAAAATTGAATAAACCTTTAGAGCTTTATTAATAAGGATTTTCGTATGCCTTTATTTAGAGACAATATCAAGTTGTCTATGTGTTTACTTCGATTGCACTTGATTGTGCACTTTAATATTTTGAGCGTTGTTTTCATTTTTAGATTTGTTAGGATGAACCCAAAAATTCTTTGATAGGCCCCCTAGCATTTTAGTTGGCATGTAATCAAGTTTAGGTACCGAAAGACCATTAGTTTTAAAACTAATGTAATCAAATCCCCGTTTCCAAGATCTCTAATTGTGCGAAAAATGAGATATTCTCCCATATCTTACTTGATTTTTAACCGACCTTAATAGGCTAGTGACGACTTATTATATAGAAATTCACATATGATTAGTTAAATAAAAATCGAATATCTAATGTTACGCGGGATATGGACTTGAGAGAGTCCATGTTTGTGATTGATGAGTCGTTTGCCATGTTAGCAAATGATGGTTCAGCTGAGATCATCATTTCTCTGAACCATTCAACTCATCTCATAAGCAAGTATCTCTAAACATATTCTCTCCCTCGGTAGGTCGAGACAGTGTAATGATACATGTTTAGAATCAAGAGGCAAAAAAGTTGATTCGACAATGTTGGCACTCATTTGGCGCATTCTAAAGTGACCTTGTAAGACATTGAAGCACTACAAAATTATACATGATTCTCTGTGTCATTATCTGCATATTTTGAAAGGTTTCAGGTATTCACAAAGTTCTAATTGCAAGAATATGGGAAATTATTTATTAAAAAAAAATTAATGAGAGAATCCTTGAAATTGTAAATTGAGGCGAGATTTAATGTGGACCTAGGAAACCATCTAGCTAAAGGCTAATTGACTAAGTTTTATGTTAACCTAGGACTTTCTCCTTCAATCTTGATTGGTGAAATCGTGTTAGCTTCATCATCTCTATCTAGCATCTAAAATTTTCTGAAAAATATTAGAACAATGAAAACATATGTATTGGTACTTCCTCAGTTTTGGATTCCGCAACGAAATATCTTTAATCAAATGTTATATTTTTATTTTTATTTGAGGGGACTTAGGTTCTATGCTAGTATTGGACATAAATGGTCAAGTACTAACATATATATATTATCGTTCTAAATTTAATGGAGTCACTTAATACAAGCTTAAAATTATTGATAACTAATGTCGAAATATAATCAACAATTTGATCCAAACTCACTACGACATACTAATGAAAGCCCATTAAAATCAAAATGGTTTGTATAATATCGAAGCTGATTTGACAACACTGGACATTGAAAACAATACCAAGAAGGCTCTGCTCTTAATTGGGCTTGAGAACATGACATCGGAACTTAATCGACAACGCTGGACAGTGGAAACAACACCTAGTGGATACTATTCCTACATAGACAAGAGGACATAACTTCGGAAGCTAATCGACGACGCTGGACAATAGGATAGTACTGGAATCTAATCAACAACACTATCTTGGATATAGATACTCTCTGAAATGGAATATATAACAAGAATTTGAAGCTGTAGCTAAAGTAAATTAGGCTAAGATAACTAAAAGGGTAAGACAAAGGAACTTTGTGTGTTGTTTAGGGGGGCTCTCTGTTGGATTGCATGCGGTATTTATAGGCCAAATTGGTAACTGTCTGTAGTTGATTGCTTCCTCCTTGAAAGTTGTTTAACGTTCTTTGCTCAACTACTTTATTCATATCTTGTTGTCTTTTGACTTGTTTGACAATGCTTACATGACTTGCTCAACAAGTATTAACCGCTCCTTTGGTATTGCACACCCTTTTAATCAACCATTCCTACCTAAATCTTGACCCCAATTCCATCTAAATCCTTTGTCTTCAATAGCATCTCTTGACTTTTGACTTGGACATGTGGCAATCAACTGTTTTATCATCGAATCGAATATCTCCACTTGTAGGCCTATCGAAATCTAGCCCAAAGACTTTTGAAATCCTTGGCCATCCTTCATTTCCATGACTAACATAGGCTAAGTTGATGTTAATCACAGCCCGCACGTGACAATGAGGATAATTTTGAATGTTTGCATTTCTCGTGACCAGCACGTGACAATAAGGATAAGTTTGGGTGTCAATAACTGATTACCTTTCTTATGCGTGAAATGCTTAAGCCTAAATATTATTTTCGTTGACTGTTACTAAGAGGGTGCGGAAATTGGGCATAGGACCGGGGGCTCCGTCATTGACTATTCTCGCCACATCACCCATAAGATAACGTCGTAATAGATGAGATGTAAAGGCGTACGCTTATCAATTAGAAGCATTTAACATGATAAAATTACACTTTACTTGGCAACTTCGAAAAGGCGTGGAGAGTAGGAAAATGGGGGAGAAAGCAGGTAGGAAAGTCAAAATAATTTATTTGGGAGGGCACGGAATAAAAGAAGATTTTAGTGGGAGCAAGTTTCTTGGCCCAAAATCCTGCATTTTGGAATTCCACCCCAAGATACACGCACGCACCAACAAGGCATTGGCTAGATGTTAAAAGAGTTTGCTCCTCTTCCTATGATCTTTTATTTAAGACTTACTGGGAGCACTTTAAAAATGAGGTTTTGAATCCACAAGACCGAAATGAATGAGTGCGTTCTTAAGATTATTCGAAGAGGTGGATCACTTGAGGTGCACAAAAATTGACGTGGACACCATCTAACCACTAAAAAAAAATGAATGATTCCCAAAACTTATTCACAACTTTTTCCGGCAATTGCACTCACCTTTTCATCTTCACCAAACTTTTGTATGCACATGATATACCCATTAGCCCTTGCGCCTAATCCTTTTATTTTGGTCAAGCTAGAATGAAGGGAATCAATGAACGTGAAGCTTTGTAGTCAGTTTTACCCGGAGCTTATTTGGATTTCGCATTATGGTAGGAGGTTGATGACACTTGTCGTGGAGAATCACCAAGAAAGGAACTCTCAAACGCTCTCTGAAGATAAGCTCACTCATTAGTTTCTAGCAAAAATAAAAATAAAAAGAAGAATAGTTCTTATCAGTTCAAGCGCCTACAACAGAAGAATTGGCCAGGATGATGCTTGCAGCAGCAAAGTACAATCCTAAGTTCGATGTTGTAACTACTGTCTTCAGAGCAACTATTCAAATGCAAAGAGCTCTCGATTGGTTAAGAGTAAGTATCTTTGTTTACATATATGTAATAACGGCACTTACTAATAGTTATCATATTTTCTAGACAAATTTTTCGAAGTATGATGGCTAGGATAGACACCTTAAGTGCTATAACTTTTTTATAAAGTTCATTTGAGTGCCATAACTTTTTTTTTTTTCCTTCAATCACTTGAGCTTCATGACTATTGAGTGTCATGACTTCTTAAAAACATTCATTTGAATGTCATAACTTTAGTTAGAACTTTTAGAAAATGTTTACCACTAGTGCCATGCTACGTCGGATTTTTGGCACATAAGGTGAACGATTTTTAAAATGGTCATGGCACTCAAATGAACATTTTATTAGAATTTATGACACCTAGGTGATTGCCAAAAAATAATGTTTTTTTTTAAGTCACGTTACTTAAGTAATCGAGAAAACAATTGTGCCACTAAGATAAGCGTCATACAAAAATTGTGCCACTAAGATAAGCAACACAAAACGTCCACGTGTATTATCTGTGTATGCATACATCAAAACCAAGATAGTGAAATAAGACCTACTTTGCCTTGAGTTCACGTGGGATTTGGCAAGAACTCAATGAATTGACCCTTCTTGATGGTCCCCCCTAAAGTTCTCCCCTTTCACTAATTCGATCTTTCTCTCACTAATGTTCTTCAATTAATCGAGACTTGTCCTTTGCTATAACAATCGAAACATCATCATTTTGCCAAAAATTTTCCTTTTTGTTCTTGGCGAAAATGATATAACAAAAAAGACAAGGCGTTTAAATGTTTTTTTGTTTTTTGCGGAGCATTTGTTAGTTATTGCAGACAAACATATGGAGCAATGGTCCTCCATATATTGCGGGGAATTGGGTATTAGACTATGGTGCTTTGATGTGGCCAGTCTACATCCACGTGCGATAAATTCATAATATAATGCCAAACTGGGGCTAGGTGAAAAAGCGTAATTTAACCCTTTTTTGTTCTATTGCTAAGACATCAGAAGCTATATGTGCAATACCCAAGATGATATTCAAAGGGATTTATTCATCTGAAAATTCAATATGATATTGTCAACTTAATAAGAAAATATTAATAAGTAAAAATTTTAGAAATTTGGCATTCCTCAAAAGTTAATATGAAGAGATTTTTTTTTTCCAATGGTACGTGAAAAAATTTCCCGTAATTGACTATGACAATACCACCTATAAGAATCACTGAGAGATTTTGAAATGATTTAGGATCACAGCACATATGCGTTCATCCAAATTAAGCGTTATTGATCATCTTGTTTTTTCTTTCAAATTAGTGTGCATGGTTTGAGTGGATTGATTTGCAACCATCATGTTTAATATCTATGATCAATTAAAGCTTGCACTGATAGGCTAGAACCTAAGTATATCCCCAACCAAAATTCAAAGTAACAATTGGGTAAACTAAACTATGTTAGTGTGAAATTTAACATTTTTTGGGTTATTTGAGTTAATCAGTTTTTTTTTTCTAATAACCACACACTCTAAGCTTTTGAGTGGCTTGGTTAAACAATGTAAAATATTTTCCCAAGCCATCATTATTGGAGAATGAAGATTTGTCTGGTCTGTTGGCCTGTTGGCGCTAATTATAATTGTCCTTTTAAACTTCTCAACAAAAAACAGTAAAATTGCCAAAAAATTTTCTTGGTTCACGTGCCTCGTTAGCATCTCACCTTACATTTTTGCGGCCAACGTGAGGATCTCGTGTGATCACCACCACATCATCACTTTGCATAGTCATAATAATATAAAGCATCTTTCTTTTTTAAAGCCGACACAGCATGAGCTAAGACATTAAATTAATCTTAAAAACTAGGGCTTGTGGGATCCATTGAATCATCCTATCTTTTTACCATCTCGCCCCCACCTCCTTTTTTATATAAACCCATTTTTCTATTCGGTCATTTTATTATTATGTAATCTGAGATACTTATTTAAAAAGTCCTAATTTTATTGTAAAGTGACCAGTTTAGGTCCTAACTTTTTAATAATAATTTAATCCTAAATCTTTACATAATTTGTCAATATATTCATTTTAACCAATTTTAACCAAAAATCACTAACTAATTTTTAAAATTTTCTAAAACTTCTATGATTTCTTTTTTTTCTCATTGTTTCCTTTTTTTTTCTCCTATCCTTTTCATTTTGCCTGTGACCAATACTTGGCCATGGTCAGTAACCTACCACAAGCTAGGTACCCTAGCTTGCACAATGTGTGGTTGACAAGAGCCATGATGCCCTCACTCAGCAAGGGTGTTGTAGCCCTTGTCCCATCTAGAATGGCTGACCATCCCCCATGCAAGTCCAGCCCTTGCCTGTGGTCGATCATCGGCCACAAGCCAAAAATAAAAAAGGAGAAAAAGGAAAAATTCACAAGTTTAAAAAAAAAATCCAAACATTATGCACATTAGCGCCACTTGGCCACATAGGATGGTTGACTAGACCACCATGTTAGCAATTTTTGACCAAAAATTGCTAGGAATGACTATGCTAAGAAATTATCAAAAGGTTTGAGACTTAAGTGACATAATTACAAGATTTAGTAATGAATTCGCTGTCATATAATATGTTTAAAACTTTTTGGATAATTTTCCTATATAATTGATTTTCGCGTTGCTTATTTATATATAATGATAAAATTCATATACCCTAAGGGACACTTTTTGAGAAAATAAAGTCTAAAAGTGGAAGGCTAGTTCCTCGGGCACTTGATGCTGAAATTTATAGCGAAGGTCATATGAATTAACAAAATATATATTTCAATTATAACTTATTGATTCCTTACATCATCAATTGAAATGGTGCGAGTATTCGTTTGAAAGACGGTCCTTTTCAACCTTAATAAAAGTTAAAAGAAAAAAAATAAAGCTTTGAAAGGTTTATATTTGTGGAACTATATACCCAAGTCCATCATGCATTGAAAAGTAGAAACTAGGGAAAAGCACACTAGAAGTGTCAAAAGTTGTGTACAACACTCACTTTGATACCAAAAGTTTATTTTGGATAACTTAAGTGCTAAAAAGTTTGAAAAAAAATTATTTAAGTGCTAACGCCAATCTAATTGACTGAAAATTCAGCACTTTTTTTGTTAATTTTAAAGCCGACGTGGCTCAACGGAGAGTACAGTCAGTATGTAAACAACAAAATGATGCCGTTTGGCACTTTTCCCTCAAGTAAGAACCTTAAATCCCTAAATTGAAAGAGAACTAGGAATTCAAAACACTAATTAGCCAATTTGAGTACCTACTTCGATTTTCCCTCAAAATTATCAGCTTGATCTTACAAATAGAGGGCAGAAGCTTCAACAGTGGCTCATGTTCGTTCCAAAAAAGTGAATTAGATAATGAGTGTTACTGTTATTGCGGGTTACCTAGTTTGAGAAGAACATCTTAGACTCGGTTAAATCCTCGAAGAAGATTCCATGGGTGCGATAGGTATAGCGAAGACTCAAAGTGCAAATATTTCAAATGGGTTGATGCACAATTCTCCGGTCGAGCGACAAAGGTGAATTTGGAGCTACTTGAAGGCCAACATCAACCTCTAGCTACATTAATGGATGAGTTGGAGGATGTGGACTCCAATACAAGCTCAAATGAAGGGCTTAACATCTTTGGTCGACCATTTGAAGAAGGACATTTCAAAGCTGAAAATTGAAAGAAACTTTTACTACGCTTTAATTGTGTTGTTGTTCTCTTGTATAGTCTATTAAAATGTGAAGTGAGTAATGAGAATAAATTTGTATTTCTACCATAGTCGAAGATGTGGAATATATACTTGTATCGGGTTATTTCTATGTAAAGTGTGTTATTGATTTGCCGCAAATTTTGTATGGAACAAGATTTTTTGTTGCAATCTATAGTGAATATGTAAGGTTGGAGTTTAAATTCATTGGTTGTGAGCACTCAAAGGTTTTTTTTTTTTACTTAGTTGTGTATTGTTAATATTGGTTTGTTTTGCTTAATTTTTGCTTCAGATGTAATGGTTTACTGCATTTTTTGTTTGGTAATGATTTGTTGGTTTGCTATAACTATTACTATAAGCCATGACAAAATTAAGGAATAGTAACAAATTCATGATTGATTATTCTAGTGTCATAAGTTCTAATTTACTGTACGATGAATGATTAAATAGAATAGTCAAAATTTAGGTATCAACATTGTATGAATCATGTGTCACATAAATCTATGAGATATGATAAGAAATGTATATGGGAAAGTCTTTGGGAGAAGAGAATACGCTGACGGCTAATTTGATTGTTCATTAAAATACCAAGCATATTTGGCAAACAAGGGGGGCAAAGCTCCGAATACAAGCATCTTGATAGCAAAGAATAATTCAAGGGACACACACTACAAAGTAGGGGTGATCGGGTCTAGGGTGGGTAGGGTCTAGACCTGGATTTTGTACCTGACCCTGTTATAACCGGTTCCCCTTTTCTGGACCCTATACCCGACCCTATTTGTATTGGACTCTGTATCCGACCCATCCTGTTTTTCCAATTTAGTTCCAGGGTCAATCATGTTTTCACTGGAACTTGTTTTGCAATCTCTCAATATCTTATATGACTTCGAATTTTATATTAATAAGCGATAAAATAACGTAATCCTCCTAACTTGTATTGAAACATTAAGCACTTGTAATAAATAAATACATGAACTTTTTGACTAAACGAAAAATTAAGGATCCACAGGGCTAATTATAATAAATAAAATCATAAGGCAAAGAATTAGCAACAAACATAGGTCTGATATTAGTCTTATTCCCACAACTACTACATAAAGCTACTCATTTATGCAAGCATAACTTCTCCTACAAAAGATAAATTAGGCGAGCCAATCCATGTGATACACAAGAATTTGGCGGCAACGAACATTGTTTGTCCATCAGACAGTGCGAGAGGGAGCTGGTGAGGGAGGGAAACAAGTGAGGAAGAGGAATGACAAAGGAGGAGTGTTGTGCATGTTTGAGAGAGCCAAGAGGAAAAACGTCGTGTGATTGCAAGAGTAAGAATAGAAATCAGGAGAAAAAAAAAAGGTTTTAAGAATAGAAATCAGGAGAAAAAAAAAAGGTTTTCGACCTCTACTTACAAAATTGGTCCGGGAAACGGTTCCAAAGCCGGTTCGGGAAACGGTTTCCGAGTGCGTAATCACTCGGAACCTGTTCTTGGACCGGTTTAAACCGATTCCGAATTTTGGGAATCGGTTTCAACGGGAACGGGTTCCCGACCCTGTTTTCCGGGTGGGCCGGTCCGGGAACCAGGTATACCTAGTCTTGTTGCACACCCCTACTACAAAGAATCCCAAAAGGCTGCTTCACAATTTATGTAGTCGATATAGTATGCAGCTCAAGGTTGACTTGACATGCATACTTGGTACCTAAAACATGACTCAAATGTGATCAAGCATTAAAAATCATACTCGATTTCAACTGGAATGGAAAACCGAAAATTTTGAACTCGACTTGACGTGAATAGATAACAATGAAATTATAAATGAGTCCAACCATGAGTTTAAAAAGCTTGACTATTTTTACATGCACTTGACAGCATACATTAAATGTTAGTATAAATATGACTGATGTCACACTTCAAAAGTCTCTAAACATAAGTAAACACCATGATAGTCACATTTCACACATAGTAACAAGTGCAAACGAAGATCACATTGCAGATGTCCTTCTCCAATAATAGCATAGATCATTTCCAAAGCTTCAAGGGACGGTAGAGGCGAGGTCGAAAGGTGGATTCCACCATTTCAACATATAAGGGAAGTTGTAAGATTGCGAACAAAATGATGGGGATGGCAGCCAACAATGTAATTGGGATGTAAATCCACTTCAATTGTTCACTCAAGACAATCGTAAGAGCAGAGCCAAATGCCACCAGCATAAAAGCCAATGAGAGGAAGAGAAAAGTGAGGCCCAATATCATTTTTCTTGGTAGTGAGTAGAGGAAATCTTCGATCGCGTAGCGCGAAGTTAGAATGGCCAAGAACATCATTGTGGCAGTGACAGAGGAGAAGAGAGCAAGAGCATTTGCAACTACGAATACCATGAATGAGCCCTTGTTCAGAAATATTGGGATCCCCTTGCTACCGTCGTTGCCTCCAGGCACCGTAAAAGTTGCAGCGAAAGCTACCGTAATAATTAGAGTTGCAACAAGGCTACAAGATGATGATGTATCCTTCATCCATTGCCCTGCATCTTTGAGCAATTCTTCGCGCTGTTCTACAAACTTTTCCCAGTATGACTTTTTATTTTCTATATATGTCAGCCATTTAGAAGAAAGAAATCCTCTACCTTCCACTGCCTTCAAAAGAAAAAAAAGGACACCTTTCAATGTAAACATCGATAAAGAGCACAAAAGGGGGTAAACAAATGAGGATCACTCACTTGAAACCATTAAAGTTCCCTCTGCATAAGAAAAGCCGCTCCAGAAACATCAGGGGACACACATCTCGAAGACCATTTGGTTACAGCCACCAACAGGTCATAGTTCATGTAATTATCGTGAGCCAAATATCGAATTGGGTAGTTTTCGTTAACCAGTCTAAACAACTTAATATGCCGCCCCTCCACAACTTTTATGATCAGTTTTTTCGCGAAATTGGTATCCCACATCAACTCCGGAAAATATTTAAGACATAAATCCACAATTTCAAAGACTCCGCGAGATGCAGCATCAAGGACAACGCCTGAAGTCAATATATACTCGAGTATTTCAGGAGTACTTGTACCATTCTTTATCTCGGTAAGAGCTTGTTTTGCAAACTCAAGCGAGTAATAGTGCCTCAACTTCAATTCTCCACTTCTTTTGATGAAAGGTGCTGCACGTAACATCAGAGAAGCAAATTTTCCAATGATGAAGAATCCAAAGGTTAAAGAAGCTTTCACATTTGCACTATATTCTTATGCATATTTAGTAGCTCAGGGCCTGCATGTTTTTTTTTTTTTTTTTTTTCTGTTTAAGAACAGATTTTTTTGTTTTTTTGTTCCCGGGAACAAAAAAAGAACAAAAACGGGTATGTTTGCGTTTTTGTTCAAAATCTGATTTTTTGTTCCCAGAACACAAAAAGAACAGAAATGAGAAATAAAAAAAAATTGTTTCTTGTTCCAGAAACACTTTTGAAGAAACACTTCTTCTCTCTCTTCTCTTTTCTTCTTCTTTTTCTTTGGCCGGTTGCTGGCCTCGGCCATGGCCGGCGACCGGCTGTCGAGGGTCGGTGACCTCGCCGGAGCGTCGTCGACCCCCGGCGAGGCCGAGCGTCGCCAGTGGCCGGGCGAGCTTGGCCTCGCCAGATCCGGCGAGGCTCGGCCTCGCGGGGGCCGAGCCTCGCCATGGCTGGGCGAGGCTGCCGGCCCCATCGGTTGAGTCGTCGAGGCCGAAGACCGGCCGAAAGAAGAAAAAATAAAAAAGAAAGGAAAAAAGGAAAAAAGAATAAAAAAAATTAAAAAATTAAAAGAAACAAAAAAAGAATATAAATTTACCAAACGTGTTTTTATTCATTTTTTATTCCCGGAACAAGTTTACCAAACGCATCTTTCTGGTCAAAAATTGTTCCCCGGAACAGAAATATTTTTTTCTATTTTTGTTCCCTGGAACTAAACGCGCCCTCAGAGAAAAAAAAATATTAATTGATAAAATAAACTTGATATGGCTTGGCAATCAAAATGTGGGCATCAGAACAAATAGATCTATTGATGAACACACACAATGTAATATGGGAAAAAAAGTGTTCATTTTTTCTTTTTTTTTTTGGGAAAAAGGGGTAGATTCAGCGAGGATCAATAGATATGGTTTCCATTGAATATTTTTGTAGATTCACCTAATGGACATATGTAGTTCAAACGTTGAATTAAATTGATTAGAATAAAATCTTATCGTTATGGACGAATGATGAGCCAGTCTATATTTATTACTATGATCTCAAAGGGATGTACTGATAGTATCAATAATACACTTTAAATTTAGAGTTACTGTTTTTCTTTGCATAACATGGCAATGTTGTATACCTGGTATTGTGGCAAGATTCCATAGTGATATCTTGATCCAATTAAGTGCTTTTAGTACTACCACCACAAAGAGGAGAGAATAAATCATGTCAGGAAATTAGGAATTGATGATGAACAAAAAGATACATAGCACAATCATGAATTGAAAATTGCTCATGCTTTATAATGCTTGATTATGTTTAAAAACAACTTGTATCAATCAATCTCCATGACCTGAAATCCAAAATCTACAATTCTCAATAAGCCTACTTGGCAATTCGACAATGACTAAGACTTCTCCACTAGCTTTTCAAATGTTACATTAGATATTAATTTGTGACATAAATCATTGTTAATCTATTAGTTTGTATACATCGATGCAGTCCTTGTTCCTGAACTTTTTTGTAAAATAGGATCCCTGAATGATATGCTTTTTTTTTTTTTTTTTTTTTTTTTTTTTTTTTTTTTTTTTTTTGTGTTAATCCATGCACTAAACAGATCAATAAAAATACCTCGAGCCATTTTGTGTCCTTGGAGTCGTCAAATGATGTATCGACCAAGCAGAGAGGGATAACTAGAAATGGGAACAAATAGAGTGAACGCTATGTGGATGGAGTTGCTTAAATTGCACGTATCTAACAAAAGAAGCGCAGCCAATACCTACATTTGTAAATACATTTTTCCCAAAAATTGAGTTGAGCTCCATTACGGAAGTGAAAAGGAAGTATCGCCAAGTAACCCAAACAGCCCATGCCACCAGTTTTCTTGGATGTCGTTGAGCCAGGGTATTTGCGAGCTAAATATAAGCCTATGTCTTTTGGGACGCAGAATAAAAAAGTTAATTCAAGAAAATATGAGATAAGATGAGTCGGTGTGAAATCCTACCCAAATGGCCAGCTATAATAAGATGAGTCAGTGTGAAATCCTACCGAAATGGCCGGTATCGATAAGGCCGAACATGATCTTAGAAGATGGGGCGCATGTTGAACGCCTGGCCAAGTACCAGATGGCCTCCTTTTGCGAAGGAGCAAAATAAGTAGCAAGGTATAGGGCCTTGTGTCTAATATCAGATATGGCATCAGCTTTGTCTATTAATGCCTTTACCATCTTTAATCTTCCTCCCTTTGCAGCATAGTGAAGGGCTCTATTAGGATTGAGATCTTCATAAACCCGAGGGAATCGCTTGACCAGGTTCTCAACCAACTGATCTTGTGTGGCCATAATCGCAATATCAAGCACAGTAAAAGACTCATCTTCTATAGTCATAATTTTGGCCTTCAATGCTGCATGATCTTTATTGAGGATTTTCTTGATAGTTTTCCAATCACCTCTCAGTGCGGCATCAAAGAGTGATCGATGGTTCTCATTCTCATTGACGACCGCTCTTGGTTGGACTGCAAATAAAAAATTCCTTAGCCTTTCGTATTTTTTTGATTTTCAGATCAAGTGCAATCATATAACTTGCTCAAAGTTCCGATAAAACATGGATGCAAGTGAAGAGGTGGTGGTTTACTCAACGGGTAAGCCTGCGGGTTGTCTAATTTTTTCGAGGGGACAACCATCCTCTAGCCCATCTGCTTCCGGGCTGTCAAAGCATTTTAAGGTCTTGCTTAGGACCAAACCTTCCTTACTCTTTGCAAGTAAATTTTTTTTTTTATTTGGGTTGTCTGAATTGTTATTCAAACTATTATTCGGATTTTAAAAATAATGAAAAAAATTATATTCAGCATGTTGATATATCCGATGTCACTTGATTATCAAATTTATATACTTTGTATATATATTCTCCCTCCAACTATTAGCTTGAGGTTTATGATTGAACTTTCTTACACGATATCAAAGATAGGGTTTGCACTGGTTAATTTGGCGCGTGCGTCCGCCCCATTGGTCAAATTACCTTCTCTAACAATTTGTCTGCCGTGAAATAAAAATGTTTGGATTAAATAAATCAGTACATGAAACATAAGATTTATGAAATATGAAAATTAAAAGTGTAAAGAGACAAACCTTTAGAATTTAATAGATTCCTGGCCTTTTGTTGCCGCCACCTCGGATAGTCTTCCACAAGATGTGCCATGTCTTCATAACTTCCTTCTTCTTCTTTTTCTTTTTTTCTTTTTGGTCGGTCATAACTTCCTTCTTCGTTACCAAAAGAAAAATGAACATAAATAACCTTGAAAACATGACTCCTATCATGCTCATTCATTGCATGGAAGTTTATGTATCGAACTTAGATGAAATGCTTTTAAATAAATAAAAATTTAAAGTTAAAATAATAGAGATGGTAAGTTTTTTTCAAGATAGGCATTGTATCATGAATTAGTTTTGTGGGACCTTTTAACTTTCATATGTTGGACAATTTGTTTTTTAGTTAGTTTTTATTTTTCATTGCCATT
The DNA here is from genome assembly GCA_017140615.1 of Eucalyptus cladocalyx. Classification (NCBI taxonomy): domain Eukaryota; kingdom Viridiplantae; phylum Streptophyta; class Magnoliopsida; order Myrtales; family Myrtaceae; genus Eucalyptus; species Eucalyptus cladocalyx. The sequence goes on from CM029518.1 coordinate 41,548,641, forward strand.
GATCTTGTCCACAATACCATTCACAAATTATGACCGCATTCTTTTACTCTTCGCAAGTAAAAAAATATTTATTTTTGGGCTTTATCAATTATAATTCAAGATATTATTCAAAATTTAAAAATTAAGATAATATTATATTTGAATTTATATGCTAGCATTTGTATACTATGAAATCCAGGGAACTAAAGTTCTAAAGTGTCCTCATTTTTTCAAATAAGAGTCTAAAGTGGACATTATTTCAAATAAAGACTCGAAGTACTCTCATTTTCTTAAATAAGAACTTGAAATGAATCTTCTTGTAAATAAGAGTCTGAAGTAGCCATATTAGTCTCAAAGAATGGCCTCAACTCCCTATTTGATAAGGGCAATTTTGTCTTTTAAAATTTTCTTTTGTTTTCCCGTAGAAAACAAACCAAACAAATTTAAAAAACAACAAATAAAAAAAGAATAGAGATGGGAGGGAGGGCTCACTTTCACCTGGGGCCGCCACCCCATCGCTGGTGGGGCAGTGGTGATGGTTAGTAGGGTCACCGGCACCTAGGCGAGGGTCGACAACCCTCGTCTAGCACCCTCGGACCTCGCCCCAGGTCTGGGGGTGCTAGGCAAGGGCCACTAGTGCTTGTGTGAGGGTGGGCGACCCTCGCCCAGATCTAGGAGAGGGTCACCGCCCTCTCCCACCTTTGGCGAGGGGCAGATGGCCTTCACCTCTGGTTAGCGAGGGTCGTTGGCGCTTGGGCGAGGCACCGGCAACCCCTCCCATTGACGATGGGGTGGCGGCCACTCGTCCCGGCCTCTATTTTTTTTTTAAAGTCTATTTTTTTAATTTTTAATCTAAAAAATGTAATTTAATCTAGATTTAAATTGTATTTCGACAAAAATACCCTTCGTCGACTAGAATTTTTTGCCGATGAGGTTAGACCCTTATTTAAAAAAATATATAATGACTTAAAGTCATTTGAGACTGATATGGCTACTTCAGGCCTTTATTTGAAACAAGATCCGCTTCAGGCCCTTATTTAAAAAAATAAGTATACTTCGAATCCTTATTTGGAATTTTTCTTGAAATTTAAAATGTTTCAAATTAAAAAAAGTTAAAATGGATGAAACACGATATTTAAGGAGAATGAAAATTAGATGTTCAAACTGACAAACCCTCAGTTGTTTTGCCACCGTCTTGGGAAGCTTAATTTGTGGCTCTTGTTGAGAAAACCTCCATGAATTTTGATTTCGACAGAACCATCACTTGGAACTTATGATCTGATAGATACGAGTGTTGTTTCTGCTCGGGTGGTACGAACTAATGAAGACTAGATGGACTTTATGGGTGAACGACTTAACAGAACAGGAAGTTTGTAAGGACTTGGAAGAACCAATAGGTAAATAAGTCTGTGGAAGCCTCATTCACACATATGCTTAAGAAAATTGATGAAATATTATCAGCTGGATAACTGGGCAAAATTGCGGAAGGTCGACAGAAACTATCGCTTATATCAAACTGAGAAGATCGTTCTTGATCACATGGAGTAATAACGAAGACCCATATATTTCTTTGATTGTTATTACGTATCTAAATGAAATCGACGGCCAATCAAAAGCCTGAAATTGCGAATTTATTTACTCCGAGGAGAATCCAATCAATTATCCATTATACCGATGAACAAGGATTATTTCCTATTTCGGCGACTATTCCTGGAAGCGGCGAATTTGCTAGAAGATTTGATTACATGGACAAGCGGATATCCAGTGATTTTATTCCAATCCGCGATGGCTAAATTGATTTTCTTTGCATATTGAGTCATACACTGATTGTAAATCTTTTGAGAAGTGTACAAGTACTATAGCAATGCATGTATTTTGGTAGAGTGATCTACCAACTTAGGGTAGTAGAAATGCAAGCTACATGTGTAACAACTCAAGAGCTATTAGTGAATTCCAGCCTTGTTGGTGGCTGTCAATTTAGTAGAGTGAACATAGGCATGATCTTTAGCCGAACCAGTCCAATATCTGCGCGCACAATCTTCAGTCTCTATTTATTTTCATATATATGTCTGATAGAAACCCCACAATCGATATTAGTGGCTTATCCTTGCATATGTCAAATTATTCCTACTTATATCAACTTGATTCAGTTTAATTCTGCAAAATTTATCAAGTTGCAATATAAAACTTATTCTCAACCCACCCCCTCTCGGCTGCCCGCTCACCCGCCCGCCCTAGGTCATATCATTAGCCGTAACGGCCATTCTTCCAAATTCCCTTCTTAGTGAACCTCTTTGTTACCAAAAACTGGAATGAACATAAAGAACCTTAGAAAAATGGAATACGTGCATTAAAAGTTTTAAAACTTGTCACGAAGTGCAATTGAGTCCTAAAACTTCGAAAAAGTGAAATTAAGTCCTAAAACTTGTCATGAAATGCAGTTGAGTCCTAAAACTTCGAAAAAGTGAAATTAAGTCTTAAAACTTGACATGAAATGCAGTTGAGTCCTAAAACTTTCAAAAAGTGCAATCAAGTCATAAAATTTGTCGAATTGATACAATCAAATCCTTTAGTTGATTGCACTTTTTGAAAATTTTAGGAATTAATTGCATTTTCGTAAAAAAATGTTATGACTCAATTGCACTTTGATAATAATTTTTAGGACTTCATTACATTTTTTGAAAGTTTTAAGATTCAATTACATTTTAATGACAAGATTTAGGACTTCCGATGCATTTATTCCTAGAAAAAATAGTTTACACTTTGTATGCCTTTAATCATCTACACATGACTATTATGAGGCTCATTCATTGCATGGAATTTTCGACATTAAACTTTGCTGATAAACATTTAAACAAAAGAAAAGCATTAAACTTAACAGAGATCATGAGTTGTTTTCTAGATAGGTATTGTACCATGAATTGGTTTTGTGGGACCTTCTAACTTTCATACCTTGGACAATGTGATTTTCATATTTTAGTTACTTTTTGTTTCTTGTTGCCATTGATCTTATCCGCAATTCATTCATAAATTATGATCGTGTTCTTTTTCTGGTTGGAAGTAAAAGGTATTTCTTTTTGGGCTTTCTCAATTATAAATCAAGATATTATTCATAATTTGAAAATAATGATAATTTTACATTAAATATATATGTCAGCGTTTATATGCTATGATATTCAAAATGTTTAGGAAAAAAAAGTCAAAATACATGAAATAGGAGATTTATGAGAAACAAAAATGAAATGTCCAAAGTGACAAACAGCTAGTTGTTTTTTGACCGCCTTGGAACGATTTATTAGTCGTCATGCCTTCCCTATTTCCTTCTTCGTGAGCCTCTTTGTTACACAAAAGAGAATTGACCATAAATAACCTTAGGAAAAATAATTGCACTGCTTTAGATTATCTACACATAACTAGTATAAGGCTCATCGATTGCATGGAATTTTCTGCATCATGGTAAACTTTTAAACGAATAAAAAATTATCATTGAACATAACAGACATCGTGATTTGTTTTCGAGATAGGTATTGTATCTTGAATTAGTTTTGTGGGACCTTCCAACTTTCATATATTGGACAATGTGTTTTTTAGTTAGTTTTTATTTCATGATGCTATTGATTTCTCTACAATATCGTTCATAAATTATGACCGCGTTCTTTTACTCTTCGGATGTAAAAAAGTATTTCATTTTGGGCTTTCTCAGTTATAATTCAAGATATTATTCACATTCTAAAGATAATGAACAAGATTATAGTTAAATTCATATGTCAGCTTTTGTATGCTGTGAAATTTAAAATATTTCTGATTTAAAAAAACCAAAACACAAGATATTTTAGAAACAAAGACAAACCTCTAGCTGTTGTGCGACCGTGCTGCGGAGCATTATTGGTTGCCATTCTTTCTGAACTCGATTCTTCATGAACCTCTTTGTTACCAAAAAAGAAATGAACATAAATGACCTTAAAAAAATTAATTACACTTATGCTATAGATCATGTACACATGACTAGTATCAAGGTCATTCATGCATGGAATTCTCTGCAACAAACTAGATGGTAAACTTTAAAAATAAAAAATGTCAACATTAAACTTAGAAGGGATCATGAGTTAGTTTTTGAGATGAGTATTGTATCAAGAATTAGCTTTTTTGGGACCTTCTTACTTTCATATACTGGAGAATGTGTCTTTAGTGAGTTTTTATTTCCCATGGCCTTTTATTCATCCACCATATCATTTGTAAATTAGGACTGCGTTCTGGACTTTCCCAAATATAATTCAAGACATTGTTCAATATTAAGAATCATGGAAGCGTCATATTCAAATTACTATGTTAGCATTTATATGTTGTTTAAAATTTTTTGGATTAGGAAAAGTTAAAATTCATGAAACACGAGATTTATGAAAAAGGAAAGTTCAAAGATCAAAGTGACAAACCTCTGATTGAATTGCCATTGTCTTAACCATTGAGGTTTGCCCTAGTGGCCACCCTTCTAACATGAAAGGGGGAGGTGGCGGGTTCGAATCTCAGGGGGGAATAGTTTCAAGTATGGGTTTTGACTCCCACGCCCTACAACGAGGTAGGCCAAAAGTTTGAGAGTGAGAGTTAGAGTAGGGCAAACCATGTCTTTTGAACTTACAGTTTGAGTAGGAGGAGAGTGTTGCAAGGTAAAAGTCTTAGAGTGAGAGTTAGAGTAGGAGTAAATTCTTTTGAACTTACATCCATGCGAACCTCTTTGTTACCAAAAAGAAAAATGAATGTAAACATCCTTAGAAAATTAATTGCACTTTGTATACTTTAGATTGTGTACATATGACTAGTATCAGGCTCATTCGTTGCATGGACTGCATGAGACTAAGATGGTAAACTTTCAAAGAAAAAAAAAACTATCATCACAGTCAATAGAGATCATGAGTTTTTTCAAGAAAGGTGCCTTATCATGAATTAGTTTTATGGGACCTTTTTACATATGCCGCCAAACTAGATAAAGGAAACGAAGAAATTATAAGACCACATCGTTTATACCATAAATTTTTCTGGGTTGGAACATAAATATGTACCTAGTGGTGGTTTAGCAGGATTCGAATCTTCTTGTATTTCACTTGGTTGCGACACCATTGGGTTGCTCTCCTTGTTGCAGTCTTTCAACAACAAAGTAAATGGAGGATGCGAAAATGGGTAAGATATCCAATTATCAAAGAATTTTGGTCCCCCTAAGTAAAGGTATGCAAGTAAAGCATAACTTGTTTTTATTTTGTTTTTACATTATAGTGGTTGGATTACTTGAGTGAAAATGATTATCACTAGGAATATAAACAAGACCTATACAAGTTGGCAAGTAGGCTCAAACTCTGGGCCACAAATCATTAGGTTCATTTATTTTTCTGGGTTGGAACATAAATATGTGCCTGGTGATGGTTTAGCAGGATTCGAATCTCCTTGTATTTCATTTTGTTGTGGCACCATTGGGTTGCTCTCCTCATTGCAGTCTTTCAACAACAAAGTAAATGCAGGATGCGAAAATGGGCAAGATATCCAATTATCAAAGAATTTTGGTCCCCCTAAGCAGAGTTATTTACGTTATAGTGGTTGGATTACTTGAGTGAAAATGATTATCACTGGGAATATAAACAAGACCTATACAAGTTGGCAAGCAGGCTCAGATCATTAGGTTCATTTCCCAGTGATCAAACCATTGCTTTAAGGTGACTTTATCCCTCTTTCTTATGATAAAGTTCATCATTGAACATAACAGACATCATGATTTGTTTTCGAGATAGGTATTGTATCTTGAATTAGTTTTGTGGGACCTTCCAACTTCCATATATTGGACAATGTGTTTTTTAGTTAGTTTTTATTTCTTGATGCTATTGATTTCTCCACAATATCGTTCATAAATTATGACCGCGTTCTTTTACTCTTCGGATGTAAAAAAGTATTTCATTTTGGGCTTTCTCGGTTATAATTCAAGATATTATTCACATTCTAAATATAATGAACAAGATTATAGTTAAATCCATATGTCAAATTTTGTATGCTGTGAAATTTAAAATATTTTGGATTAAAAAAAAAAAAAAAACCAAAATGCATGAAACACAAGATTTTTTAGAAACAAAGACAAACCTCTAGCTGTCGTGCGACCGTGCTGGGGAGCATTATTAGTTGCCATTCTTTCTGAACTCGATTCTTCATGAACCTCTTTGTTACCAAAAAAGAAATGAACATAACTAACCTTAAAAAAATTAATTACACTTATGCTATAGATCATGTACACGTGACTAGTATCAAGCTCATTCATGCATGGAATTCTCTGCAACAAACTAGATGGTAAACTTAAAAAAAAAAATGTCAACATTAAACTTAAAAGGGATCATGAGTTAGTTTTTGAGATGAGTATTGTATCAAGAATTAGCTTTTTGGGATCTACTTACTTTCATATACTGGAGAATGTGTCTTTAGTGAGTTTTTATTTCCCGTGGCTTTTTATTCATCCGCCATATCATTCGTAAATTAGGACTACGTTCTTTTACCCTTTGGAAGTTAGAGAGTATTTCTTTCTGGACTTTCCCAAATATAATTCAAGACATTGTTCTAATATTAAGAATCATGGAAGCGTCATATTCAAATTACTATGTTAGTATTTATATGTTGTTTAGAATTTTTTGGATTAGGAAAAGTTAAAATTCATGAAACACGAGATTTATGAAAAAGGAAAGTTCAAAGATCAAAGTGACAAACCTATGATTGAATTGCCACTGTCTTAACCACTGGGGTTTGCCCCAATGGCCACCCTTCTAATATTAAAGGGAGAGGTGGAAGGTTTGAATCTCAGGGGGGATTAGGGTGGAGACGATTTAGTTTCAAGTGTGGGTTTTAACTCTCACGCCTGCAACGAGGTAGGCCAAAAGTTTGAGAGAGAGAGAGAGAGAGAGTTAGAGTAGGAGTAGAGTAGGGCAAACCATGTCTTTTGAACTTACAGTTAGAGTAGAAGGAGAGTGTTGCAGGGTAAAAGTTTCAGAGTGAGAGAGTAGAAGTAGAGTGTTGTAGGGTAAAAGTTTCAGAGTGAGAGTTAGAGTAGGAGTAGATTCTTTTGAACTTACATCCATGCAAACCTCTTTGTTACCAAAAATAAAAATGAATATAAACATCCTTAGAAAAATTAATTGCACTTTGTATACTTTAGATTGTGTACATATGACTAGTATCAGGCTCATTCGTTGCATGGACTGCATGAGACTAAGATGGTAAACTTCCAAAGAAAAAAAAAACTATCATCACACAAAGAAAAGAAAAATTATCATCACACTCAATAGAGATCATGAGTTTTTTCAAGAAAGGTGCCTTATCATGAATTAGTTTTATGGGACCTTCTAACTTTCATATATTAGACAGTGTGTTTTCAGTGAGTTGTTCTTTCTCGTCGACATTTATTTTATCCGTGATATCATTCAGAAATTATGATCACATTCTTTGACTCTTTGGAAGTAAAATATATACATATGACTTATCTTTACCAAAATATATATATATGACTTTGAGTAATACGTTTTGCTTTTGCTTACAGGTTTCTTGAATCAATCAACTGTATTTGATGGCCACACATTGCTTTTGCATTTTTAGTTCGTTGTTGGAAATTTATTTATCTTTGGTCCCTGTATTTAGTTCCAATTACTTATGCCGCCAAACTAGATAAAGGAAACGAAGAAATTATAAGACCACATTGCTTATACCATAAATTTTTCTGGATTGGAACATAAATATGTACCTAGTGGTGATTCAGCAGGATTTGAATCTTCTTGTATTTCACTTGGTTGCAACACCATTGGGTTGCTCTCCTCGTTGCGGTCTTTCAACAACAAAGTAAATGGAGGATGCAAAAATGGGTAAAATATCCAATTATCAAAGAATTTTGGTCCCCCTAAGCGGAGTTCATTCCTTCTTTTTATAGAAGTACCTCGCCTAATGTAAAGGTATGCAAGTAAAGCATAACTTTTTTTTTTTTTTTTACGTTATAGTGGTTGGATTACTTGGGCGAAAATGATTATCACTGGGAATATAAACAAGACCTATACAAGTTGGCAAGTAGGCTCAAATCATTAGGTTCATTTCCTAGTGATCAAACCGTTGCTTTAAGGTGACTTTATCCCTCTTTCTTATGATAAAGTTCATTCTGTCCCTTGACACCGATGGAGTCTTTACCAAATTAAGCCATTTCTTTCTCGGGCTTAGGCAAGCTATTTTGGCAACTTAATTTGCAAGGCTTTAGCCGAATAACGCCATCCACAAAAACGAGCGCCTAAATTTTGTCGAGCCCAAAAGCACAAGTAAGAAACTTCAATTCCATAAATTTGCTTAATGTAGAAAATAACTAGGTTTCTTCGAAATTTCTCTTTTCGATAAAATTAATTTTTATGGAAGTAAAATCTAAAAATAAAGAGAAAACATAATGCATTTAATATATAAGGGATATCCACAATAAAGAAAGAAAAAACATGTGATGTTCCTAGTTATGGCAACTAGATCCTACACAGAAATAGATAAGCTAACAAAAGAAGGAAAGTAAATAAATTGAGGGCTACCACTTAAAATTGCAATTGACTAATTAAGGGCAACTTTGTCTTTTTAAAGAAAATGGGGTATTTACTCGGATAAGGTATGGAAATAGCGTCACCCGAAAGTTTTCATCTAATACATAATGAAAAATTTCCAAGATTTTAATTTCCAAATTTGTCAATAAAAGTACGTTTGGTAAAAGTTTTGATTGCTGTGTTTGAAAATGAATACAGTTAAACTTGGAAAATTTAATCACACTTTGTATGCTTTATATCTTGCATAGATGACTGGTATCGGGCTCATTCATTGCAGCGGAATTTTCTGCACAAAACTTATATGGTAAATTTCTAAACAAGAAAAATTAACAAAGATCATGAGTTTTTATAAATAGGTATTGAATCATGAATTAGTTTTGTGAGACCTTCTAAGTTTCATATATCAGACAATGCGTTTTTACTGAGTTTTAATTCGTAGTTGCCATTGATCTAATCAGCGATATCATTCATACATTGTAAGCACGTTTTGTTACTCTTTGGAAGTAAAAGAGTATTTCTTTTGGGGCTTTCTAAATTATAGATATTGTTCAAATTTTAAAAAAAATGAAAAGATTATCTGTAAGTTTATATGTTAGCATTTGTATGCTGTGAAATTCAAAGTGATTTGGACTAACAAAAGTCAAAATGCATTAAACAAAAGGTTTATGAAAAACTAAAATTAAAAGCTCAAAAAGAGACAAGACTCTAGGTTTTTTGCGACCAACTTGGGAAGCTTTATAAGTTGCCATGCCTTCTGTAGTCCCTTTTTCGTGAAACTCTTTGTTACCAAAAATTCACTGAATATATTTTACCAAAAAAAAAAAAAAATTCAATGAATATAAATAACCTAATTAATTTTACTCTATATGCTTTAGATCATGTATACATTATTGGTATCAGGTTCGTTCATCACATGGAACTGTTTGCATGAAACTTAGATGGTAAAATTTTAAGCAAAAAAAAAAAAAAAAATCAACGTTAAACTTAGATCGTGAGTTTTCTCTCTCTCTTTTTTTTTTTTTTTTTTTTTCAGATAGGTATCAAATTAGGAATTAGTTTTGTGGGACCTTCTAGGTTCCATATATTGGATGAAATTCAAAGTGACTTGGACTAACAAAAGTCAAAATCCATGAAACACGAGATTTATGAAAAACGAAAATTAAAAGTTCAAAGTGACAAATCTCTGGTTGTTTTGCAGCCACCTTGTGAAGCTTTATCAGTCGCCATGCCTTATGAGCTCTCTTCTATGTGAACTTCTTTGTTACCACAAAGAGAAACGAATATAATCAACCTTAGAAAATTTAATTCCACTTCGTATGCTTTATCTCATGCATACTAGCTCAATCATTGCATGAAATTTTTTTTTTTTTCATTGAACTTAGATGGTAAACTTTTAAACAAAAAAATAAAAATAAACGTTAAACTTAACAAAAATCACGACCTTCTTTTCGAGATAGAAATTGTATCATCAATTAGTGAGAGGGACATTCTAGCTTTCATATAGTGGACAATGCGATTTTGTAAGTTTTTGTCTCATTGTGGTTGATCTTATCCATGATATTGTTAAGTAAATTATGAGCACATTCTTTTACATTTCGGAAGTTAAAAAATAAAAATAAAAATTGGGCTTTCTCAATTATAATTCAAGATATTATCCAGATTTTAAAAATTGTAAAAAGGTTATATTTCAATTTAGATGTCAGCATATGTATGCTCTGAGACTAGAAGTATTTGGGATTGAAAAAGTTAAGATGCTTGAAAATCAAGATTTATGAAAAACAAAAATTAAAAGTTCAAAGTGACAAACCTCTGGTTGTTTTGCAACTGTCTTGGCAAGCTTGATCAGTTGCCATGTCCTCTGAACTCAAGTCTATGCGAACCTCTGTGTTATTAAAAGAGAAGTTTACATAAATAACTTTAGAAAAATTAATTATATTTTGTACGCTTCGGTCTCAGTAGGTTGGGAAATCTCACTTTTAGCCCCTATACTTTGGTTTAAGTCCTGTCCTCAAACTGTTCTACGGTGACAATTTAAATCGCTTCGTTAAAATTACTGGGACAAAGAATTTTGCGTCCCCCAATAATTTAGATGAAAGCTCTTTTTCAAAAAGAAAAATTTTTCCGATGATTTAGTTGGACTTTCCAAATTATTTAGGAGTCATTTTCCGTTGGTCACACCAGAAAATTCTAAGCAATGTCTTTTTAGGATACGTACTTGAATCCATCACATGATTTTAGGTACCCTGGACTCAGGTTAAGAGCACAACCATAATTGTATGAGTTCCAGCTTAGTCGAATCGACATTTTTGCTTCTTGAGTCGGCTCATGTATTATTACACCATTTTTCTAAAAACAAAATCCACCAAGATATTTAGTGTACATACGGTTTACAAAAATGTTTTAGTGACAATCGCTTCTTATTTCAACTTTCATTTTCTTGAAAAAATATTTGAAGGGTGAAAAGTAAGAGCTTTCGACAGGAATGAAAGTTATAAAAACATGTTTGGTGTAGTTGTTTAAAGCAAACCTCGTAAAAATAATGTCAATTTTGGTCGTTCTGAGTTAAGTTCAGATGTCGAAAACACGACAATCAAATTTCTACCAAACGCATTTTCATTGAAAACTTGTGGAAAGAAAAACAGGAAATTGAAAAATTTTCTCAGACCAAACACGCCATCAAGTTCGGCACAAATTATTCTCCTTTCACACTCTTTCCTTTTTTACGAGGGTTTTCTTTATAAAGTGTCGGGATACTTGTTAAGTAATAAATAAATAAAAATGTTGCCATTTTATATTACTTATAAATTAACCCCCAAAAAGCGACACTTTTCCAATTTTTCCATCACCCTTTGGGATGAAATCAGAACAAAGAAAGGAAAGAACAGAACATACCTGGCGATGGTTTCGGAATCGAACTGTCTTGGATATCCATGGAGGTTTCCTTACCGTGCGGCAAGCAGGAAAAACTCTAAAGCGGAGAAGTAATTTCAAGGGGTTGAAGTCGAAGTTGTTTTCTGCTCCCATCGGTCTTCTCTTTTTATAATCGACCTGGGGATGGAGCCAAAGTTCCAGCTGTAAAGACGATGTACCCTTCTCTTTTCCCGAATGACGTCCGCATTTCCAAATTTTATGACATCATAAATTTTATGGAATTCCTATTTATTTTTTCTTTTCTTCCACCATTCCCTTTTTGCAAAAAAAAAACATATTTCCATATATTTTTGTTCAGTGTGCCAGCAGTGCAAAAATAATGACAAATATTACGATTTTTATGTTTAGCATGTAGATTTAAGGTTTGTGTTCCTATTCTAAGACTGCTTGTATAAAAAAAGACTTTTACATCAACAGTATACATAATATAAATCATATTTCAATGGATTTTTATCCTGTATAATGGCAATGTGAAATTTTCTTGACTCAAATAGATTTTACATAATCAAAACAATCAATTTTTGTTTTTAACATGTAACTTATACAGCAAATAGATTTGTATTTCCTTTCTCAGATTGTATGTACCGAATATATATATATAGACACACACTTTTACAATGACGATAAGTGTGATATAAATATCCATAATTTTTGTATTCTATCCGTACTTTATGAACAACATGAGGAAAATCATTCTCTTCACAACTTCTTTTCTTAACTTTTATTTTTATTGCCAACTCAAAAAATCATTTTAACATAATGTGAGCCTGAATTGCGCTGATGTGTTATTCTCACAAAAGAAATACATTGACATCTTTAATTTTACCTCATAAGGTGAGAATATTTTCATCCTCAATTAATAAAATCATCATATTAATGTAAGTATTCTTAAAATCTTAATTTCAGAATTTTTTTCTAAGAATAGAATAATTGGAATGGCTAAATAACTCTATTCACATTAGACCTAGTTAACTGAATATGTAATTTATGCTTATTTTTAAAAAGTACGGAAAATGGGGAGGACAAAAAATTTGAATGGAAAGTTAATCAATGAAATTAGCTCATATTTACGTTTTTTCCATGTGCCGCGGGAGGGGACACGGGCAAGTCTGAAAATTTACAATTCTTTATAAAATTATTGAGACCCTTCTCGAATTGTACACATGTCACGGGAGAAGAAAGAGAGAAAAGAGATAGAAAATTATTGGAGAGTGCGTACAGGAATCGACTCTTTTAAAAGGATTTCTGACGGAAGTTTGTTTTATACAACGCATGCAGGGGCATTATAGACTTTGTCATGACCTAATAATGGAGAGCACCTTTAGGATGCTTTACAGACTGGTTTGATGTAATGCCTGGGGGCATTATAGGCTTTGTCATGACCTAATAATGTAGAGCACCTTTAGGATGCTTTAAAGACTGGATTATAGATTTTGTCATGACCTAATAATGTAGTGGTTTGAGGTAATGCCAAACAGTATATGAATAGTATCAATTAGTGCTTTTGCTACAGTACTTTGAGCAAATTTTCTTCCCCTTCACGTGGCTTGTTAGACTTTTTCTTAGGTTGCTTTTGACTCCTTTGCTCTTCTTCACTTTCTTGTTCACATGAAGATACTTCAGATTTCTTCACGCGTCATATTTACTGTCGTGACTCGACTTTGGCCCTCGGTAGATATGGGAAAAAGATCCAATTTAGGGATGCTTGACTATAAAAGCTCCCTCAGGATATGCATTTCAAAAGATATCATCACTTCATCCTTCGAGATTGATCATGTGAATTTATCCGATCATAAACTCTTCCAAGCTCGTACTTCGTGTGACAGCGAGAATTATCATGATTCGCATTTATACGTGCGATAAATCTTGAAAACGAGGTCAAATGTGAATAACAAAACCATTAATATTAACTATAAAACCCTCATACATGTATATACAATGTATTTAAATGATAGCCTACATCATTGAAATTTCATGTGAAATGAAAATATGAAAAATTGTACCTAAAATCATTATAATCAATGCTATGAGGACATTTAAAAATGAAATTGATAAGGGGACTAAAATTATTGCCGGAACAAAATATAGATATCAAACTCGAATATTCTCAAAAGTACGAGGATTGTAAGTGTAATTGTGTTTAGAAGCTCGTAGGCATAAATACCATGCGTCGATAATTGGTGTTGATCGAGCACATTTCATCCACTTTTGAATAAAAAATTATTGCCATAGGGAGATTGACTCGTGGAATAAATTGTAATGAAATATTTTTACATGACCAAAATCAAATGTCGGGTAATAATAAGGATGATTTTTGCGACTTCCACTATTTGATTTATGGCAACGCGTCACAAATAGAAATCCAACGTCATATATCCAAAAGAAGTTCTTTGGAACCGTTAAATGGACAAGGTGATTCAATCTCTCCGAATTTGTTGGAGGGGAATTGACTACTTCAACCATTACATAGACCCAATCTCCTACATTAAATTTAAGAGACGAGGGCCAATAGCAATCACCGTTAGTCAAGTGAATCTATACGGTTGGATTGATTAGATTAGGATCGACATTTTCTACCGTTAGATCATGAGAAATCAACGGCTGCGATTAGAACGATTTTTCCTTTATAAATGAGCAAAACCCTGTTTTAGTCTCGTACGACTTTCTCCGTACATCCCCTCCTCTCTCTCTCTCTCCAGTTTCCACCCTCGCCGCTGCCCTGCTCTCCCGGCGACCGTTCGTGTCCCCTCTCGCCGCCAGTGCTCGCCTATGTTCACCGTTCAGTACATCTTCACCCAGCTAAGGGCCGTTCGCTCCCATCTCGCGGTTCCCTCGCTTGTTGACTGACCAGCCGGTTGTGCTGAAAGGGCAAAGCTCCTTTTTTTTTTCTATTTACTGTAGTGCCCGGCGTACGTCTCCTCGGCAGGCAGCGCCCCATGTCCACTGCCACCAGATTCTCCTCTCTTATCAGCTGAACGCGCCCCTCACCTTGCGCGCTGACCGCTCCGTGTCGCCGTTTCCCGCTGCCCGCTGCTGGTCGGTGAGTCGGTAAGTAGTACTGGGGGTGGTCTCATCCTTATGCTCCGTCTCTTTGACGGATCTCTCTCGGCCGCTCATTGATTATCCTTTGCCGAACCTGGTTACGCCGGCCTGGTCACGGATCCTTGTTACTGATCCTTCTACTAAAGCCGGAATCTAGGCAAGGATTTTGCAGATTAAGAAGGATTTAGCTGAAACCGGCAGAGCATACCGTTCGCAAAAAGCATGCAGAAAGAATTGCCAATCTCCCTGGTGGAGTTGCTGTAATTAAGGTTTGCAAAATCCCAAAATCTTTTGATTTCAGCACCTTGTTTGAAGAAACTAAAGATGTCAAAGCCCGTGAAACTTCAGATCCCCTAATTTCCTCAGAGATAAGATAATTGCATTTATTCATCGAAATCAAAATTCTGTAGTGCTTGCGAGTCCATCAGAAAGTTTTACGAAAGCGACTTAGTTTTGTCATTCTAGATAAATATGTTATATATCTCTATTCCATAGTAAGCAATGTGCATTCAATTAAGGTGGGATGTGGTGGAACTTGAAGACCGGAAACTTGGAACAGAGGATGCAAAGTAGCCCACATTTGCTGATATGAATGAGGGAATGGAGCCTGGTGGTGTTGCAGCTTTATGTACATCTTTCGAGTGTATCCCTGTGTTGAGGAGCAACATGGAAAGATCAAGAGGAGCAGGTTGATTCTGATGTCTTAGCAAAAGTATGATATCTCCAATAAGCATCCCCCGGCAGTCATCAATATAGGTGTGCACAGTGATCTTTGTGCCTTTTTTGGAGGATGCGCCGTGTCCTGAGCTCGACCTCAGGCCTCTGTGGACTTGGGCTCAAGCCATGTAGGCTTGAGGAAATTATATTTTAACAACCTCTTGTGGGGTCTTGAGGAAACCATGTTCTAGTTTTTCTTTTGATTGATAACCTGCCTTGTGTCTTTGATAATCTCTTGGCCATTCTAAGCGGAATGCATCAAGTAGAGGATCGTTTCTAGCATTTTGCTGTTGTTTTGGAGGTTTCTCTGTTCTTATAGGTTGTCAATTACAGATTGCAATTGCAGGCACTCCTTGCTCCTGTGAAAGCCATTGCAACTAATGCAAGGAGCAGATGGTGATACCGTAGTAGAGTCAACCTGAACATGTGGTCGGGAAATCAGTTACAATGCAATGATGGGAAAATGTGAAGATCTTCTCATTACTGGATTGATAGATCCGTGCGATGTTTCAAGGTGCACAACAAAACAGAGTCTCCATTGCGGGGACAGTCTTGACTACCCAAGTGATATTGGTGGAGAAAACTAAAATGCCCGAGCCACCCATTCCACTTGTGCCCGGGATAACACCTTAAATTAAAACGAATGAGCGGACGCGACATTGCTCAGGATAGATACCAAGTCAGAGCTCTCCTTGATAAAAAAATATCTGTGCTTCATGGATGCGTGCTTTTCCAAATGAAGATGGGTGTGACATGTTTCGGGGAACTAGAGAGGTGTAATCTCACTTATTTGGTTGGTCTTCAAGATTCATTGTTGTCATAATTGAAGAAACCGAGGTTGGATATCGAAAGTCAGATAGTTTCTTTGAATTGCTTAATAACAGTCACATTTCTGCAATCTGAGGAACATGTGAAAATCTCTCTCTCACATCCATATTGTTCGAAAAAGCATTGTTCAGCCAATGTTCTTCGGAGAGTAGTGACTTGTGGTTTCTCTTAAGATTGAACAATGCAATTGCCTTCTACTCTGAAGATGGTCATTGCGCTATTTTCATCCGGAAAAAGATAATCCCCATGAGTCTCATATACCCTAATAAGAAGCTTTAGCAGCATGACAAGCATTGATGAAGGCATATTGGTGGCTAGTGAAATCGGCAAGCATCATTCGCATGGTTTGATTGCTAGTGACTTGATGACATTTGTTTTCACCCACATTGTGATTGCCATTTTGCAAATTGATGTAAGGGGTATGTCATCAGTTGCATAAGATGAATAATCAAAAGGGGAATGATATATGAAACAGGTTTCTCTAGGACTAGTGCTCCACAGAGTTTTACTTGTTTCTGGATTGTTGGTGACAACGCTGGACTTCAGTTGCCATTTGCCGCCAGTTTCGGACTCATGGCCTTCCATCGTCGTGGTTTGATCCAATATTATAGTGGTTAACTGACCGGCTATGGATACATAGGGGTTAATTATCATTCATAATATTGGACCACTCCATTATGTATATGATGTTGTATGGTTTGAGGCAAATAATTTCTAATAACTGTTAGGTGAGGGAATCATTTGTGCCTTCAATACTTGCATGAGACGATGGGCGAGACTTAACTATGATCATGATGCCAATAATTGTTAGGTGAGGCTTTCATGGTCTAGAGGCTGAAGTTATGATTGGGACTCGCATATGATGCATTGAACAAGTTGGTTCACTCACTAAATTCATAGAACACCAATAACTGCTAGGTGAGGTGGGCTTTGGGCTAGTGGGACTCCAATCCCCACTAGTAATCTTTCCCTAACAAAGATTACCGCTTCCCATCTTAAGGAGTATGGGATTTTAATATAAATTTAGTGGAATGATCTATTTCATTTAAAGGCCAAAATGAAATAGTTATTTTGAAAATCCATTGTTTGGTTGTTGGTTAGGCGTTTGAGTCAAATTGTGCCATTGGAGGACCTCCACCACGTGAAGCGGGTGAAGAAGAAGTGTCTCGAAGGAGGTATGTTCTTTGTTCATGAGCATATTAGTGTTATGTTTGTCACTGGTGTGATTGGTCACTTAATGATATTGATATTTGAACATCATTGTTTCTTGCATTTTTGAAATTGAGGATCAATTTTTGCTGTGCATGTCGGTTATGCAATTAGAAGATTGTGAAATCATAAGGTGAAGCTTTACTCATTAAGTGAACATAAGAGTAGTTGCTTGACTAGGTCTTTCTATTGCCTTTTGTTTATGGGTTACCCTTTAAAAGTTAAAAAAAAAAAAACCATTGTAATGTTGTTGTCATCATGCAAGGGTCATCAGTTACAATGCAAGGGTCATTGTAATGTTGTTGTCATCAATGATGACCACGTGCCTTTTTTTTTTTTCGGTTTGTTCATATGATTCTTCATCCACAGAGAATAGAAATTCGACATCATCATTTTCAAGTGAAATATCCGTCTTATTCTCTATATGATGTATCAAATGATTCTAACATTTTCTTGCATGTGGATAGTTTTTGGCAAAATGCCAAAATGGTTGCAGATGAAGCATTGAGTTGACTTCTTGTGGCTTGAACAATATTTCCTTTTGCGTAGAAATCGTCATTTCTTCTTTCTCCGAAAGTGCTTAGAGTCTTGTCTAGATTTCTTTATCCAGAATTTCTTAAAGTGCTTCTTTTTCCTGGAAGACTTTTCACAAGAATTATCACAGTCTTTTTTGGAGCATTTGATCTTCAATGCTTGACGAGAACAAGCTTTGTCAAGTTCTCTGTTGTAATCCAAGGGCTAGGATTTGATCTTCCTAGATAATTGGTTTGTTAAGAGCACCCCTAATTGAACATATGCCCATTTCAATGGCCACGATGCATTCTTGATGAATGGCGATGATCAATTGTGAACTAATTAGGGTCTTCTCTTTTTTTTTTTTTTTTTTTTTAAATTTTCATAACATACAGAATCGATTTACGAATTTCGTAAAAGCCATAACAAAATTGGAATTTTGAAAATTAAAGGGCGTGGATGCGTTGGCCATGAAGTAAGCCAGCTGATGGTGGTGTTCGGCCAAAAGATGGCTGGAAAAATTTGCCGGTCAACGCCGGTCAATGCCGGATTGATCGGATTGACTTTTATCCGAATTTGGTTTTATTTTTTCTGAGACGCCATTGAACTATCTCAAATCAAAAATTGTGCACAAAATATTCAAATTCATTGAATTCCTATTGAAGCAAGGCCACAAGCTAGTCTCACATCTTCAATTGAATCTCAATTGGCCAAATTGAAGCTCAATTACTTCAATTGCACTCTAGTCTTAAATGAGCCAAGTCGAATTACGTAGATTGAACCACCTTAGCTAGGCTTTCTAATCTCTGAACACGCCAAATCGACCAAATTAGAAAGCATCCGAGCAAATCTTCCAAAATTGACCTAGAATTTGGACTCATATCTTTTAATGATGTATTGACAAAAAATTAGGTGTCAACACCAGGTGCCTTCAAAGTTGAAGGAGGAAGGGCGCTTGATGAAGACGAAGCCTAGGACACACTCGTAGAACCTCACGGACTTGGCCACCGACTTGCACACAAACAAGGCGTGGTTCAGCGAGAGCATGGGCAGCTTAAGCTGCTAATACATCGAGGAGGAGGAGGAGGAGGAGGAGGAGGACTCCCTTAGCCATCTCTGCATCTTCTCCTCCTCTGCGCTCACTATCTCTTGCCCCATCTTTGTGTGTGTGCGTGTGTGTGTGTGTGAATGATGCTGAGTGTTAGGAAAATTTTCCAGAGCTAGATTGTCAATGGGTGTTACTCAATTTTGTTGTCCTTACACGTTTGTTATGAAATTTCCTTATATGAACACGATTGTGACTGTTTAGCTATATCTTTTAGGTTAGTTTGTGTGTGAAATTAAGACATGCGACGCTCTGACGAGGTTGCCGGCCCTCAACGGCCGGTCGCCGGCCATGGCCGAGGCCAGCGATCAGCCAAAGAAAAAAGAATAAGAAAAGTAGAAGAAAAGAAAGAGAAGAAAAAAATAGGAGAGAGAAAAATTGTTTCTCGAAAGTATTCCAGGAATAAGAAGCAAGTTTTTCTTGTTTCTTATTTCCGTTTCAAATTTGTTTCCAAGAACAAAAAAATAGATTTTTTGTTTCTGAAAACAAAAGTGTAAACAAATGCATTTCTTTTTTTTTTTTTTTTTTGTTTCCCGGAACAAAAGAACAAAAATTGTGTTCTAGGGAACAAAAATAAATTGCAAACAAACAGGCCCCAAGAAGCCCTCTTTGGCATAAATAGCCTATAAAGAATTGAAAAAACCAACAAAGACCACAAGAAATTCCCAAGAGAAGCCCATAGTGGTCCACTTAGGTCATAAACACAACTTTACCTCCTAAAGCAGCAGAAAGGAGATCATCGCGAAAGAACTACTTTCAGCTAAGGGACACTTTGATATAGATGTATCATCCAATATGCATCAGTAACTTAAATGAGATGTCCGATCGGAAAAAAAGGAGGGAGAATTCATGAAATAAAATTTTCTAGAACTTGGAAAATGGGAGAAGAGAAAAGGCATCAACAGATGTCAAATATGCTAGCGGTTCAATGTCAAATATGCTAGCGGTCCATGGTAGGGTAAGATGCTTCGTGAGTAAACATCATTTCTCACGGATACCATAACTTGTCAAAGCTGCATATGGTTCTCTCTACAACTTATTGAAGATAAAGTAAAACATGGGAAAATCAACACAAAATGCTGACAAGAAAACAACCCACTTTTGCCACAAAAGGCCTCAACTGATAAGAACTAATTATATCCTTCAAACACATGGAATTCCATCAAAATCACCATTTTCGGGAGCTAGACATAAGATTACCGATAGCTGAATTTTTTTCTGTCAAAACCATTACAACAACCAGACAGTTCAAGAATTACATAAAAAATCAGTTAAATAACTGCTGAAAAGCTGGGTAGGTAAAAGATGATTTGTTGATGAAAAAATAGAAACACCTATCCCGGGTTTCCATCAAATTGATGTGCATAGGAAATAATTAGAAGATTCTTCAAGACAATTACCGGTTCATCCTCAAATGCAAATTATCGTATATTGAGTGGGCCACTGTTTTTGTTTGGTTTCTTGTTTTCTCAATATTCTGATCTTTCAATCCTATTAACTTCTCGCTAATGTTCCTTTTTTGCACATGATGTGCACATAAGAGGTATTGTAATCCTATTCAATCAATTTTCATATTGAAAAACAACAAACTGAGCACTTAAATTAACAAGCAATACATGTTGTTTTTCATAATTGGTCATCAGGTTTTTCAACACCTTGCATAGCTAATGCATACTAGAAAACAAGCTAAAGACTAGAAACCAATGGTAGCATTTGAGTTTCATCAGATAACATTCTCCTTGAATCACGCATTTTGTATTCATAATAGTCCCTCAAAAGAATCCAGCAGTAGAAGAATAAAATTCAGGATATGCATGGAGGAGGCAGGAAGCACCCCTCGTTCACCCCACAACTTAAGCAAACCATCCACAAAAACCACGGCTTCATCACTCTGAGTGTGGCTTAGGACTAAGTGTCTTGTTGAGCAATTACACCGATCACGTGAATATGCTTTAAATATCTAATGCTGATTGATTTGTTAGACTCAAGTTAATGACTTACTACCCTGTTTTGGGTCTGTCTTCAAGATGGATACACAATTGCCAAAATCCAGCTTTGAGATCAAACTTGGAGTAAATATGGGCTTTCAATAATCCGGTAAAAAGGGAATTTCTAGAAGGTAGAGGAAATTTATCATCTTAAAGAAAAACGTTAAGGGGTTGATAATTTATTACCAGCCGTATTTTTCCTCTATTTTGCTCTGCTCACTTATTGACATAGAATGCTTCACAAGCCCATTGAGAATTTGAAATTTCAATAAGGCCTTGTTGCAACAGTTCTGAGTATTCTTTCTGAGCAGCAACCAGATGTTCTAGGTTCATTCCTGTATGACTTGCCTTAGTTTGATTGATGTCTTCATTTTTCTTGAAAGGAAGGCGTACAAAGAATTCCGGATTTTTTCATAAAGAATGAGAACACTTTTGAGAGAATTCAAAATAGGATTCTGAACAGGATTCTAACAACTTCTGCATGATCGGATCTAACACTCATCTAAATGGAAAAAAGTCTTTGGATATTGACAAATTTAGAGAATTGGTCTTTATACTTAAGACATTTTCTAGGAATGATACGAAGCTGAGAAATTTGAGTCATAATGTCCCAACCAATGATCAAACAAGTTTCAGTAAGAAACCAAGTTCAAATTCCGAATAGAAAAAATGGAACAAAAATATCAAAGGTCTGTCCAAACATGGGTTAAAACAGGGAGGCAATGAGACTTGAGTTCTAAGGCTACTCAAGTGATGGACATGGATATTATGGACAACTTTCATTGAGAACTTAACCTCAAAATCATCATGCACAAAATCACATATAACTGGCAAATAGTTGGACTCATAGAGACATGACAGCACTTCGGGTCAAAACAAATTTCATATTTCAAAGCTCGATTTCAAAAAATGGAAAATAGGGAAAATGAACAAACTAGGCATCATTAGAAAGCTTATGGTGTCCTTACGAATTCCTAGAAGGTACCGAGTCCAATTAAGTTCATTTCCTAGCTCAAGTGAAGACGTTCGTACAAGTGGTCAGATTAGCTAGAACAAGCAGAACATGTCATGCAATCTTTGGGCCATCATCCTACTTAAATGATGCACGAATTTTATGATATTTTGGTATGTCCTAGGTATAGATGTTGGGGACAAATATGATGAAGACATCTGGTCGTCCTAGCCGGCATCAACCCACACCGTCGACTCAGTCAAAACTTATTCTAACCCTTTTAGATGAGGATGAACATGGAAGTGAGTATCTTTCTCGGTGATGTCCACTAGAATGCCAAACTGCTTTGGAGGAGGGGGAGGTACTAGTGCTACCATCTAGGGGCCTAAAATGGTTATATAATAACCATTGAGACCACATTTAAGCAAATTCTACCCCCTAAGACTCGATTAGTAAACCAATACGCTAACCAAGCTGCCTAAGCACGCAAGGGTTAGAGGACTTACCTTGGCCTCAAATTCCATCTGCATATTAGCACAGTTCAATAGGTACCCAAGCAATCACATCACGAATCGATATCTCGATCAATTGACCTAGTCGATTACATGTCATTCGGACCATTTCCCAGTCATTTCAATCAATGCTATATATTCCTCAATCCATGATGGAATATCTAGTCGTCAAGCCTACGTGCATTCTCCAGGATGACATACCAAGTCTCTGAGCCCACGTACATTTTCCAAGGGGACCTATTCGCCAAAATGACATACTTAAACCTTGGGCCCACGTGCATTCTCTAAAGCACTAGTTCGCCAAGGTGATGCATCGAGTCACTAAGCCCACATGCCCTTTTCACGATGCCACACTGAAACATTGGGCCCATGTGCATTCTTTAAGGCACTAGTTCGCCAAAGTGACGCATCAGATCACCAAGCCCACGTGCCCTTTTTAAATGCCATAAGTACTCATTGAGACCACGTGCATTCTTTGAGGTAATGCATCAATTTACCGAGCCCAAGAGATTGAATTCTACATTGTTTGGATGTTTATTGCTCGGAAATGCAATCTAAATCGTCAAAAACAAACTAAAGTGAAGAACGGGTTGGGGGTCGCGTAAATCCGTATGGTTTTGGCCATTTTTTAGAATATTTTTTCAACCAAAATAAATTTTTAAATATACATGGTGAAAGTACTCGTCGATAAGAGTCCGACGATGGGTCGAATGCTGCCTGAGGACGTTGGACGCGCCCACACACGTGGCCAGAAGATGCTGCTCGTGGGCGCCATGCGCCTGACGCGCTAGGCACGCCAGCATGTCGGCGAACTGATGCGTGCTGACGTCACCATCATGTCATCATGACGTCATCCAACAGTCGGTAACCGCTAGATGACGTCATCACCGGCGGCAGTTGGCTGGTCGGTGACCTGACTTGCGACCTGACCCGAGGCTAACCCGTGACCCGACCCAACTGTTGACCAATCAAAGCGGTCGGACCGGCCAGGAGCCTATTAAACTTGCTGGCGCGTGTTTGCGGTCTCCAAGCTTCTAAAGTTTCTTCACTCTTCTCAGCTAATCCCCATCTTGGCCCCCGTTTAGATATTGGCTAGAACATAATTCCCAGCATTTGTGGGTTTCAGGTCGAAAACCTTGGGCTTGCTCTTTCTGCAAGCTCAACATTGTAATGAATCATGCACGATCCAAGGAGCAATCCCTAAACTTTAGGACTTGATTTAATCCGTATCTCTTCTATAATTTAGGCTGCTTTATCTAATCTATTTGCCCTACCAAGAAGATCCACCATGCAAGCATAATGCTCCACACTAGAGAAATCCTATGTTCCCTTACCATTGAGTTGAACAACATCTTCCCATCCTCGACAAGCCTAGCATGGTCGCAGGCTCCTAAAACACTAACGGAGGATATGGGACTTGGCGAGATTCGACTGATGATCATCTCGTTGAAAACCTGAATTGCCTTCTCTCCAAACCCACCCATAACTTGAGATCAAAGAATCCCAGGAAACTAGGCTGCGTTTGGTTTGACTTTTGGGGAAAGTCTTTAGGAAAATGCAAAAGCCTTAATTTAAAGGGATTTTGTGAAATGCAAAGACTGTTTGATAAATTGTAATTGTAATATACCTTGGGAAGTAACTTTGGGAGAATGTTGTTTGGTAAACACATATTCAAAAGGTCCTTTTGGTGTGATTAATTTAAGTTTTTATAATTTTAATTTGTTTAAAATTGCCAAAAAAAAACAAAAACAAAAACAACAATGATTGTCACTTTAATATTTTCACACTAGGAGTAATGTAAAAGAAACATATTTACAAATCCTCCACTTTTTTTTTTTTTTAATACACCAAAAGCTCGCTTAATTTATGAGCATAGCGAGGAATAGGCATAGACATGGTTAAACACTTCTCATTAACCCATAGGGAAATCTTAATCAAGTGATAATACAAATAAATATATTTTTACCACAAGTTCGAGTAGGGACCGGATTTGACCAGACAAGACCGGTTAGTTCTAGGCGATCTTAGGGGGTGCTGGTTTGGTCCCCGATTTTTATTTTTGGAGCTAATGGCTAGTCGGTCTGTTCCCAGTTCCAAGGTGAGAACTTGATCGACTAGACTGATAGGACTGGACCAACCATTCATGTATATTTTTTATTTATTATTTTAAATTTCTAAATGATAATTTTACCATTAGGCCAATTACTCTCCAATCTCTTTCCCATTTTGCCATTACTTTCCCCATTTCTTTCCCTTCCACTTTTCTTTCATTAACCCTAATCGTGCGAAACCAACCATTTCCATCAAATTTTGAGTCATATTCGACTTGTGAGACATGTTTTTTAGGAAAAATGACCAAAGCGCCCTTTGTAGGACATAGTGTGCGAGCTGCTGACATGTTAGGATTAATGCATACAAATGTATGTGGACCAATTAATGAAATTACTAGAGGTGGTTATAATTACTTCATTATCTTCATTAATGATAAGTCATGGTATGGTTGTTTATACCTCATGAAGTATAAATCTAAATCATTTAAAAAGTTCAAGGAATTCAAGGCTGAAGTTGAGAAACAAACAAGAAAATGTATTAAGGCTCTTCGATCAGATCGAGGAGGTGAATACCTTAGTATTGAATTCCTAGACTATCTTAAAGAGAATAGCATTTTATCACAATGGACACCTACTGGAACTCCAGAACATAATGATGTATCTGAACGAAGAAATCGTACTTTATTAGATATGGTGCGATCTATGATAAGTTACACCGATTTGCCAATATCCCTTTGGGGATATGCCCTTGAGACAATTGTATATATACTAAACAGAGTGCCGTCCAAATCTGTTCCAACTACGCCCTATGAGATATGGCATAGTAGAAAACCTAGTCTTAATCATATTAAAATTTGGGGTTGTCCAGCTTTCGTGAAAAAGCTGAAAATGAAAAAATTGGAGGCAAGATTTGAACAAGGTCGCTTGTTCGTAAAATTCTAAACACAAGTGAATGTGTCAAACAAGTAATATAATGATGAGAAAAAGTATCGTCCCACAAAGATCGATGATTAATGAACTAATTAATTATTAAAATAGATTAATTCTAAAATTTATCTAACAGATCAAAATATAATCGAGAATAAATTAAAAACAAAATTTGAAGACTAAATGCAACAAATCAATCATATAAATATGTTAGAGCATCCGATTTCACTATAACCACTAGATATGAATTTCAGATTGTTGTGGGTACAAGAACGATATCAAATATGTGATAGCGGAATTTCCTAATCTATTTACTATCCCATCTCTAGGTATAGCAAATCTACTCAGTTTATCAATCCACTATATCTCTATGTGAATTAAAATAAACATGAGTGCATTAAAAACTATAAATATTCCCGGCTTACAATGAGTCTTTTGGATCACCTTATCACCGAAAGTTACACAAATAACGCAGTATATCTCTATCCACGTTTAATTCATGGTTATATATTATAATGAGCAATTGCATATTATCACTTCTCAGTCTAAAACATGCAATTAGATCATTCAAGTGGTGGCCAATCAGTCAAAAGCATTATGCACAATAATATATAACTCACATGAATGAAATCAATTATAAAATATAAAAATCATGAAATTCACATCATCATGATTAGGCTACATCGTAGCCCTCACAAAATAAAATTAGAACATAGTAGAAAAAGAAATAAAAATAAAAATTAAACTCATCATCTTAAATTAAAGAACAAGAATTTTGTCACCATTTTTGTTTTCTTTTCAAAATACTTGAAAAACTCTCAGAAGAATGAAAAACGATCTAACAAAAACCTAGCTGCTCTCTCTGGCTCTCAATGTTCTCCTATTCATAGGATATATCCAAAATCTTTATCTCCTAGCAATTGCGCATAAAATTAGGGAGTAAATCAGAGGATTTTGATTGGATATCTATCTCCCAACGTTTGCAAATAACATTAGGGAATACAATCAATGATTCCCTAATTTGATATCCATCTTCCATTGCTTTTTGATTTGAATTCCTGATTTTAGCCATTATTTTCCTTATCTTCTCCATATCTCATTATTCTGCATAAACAAGGAAAATTCAAATAATTAGAAAAAAAAATCCAAATGTTTTTTCATAGATATTGCATTGATTGTTGCCTAAAATATATAAAATAACTTTATTTTTATAGAGTTATCAAACCCCCAAACTTAACATTTTGCTAGTTCTCGAGCAAAATCAAGACATAACACATACTCAAGCTATCAACCTCCTTCATGACATCTTTCTATAATTGCTTAAATTCACAATTAAAAGAAAAATACAAATTTCATCCAAACATTGAAATTGATTTATAAGTTAAGACCAATTCTAACTATGTGATCCAAGTATGTGTATGAGAGTCCTCATCTTTTTCGAATTATATGCAATGCAGATAAATTTACATTGACATGCAACCTCTAAAAATTCTCAATAATTATGACCAAATCTCATAGGTTTGCTTTTCATTCATCTCTCCACTAATATAAGCTAATTATCCAACCAAAAATCAATAGGACTTTTCTTAGTTTGTAATGTAAGGTTGGGCTAAATGTGAAATAACGGTAATTTTAAGCTCAAATCACCCATCAACACGTTGATTTCTAGGATTTAATTAGAGACAATGTCATTGTCCAATTTCACTTCTTCAAGATAATTTTTTTGCCATCATATATATCATCATTCCTTTTTTTTTTTGCTTCTTCTTTTTTTCTTTCTCTTTTTTTTTTAATTGCTTTATGGTAGAGTTTCTTCCAAAGTCCCTTCTAATATAATATGAAAATTTCCAACCCATTGAGTATCCAAAATGCTCACTCAATTGAAAGTTGGATAGGGAACCATAAAAGTAATTTTTTTTTTCATACACCCCAAACAACCATTGCAATCACTTTTTTTTTTTTTTTCAATACTCTATCATTCCTCCCAAATTTCTATTAAGCTCAAATAATTTTTTTATCCCAAAAAGAATCAACTTGTTCATAAGATATGGGATAATGATATAATTTGATAACGGCTAGGCTAAAAATATATGGGTGCCAATGAAAAATTGGATAATAATTAAGGCTCAATGGGGTGACTAGGGATAAATAAATAGGGTTAACTTGAAAGGCTCAATCGATCTAAAAATTGCCTAAATCATTTTCTCAGTTAGATTTAGCTTATGATTTCGCATCAAGAAAAAATCAAACAAATTCTAAGATTTGGGTGAAATTTAAGAAAATCACATATTTCACATAAATGTTCTCTAGATTTACACACAATTCAAAAATTAAGGACTTTTAGTGCTTAGTACGTGGATCAACATAATCAGAATTAAGATTAACTCATACATCAATTATAAGTTTAAATAAAATTTAAATTTTCCTAAGAATCGCAAAAAATTCACAACCAAGAATACAATCATGATAAAAAAAAATAGATTTAGCCAAAAATTTTGTCTCTCCCCAAACTTGAATGAAGTAGTGTCCTCAATGCGAAAAATAGAAATAGGAAGAAGAAAACTCCCCTGGTTGTACGATAAGTTCATAGATGACCTTAATGATTAAACTCTTGAAATGTGCTCCCTAAAAAATTAACATGGATAAAACAGAGAAAAGTTATATACCAAAGGTACTTGAAAGGAGATTCCTCCGTTGACACTCTTGGTGAGTGTGATAAATTCCAATTTATGGTCTCTTATGCTCCAACTCCACCACCAGAGTTCACTGCTCCACATTTTGTTTCACCGGATCCACCACCATCGCCTCCTCCCTAGAAGAAACTAGCCATTTCCCCATTTTATAAGCCAATACTAAAGTGGGCAAAAAAACATTCTTACCCACTTGAGACTCCACAAGCAGCACCACCCAGCTCTTCCATTTCTATGTTCCGAGAGATAGACTTTCCTCCTCTTATACGGGAAAGCTCAACACTCTCATTCCCTGCACCAGAAGAATTCATCGATCCACAAGACATATATCCCCCGCTGATGTTAATGAACATGGAAGACAGAAAAGGACTCATGTTGCTAAAGCTGTCCTAAATTGGTAATCGGAGACTCTTTTGACACGCAATAATGCATTCAAAGTAATTGATTCCAAAATCGTGAATGTGCAACAAGATCTTCGAAGATATGATGAAACCACCAAGAAGATGCTTTCGGACTTCCAGAAAAAGGCTTCATGCCTT
The DNA here is from genome assembly GCA_017140615.1 of Eucalyptus cladocalyx. Taxonomy (NCBI): domain Eukaryota; kingdom Viridiplantae; phylum Streptophyta; class Magnoliopsida; order Myrtales; family Myrtaceae; genus Eucalyptus; species Eucalyptus cladocalyx. The sequence continues at coordinate 41,577,209 of CM029518.1, forward strand.
GGAATCCGGACAACATTTGGGATACTATCATCTTGAAAGCCCCAAGGCGGAAATAGAAAAGCTTAAAAGACAGATCCAACATTTTGAAGAAGGGAGGTTCAATCATTTCAATCCATTTCCAACTACGTTGCAAACAGAGCATTCGCCTCCACCATCCCAGATGTCTATCTTTACTGCCCTCACAGATGTTCCTATTAGACAAGATAAGACAGATTTGGTAGATATGCGAAATCGCCTCGCTTTTCCAAATCTGAGTGCGGGAGCGTTGGGCAGCATTCATCGGCTACAGGGGGAAAAAGGCTTGAATCATCACTATGCGGTGTTCAGGGTTGTGGTGCCACAGGATATCCTCGACAAAGCCAAAACATCGATATCTGGGAGCCGAGAATGAGAATGTCAAGTTGAGGATGCCTCAAATTTTGCAAGAAGCAGATAGTAGGAAGATTGCATTTCATCATTTATCTTCTTGGTCATCAGATCTTGGACTTCTTTATCCCCTTTCTAATCTTGTTCGAGTTATGTATTGCATTTAGATGCCCATATTTAAGTAGTAGATATTCCACAGTTATTTTAAGGTTGGCCCTCGTGCTTTATTCTTTTGAATGAGAGAATAAAATATGCAGAGCAAGGAACCCAAGAAATGGTATAGTAATTGGGAAAGAAGCATCTAAAAGACACACTAAATGGTTTTGAAGACTAGGAGCGGCGACTTGCAAGTATAGCATGTTGCCTAGCTCCATGATCATATATGTTATGGCCTCTTGCAATTGTAACTGATTTCCCAACCACATGTTCAGGTTGACTCTACTACGGTATCACCATCTACTCCTTGCATTAGTTGCAATGACTTTCGCAGGAGCAAGGAGTGCCTACAATTGCAATCTGTAATTGACCACCTATAAAAACAAAGAAACCTCCAAAACAACAGCAACATGCTAGAAACGATCCTCTACTTGATGCATTCCGCTTAGAATGGCCAAGAGATTATTGAAGACATAAGGCAGGTTATCAATCAAAAGAAAAACTAAAAACTAGAGCATGGTTTCCTCAAGACCCCACGAGAGGTTGTTAAAATATAATTTCCTCAAGCCTACATGGCTTGAGCCCAAGTCCACAGAGGCCTGAGGTCGAGCTCAGGACACGGCGCATCCTCCAAAAAAGGCACAAAGATCATTGTGCACACCTATATTGACGACTGTCGGGGGATGCTTATTGGAGATATCATACTTTTGCTATGACATCAGAACCAACCTGCTCCTCTTGATCTTTCCATGTTGCTCCTCAACATAGGGACACACTCGAAAGATGTACATAAAGCTGCAACACCACCAGGCTCCATTCCCTCATTCATATCAGCAAATGTGGGCTACTTTGCATCCTCTGTTCCAAGTTTCCGGTCTTCAAGTTCCACCACATCCCACCTTAATTGAATGCACATTGCTTAAGACTTTTACATCGACAGTGTACATAATATAAATCATATTTCAATGGACTTTTATCCTGTACAATGGCAATGTGAAATTTTCTTGACACAAATAGATTTGACATAATCAAAACAATCAATTTTTATTTTCAACATGTAACTTATACGACAAATAGATTTGTATTTCCTTTCTCAGATTGTATGTACCGATATATATATATATATATTTTACAATGACGATATATGTAATATAAATATCCATAATTTTTGTATTCGTAGTCATTATCTGTACTTTATGAACAACATGAGGAAAATCATTATCTTCACTACTTTTTTTCTTAACTTTTATTTTTATTGCCAACTCAAAAAGTCATCTTAACATAATTTGAGCCTGAATTGCGCGAATGTGTTATTCTCACAAAAGAAATACATTGACATCTTTAATTTTACCTCATAAGGTGAGAATATTTTCATCCTCAATTAATAAAATCATCATATACTTTTAGTTAATGTAAGTATTCTCAAAATCTTAATTTCAGAATTTTTTTTCTAAGAATAGAATAATTGGAATGGCTAAATAACTCTATTCACATTAGACCTAGTTAACTGAATATGTAATTTATGCTTATTTTTAAAAAGTACGGAAAATGGGGAGGGCAAAAATTTTGGATGGAAAGTTAATCAATGAAATTAGCTCATATTTACGTTTTTTTCCTTGTACCGTGGGAGGGGACATGGGCAAGTCTGAAAATTTGCAATTCTTTATAAAATTATTGAGGACCCTTCTCGAATTGTACACATGTCACGGGAGAGGAAAGAGAGAAATGAGATTTAGAAAATTATTGGAGAGTGTGTACACGAATCGACTCTTTTAGCCAACTCTTAATAGGATTTCTTACGGAAGTTTGTTTAATACAACGCATGCTAGGGGCATTATAGACTTTGTCATGACCTAATAATGTAGAGCACTTTAGGATGCTTTATAGACTGGTTCGATGTGATACCTAAAGGCATTATATAGACTTTGCAGGATGCTTTACAGGATGCTTTGCAGACTGGTTTGATGTAATGCCTGGCGGCATTATAGACTTTGATATGATGCCTAACAGTATATGAACAGTATCAAGCAGTGCTTGTGCTACACTTCTTTGAGCAAATTTTCTTCCCCTTCCCATGGCTTGTCAGACTTTTTCTTAGGTTGCTTTTGACTCCTGTGCTCTTCTTCACTTTCTTCTTCACGTGAAGATACTTCATATTTCTTCACACATCATATTTGCTGTCGCGACTCAACCTCGGCCCTCGGCCAAAAAAGATCCATTAAATGGATACTTGACTATAAAAGTTCGGTATGTATTTCAAAACATATCACCACTTCATCCTTCAAGGTTGGTCATGTGAATTTATTTGATTGGTCATGTGAATTTATTCAATCACGATCATGAACTCTCACAAGCTCGTACTTCATGTGACAACGAGAATTGTCGTGATTCACATTTTTATGTATGATATATCTTAAAAAGGAGGTTAGATGTGAATAACCAAGCCATTAATATTAACTATAAAACCCTTATACACATATATACAATGTATTTAAATGATAGCCTGCATCACTGAAATTTCATGTGAAATGAAAATATGAAAAATTGTACCGAAAATCATTATAATCAATGCTATGAGGACATTTAAAAATGAAATTGATAAGGGGACTAAAATTATTGCCGGAACAAAATATAGGTATCAAACTCGAAAATTCCTAAAAGTACAAGGGTTATAAGTGTAATTGTGTTTAGAAGCTCGTAGGCATAAGTACCACATGTCGATAATTGGTGTTGATCGAGCATATTTCATTCACTTTTGAATAAAAATTTATTGTCAATTCGATTGCAGTAAGTGCAAACACATTTGCAACATTATTTCTCTCTTATTCCACGTTATCCTAATTGTTTATGGTGTGTGACATTCCTAGGTTTATTACTAAGCTGGTAGTAAGACTTGTACTAACACATTAGTACTCCCAAAAGAATTCATTGTCCCGATTAATCTTTGGGTCCTACAAGCCATAATTGAAATCTAGTAATATGTCATGGCTACCCACATAGTGTGAATGCTTTAAGAATATAATGAACCTGTCAATTTTGGCTACAGTGTAATTCAATCCCTTTGTCTTATTCTGTCCCGATCAAACAAAAAACAATGGAATATTTGTCAAGTCACCAATTCGATCATATGCACAAATCTAATTGATATGCATTTTATTCGAGACATAAACAATTTATTCTCGGTTACAACCCCGGCCGAGAATTTCAATGCAGTGTCATAATTAGATCGCATAGGACATCATTATTATACCTTGCATGTAATAAGGAGATAGATTCCATATTGCGCACATGTGCAACTTTGTATATGAACAAACTATGACCATCAGGTATAAAGACGGATCAACGACCTGGCATTACGTGCACCTGTGAACCATAGTTGTTCGACACACAAGTTAACAATGTGCCTTAGGTCTAAGGATTATTTACACAATACCAAAGCAAGAACAATTAGACATTGACCATGCTAAAAGCTTCCATGTCGCTAATCGTTTCATATGCATCACGTTCAGTGAATTTGTCTAATACAAACACCTGTGTTCTAACTTAAGCATCATAATACCCAATGACATGTGACTAATAATTCATTTAAGTATCCAATACTTAATGGTGAAACTAAGAACACACCGGTCTCAACAGGATTATAAAAATCCACTCAATAATCCATTGACCAGGAATGGTTTAAAAATTTAGCTTAACTATGAACCCATCACATATATTTTTGACTTCTCAAGATTAGGTCTAGTTGCAACTGATCTTATGGAATCATTCATAAATATAAAATAATTGGATAAATAAATGAATACGTCATTATCATTAATTAAATAATAATAATGATAATACAACTGAAATCCCTAACATGTAACTATTACATAGTAGCTTTAGGGCATACATCTAACAAAAATCATTCTCTTCACCTCTTTTTTCTTAAGTTTATTTTTATTGCAGACTCAAAAAAAATTTCTAACATAATTTGAGTCTAGATTGCGCTAATGTGTCATTCCCTGGAGACACATCTTTAACTTTACCTCATAAAATGAGAATATTGTCATCCTCAATCAATAAAATTATCATATACGCTTAGCTTAATATGAATATTCTCAAAAGCTTAATATCATAACTTTTTCTAAGAGAATGATAATTAACTTAATATGGAATTTATGGTACTTTAGAAAAAAAAGTAAGGAAAATGGGGAGGATAAAAAAAATTTAGATGGGAACTTAATCAATGAAACTAGCTCATTTTTATTAAATAAAGATAGATTGCTTTTTGAGTGTACCATGGGACACGGGCACGTTTGGAAATTTGCAATTATGTATGAAATTATCAAGGATTATTGTTGAATTGTGCACGTTATTTGAGCGGAAAGTGAGAAAAGAGATTTGGAAAATCATTGGATAGTGCATATGGGAATCGACTCTGAGGGCCTACTTGGTAATCATTCTGTTCCCGATGATAGTTTCTGCTCATAAATGATTTTTTTTTTTTTGTTCCCTTTGAATATTTCAAGGCATTTGAAATTTCTAAGCCTGGGATATAAATGCGTTTGGTATAACCCTCAAATTTTTTTATGAATTAGAATTTCTTTTAATTTTTTAATAATATTTTTTACATTTTTTTTTTTCTTCTTCTTCCCTTAGCCGGTCGCCAGCCACTAGTGAGACTCGACCTTGCCCAATTGCTTTGAGGCTCTGACGAAAGGAAGAAGAAGAAGAAAAGAAAAGAACAAAAAAAGAAAGTGGTCTTCATTCTGAAATTATTTCGGGAACAAACAAATATTTTTTTATTTTTTATTTTTTATTTTTACTTCTTGATTCTATTTCAAATTTATTCTTAGGAATAAAAAAGTTACCAAATTGATTTCTATTCATTCTTGTTCTAGAGAATAAAAGAATAGAATCAGATACTGTCTGACCATTTACCAAATAGGCTCATAACCAACTTTTATTCAGTATTTGGCAGAAGTTTGTTCTATATAATGCGTGCTGGGGGCATTATAGACTTTCAGATGATCTGATGATATTGACATATATAGGATGCTTTGCGGACAAGTTCGATGCAACTGGCTAAAAGTAACGGAAAGTCAAAGAGCACAATCAAAAGATATTACTCGAGTCAAGAAAGCTGCCAAAGCTACTCACCACAAGGACGTGATACTCTTGCCTCTCCTTAGAAGTGAACCAAAATGAACGAATTTAATGGCCAAAATCAGCCCATGACAATACACTTACATCATAAAACATAATCAATAGAACGCTTGATAAGGTAATCGATAAGTCATAACAATGCAATTGACCCGCAAAGCCCGTTGATAAAATGGCTAATGAGGTCATCGGCCTTGAGTTTCCAATGGGTAAATTTTAAGTGAAGTACATGACATGAATGATAATCGATTGAATCAAAGCATGCATAGAAATTTTAGACAGAGCCAAAGAGGATTTATCGATCGAGGTATAATTATAGCCAAAAAATTTCAGCGTTAAACTGAACAAAATAATGAGTTCTTTTGAGACAGATATTACGCTGTGAAATTAGTTATGAGGTACCTTCTAACTTTTATATCTTGACCAATTTGTTTTTCAGTGAGTTTTTATTCATCTTTGCCATTGATCTTATTCACGTTTTCACAATATAATTATAACAGAATCGTTCATGAATAAAAATAAATGAATGAACTTAATCATATTGATTTCATCAATTAAAACAATTAATGTATAAGTTACAAATGATACAAGATACAAGTTTATAAAAGTATTCCTTTTATCATGCCGATGCATTACATGGATTTTTTTCTTAAATAAATTATATCAATTAAACTTTATTGTATAGACTTAACGGTTGGGAAAAAAGAATCGCTCTATCTTTTCTTACACAACCCACCGTATTTTTTGTTGCTTTGTAGCAAGAACATTCCACCAAGCATTTATCTTGGACAATGTGTTTGTTAGTGAATTTTCTTCTAAAATGTTATCTGTACACTTTGTCACAATAGAGACAACCATTTCAATTGACAAGTTATTTTTGGTTTAGAACAACACTTCATGATTTCCTTTTTGGAGATGACTATAGTAAATTGATTAGTTCGAGGATCACGTCTTCAAAGGACGAGTCTAACATAGTCTTTTAATGATAAGTAATTAGATCCGAACTTATTGAACAACATGGGGAAAATCATTCTCTTCAGCTTTTTTCTCTTTACATTTATTTTTATCGCCAACTCAAAATATATTTCTAACATTATTTGAGCCTAGATTGCGCTAATGAATCATTCCCTAGAGGCACATTGACATCTTTTACCTTACATCATTAAAATAATGTCATCCTCAACCAATAAAATTGTCATATCCATTTAGCTTAATGTAAATATTCTCAAAAGCTTAATATCATAAAGTTTTTTAAGAGAAGGGTAATTAACTTAATATGGAATTTATGGTCTTTTTTTAAAAAGTAAGGAAAATGGGGAGGATAAAAAAGTTTAGATGGGAGGTTAATCAATGAGACTAGCTCATTTTTATTAAATAAAGATGAAACGTTTTTCATGTGTACCGTGGGACACGGGCACATCTGAAAATTTGTAGTTATGTATGAAATTATCTAGGAATATTGTCGAATTGTATACATGTCACCCGAGTGGAAAGTGAGAAAAGAGATTTAGAAAATCACTGGAGAGTGCGTATGGGAATCAACTCTTGGCCAACTCCTATTCAATATCTAGAGGAAGTTTGTTCTATATAATGCGTGCTGGGGGCATTATAGGCTTTTACTTGATTTGATAATATTGGCATCTCTAGGATGTGTTAGGAATAACAAATACCCTAAAACGAATCCGATACTCAATCGAACCCCTAAAACGAACGCGGAAGACGAGCCCAGGAAGCATATGTATCACCAATCAAAAAGTACGTTACGAAATCGATCGTACCTTGTCTTTTACAGATTAAACACCAATGTTGAAATTCGAGGAAGAATTCTGATCTCGTTCTACCAAATAGCGTACTGTTGCTTTGAGGGGGAGAAAGTTCTTTTGAGAGCGTACTGTTCTATTCAGAGGGAGGGGGAGAGCGTCTACTGAACATACGTATACCCAAAGGTACGTTCTTTTTTTCTCTCTCTTAAAACGTCTCATCCAAAAGACATAACCCCTCAAAGATGCCTCTTCCAAAAGACGTAACCCCTCAACGTACCATTTCATATCTCAACCTTTCCTCCATGGGCCTTTAACTTGCATGCCGGGTTTTTAGGCCCAACATAGGTGGACTGACCTACTTAAGCCCATCAACACATAGAAAAACCCATCACCTCCCACTCGCACATGGTGGGTCGAACATTATCCTCTTTACCTCTCTGCAACATTCATATCGGTGAATAATCCATGCGACCAGCATACTTTGAGAGCTCATTGTTATACATCTGTTAGGAATATATAGCAGCTCATAATGGACATCACACTCTAAGCAGGTTTAGTATGCAGCACCCGAGATCGATCGATCACATTTATATCTCTCTTGATCTCTTTTAAACAAATATATATATATATATATATATATATATATATATATATTGTATTCACAATTATGATTATCCCAAAAACAATCATAATTGATCGATCAGTGAATACAAAACTAGAATGTGATTCTCCAAATTCGATCTTCCCCCTTCCTTCAAACTCTCAATTTCTGTTCAACTTGCTTTTCTAGAAATGTCCCATTAGATTGAATCAATTCATGATCATTGGCAACATCCTAAGATAACAAACACTGAATAGAAATCTTGAGAATAAGTAAGAGTCATGAGTGCACTAAATTAAGAAACTCTTTTCCTTAAGAGTCTCACACGACATAAAAGTTGAGATCAAACTTTTGCCACTCTTATTAGTCATCTCACGCATACGTAGTATGAAATATGCATTACGATATTAACTCATTTTCCATGAAACATATGTCTACACCATCAATACCGTACAGATGATAGTTCAGACATATCTAATGTCTAACTTGAGTTCACATATCTACTTATTCACAGAATTCATCATAATTCACATCTGGCATCATAAACAGATAAAGTAAAAGATGTGGGTTATTTTACTTTCGGACATAGTAAATATTATGTCCTCATCATAACACTTAGTTAATGTGACATATATATATTTTAAGCTTGAGCTCTCGATTATTACCTAGATAATAAGCTTTAAAACCGTCTTATCTTTATTTATCACATAGTAAATAGAGGTGATTACCCGTGTGAGTGGGTTAATCTTTTATGTGTCCGATATACTTTCTCAATTTTATATAATGCACTGAGCACTAAGATGCATAAATGTCAAACAAAGATTCATAGGTATTAATAATGAAAAAACACAAATTCATTAAATGTGAACACTTCAGGGAAATTACAATATTCAGTACATCGGCCTCTATGCAATCCTAGAGATTTTACATGACCACAAAACACATCTCTAGGTATTGGCTTTGTTATAAGATCTGTTACCATTCTATGCGTAGATATGTACTGTAAGTTAACATTTTTTCATGCAACCATATCTTTGATAAAATTATACTTAGTATCTATATGTTTGGTCTTGCCATAATATTTTGGATTTTTGGTGTACGCTATAACTGCTTGGCTATAACAGTTAATCAATAATGGATTTGTAGCATTCCCAATAACACTTAAATGATCCAAAAATCTCTTAAACCAAACACCTTCTTGTATTGCTGCTGATAATGCCACGAACTCAGCTTCCATTGTGGATAAGGCTATACACGTTTGTTTCTTACTGCTCCATGATATGGCGCCATTATTCAGTAAGAAAGCAAATCCAAAGGTAGATTTTCTTTCATCTAAATATCCTCCCCAATCAACATTTGAATAGCCTTCAAGTCGCAGATCATTTCCTTGGTAACTCAGCATATAATCAATAGTTCCCTTCAGATACCTCAGTATTCTTTTAACGGCTTTCCAATGTGCTTGACCTGGATTGGATTGGTATCTACTCACCATTCCAACTGCAAAACATTTGTTAGGTCTTGTACACATCATAGCGTACATCAAGCTTCCAACAACACTATCATAAGGAACATGTTGCATTTGTTCCTTCTCTTATGGAGTCCTTGGACACATTATATAGCTCAATCATTCACCTTTTGCAATAGAAGTATCTATAGGTTTACAATCTTGCATACGAAATCGTTCAAGAACCTTATTTATGTATGTTTCTTGCAAAAGAGATAATGACATTTTCGAACGATCTCTTGAAATCTTAACTCCAAGAATGTATGTAGCCTCACCCATATCTTTCATCTCAAAGTTGGAAGATAACCAACTCTTGACAGTATGAACAAACTCTATATTACTTCCAGCAATTAGTATATCATCAACATATAATGACATGATCAAAAATTGATCTTTAGATCTTTTGATATATACACAAAAATCCTCATTAATTATTGTAAAATCATATGCCATTATGACATTATGAAAACATATATACCATTGTCTCGACGACTACTTAAGGCTATATATCGATCTCAAAAATCGACATACATTTTTCTTATTGGCCTTCCATAATGAAACCATCAAATTGTTCAATATATATTTTTTCCTCTAATTCTCCATTGATGAAAGCAGTCTTTACATCCATTTGATGTAACTCAAGATCCATACTAAATACTATTACCAGAATGATGCGAATCGAGGTAAATCTCACTACAGGAGAAAATGCTTCCTCATAATCAATTCTTTCTTGTTGATTATACCTATTTGCTACAAGACAAGCTTTATGTCTTTTTATTAAGCCATCAGCTTTACGCTTTATTTTGGAAACCCACTTGTTCCCAATGGCTTTGCATCCTGTTGGAAGATCAATCAATTCCCAAACATGATTTAACTTCATTAACTCAATTTTCTCTTCCATTGCATGCATTCATTTTTTCTTATTAGGACAATTTAGAGCATCATATACATTTCTTGGCTCATCTTCATCTTGTGGAGCAACCATAAAAGTTTTTCCTTCAATGTCAAAACGTCAACGAGGAATATTTTTGCAACTTGTTCGCCATACGGAAGATTGTACACTTTACACATCATTCCCCATCATGCTCCCACTCGGATTAGATAATGACGATATCATCTCATCATATGGTTGTAATTGAGAGTAAGTTGAATTAAATTAATCACTTCTCATGTTTCTCCCGCTTGGACGAACTCCATTAAGTTCATTATCTTGATCCAAGGTATCAAATAGGGAGTAATCCTCACATATTTCGCCCTTCTTAGGAAATTCATTCTTTAAGAATGTGACATATCGTTATTCGAATTCGGTTATACTTCCACTTTCCTGCTCACCTATAAACACATACCCTTTCGAGTGTTTAGAGTATCTTATGAAAATACTCTTCTTTCCTTTGAGACCCAATTTCCCAAACTTGTGAGAGGGCTCATAAGTATAGGCAGCACAACCCCATGGTTTAAGAAAACTTAAGTCCGGTTTTCTACCTATCCATAACTCATATGAAGTGGAAGTAACTGATTTGGAAGGCACTTGGTTAAGTATATTGGCAGCAGTTAATAACGCATCACTCCAAAAGGTGATAGGTAAGTTAGCATGCGCTATCATGGACCTAAACATTTCCAGTAAGGTTATGTTCCTTCTCCCCGCAACACTAAACAACTATCTTTCTATTCTTTTTTTATCACATAAATTTCTGAAATCATTAGATAAATATTCTTGACCTCAATCGAATTTCAATACTTTTATTTTCTTGTCTAATTGATTTTCTACCAAGTTCATAAACTTTTTGAAACAACTCAATGCTTTAGATTTATAAGAAATCAAATAGACATATCTGAATTGAGTATAATCATCTATAAATGTGATGAAATAAATAGCCCCATACCTTTCTCTCACATTCATCGGACCACAGATGTTAGAATGAATTAAATGCAAAGGAAATTCAGCTCTTTTACTTTTTCCAAATGATTTCCTTGTCATTTTCCCTACTAGGCAATTCTCACATATGGGCAAATCGACATTTTCAATGTTGCCCAACAAGCCCTCTTTGGCTAGCCTATTCATATGTTATTGGCCAATATGACCAAGTCTAACATGCCACACATTCACATCATTATCATATAAATTAGAAGACGTGAAAACTGAATAATAAACATTGACATTATCATAGTCAACATTTAATACAATAAAACCATTTAGAAAATAATCATAATCATGGTAGTTTATATTCAAATATAAATTTACACCACTATTATAGAAGTTTATATTAAAACTAAGCTTTACCAATACTAAAACAGGCACTAAATTTCGACAAATCTCCGGAGCATACAATACATCATGTAGGAACAAAGTATGTCCACCACGTATATTCAATTGGCAAGTGTCAATCCCTTTTACTTCAACTCTGGAGTTATTTCCTACATAGATCCACTTAGTTCCAGTCGATACTTGTTGAAATTTCACAAAGGATTCTCTATCCTTCGCTACATGGTCTGCCGCTCCTGAATCTACAATCCACAAAGGATTAGATTCAGTTAAGAATACAGAACTTGACACATAAGCAAAGTTCTTAAGAGTATAATGGGTGACTACTTTCTTTGGCTTACGACAGTCGCAAGATAGTGACCCTTCTGGTCACAGTTGTAACACTTCACCTTTGAAATACTTTTCACACGAGGACATATTCCTCTCTTATGTTGGTTAACTCTTGGTTTCTTGCAAGAAGGACTTGATCTATTGCATTTCCACATATTGAACGAATCAATGCGATTGCGCTTAGAGCTCGAAACCCATTCTGAGCTGGAAGCAACACAACAAATATATATTTCCCACCAAAATGCCTTGAGACAGTCCTCTACTAGCTCAAGGTGGCGCATAGTATCTTCAAGTTCTTCCATAACATGCTTTTAGTGCTTCTTGCTTTTCAAGCACATATTAAATTTTCATATTCAATATTTCATAATCCTCATTGTTCAATTTCTCTTCTTTGTTCAATTCGGCAACTATGCTCTTAGTTGCTGAAGGCATCAATCTGAACATATCAAACACATATGCATGAATTATTAATGCTTATCATCTATGTATCCATTTTGTATAAACTCATCATATTAATAAATAATTTCAAATAAGGTTTCAGAATCAAAAAGTCACTATGTTTCCAATTAACATCCAAAATCCTAACTTAAAATTATCATTAATATAATCCTCTAAGCAAAATAAGTTCAGCAAAATCACTAAAACTTTCTTAAACTTCCTACAAAGAATTGTAAATTAATATGTTAATTTACAACAATAAATAACATTGAACTTTCAATAATTAAACATGTCCATTACACTAAATAATATATTCAGAGAAAAATATCAACATAGAAATAGATATTTACACTTAAAACATCTCAAACTAATCTTAAGAAAAAATAAATAGGGAAAGTCTCTTATAATCTCTTAGTAAAGATCTCTGAGAATACAGAAGGTACATTGGCCAACCATGGAAAAACCTTTAGAGAACTCTCATACCACCTCTAAGGCGCATTCACTCTGCGCCATGTGACACTCAACCTAAGGGTTGAAGTTTTGGTTAACTCGATTCTATAGTACTCTCTTATAAAATCTACTGCAAGCCTCTTATAATCCGGGACCACGTTGACCTCCCATAAGCGATCTAACATTGCTTGTCATTCAAATGGAAGAGTGTTCATTAAGGCCGGCACCTTCTCAAAATCTGGTATAAGATAACCATTCTAGATGATTTCTTGTATCATCTGATTGACCATGACCATGTGTGATACTACATCACCATCATTCCACCGATAATTAGCTAATTCTGTCATTAGCCATTTAAGTTTCGCATTTTCTTCGCCCGTTCTCATAAATGTAAGCATGCGTGCATAACACATCATTGTTCCTGCAACAAATGCAAAATAAAAAGGGATTACTTATAATCCACAACGAACAAAACAAAAAAAAAAAAATACATAATTTTCCTTCTTCTTTTTTTCGCCGATCAACGGTGGTCAACGCGGTTCAACAGTCAAAGTCAACGGTCAACGGTCAGACGATCAACAGGTCAGAGTCAATCGAGTCGGGTCGAACAAGTCAGGTCGAGTCAAACCGACTGACTCGGCACGTGCCACACGTGTGCGCGGGCTGACGTCAGCTGGTGCGTGCCGCGCATGCGCCAAGGACCACGCGTGCACATTGCACGCTCCTGGGACCGAAATGGCGAGTGCATCACACGCGCTTGTGGTAAACCAAATCGGCGCATGCGTTGACGTCGGTTCCTTTCGGCCGCACATGGCGGCGCGTCTAGCGGCCTCCGGCGGCAATTCGCCACTCAATTTTCTCGTATCGACGAGAGCTTCGACCTTACGTTCTCATAAACGAACTTCAATTTATAGAAAATCCAAAAACGAGGGGGGAACAGTACGGGTGTCGGGATTTTCCGCCCCCGATCGACCGACGGCAGTGTTTCACAAAAACTCAATCAAAAGCAATTCATAAACATGAAAAGGGATCGAGAAACATGAACCTGACTCTGATACCAATGTTGGGAATAACGAATATCCTAAAACGGCTCCAATACTTAATCGAACCCCTAAAATGAACACGGAAGACGAGCTCAGGAAGCATATGTATCACCGATTAAAAAGTACGTTACGGAGTTGATCGTATCTTGTCTTTCATAGATTAAACACCAATGTTGAAGTTCGAGAAAGAATTCTCATCCCATTCTACCAAGGAGCATATTGTTGCTTTGAGGGGGAGAAAGTTCTTTTGAGAGCGTACTGTTCTATTCAGAGGGAGGGGGGAGAGCGTCTACTGAACATACGTACACCAAAAGGTACATTCTTTTTTTCTCTCTCTTAAAACGTCTCCTCCAAAAGACATAACCCCTCAAAGACGCCTTTTCCAAAAGACGTAACCCCTCAACATACCCTTTCATATCTCAACCCTTCCTCCATGAGCCATTAACTTGTGGGCCGAGTTTTTAGGCCCAACATGGGCGGACGGGCCTACTTAAGCCCATCAACACATAGAAAAACCCATAAGGATGCTTTACAGACAAGTTCAATGTAGTTGGCTAAAAGTAATGGAAAGTAAAAGAGCACAATAATACTGGCCAAATGGCCAACAAAAGATGTCGTTCAAGTTAAGAACGCTGCCGAGCTCCTCACCACAAGGATGTGACACTCTTGCCTCTCCTCATCAGGAACCAAAATGAAAGAATTTAATGGCCAAATCAACCCGTGACAATACATTCAAATGATAATACCTAATCGATAGAGTGCTTGATAAGCTCATCAATAGGTCATGACAATACAGTTGACCCATAAGGCTTGTCAACAAAATGGTTGATGAGGTCATCAATCTTAAGTCTCCAATGAGGAAAGTTTAAGTGGAGTATCAAAATCAGAAACTTAACTTAGATGGCTCGAAATCAAAAGGATCATCAAACTCGGCGGTGGCAGGAGTGATTTGCAACTACAGATGAATGATGATCGATAGTTTCGCGCACTGCATTCATGCTGGATCGGTCGACGCAGCTAAAACCCTGGCTCTCCTCCATGGCATACATTTTGTGGAAGGAAAGATGGGAAAAAATCCCACGTTTGAGCAAAGTGGAAGTACTTATTGACCGTACTTTGCTTATTCAGTGCTTGGTTTAAGGAAAGCAAAGTCCATGGAAAATCAGGGCCTGGATGGACGAATGTAGATCAAAGCTGGCCCAACTAAGTTGGGATAGTTCATCTTTCCATCCGAGAGAAGCATATCAATTTCCAGATTGGTTGGCCTACGCAAAGCGGAAAAAAGAACTTCCCCCAAATTGTCTGCCATATCCCCCGAAATCTACGTTAGATATTTTAGTTTTTGAAGTAAATGGACTTCTACTGTGTTAATGAAATTTTAAGCATTACCGACTAAAAAAAATGTACATGATGTTAGAGAAAATTCTGTTATTGTTTTGAAACTGACAAAACCTTTCCGAAAGTCTAAATCTGAAGACTTACAGACTTAGGTATTATAGTCTGAAGAACTCCAGACTCTACTGTCAAAGTCTGAAGACCGTTAGACTTTAACTATAAAGTCTGCCCTCTCTGACAGTTTCCAAATTGAAGAATGAAAATTTATCCAGATGCAAGATTATGTTCAAGGATTCGATTCGTATGATTTGGAAGACCTTGGCTGGATATAGCATCTACTTGATTGATTATTGGATCTAGTCCGATATGAAAATCTTTTGAATAGTGAAGTATACTTAGAAGATTCTACTTATGAAAATTAAATATCCTGATTGTATAGGCGAACATGATTAACGGGCCTTCATCACAGATCATTCAATGACTCGAAGATCACCTTAATTGATTCTGTTCAACGAGTAGATTGGAAGAACTTCTTTGGAAAGTGTCAACGGTTGTAAAGGCATGGAAGAGTATTTAAGGACGACTCTTCAGTTATTCGAATAGTGTCCGTGAAAGAAAATTTTCAAAGTCTGAAACTTCCCAGCTCTTCGCTATTTCATTCATTGAGCTTTATTTGTACTCAAAAGAGAGAGCAAACACTTGTGAGGCTTTGGAGAAGTGTAGTAGAGTCTCTACACTGAAAAGTCAAGGATGTGAGACTATAAAATCTCTTTTGATTCATAGTAAAATCTAACCAGTGGGCCGTTAGCATGGGAGAGTGGACGTAAGCTTGATCTAAAACGAACCACTATAAATATTGTGTTTCTATTCTCTTTCGCTAAACTCCTTATTTCAATTCATAGCTTTACATAACAGTTTAAAACTGATTGCGTGCTTAGTTTATTATTTTCTATTAGCAATTTTTAAGTCTTGCGAAAAATCTCTTTCAAACACCTATTCACCACTTTCTAGGTATTAGTACTAGCCCTATCAATTGGTATCAAAGCCTGTGTGCTCGTTTTATTGAAGTGTTTTTACTTCTAAGCTAAAGATCTATGACTAGTATTTTAGCTCCAAATTTGGTTGAAGACCAAAGTAACACCAGACCTCCTTATTTTGACGAAAATGAATACAGCGTTTGGAAAAACAAGATGAAGGCATTCTTAAGATCGAAAGATCCTCTAGAATGGGATGTAGTAGAAAAAGGAATCATTCCCAAAGCTACATCTGTCTCAGAAAGAGGAAAATAAGTTGTAGATGCTGGCAAAATGGCTCAAGAAGAAATAACCAAGAGACAAGCTCTTGATGCTAAAGCCATCTACTCCTTATATTGTGCTTTATATCCTACTAAATATAACAGAATTTCATCTTGTGAAACAACCAAAGAAGTCTAGGATAGGTTGCATGTTACCTATGAAGGAATCAATCGAGTTAAAGAAACAAAAATCAATATCTTACTCGAACGGTATGAAGCCTTCAAGATGAAGCTAGGAGAATCCATTACTGACATGTTTAGTTATTTTACAAAAATTGTAAACAGTCTAGCATATCAGGGACAGCTAATCTCAGGACCGATGAAGGTCAATAAACTGTTGCGTGGACTCTCCAAAGACTGGAATCACATGAAGACTTCAATAAGAGAAACCCAAAGGATCATGCTTTTTACAGTTGATGAACTTGTAGGCACACTTCAGTCATATGAAGTGGAGCAAATCAATGAGGAAGAAAATCCCAAAGGTAAGAAGTCAATTGCTTTAAAATCTAACGATAAGTCTGATGATATAGATTCTGAAGATGACATGGACGATGAAGAGCTAGCACTCATGATAAGGAGGTTCATGAAACTAAACAGAATGGGAAGAAGATTTAACTGAAAGAAGCAATGCACTCAAAAATTCCATAACAAATCAACTGAGGATGATAAAGTCAACAAAGATGTGGTCTATTTTGAGTGCAAGAAAAAATGACACATCAGACCCAACTGCCCTTTATTGAAGAAAAAAGAAAGGAATAACTGAGAAATTTAATAAAGCTCTCAAAGCAGAAACATGGAGTGATACAAAATATGATGAAAATGATGAAGAGTATGCCAACATATGTCTAATGGCAAACTCAGAATCAGACTCAGACTTTGAAACTGATTTAGACTCAGACTCAACAAAGAAATTGAGGTTAGTAATTTTAAAATTCCTATTAAAGTTTTAAATACATAGATGAATTTTGTCTTAACCTCAAGACCTCTCTTAAAAGGATTTCCGAGTTAAAGAGGGAGAATTCTAAATTGAAGCAACAGGAAATCTCTTGGAAAGAAAAGTTTGAAAATTTAGACAAAAGTTTGATTGTTTTAAAAGAAAATGCAGATTCTCTTTCAAAGGAAAATACATTTTTTAAAAATGATATTTCAAACATCTCAAAAAGGTTTTCAATAGGATCTGAGAAGTTGGAAAATATTCTTTCTGTACAAAGACCTTATTTTAATAAATCTAGTTTGGGAATGACTTCAGAAACCATTCCAAAAGTAAATGAAAGAATCAAACAAAGACCTATAAAAACAATTTTCAAAAATCATTTTCAAAAAATCTTTGTAAAACATGTTGGCCGAAATGCTCTCAAATGTTCAAAGTATAATAGCTCATAACATTTCGAGAAAAAATGTCCCAATGTTTGGAGACCTGTTAAGAATGAATGGGCAAAGATTGTATTTTGCACTAACTCTCCTAGACCCAAGAAAATATGGGTACCAAAGAAAGCTTGAGTTCTTTTTATAATTACAGGTTACTATCAAGAAAAAGATCAAGTGGTATTAGGATAGTGACTACTCGAGACACATGACAGGAGACTCAAGTTATTTTATAAAGCTCGTGCAAATTAATGGTGGAGAAGTTTCTTTTGGTGGAAACAGAAGGAAGAATTGTTGGATATGGAACTGTGAAGATTGAAAGTCTTATAATCAACAATGTCTCTTTGGTGGAATGATTTAATTACAATCTACTCAAAATCAGTCAATTGTGTGACATTGGATTCAAAATTAATTTCCAAAAAGGCATTTGTTCAGGAACTAGTAAGGATTTGTCACAATCTTTCACTGGACGAAGACATGAGAATATTTATCTTCTAGATATAAAACCAGAAAGTTCTCAGTGTCTAATATCCATTCAAGATGAAGCAAATCTTTGGCATAGAAAGTTTAGCCATGTTAACATGAAGCAAATTGCCAAGATTTCCTCCAAGAAGCTTGTTCGTGGACTTCCTAACCTGACTTACCAAAAATCTGACTTATGCACACCATGTGTTTTGGGAAAACAGGTTAGAAGTTCTTTCAAACCTATAAACAAAGTTTCTATTAATCGAGTTTTGCAACTTCTGCATTTGGATCTTTATGGACCAACCAGAACTCAAAGTATTGGTGGAAAAAGATTCTGCCTAGTAATCGTGGATGATTACTCTCACTTTATTTGTGTATACTTCTTGGTAAGTAAGTCTGAAACATTTTCTTATTTTTTAAAATTTGCAAAGAAAGTTCATAATGAAAAATGATATGCTATTTCAAGTATTCGGACAGACCATAGAGGTGAGTTTGAAAATCAAGACTTTGCAAAATTCTGTGATGAATCTGGTTTTCAACATGTTTTCTCTTCTCCATATACTTCATAACAAAATGGGGTTGTGGAAAGAAAGAATAGATCTTTGCAGGAGATTGCAATAACCCTTTTAATTGAAAGTAATATTTCCTCTCATTTTTGGGCTGAAGCAATTTCTACAACTTGTTATATCATTAACGGGGTGTTTTTAAGGCCTATTTTAGAGAAAACTCATTAGGAGGTGTTTAAAAGGAAAAAGCCAAATGTTTCTTACTTTCATATATTTGGTTGTAAGTGTTTTGTTTTGAAAAATGCAAATGATCAAACCGATAAGTTTGAAAAAAAATCAGACGAATGAATTTTCCTTGGCTATTCAACTTCAAGCAAAGCCTATAAAGTATTTAATAAGAAGATTCAGTCTGTGGAAAAATCAATGAACGTCAAGTTTCAAGAGTCTATGCAGAATCAACTAGATCAGACTCATCATGAAGAATCTAAACCTACTCCAATTCCTACAAATTCTACTTTCCCTGAAGTGGTTCAGACTTCTGAAGATAAACAACAAAAAGAACCAAAAGTTTCAACAGAAACGGAGGATCAGCAGGCTTCAAGATCAACCAGCAACTAGAAGCATAAGTCTAGTCACCCTAAGGAACTCATCATTGGCAACATTGATGAAGGAATTCGCACCAAATCCAAAAGGTGAGAAGAGTCTAGTGCTTTGGCACTTATTTTTGAAATAGAACCCAAAAGTATAGAAGAAACCTTAGTTAATGAAAGCTGGATTGAAGCCATACAAGAAGAACTTAAACAGTTCAACATTAACGATGTTTGGGAGCTAATTCCTAAACCTAAAGGTAAGTCTATTATTGGAACTAAATGGGTTTTCAAGAACAAGATGGACGAGAAATGAAAAGTGATAAAAAAAAATAAAACAAGACTCGTGGCCAAAGGAAATACGCAAGAAGAAGGGATAGACTATAATGAGACCTATACACCAGTAACGAGGTTAAAAGCAATTAGATTATTATTTGCTTTTGCTTGTTATAAAAATTTCAGGTTATTCCAAATGAACGTAAAAAGTGCATTCCTAAATGGATTCATTCAAGAAGAATTCTATGTGAAACAACCTCATGGATTTGAAGATCCAAGAAAGCCAGACTCAATCTTCAGACTGAAAAAGGCTTTTTATGGATTAAAGCAAGCACATCGGGCTTGGTATAACAGGTTAAGTAAATTCCTAACTCAAAATGGTTTTGTTAAAGGAAATGTAGATACTACTTTATTTATTAAAAGAGAAGGTAAAGAATTTCTACTTGTTCAAATTTATGTCGATAATATTATTTTCGGATCACCTAATGAAAATCTATGCAATAAGTTTTTTAAGTCTATGTAGGATGAATTCGAGATGAGCATAATGGGTGAATTAACCTTCTTTCTCAGATTACAAGTCAAATAATTGAATAAATGAATTTTCATTCACCAAGAAAAATATGCAAAAGATCTTATCAAGAAGTTCGGTTTGGAGAATTATAAAAAGACTGAGATACCTATGTCAAGTTCTTCAAAACTAGATAAAGATGAAGGAGGAAAGAAAGTTGAGCAGAAGCTCTACAGGAGTATTATTGGTTCACTTCTATATCTTATTGCTTCTAGACCTAACATTTTATTTAGTGTTTGCATTTGTGCTAGATTCTAATCAGATCCCAAAGAATCTCTTCTAAGTACTATAAAACGCATCATCAAATATGTCGCAACTACTTCAAAGCTAGGTCTGTGGTATCCCAAAAAAGAAGACTTTAATCTCCTTGGATATTCAAACGCAGATTTAGTAGGATGTAGAGTTGATAGAAAAAGTACTTCTAGTACTTGTCAACTGCTAAGCAACAAGCTGGTTTTGTGGTTCTCGAAAAAGCATAATATAGTAGCTATTTCAACAACTGAAGCAGAATATGTGGCTCTTGGGAGTTGTTGTTCTCAAATACTTTGGATAAGGCAACAATTAAGAGACTTTGGAATTGAAGAATCTTACACCGAAATCAAATACGACAATACCGGTGCCATCAATCTCATGAAGAATCCAATTCTTCATTCAAAAGCAAAGCACATAGAAATTCAACATCATTTTATTAGAGATCATGTTCAAAATTGAGAAGTTAAGATTCAGTTCATTGACTCGAAAAATCAGTTGGCAGACATATTTACAAAACCAATGGAGAAAAGCATATTTGAGTCTATTCGCACTAGACTGAATATTATATCTTCTTTTGGTTAAAGTCTGAAGATGGTCAGACTCGGAGCAACCAAAAATTATGACTGTAAGTTAACTCTTTTCATTACAAGTAATTGTATTTGCGGATAAAGCTTTTGAAAATGTACATTTATTTTTAATCGCTAAGTGTTTATTGTATCTTTAGAAATTGTCTTTTCCGAGTTTTTGAATTTATGCTAGTTTTCATTTTCAAAAAGGCAGTTTTATTTTTTTCTTTTGTGACAATTCATACACCCCATTTCATCTGCTTTATATATTGTTGAGATTCTTCTTCTCCGTTCTCACTCACAAACCTTAGAATACAGAACTCCACTTTCTTACTCTTTTACTTTAGTTTAATCCGAAAAGATTTCACCTTTTTTCGGCGATCGAGTTCGAGGAATCTCCCAAAGAAAGTGACAATGTCTTCGCAAAGAAAGTATTCTAAAATCGCGAGTGGGGGACCACAGCGTATGCGTGAGGGTCCTACACACTTTGATATAACCGAGGAAGAAGACTCTTCTCAGCAGCAGCATCAAAATCAACAACAACATTCTCAACAACGTCACTCCTCATAGCAAGAGACTCAAAATCCTACACAACAACATGCTGAAGAAGAAATTGTTGTAGACGCTGAACCTGTAAGAACTCCGAAGCCTGAATTTATTTTTAAGCTCTACTCTAAGGTAAAGAAAGGTGGTACTACGATGACCTTCATTGATGAGTTTTTGAATGAGAAAGGGTACAAAAATGAGATACATTTTTTTAGGACAATAGAAAGCATGGGGATTGCGCTTGTTGGTTTAGCTGCAAGGACTTTCGAAAATTTTCCGAGTGATCCACGGTTTGGATCCTTTAATCAACCTGAAGGGAAAGATGACGATAAAAGGATGTACACAAACTTTCAGCCTAGGATGAGCATTGCTGCAAATCATCGTGGTGAAAGGATAGATCTTTTTTGTTCTAAGGACCATAAGAGGACTTATTTGAAATTGCTGAAGCGAGGGGTGATGAACCCTAGAAGTGTGGACTTCGATTTTCTTGACTTGTTGAAAGTGAAACTGAGGGAAAAGTTTGCACTCCTTCAACTTGAACATTTATGCTCTAAAACGATTGTCGCATACCCTGAACTTACTGCTTACTTCTATTCAAATCTATCTTTTCTATATGCGAATAGATTTTCTTTTACGATTAGGGACAAAGAATTTGTGGTCAATGTAGATACTCTGGTTGATGTGATTGAGGGTGGAAAGAGGGTATTTCCAACCAATCAGTGTGTCGGTTACTCATGCTACCTTGGAATTAGTTCGAGACAAATTGGCTGAAGGCAAGATCTCTTATTCTAGAATGACTACCTCAAATATCTTGCTGCACAAGATTATGATTAATTGCATCAGACCCAAATCAATGTCGAAGATTGATGTCTCTCATTCGGAAGCAAAGTTGATGTATGCTATCAACATTGGCTACAAGTTCTCTCTACCACACACTATCATGATGTACATGTACAGGACAGTGGTGAAGGACAAGGGACAACTTCTTTATTCAGCTCTTATTACTCAACTCTTCAAACACTTCAAGATTCATCTTCCCAATATTCTTTGTGTCAGAACCATTGCTCCAATGGTGATTGGATAGAAAATTATTACTAAGATGCGTTTGAATGAGCTTATCAAAGTTTTGGAGAGCATTAAGGAGAAGTCCCCTGTGAAGGCAAAACAAGACTTTGCAACAGCAAAAAGAAAAGGCAAAGAGCCCATAAGCGCACCAATCAAGAAAAGAAGAGCACTCATCTTGCAGAACGAAGAAGATGAGGACGACATTACTCTCTCCGCCTTTGCCTTAAAAAATTTACAGAGTTATGTCAGCTTTCAAGAGAGAGGGAACCGAGAGCACAAAGAAGAGACAGAGCAGAGAGATGAAGAAAGAGAAGATGACGAAAGAACAGAGGAAGGAGAGAGAGGAAAAGAACAAGGACAAGAAGAGGGTCAGGATGATTCTCTTGAGCCCACTTTTACTGAGGTCTCAGAAGAGACAGGAGGTGGAACTGCAAGAGAAGGAAGGGAACAACATCACCTTAGTGCTGAAGAAGAACGAGAACAAAAAGAAGAATGCTTTTCTCCACCTGAAAGCACAGAAACAAGGGGAGCTGCTGATAAACAAGGTATTTATTCACCTATCTTCACTAGTGATGTTAGTAGATCTCCCGTAAATCCAAAGGATGTGTATGCCTCTCAATATCCTGAAACAAATCCTAAGGTATCCTCTCCTAGTCATGGTGATCAAACAGCTGATATTCCCTCACATCTCAAGACTCTTGGAATTGATTCAACCGGACCCAGTGCTACATCAGAACCAACGGCAGACTTTCAAAGGCTACTGAATCTTATTTTGGATTTAAAGGGTCAGCAATATGGCTTTGAGTTGGAGATGAAGAACATGATGACAGTTTTCAAGTCAACTTCAGACTCTTTACAAGAGCAGTTACAAGCCCTGAAGACTCAAATGCAGGAAAATGCAAAGGGTGAGGACATTCAACAGCTAAAGGAGGCTTTGAAAAATCTTGAGGAGACTGTCAAATCTATGGGGGATTTCCAAATCGTTTGCATTCCCAAGCAGCCCTGATTTTATCAATCTCTTTTTCAAAATTTTCTCCACTTTTGCTGTTGACAAAAAGGGGGAGAGTTATGTAGATTTGGCTTGATACTTTTGATGACATTTTGTTTGGTTTGTTTGGTTTTGGACTTTTGACTTTGGACTTGGACTTTACTTTTAGACTGTTGTTAGATTGTGAATCTTTTTTATGCTTGCAGTATTTAACTTCATGATATAGATTATGGCCGGAAAAGTTATTTACTTTGCAGGTTTAACATGTTTTATGTGGTTGCAGAATCAAAGTCATCGAGGTCCTAAACATCTTATTTTTATAAGAAATCACGTTTTTGTTAAGTATTGTTTTGCAAGTCAAAAATTTTCAAATCTGCAAGAAAGTTTTGTCACCATCAAAAAGGGAGAGATTGTTAGAGAAAACTCCGTTATTGTTTTTTTATGCTTGCAGTAATTAACTTTGTGATATAGATTGTGGCTAGATAAGTTATTTACTTTGCAGGTTTAACATGTTTTCAGTGGTTGCATAATCAAAGTCATCCATGTCCTAATCATCTTATTTTTATAAGAAATCACGTTTTGGTTAAGTATTGTTTTGCAAGTAAAAAATTTTCAAATCTGCAAAAAAGTTTTGTCACCATCAAAAAGGGGAGATTGTTAGAGAAAACTCCGTTATTATTTTTTTATGCTTGCAGTATTTAACTACATGATATAGATTGTGGCTGGATAAGTTATTTACTTTGCAGGTTTAACATGTTTTCAATGGTTGCATAATCAAAGTCATCCATGTCCTAATCATCTTATTTTTATAAGAAATCACGTTTTGGTTAAGTATTGTTTTACAGGTCAAAAATTTTCAAATCTGCAGGAAAGTTTTGTCACCATAAAAAATGAGGAGATTGTTAGAGAAAACTCCATTATTATTTTGAAGCTGACAAAACATTTCCGAAAGTCTAAATCTGAAGACTTACAGACTCAGGTGTTATAGTCTGAAGAACTCCAGACTCTACTGTCAAAGTCTGAAGACTGTTAGACTTTAACTATAAAGTTTGCCCTCTCTAACAGTTTCCAAACCGAAAAATGAAAACTTATCTAGATGCAGGATTATGTTCAAGGATTCGGTTCGTATGATTTGGAAGACCTTGGCTAGATATAACATCTACTTGATTGATTATTGGATCTAGTCCGATATGAAAATCTTTTGAATAGCGAAGTATACTTGGAAGGTTCTATTTATGGAAACTAAAGATCCTGATTGTATAGGCGAACATGATTGACAGGCTTTCATCACAAATCATTCAACGACTCGAATATCACTTTAATTGATTCTGTCCAACAGGTAGATTGGAAGAACTCCTTTGGAAAGTGCCAACGGTCGTAAAAGCATAGAGGAGTATTTAAGAACGACTCTTCAGTTGTTCGAATAGTGTACATGAAAGAAAAATTTCAAAGTCTAAAGTTTCTCAGTTCTTTGCTATTTCATTCATTGAGCTTTATTTGTACTCAAGAGAGAGAGCAAACACTTGTGAGACTTTGGAGAAGTGTAGTAGAGTCTTTACACTGAAAAGTCAAGGACGTGAGACCGTAAAATCTCTTTTGATTCATAGTGAAATCCAGCCAGTGGGCTGTCAGTGCGGGAGAGTGGACGTAGGCTTGATCTAAGCCAAACCACTATAAACATTGTGTTTCTATTCTCTTTCCCTAAACTCCTTATTTCAATTCATAGCTTTACATAATAGTTTAAAGCTGATTGCGTGCTTAGTTTATTATTTTCTATTAGCAATTTTTAAGTCTTGCGAAAAATCTCTTTCAAACACCTATTCACTCCCTCTAGGTGTTAGTACTAGCCCTATCACATGACATGGGCGATAATCGATCGACTCAAAGCATCCATAGAAGCTTAAGACAAAGTCAATGAAAATCATTGATTGAGGTATAATTATAGCTAAATAATTTCAATGTTAAACTTAACGAAATAATGAATCTTTTTTAGATAGATATTTTATTGTGAATTAGTTTTGTGGGATCTTCTAAGTTTTATATGCTGAACATGTTTTTTTAGTGAGTTCTAATTTTTCATTGCCATTGATGTTATTCTAAGCCCCTGGACACAGACAAAGTTCTACTTTTTCTCGGATGAGTGAGACTATCCAACATTAGATGATAGCTTGAATTTTCCAATTATTGTAAGCCCATGGTCGGGTAAATCAGATAGATTTTGTGGAGAGAGCAAACCTTTGGCCTGGGATTTGAAATGCTGTTATGGATTGCAATGTACTTCGTAGAAAACTCGATCGACATTTTAGTTATATGAAGGGTATCGTATTGCGACTTTCTCTTCTGTTGCTGTGCTGATGCCTGATCAAAGAAGGCCAACGGACGTCAACCTTAGGGGTTCATGATGAATTATTGCATTGTAACTTGATCTCAAGGGATCAATCCATTGATTCGAAACTAAATTGGGCATGGGACCAGGAGCAAGCCCCTAGTGTCATTTACTATTCTCGCCATGTCATCCCTAAAATAAGGTTGCCATAGATGAAATCACGGGCTTATGCTTATCAAAACGCATTTAAAATAGTAAATTTACACTTCTGCTTGGCAACTTCAAAAAGGCGTGAAGAATAGAAATGGGGGGAGAAAGCAGCTGGGCAAGTCAAATTAGTATTTTTGGGAGGGCTCGGAATAGAAGAAGATTTCAAGAGTGCAAATTCCTTGGGCCACAACGAAACCGTGCATTCAGGAATTCTATCCCAAGATCCATGAAAACGAGTTTGCTATTCTTCTTGTGATCTTGTGTTCAAGGCTCATTGAGAGCACTTTAGAAATAAGATTCTGAATTTACCGGACCAAAATGAAAGAGTGCACTCTTAAGATTATTCAAAGAGGTGGATCACTTGAGGCACAGAAATTGGCGTGGACACCATCTAACTGCCAAAAAAACTGAATGGTTCCCAAAACTTATTCGCAACTTTTGCCGGCAGTTGCACTCATCTTGTCATCTTCACCCAACTTTTGCATGCACACGAAAAGCCCACTGGCCCTATTTTGTCAAGCTACAATTAGGGGAATCAATGAACTCGTGAAACCATGTATTCAGTTTTACCCAGAGCTTATTTGGATTTCGCCCTATGGCGGGAGGTTGATGACACTTGCTGTGGAAAATCGCCAAGAAAGGAATTCTCACGCTTTTTGAAGGTAAGATCAACTAATGAGTTCTCAGTAGTTGAAGCGCCTACACCAGAAGAATTGACCAGGATGATGCTCGTAGCACCAAAGTACAACCCAAAGTTCATAGTTGTAACTAATGTCTCCAAAGCAACTGTATAAGTGCGAAGAGAACTCGAATGGTTAAGGGTAAATATCTTTGTTTCCACATATGTGATAACTGCACTTTTGATTGATCACTTAATAGACATAACTTCCAGAAAATATTCACCACAAGTACTATGTCACGTTAGAATTTTCAGCACATGAGGTGAATGTTTTTTAAATAGTTATGGCACTCAAGTAAACATTTTATTAGAAGTCATTCAAGTGATTGTAAAAAAAATACTATAACAAGTGAATTTTTTTTGGAAATCATGGCATTTAAGTAATCAAAAAAAAAATTATAACATTGAAGTGAGCACCGTACAAAAGTTATAGCATTTAAATCATTTTTTTGAAAGTTATAAGTAATAAGATTTACTTCAACAAATATATTTCCAAGATGAATTCCTTGGAGTGGTATTAATCACGTGCCACGTAAATCTATTAGATAAGACAAATTATGTACATGGGAAAGTAATGGGGAGAGGAGGACATTCTCATAGCTAATTTGATTGTTCATTTAGTATCAAGCATCAAATATATGTGGCAAAAGGGGGAAATATAAATTACAAGCATATCGGTAGAAAACAAGATAAATTAAAGAGACATAAGCTCCATTCGTTTCGCAAAAAATGTGACCTTTAAAGTCATTTTTCAGGAAAATAATAATATTTTTCGGTGTTAGGCTAAAATCTGAAAATGAAGTGAAAAATATTTGCTACTATTTGGTAAGGTAAATCTTTTCCTCCATGCACTCATTTTAATAATTTTTTTGTTATTTTATTTTTTAAAAATCAATTATTTATTTATTTGTTTTATTTTCTTTTTTCTTTTTCTTTTCTTTCTTTTTTTCTTCTTCTTCCTCGGCTAATTGTTGGCCACAGACAAGTTGGAGCCTTGCCATAGGCTGGCAATCCACTTCGAGATAGAAAAATACCAATAATAGAAAAAGATATGCTCTTTAACTCCAAGAGTAGTAAGTTACATGCTTTTAAGGTCGAGGCTTTTGGGATTTTTAATATATCATCTGCCATGAAGATGGTTCTTTCAACCGATAGATGATAGCCTTTATTCTCCTATTTCAAATGCTCAACTCGT
Source organism: Eucalyptus cladocalyx (assembly GCA_017140615.1). Classification (NCBI taxonomy): domain Eukaryota; kingdom Viridiplantae; phylum Streptophyta; class Magnoliopsida; order Myrtales; family Myrtaceae; genus Eucalyptus; species Eucalyptus cladocalyx. The sequence continues at coordinate 41,605,488 of CM029518.1, forward strand.
TCCCAAATCAACTACCAAATTAGCTTTCCTCACTTGAAGTTGATAACTGGGAGTAGTCCACTACTTTCTAATCCGATCTAGGTGCTCCCTCCTCGAGGAAAGTAGCATTCAATGAAACTTCCTCCTGCCTTCGAACAGCATGACATAAGATCCCCCTTTCAGTGCACACCTCTAAGCTCTCTCTCCAATCTATTTTTGAAGGTTTAGTTTCCATTACAAAGTATACATACACGGATCAACTACTTCTAGCTCGGACAAGTTCATGTTTAATCTCAACATCCTCGCTCCAATATCTCAATTTGGTTTCGCCAGACACCTCTTTATCTTAGCGAAAAAGAGCTTTTGTCGAGTCAGGTCCCCACTCGAACTGTCCATAGGATTCCAACAAGGTTCAAGCCCCCACCTAGCTCGCCACTCAGGTGAGGTGAGGCAGAGCCTTGCCATAGGCCAACAAGGCTCGAGCTCGCTTGTGGCCAATTGCCAACCGTCATCATGGCCTGCAACCACCCAAAGAAGAAGAAAAAATAAAATAAAATTTTAAAAGTTTAAAAATTAAAATAATTTACACTTTTTAAAAATAATAAAATAATAAAATAAAAGGAAAAGGTGTTTAATGAAAAAATGTGCTTGGTTTAGAAGTGAAAGAAAGAGGATGGAAAATGTTTTCCACGATGAGTTCATTTTCCATAAAATAAACGTCGCAAAATTTAGAAAACATTTTCTTGACAACTATTGTTTGCAAAATGAACGGAGCCATGTATTTAATGGATCTTCGACCACAGCTTTACAATTGCTATCGAACATGAATCATGTTGCACAAAAAGAAAAAAAAAAAAAAAGGTCCGTGCTTATTTTAATATGAAAGATGAGATATAAGATATAGGTTGTTAATCAATCTGTTCAGTTCCATATACAAATCAGATAAATTCGGGATAAGTACACTAACAGTGCCAAAAGTTGTATACAACGCTCACTTTGGTGCTAAAAGTTTCCGTCGGATCACTTAAGTACCAAAAAAATTGAAAAACAATCATTTTAGTGCCAATTCCGATCAGATTAATCGGAAATCCGACATGGCATTTTTTTTATTAATATTTTAGGTTGACGTGGCTCGCCGGAGAGCACAATCAGCATTTAAACCACAAAAACGACGTCGTTTGGCTTCTTTCCCCCAAATCGAAACCCTAAATCCCCAAATTGAAAGAGAGAGAGAGAGAGAGGAGGCACGTCGTCTTCTTCCCTGAAGAACGACACCAGTAGCAAACGGCACCAGAAGCAACACCAGCAACGCACCAGTAGCAGCACCAACAATGGCACCAGCGGCGGCGACGGCGGCACACCAGTAGCGGCACCTTCGACCCCTCTTCTTCCTCCTCCTCCTCCGCCCTCGCCTCCTATTCTTTTTGCCACTTCTTGCTTGAGCAACAATCTCATTCTCTCCTCGCTCACCTGGTCGAGCATCTACAATGGTGGCTGAGTGACGGTGGCTGAGCGTTGGCAGGCGAACAACGGTGGCCGAGCGGCGAGGAAGAAACCCTAACCCTAATTTCAATCCACGTACAAGCTAAACGGCGTCATTTTTGCGAGAGTGTCCACGTATAAGGGCAAAACGATGTCGTTTAAAAGCCGAGCAACTTTTTTTTTTTTTTAAAATATAAATGCCACGTAATCATTTTGGCCGGAATTTCTCGCCGGTGGCACCAAAGTGATCGCTTTTTCTCTGATTTGGCACTTAAGTGATCCGGCGGAAACTTTTGGCACCAAAGTGAGCGTCGTACACAACTTATGGTACTAATAGTGTACTTATCCCGCTAAATTCAAAATGTTGGTCTTTCTGGTGCCTAGTGAGGATTATCAATTATGTTTGGCCGTATGTACATATGGTGACCATCAATGTGTTTCAACTTATGGGGAAAGATGCAATTGGGGCTGGGTTCGATACACTCCAAGGTCAAACTCCATTGGATCTAGCTGGTGTTCCTAGGCATGACTAATGGTCAATGGATAGGTCTAGTCTACTATTCTCGAACGGGTGGGGCTATCAAGATCAAATAATAGCTTGAGTTTCCCAATTATTACAAGCCCATGGTCGGGTCAACTTATTATAGACTGGTCCAGGTTATTGAGATGGGCCTTCTTAATGCCAAGTACCTCTTCTTTCTTGGGCTGAGGCAAATCAGATGGATTTTGTGGAGAGGGCAAATCATGACTGGAATTTGAAATTCAGTTATGAATTGCAATGTGCTTCTAGAAAACTTGATCAAGTTGTAGTTATATGGGGAGTATGGTATCGTGAATCTCTCCTGTTGTTGCGCCGATGTCTGATCAAAGAAGGCCAATGGACGACAACCTATGGAGACCATTAATGTGTCACAACTCATGATAAAAGATGTGATTGAGGTTGGGTTTTGATAGACTTGAAGAGCAATATCCCCTGGATCTAGTAGAGTTAATAATGCATTTGCTAATTTTTCCCAGCTCGTGCTCATAAGTTATGACTTTAATGGTCAGTGAATGGGGTTTTTTCAAAGCACCAAGGACAGACAAAGTTCTACATTTTCTCCTGAGCGCGGAGCTATTAGTGATTAGGTAATAGTTTGAATTTTTTTCCCCATGGTGGGTTCAACTTATAATAGAATAGTCGAGGCCATCGAGATGGGCTTTTTGCTTCATTCCAAGCACCTCTTCTTTGTGGGCCGGGGTGATCGTTCGGCCTCTGATTTGAAGTTCAGCGGTGGATTTGCAATGCACTCGATCGAAATTTGAAGTTATAAGAAGAATAATAATGTATTGCGAAACTCTCTTTTGTGTTTGTGCTCATGTCCATGTCGAGTGATTTCTCAAGTGAATGCATGCTGTAGAAGCACAAAGAAGGCCGACGCACGTCGACTTTAGGGATTCGTGATGACGGTAGGGATATCCTATGCTGATGTCAAAAAAGATCTCATAAGACTACTATCAATTGTCTTTTTATGAAGGCATTGTTTTGATATTTACATATGAAGTCGACTTGTTTTTGGCATGTGTAGTAACACTAGCAAACCATGTGTCAACGTGCATGACTCAAATGGTCACAAGATTATATGCACAACCATACTAGATTTCTTTTTCTTTTTTGCTGAACCGGGATTAATTTACTCTATTGGAGTAATTTTATGATGTTAAGAGAAAAGCAAAGAATACGCGAAAGTCCTGGCAAAAGAGAATGAACAACAGCGCTCTAGCTATAGTTTATGTTTATTACAACCTTTACAAGAATTATTTTGCTAAGTTATTTAACATTACATTGGATTTCCAAACAAACCACACATTCAAAGGGAATTTTTACTTATTTCTTAATCCAATATGATATTGTCAACTTTACTTAATTTTTTTTTTAAAAAAATTCTCTGATTTTTTCCCTTCGTTTTCTTTCTTTTTCTGTTTTTCTCTTTCCTTTCATTGGTGGCCAGTCTTAGACGATGGCCAGCCATCCACGATGCCCAGAGAGGGCTGGGAGAGGATCACCCTCACCTGGACCGCCATGTCAATGTTTTCGGGTCAAAATTGATCGAAAATGACTATATTGTTAAATTGTTAAAAAGTTTAAGACTAAATTAGTAAAAATGTGATAGATTAACAACTCTTTTGGTACTTACCAAAAAAATAAAAATAAAAAAACAACTCTTTTGGTAATTTTCCTGGTGTAAAACCGGCGTCTATCTTCACTTGCTTTCAGGAGTTGACAAGGAAGCTGCCTCGCTGGATTGGGGCCCTAGGGCTAGAATGAAGATGGCCCGTGGTGCTACTCGTGGTTTACGCCTATTTGCACGACGACTCATGCTCGTGTTACAATATCATGGGGACTTAAAGGCAAGCAACACTTTGCTCGCACCGCTATGGATGAGGAAAATAAACGCATCTCTTCACAGATCATGGGAACTTTCAAATTAAGAAACTCCTCTCTTGTTTAAATAGATCCTTTGCTTTCTAATCTCGTATTTGGTGATTAATTCTAAATGTGTCGATCATAAATGTTGGTTTTAAGCGGCATAAGATCAGTACTTCCGAGGTTTCTTGGGAAGATTGGGTATCCTGTTCTCTGGAACATCACGAGGAGAACTGACAACAAACTTTATTCTTACTTTCACTGGACTTATGGTCTCAAGAGGCATGTGCAGAAGTATCTGTTATCTCATAGGCAATTAATTGTTCGATATTTGTCCGTTGAGATGTGACCTCTGAGATTCTAAGTCGTTTGCTTGTAATTATATCTAACTCGGTTATCTTGTCACAATATTATATTGATCCTCCTCGCTTCACTGTTTGGCCAAGCGCTTGGCGTCCTGGTGCTATTTACCAAAGGAACATCAAGCCTTTCGCTGCTGTGATCACAAAGAGATCCGAAAGAGGCTAAAGTCCTGGTGAGGCTGGAGTGCGGGATTTTGACAGCAATGCTGGTGATGGAGTTGGTGGTGTTGGTGCCGACGTGCACCGTGCAGAGTTACAGGATGAGGGGGTACGGAGGGTTGGGCGCATAGAGGGACGCGGTGGAGAAGAAGCAGAGCATGAGGATCACGAAAGTGCAGGAGGAATTGATGGCCAATGCGGCTGAGATGGCGGAGGTCAAAGCCAAAGAGTTGGATGAGAGGATGAGGTGGAAGTGTGGACAGTGGATGAAGACTGATTTCGGAGGCTGAGCTTCCATTGAACTGAAATAGTTGTTTGTTCGGCTTGCCACGTCAGAAGTTCCCAGTGTTGGGCTACTACTTGAGTGGCCATCTTGTGCAGTATAGAGAATTACTGTGGATCAGTGCCTCATTTGAATGGATGAACCCTATTGAATATTGATGCCCATGTTGCCAATTCTTTGGAAAAGTGTGTTCATCTTAATTCGTCTTGATTCGACAATGGGCAATGAAGTAAACAAATAAGACATTGAGACAAGGTGTGCACTTGGCAGCATACATAATAATTTAGTGTATTGCAGATGTCACACCTTTAAGTGTCTTAAAACATGAGTAAACTCCATGATATTCATGTTACACACGATAACAAGTGCAAATAAAGATTACATCACAGATGTCCTTATCCAATAATAACAGAGATCACTTCCATAGCTTCAGGGGATGATAGAGGCGAGGCCGATAGGTGGATTCAACCATTTCAATATACAAGGGAAGCTGTAGAATTGCAAACAATACGACAGGGAAGGCAGCCAACAAAGTAATTGGGATGTAAATCCACTTCAATCGTTCACTCAAGATGATCGTAAGAGTAGAGCCGAATGCCACCAGCATAAATGCCAAAGAAAGGAAGAGAAAAGTGAGGCCCAATATCATTTTTCTTGGTAGTGAGAGCAGGAAATCTTCCATTGCATAGCGTGAAGTTAGGATAGCCAAGAACATCGAGGTGGCGGTGATAGAACATAAGAGAGCGAGAGCATCTGCAATCGCAAATACCATGAATGATCTATTCATCAGAAATATTGGGATTCCCGTGTTGCTGTTGTTGCCTCCAGGCACAGTAAAAGCTGCAGCGAAAGCTACAGTAATGATAAGAGTCGCCACGAGGCTACATGATGATGATGTATCTTTCAGCCATTGCCCCGCCTCCTTGTGCAATTTTTTGCGTTGTTCTACAAAAAGTTCCCAGTATGTTTTTCTATCTGCTTGAAATTTCAGCCATTTACAAGAAGGGAAGCTGCTATCTTCCACCACCTTCAGAAAAATAAAGGCCGCTTATCAATGTAAATGTCAATTAAAGAACACAACAAAAAAAGGTAAATAAATAAGAACTAACTTGAAACCACTGAAGTTCCCTCTGCATACGAAAGGCTGCTCCAGAAACATCGAGGGGTACACATCTTGGTGTCCAATTGATCACAGCCTCCATTAGGCTAACGTCCGCCGTAGGATCCTCGTCAGCCAAATATGAAATGGGGTTGTGTGCATTCACTAGTCTAAACAACTCAACATGCCGTCCTTTCACAATTTCTTTTATCAGTTCTTTCACAAAATTTTTATCCCACATCAACTCTGGATAATGTTTAAGACATAATTCCACAATTTCAGATACTCCGCGAGATGCAGCATCGAGGACAACACGCGAAGTCAATAGAAACTCAAGCATTTCGATAGTATTCGTATCTTTCTTTCTGTCAATAAGAGCTTGTTTTGCTAAGTCAAGGGAGCAATTGTGCATGAACTTCAATTCTCTACTCCTTCGGATGAAAGGTACTGCACATAACATTAGATAAGCAATATTTTCAGTGATGAAGAATCAAAAGGTTATAAAAGCTTTCACACTTGTGTCGTGCTCTTATGTATATTTATATAAATGAATTGAGAGAAAATGATGAACTTCAGATATTAATCGAGAAAACAAACATGATATGGCTTGAAATCAAAACCCATGAATCACAGAACAAATGGATCTGTGATGAACAAACAAAAGATTATATGAGAAAAAAGATTTATTTATTTTTTAAATGGGTAGATTCAGCAACGGATCATTAGACTTGTTTCTGGTTGAATATTATTATAAATTCACTTAATGAATACACGTAGTTTAAACTTTGAATTAAATTGATTAGAAACCATATCGTAATATTCGAATCAAGAGCTGGTCCATATGAATAACTAGGATGTCAAGGGATACATTGAAAGTATCAATGTACACTTTAAATTTGGAGATCTCTGCCAATAGATGGAATAATGTCATTTTTTTTCGAACGTAACATGGCAGTTTCGTGTACCTGGTATTGTTGCAAGATTCCAGAGTGACATCTTGAATCGATTAAGTGCTAGTAGTGCAACCACCACAAAAAAGGAGAGAAGAATCATATCAGCAAATTATGTATCGATGACTAATTAGAAAATACGTGTCGCATTGAAGAGATGAAAATTGCTCCTGTTTTATAATGCTTGATTATGTTAGAAAGTAACTTGGATCAGTCAACCTCCATTACCTGAAATCCGAAATCTACAACTCTCAATAGAGTAAGATTCTTCACTAACTCTCCAAATGTTACATTAAATATTAATTTGTATATGTAGATGTAGTCCACGTCCCTTAACTTTTTTGTCAATAAGATCCTAAATGATATGCTATTTTAAGTGTTAGTCCATCCATTAAGCATATCAATAGACGTACCTGGAGCCATCTTCGTGTCCTTGGAGTCGTCAAATGATGTGTCGACCAAGCATCCAGGGATAACTGAAAATGGGAACAAATAGAATGAACAACATGCGAACAAAGTTGCTCTAATTGTACATATCTAACAAAAGGAGCCCAACCAGTGCCTACCTTTGTAAATGGATTTTTCCCAAAAATTAAGTGTAGCTCCACTACGGAAGTAACGAGTCAATATCACCAAGAGCTCCAAATAGCTTGCGTCTTCGATTTCTTCAAATGTCTTTGATTCAGGGTACTTGCGAGCTAAATACAGGCATATGTCTTTTGGGACACGAGCAAAAGTGTTAATTCAAAAAACAACGAAGGAAATGAGATAAGAAGAGCGATTGTAAAATCCTACCCAAATGGCCGGCTGCAATAAGATTGCCCATGGTTGGATCAGGTGGGAAGGATGTTGAACGCTTGGCCAGGTACCAGATAACCTCTTTTTTATTAGTAGCACATCTAATAGCATACTCCAGGGCATCATCAATAATTTTAGATTCAGCACCAACTTTGTCTACTAATGCCTTTACCATCCTTATTCTTCCTGCCCGAGCAGCATAGCAAAGGGCATTACGGAGATCGAGATCTTCACAATTTGGATGGAAGTGTTTGACCAACCTCTCAACCAACTGATCTTGTGCGGCCATTATCGCAACATCGAGCATGGTAAAGTGTTCACTTTCTATTGTCATAACATTGGCTGTCATTGCTGTGTGGTTTACATTGAGGATCTTCTCGATTTTTTTCCAATCACCGTTCACCGCGGCTTCAAACAATGATCGGTAGTCTTCATTGACCACCGCTCTTGGCAGGACTGCAAAAATTGCACAGTAATGCTTTGGCACTTCTTGTTTTTCAAGTCAAGGGAAACCACTGCACTTGCTTAAAGTTCCCATGAAATGCGGATGCAAGCGAAGAGGCGGTGGTTTACTCGACGGACCTTTTTCACCTTCCTTTACTCTTTGCAAGTGAAAATTATTTCTGTTTCAAATTACAACTCAAGATATTTATTCGATTTTGGAAATGGTGAAGAGATTCTATTTGAATTAATATATCAGCATGTTCAAATATTCCATGTCACTTGACTATGAGATTTATATGTTCTTTATGAATGTTTAGTTCCTTCTATCTATTACCTTAAGTTTTACAATTAGATTTTTTAACATAATACGACAAGATTTGCACTAGTTTATTTCGTTCGTGCATCTGCCCTTTCGTCAAATTCCATCTTCTAATAATTTGTATGCCATGAAATTTAAAATGTTTCAGACTAACGATGTCAATGCATGAAACACAAGATTTATGAAAAACAAAAATTAAAAGTCTGAAACGACAAACCTTTAGACTCTGGTATCATGGACTTTTGCTCCAACCACGTGTCAAAGTCTTCAGCGAGAGTTACCATGCCTTCTGAAAAAAGAGAATATTGCAAAATCACTTTCAGTTTGTACTGATTAGATCATCTACACGACTCAAATCATGCTCATTCATCGTATGGTATTTTCTGTCTTCAACTTGGCCGATAAACTTTAAAGCAAAGAAAATTTTAACATTAATTTAACAAAGATCATGAGGAGTCTTTTTTTTTTTTTTTTTCGGAGATAGGTGTCGTATCATGAATTAGTTTTGTAGGACCTTGTAACTTTCATGTCTTGAACAATGTGTTAATTTATATTTCTTATTGCCATTGATTTTATCCACAATATCATTCATGGGTTATGACGGCATTATTTTACTCTTTGGAAGTAAAAAAGTATTTCTTTTTGGGCTTTCTCAATTATAATTCAAGATATTATTCAGATTATAAAATTATTATAAGATTGTATATTCAAATTAATATTTTAGAATTTATATGCTGTGAAATATTAAATATATTGGACTGAAAAATTCAAAATGCATGAAACATAAGATTTATGAAAACGAAAATCAAATGTTTAGGTGACAAACCTCTAGTTGTTTTACGACTCTCTTTGGAAGCTTTATCGGATGCCGTGCTGTCGAAACTCCCTTCTTTGTGAACCTCTTTGTTACAAAAGGGAAATGAACGTAAATAACCTTAGAAAAATTAATTACACTTTGTATGATTTAAATCATATATACATGACTAGTATCAGGCTCATTCAATGTATAAGAGTTTCTAGATTTAAATTAGACGGTAAACTTTTAAACAAGTACACACACACACACACACTTCATGGAAATCATGAGATGTTTGAAGAATAAGTGTTGTATCATAAATAAGATATGACTATTATTAGGCTCATTCATTGCATGGAATTTTCTTCATTAAACTTGATAAACTTTTGAACTAGAAGAAAAAATTAACTGTAGACTTAACAAAGATCATCAGTTCTTTCCAAGATAGGTATCGAATCATGAATTAGTTTTGTGGGACCTTTCTAAGTTTCATATTGGTTTTGCTTCTCGTTGCCATTGATCTTATTTATGCTATCATTCACTAATTATGAGCACGTCTGGTTACCCTTTGGAAGTAAAAAAAAAAATTTCTTTTTGGGCTTTCTCAATTATAAATCAAGATATTAAAAATTATGAAAAGATTATATTTGAGCTTATGTGTCTTTAAGACGAAAAGAGAAAAAAGAACTTGTATGTCAGCATTTGTATGCTGTGAATCTTAAAATTTTTAGGATTAAAAAAAAAAATCAAAATTTTTAGGATTAAAAAAGTCAAAATTTATGAAACGTGAGATTTATAAAAAGCCAAAATCAAAAGTTCAAAGTGACAAACCTTTGGTTGGTTTGTGACCATCTTGGGAAACTTTATTAGTTGCGGTGCCTTCTGAACTCCCATTTTCACGAACCTCTTTATTACCAAAAGAAAAAAAATGAATATAAATAACTTTAGGAAAATTAATGACACTATGTATGCTTTAGACCATGTATGCATGAGGCTCATTCATTGCATGGAATTTTTGCATTCAATCGTAACAGAGATCATGAGTTTTTTTTTTTTTTCAAGACAGATATTGTCTTAGTTAGTTTTGTGAGACCTTCCAACTTAATTTATCCGACGATGTGTTATTAGTGTGTTTTTATTTTTTGTTGCCCTTGATCTTATTAAATATATCATTCATAAATTATGAGCGTGTTCTTTTACTCTTTGAAAGTAAAAAATTACTTCTTAACGTATTCTCAATTATGATTCAAGATATTATTTATATTTCAAAAATATGAAAAGATTGTATTTGAATTTATGTGTCAGGATTTGCATGCTGTGAAATTTAAAATGTTTCAAATTAAAAAAAAAAAAAAGTCAAAATGCATGAAACACAAGATATATGAAAAATGAAAATTAAGGGTTCAAAGTGACAAACCTCTAGTTGTTCTGCGACCGTCTTGGGAAGCTTTTTCAGTTGCTGTGCATTCAGAACTCACATCTTCATGAATCTCTTTGTTACCAAAAAGAGAAAAGACTTTAAGGGCGCGAATGATAACCATTCTGCCAGAAATTGATTTCTGGAAGAGAAATATATTTTTTTATTTCTATTTCTAGATGAGTTTTAAGCAAAAAAAACCGTTTGATAATAATATAAAATTTCTACTCTAAAAATAAAAATTTGTTTAATAACGATACAAAATTTCTTCCTTTCGGCAGGCGATCAATGGGCGCCAACAACCGGCGGATGGCGAGCGACGGACGATGGTCGGCGACGACGGATGGAGGACACAATAATAAGAATTTTTATTTCTTATTTTTGTTCAAGAAATAGAGAAATAGAAAATTTTACTCATGATTTCTATTTCAAACCTATTTCTAAAACAAGAATCTATTTCAGGAATAAAAAAATAAAATAATTTTACCAAACGGATTTCTATTACAGAAACAAGTTTGGAATAGAAAAATTGCTTCTGGAACAGAAACAATGGTTTGTCATGCACCCCCTTAAATAACCTCAGAAAATTTAATTCCTCTTTTTATGCTTTAGATCATGTATATATGACTACTATCAGGCCCATTCATTCAATGGATTTTCTGCCTTAAACTTAGATATCAAACCTTCTAACAAAAGAAAATTTTAACGTTAAACTTAACGACGATTATAAGTTCTTTTGACATAGGTATTGTATAATGAATTAGTTCTGTGAGACCTTATAACTATCATATATTGGACAATTTGTTTTTAATGAGTTTTCTTCTTAGTGCCATTAATTTTGTCGGCGATAACATTCACAATTATGAGCCCGTTCTCTTTCTCCTTGGAAAATAAAAAAGTACTTTTAGGGCTTTCTTAATTATAATTCAAGATATTATTCAAATTTAAAAAAAAAAATGAGAGGATGGTATTTGAATATATATGTCAGTATGCAATATGCATGCTCTGAAATTTGAAATGTCTCGTATTAAGAAAAGTCAACATGCATGAAACATGAGATTTATGAAAAACGAAATTAAAAGTTCAAAGTGACAAACCTCTAGTTGTTTTGTGATTGCCGTGGGAAGCTTCATCAATTGTCATGTCTTCTGAACTCACGTCTGTGCGAATCTCAATGTTAGTAAAAAGAGAAATTAACATAAATAACATTGGAAAAATTTAATTAAACTTTTTTATGCATTATATCATGTATGCATGACTAACATCGGGCTCATTATTGCATGGAATTTTCTGCCTTGAACTTAGATGGTAAACTTTAGAAAAAAAAAATTAACGTTAAAATTAATAGAGGTGATGATTTCTTTTCGGGATAGGTATTGTACCATCGGCAGGGGCAGCGTCTTTTGAGCCATTAATCTTATCTGCAATATCTTTTATAAATTATGAGTGTTCTTCCACTCTTTGGAAGTAAAAAGTTAAGTTTTGGGCTTTCTCAGTTATAATTTAAGATATTATTCGGATGTAAAAAATCATGAAAAGATTATATTTGAATTTATATGTCAGCATTTGTATCATGCAATTTAAAATGTTTCAAATTAGAAAAAGTCAAAATGCATGAAACACTAGATATATGAAAAAAGGAAAATTTAAAGTTCAAAGTGACAAACCTCCGGTCGTTTTGCAGCCGTCTTGAGAAACTTCAGTGCGTGCCAAGTCTCTTGAGCTCACATTTAGGCGAACCTCTTTGTTACCAAAAAGAGAAATGAACATAAATAACCTTAGGAAAGATAATTACAATTTGTGTGCTTTAGATCATGTATACATGACTAGCATCAGGCTCATCCATTTCATGAAATTTTCCGCACTGAACTTAGATGGAAAACATTTATAGGATTGACGTTAAACTAAATAGAGATGATAAGTTCTTTTCGAGGTATTTATTGTATTTGTGGGACCTATAAACTTTCATATATTTAACAACGAGTTTTTAGTGAGTTTTTATTTCTCATTGTACTTCATCTCATTCGCCATATCATTATTAAATTACAACCGCATTCTTTTACTCTTCGAAAGTAAAAAAAAGTACTTCTTTGTGGGCTTTCTCAATTAAAATTCAAGATACCATTCAGATTACAAAAATCATGAAAAATTATATTTGAATTTATATGTCAACATCTATATGCTGTGAGATTTAAAGTGTTTTGGATAAAAATAAGTCAAAATGCATGAAACACTAGATTAATGAAAAATGAAAATTAGATGTTCAAAGTGACAAACCTCTAGTTGTTTCGAGATCATATGGGGAAGCTTTATCAGCTGCCATGCCTTCCAAACTCCTTTCTTCATGAACCTCTGTTACCAAAAAAAAAACGAAATGAACGTAGTAATATTGAGTTACGGACAGATTCAATGTGATTGGCTAAAAATAATGGAAAGTAAAAATATGGATAAATGCAGTAGAAGTCTTAAAACTTATCATAAAAATGCGACTAAATTTATAACTTTTAAAATGTGCAATCAAATCTTAAAACATATCAAATTGGTACAACCAAGTCTATTTGTTGAGCATGTTCAATTTATTTTTTTTTTGTTTTTGTAAGTCTGTACAACTTGATTAATGAAAAATATTGACGTAGATTTTTTTATTATTTTCTCTCTCTTACGTGGCATTAAAGTTAACTAAAGCATTAAAACGATGTTGTTTTCATTTGAATTATAATTTTTACAGCAAATCTTGAAAATCCAACAAATGTTGACGTAGTTTTCTTATTATTTTCTCTCTCGTACGTGGCATTATAGTTAACTAAAGCATTAAAACAATGTTGTTTTCATCTGAATTGTAATTTTTACGACAAATCTTGAAAAAAAAATCCAAAAGTTTTTCCCAAAAAAAAAAAGACAAATGAAAAAGGCTGAGTTAAAAAAAAAAAAAGAGGGGGCAAAAGCACAGGCTAAACGAGGGCCAAACCCACCGCCTGTGGCTGCCTCCCCCATCAATAGTGAGCGTCGGCGATGGGCGATGGCTTAAGGGTCGCTACTCATCGCCAACACCGCATCGGTGAGAGCGCAACGGCCAAATGCAGAAGGGCTGGCCCTAGCCCTCTCAGCTATAATTTTTTTTATTTAAAAAAAAAAAACTTTTAGCTTTCTTATTTTTAACCTAATATAACGAAAATTTAGGTTAGAAATTTGAGATTTTGTTCAAAACAACCCTGTTTTAGTGCTTTAATTAACCTTAACGCCACGTAGGAAAGATAAAATATTTTTAAAAAAAATGCTTATCTATTGTAAATTATTACGTTGCAAATATATAATAGAGAGAATAAAGATATTAAGTAAAGAAAGCCAAACACCAAAGATCGTAGAGAAAACCAGATAAGAAAATTTTATTTTCACTATTTCACACTATTGTCTATGACAAAACTAAGCTCCTATTTATAAGAAAATAATGATGCACTTATTATTAATATCAATGTATTGAATAATACATACATTGGATAGGGATATGTACTTAGAATGTTTTATACAAATATACCATAATAAGTACATTAGATAAGATGAATATAATGAATATTCATTCATGTATTTCATAACATTGTCAACATTTTTCATCAACTAAGTTAGACGGAGTTAATGGAATAACTTGATTTCACCAATTTACCCAATATTAGGACTTGATTGTACTTTTTGCAAGTTTTATGATTTAATTGTGCTTTTATAACAAGTTTTAAGACTTCCAATACACTTATCCTATAAAAATAAATGAATTAACTTAATTATATTGATTTCATCAATGGGTATATAATTAATTTATAAGTTACAAATGATACTAAATACAAGTTTATAACATTATCACTTTTTTCATGCCAATGCATTGAATGGAATTTTTCTTAAATAAAACATATCAATTAAACTTTATTGGATAGACTTAACAGTTGGGAAAAAGATCCAATTTTTCTAACAAAACCCATATTATTTTTTTGTTGTTTTTTAGCACAAACATTTCACCATGCATGTATGTTGAACAATGTGTTTGTTAGTGAATTTTCTTCTTTACTATTATATTTACACTTTGTCATGATAGCGACAAACATTTCTATTGACAAGTTATTTTTGAGTTAGAAGAACAACATGATTTCCTTTTTGGAGATGACTATAGTGAATTGATTAGTTTGAGAATCATGTCTTCAAAGGATGAGTCTTATGTAGCCTCTCAACGATAAATAATTAAATATTCAAAACCCGTTTATTTTGCCGTCCACTCTTGACGAAATTGCTTTGTTGGCCAACCAACTGCCAATCCGATTTGCATTTCAAGTAGACATAGAAATTAATTAGTCCTCAGAAGGTGATTGCTCGGACAAAAATTTCCGACAAGAGGAAATTTTCTGGTAGTTAATTTTAATGAACTGGTCATTGAGTTCTTATGAGTGACGAAACTAGGATTGACAAAAAGCAGTCGCATCATCATCCAAAACTACGAGGGAACTTGTGCGGCCAAGTCATACCAAATTTACAAGATTTGACTTTGAGTAATACGTTTTGCTTTTGCTTACTGTTTTCTTGAATCAATCAACTGTATTTGATGGCCACGCATTGCTTTTGCATTTTTAGTTCATTGTTGGAAATTTATTTATCTTTGGTCTCTATATTTAGTTCCAATTACATATGCCGCCAAACTAGATAAAGGAAACGAAGATATTATAAGACCACATCGCTTACATTATAAATTTTTCTGGGTTGGAACATAAATATGTACCTGGTGGTGGTTCAGCAGGATTCGAATCTCCTTGTATTTCACTTGGTTGTGGCGCCATCGGGTTGCTCTCCTTGTTGCAGTCTTTCAACAACAAAGTAAATGGAGGATGTGAAAATTGGTAAGATATCCAATTATCAAAGAATTTTGGTCCCCCCTAAGCGGAGTTCATTCCTTCTTTTTATAGAAGTACCTCGCCTAATGTAAAGGTATGCAAGTAAAGCATAACTTGTTTTTATTTGTTTTTACGATATAGTGGTTGGATTACTTGGGTGAAAATGATTATCACTAGGAATATAAACAAGACCTATACAAGTTGGCAAGCAGGCTCAGATCATTAGGTTCATTTCCCAGTGATCAAACCGTTGCTTTAAGGTGACTTTGTCCCTCTTTCTTATGATAAAGTTCATTTTGTCCCTTTACACCGATGGAGGCTTTACCAAATTAAGCCATTTCTTTCTCGGGCTTAGGCAAGCTATTTAGGCAAGTTAATTTGCAAGGCTTTAGCTGAATAACACCATCTGCAAAAATGAGCGCCTCAACTTTGTCGAGCCCAAAAGCACAAGTAAGAAACTTCAATTCCATAAATTTGCTTAATGTAGAAAATAACTAGGTTTCTTCGAAATTTCCCTTTTCGACAAAATTAATTTCTAAGGAAGTAAAATCTAAAAATAAAGAGAAAACATAATGCATTTAATATATAAGGGATATCCACAATAAAGAAAAACAAAACATGTGATGTTCTTAGTTATGGCAACTAGATCCTACATAGAAATAGAAAAGCTCACAAAAGAAGGAAAGTAAATAAATTGAGGGCTACCACTTAAAATTGCAATTGAATAATTAAGGGCAACTTTGTCTTTTTAAAGAAAATGGGGTGCATTTAGTCAGATAAGGTATGGAAATAGCGCCACCCAAAGTTTTCCTCTAATATATAATGGAAATTTTCCACTATTTTCATTTCCAAATTTGTCAATAAAAGTACGTTTGGTAAAAGTTTTGATTGCTGTGTTTGAAAATGAATACAGTTAAACTTGGAAAATTTAATCACACTTTGTATGCTTTAGATCTTGCATAGATGACTGGTATCAGGCTCATTCATTGCAGTGGAATTTTCTGCACAAAACTTATATGGTAAATTTCTAAACAAGAAAAATTAACAGAGATCATGAGTTTTTATAAATAGGTATTGAATCATGAATTAGTTTGGTGAGACCTTCTAAGTTTCATACATCAGACAATGCGTTTTTACTGAGTTTTAATTCGTAGTTGCCATTGATCTAATCCGCGATATCATTCATACATTGTAAGCATGTTTTGTTACTCTTTGGAAGTAAAAGAGTATTTCTTTTGGGGGTTTCTCAATTATAGATATTGTTCAAATTTAAAAAAAAAAAAAACGAAAAGATTATCTGTAAGTTTATATGTTAGCATTTGTATGCTGTGAAATTCAAAGTGATTTGGACTAACAAAAGTCAAAATGCATTAAACAAAAGGTTTATCAAAAACTAAAATTAAAAGCTCAAAAGAGACAAACCTCTAGGTTTTTGGCGACCAACTTGGGAAGCTTTATAAGTTGCCATGCCTTCTGTAGTCCCTTTTTCGTGAAACTCTTTGTTACCAAAAATTCAATGAATATAAATAATCTAATTAAATTTACTCTATATGCTTTAGATCATGTATACATTATTGGTATCAGGCTCGTTCATCACGTGGAATTGTTTGCATGAAACTTAGATGGTAAAATTTTAAGCAAAAAAAAAAATCAACGTTAAACTTAGATCGTGAGTTTTCTCTCTTTTTTTTTTTTTTTCAGATAGGTATCAAATTAGGAATTAGTTTTGTGGGACCTTCTAGGTTCCATATATTGGATGAAATTCAAAGTGACTTGGACTAACAAAAGTCAAAATCCATGAAACACAAGATTTATGAAAAACAAAAATTAAAAGTTCAAAGTGACAAATCTCTGGTTGTTTTGCAGCCATCTTGAGAAGCTTTATCAGTCGCCATGCCTTATGAGCTCTCTTCTACATGAACTTCTTTGTTACCATAAAGAGAAACGAATATAATCAACCTTAGAAATTTTAATTCCATTTCGTATGCTTTTATGTCATGCATACTAGCTCAATCATTGCATGAATTTTTTTTTCATTGAACTTAGATGGTAAACTTTTAAACAAAAAAAAAAAAAGATTAACATTAAACTTAACAAAGATCACGACTTTCTTCTCGAGATAGAAATTGTATCATCAATTAGTGGGAGGGACGTTCTAGCTTTCATATAGTGGACAATGCGATTTTGTAAGTTTTTGTCTCATTGCTATTGATCTTATCCATGATATTGTTAAGTAAATTATGAGCACATTCTTTTACTTTTCGGAAGTAAAAAAAAAATTGGCTTTCTCAATTATAATTCAAGATATTATCCAGATTTTAAAAATTGTAAAAAGGTTATATTTCAATTTATATGTCAGCATATGTATGCTATGAGACTAGAAGTATTTGGGATTGAAAAAGTTAAGATGCTTGAAAATCAAGATTTATGAAAAACAAAAGTTCAAAGTTCAAAGTGACAAACCTTTGGTTATTTTGCAACTGTCTTGGCAAGCTTGATCAGTTGCCATGTCCTCTGAACTCAAGTCTATGCGAACCTCTGTGTTACCAAAAGAGAAATTTACATAAATAACTTTAGAAAAATTAATTACATTTTGTACGCTTCGGTCTCTATAGGTTGGGAAATCTCACTTTTAGCCCCTATACTTTGGTTATAAGTCCAGTCCTCATACTGTTCTATGGTGACAATTTAAATCACTTTGTTAAAATAACCGGGACAAAGAATTTTGCGTCCCCCAATAATTTGGATGTAAGCTCTTTTTCAAAAAGAAAAATTTTTCCGATGATTTAATTGGACTTTCCAAATTATTTAGGAGTCATTTTCCGTTGGTCACACCAGAAAATTCTAAGCAATGTCCTTTTAGAATACGTACTTGACTCCATCGCATGATTTTAGGTACCCTGGACTCAGGTTAAGAGCACAACTTTAATTGTATGAGATCCAGCCTAGTTGAATCGACATTTTTGCCTCTTGAGTCGGCTCATGTATTATTACACCATTTTACTAAAAAAAAAATCCACCAAGGTATTTAGTGTACATACAGTTTACAAAAATGTTTTAGTGACAATCGCTTCTTATTTCAACTTCCATTTTCTTGAAAAGATGTTTGGAGGGTGAAAAGTAAGAGTTTTTGACAGGAATGAAAGTTATAGAAACATGTTTGGTGTAGTTGTTTAAAGCAAACCTCGTAAAAATAATGTCAATTTTGGTCGTTTTGAGTTTTAAAGTTCAGACGTCGAAAACACAACAACCAAAATTTCTACCAAACGTATTTTCATTGAAAACTTATAGAAAGAAAAACAGGAAATTGGAAAATTTTCTCAGACCAAACACACCCTCAAGTTCGGCACAAAATATTCTCCTTTCACACTCTTTCCTTTTTTACGAGGGTTTTATTTATAAATTGTCGGGGCACTTGTTAAGTGATAAATAAATAAAAATGTTGCCATTTTATATATCTTAGAAATTAACCCCGAAAAAGCGACACTTTTCCAAATTTTTAATCACCTTTTGGGATGAAATCAGAACAAAGAAAGGAAAGAACAGAACATACCTGGCGATGGTTTCGGAATCGAACTGTCTTGGATATCCATGAAGGTTTCCTTGCCGTGCGGCGAGCAGGAAAAACTCTAAAGCGGAGAAGTAATTTCAAGGGCTTGAAGTTGAAGTAATTTCAAGGGCTTGAAGTCGAAGTTGTTTTGTGCACCCATGGGCCTTCTCTTTTTATAATCGACTTGGGGATGGAGCCAAAGTTCCAGCTGTAAAGACGATGTACCCTTCTCTTTTCCCGAATGACGTCCACATTTCCAAATTTTATGACGTCAGAAATTTTATAGAATTCCTATTTATTTATTTTTTTCTTTTCTTCCACCATTCCCTTCTTTGCAAACAACATATTTCCATATATTTTTGTTAAGTGCACCCGCCGTGTAAAAGTTTCTTACTGTACATAAGCGGGTTTTATAGAATGACAAATAATGCGATTTTTATATTTAGCATGTATATTTATTCCATAAACAAGTTTGTGTTTCCAGTCTGACATTGCTTGTATAGAAAAAGACTATTACATCGATAGTGTGCATAATATAAATCATATTTCAATGGGCTTTTATCTTGTACAATAGTAGCGTGAAATTTTCTTGACACGAGTAGATTTTAGATAATCAAAACAATTAAATTTTATTTTTAACGTGTAATTTTATACGGCAAATAGATTTGTATTTCCATCCTGAGATCGTATAAGCCAAAAAAGAAAATGTATTTTTACAATGACAATATATGTAATATAGATATCCATAATATTTGTATTTGCATCCATTTGATCCATACTTTATGAACAATATGGGGAATCATTCTCTTCACCACTTTTTTTCTTAACTTTCATTTTTATTGCCAACTCAAAAAATCATTCTAACATAATGTGAGCTTCGATTGCGCTAAAGTGTTATTCTCCCATAAGAAAGACATTGACATATTTAATTTTACCTCGTAAGGTGAGATTATTTTCATCCTCAATTAATAAAATCATCATATACTTTTAATTAATGTAAGTATCCTAAAAATCTTAATATCATAATTTTTTCTAAGAATAGAATGATTGAAATGGCTAAATAACCCAACTCATGGTGGACCTAGTTAACTGAATATGGAATTTATGCTTATTTCTAAAAAGCAAGGAAAATGGGGAGGACAAAAATTTTTAGATGGAAAGTTAATCAATGAAATCAGCTCTTATTTATATAATAAAGACGGAACGTTTTTCCCGTGTACCGTGGGAGGGGACACGGGCAAGTCTAAGAATTTGCAATTACATATGAAATTATTTAGGATTCTTCTGCAACTGAACATGACATCTTTGTACAACAATTTTTGGGCCCAACATCGTTGGCGCCTTAAAGGTATCATTGAAGTCAAGAAAGCTGCTGAGGCTCCTCATCCCGAGGACGTGACATGCTCATCTCTGACGTCACTGCTTACGTCCTCCATCCGAAAGTTAGGTCGCATCCCATCAGTAATTATGACACCCACTGTCCAACTAAATTGTTAACATTAATACTTAGACCATTAGTATGAATTTAATGGCCCAATGGTTGGATGCCCGCAATAAAAAATCGATAACTTTATCTCGTCCAATCAATAATTATGACACTCGCTGTCCACCTGTATCGCACATTAATACACGAACCATCAGTAACGAATTTGTTAGCCGAATCGTTGGAAGCCCGGAATAAAAAACTCTACACTTTCATTTAGGGCAAATCGCTAAAAAAGAACTCAAATTTGAATCTCTCAATTAAAAAAAGAAAAACACATCTATCTTCACTCAAAAATTTTAGTGAATGAGTTCCGTACTAATTTAGATATATTAACAGCTCGACATTATATCAATCTTCGATATGGGATTTCTTTAACACAATTCACCCACATATATATCATAACAATCTCCCCCTCATGCATGTGGGAGCTTAATGTTTTTAGGTCTACTTCCCCTTAATCTAATTATTCTTCTACATCAACATATCTCATTTTGATTAGATTGGATGCCCATTAATCTATCATTAGCTCTAATATCATTTGTTGAAAGCACACAATAGAAGCTCAATACATTCACTAAATGAGATTATTAAGAAAAAAACTCAAGTCCGAATTAGTCAATATATCTAGTAAAATTCACATTTACTCAAAAATTTAAGTTAATAAGTTATGAACCAACTAAAAGATATATTAACCATTTCATACCACACTAATTCTTCAATGTAAGAATTCGCTAACCCAACTCACTTACACTTATATCTTGACATGAACTTAACTAATAAGACTCAATTGATAGAATGCCTAGTAAGCTATCGATTAGGCATGACAATGCAAATGAGCCCCACAGCCCATTCATGGAGCGTCTGGTGAGGTCATTGATCTCAAGTTTCCAATGGGCAGAGTTTAGATGAAGCACATGACACGTGGTGATGATTAAGTGATGCAAAGCGTGCATAATTCAAGGCAGAGTCAAATAGAATCTGAAACCTCAACATTAAACTTAACAATTTTCACGAGTTCTTTTCAAAATAGATATTGTAGAACTAGTTTTATGGGACCTTCTAATTTTAATATTTTGGACCGTGTGTTTATCAAAGAGGTTTATTTCTCGTTGCCATAGATCTTATCCATTTTGTATATCTTGGACCTTCTGTCATGAGTTGTTTTCGAATCAGGTATTCTATCGTGAATTATGTATTATTTTTTAGACTTCTTTCCTAAGAAATGCTATCATCATCCACAACTATAAGGGAACTTGCGGAGCCAATTTAGACCAAATTAGGAGACTGGAGTTCTACAATTTGTGTGCCAGCTGTTTACTTTGAGTTATACCTGTTGACACTCATAATTGATCTAATTGACACATGCTCAGCACAAGGGTGAGACATATGCTACATTTAGGCAGAAATAAGTTACAATTACGTGCATAACAAATAAATACTATCTTATATATATATGACCATCAATGGACATAGGAGAAAACGCATGATGATTAATGATAAAATAAACAAATGCCACGTATCTAGTTGTTGAAATATGACAACACACGATTGGTAGCCATTTGTATAAACACTGGCGGATATTTCTCATTAATGGAGTTTTAAATATTACTCAAAGAGCCAAGATGGTTAGCATCAAAGACGTACATTGTGGAAAACAATAGTTGCTATTTGGAGGCCTAGTCATGGAACAGTCACCGATGATTGCACAATTCTTGAAACACGATGAAGACGATTGCGTAAAGCATGGGCGGAATGGGTCTATGAGAATAAAATAGTATGGGCAAAGTCGATGGTAGTTACTAGAGAAGATGCAACTGCTAAGCGGTTATTATACTTTCACTATAAATACCACCGGTTATCCAACAAGAAAGCCAAGGACAAGTCACTTAAAATATTATCCTTTTATCATTACTTTTCTTGTACTGCACTTTAATTTTCTTAATCATAACTTTCAGATTCCCATTGTCAATAAGATACGACGCGTTTCTTTATCCTTTTATCATTACTTTTCTTGTACTTTTCTTGTATTGCACTTTAATTTTCTTAGTCATAACTTTCAGATTCCCATCGTCAATGAGATATGATGCATTTCTTTACCCTAATACATTGTCGTTGATTAAATTCTAATGTTGTATCTTACCATTCTTAATTTGTGCCACTGATTAAATTCTAGCATAATTTGAGACTAATCTTGTAACTTTTGGATCTTATCGTCGATTAAATTCCAACTTGGTCAAAAATTGTATAGTGTTATTTAAGGGCGCTAGATTTCTCATTGCATCAGGTATCTTAGTTCCATGGTTGGTGTAGAACCATTGTCCCTTTAATAAAACCAAAGAATGACTTTTGGTGAAAGATATTTCATTGTAAAAGTAATTTTGGTGTAACGATACCGAAAGTATTGGCATCTCTGAGTGTCTCTAGGCTCTGAACTAAAGGCTGAGTGGTTTCTTGCTAAAAGGCTGTCCCTGAAGGGCTTGAACGGTTTGTTCGCCCAATGTGGGATGCATATCTGCTGGAAATTTACTCTCCTTCCCTGATTCTAAGTCTAGGTCCATTCATGGTATCAGAGCCATGGTTTCGTTTTTGACATTATCCATTCCATGCGCTTGTTAGGTGACTCCAGAGCTAAGAAGCTCTCTCCACATCATGACAGAACCAGAAATCATTGAAGCACCCGTTTCTCTTGCCCCCTCTACTTCATCATCAACCCCTCCAGAGTTCCGTGTTTCTAATGCCTCTAAGATAGATTATCTTTATGAAGTCTCTCTTAGCGATGAAACCAAGATTTCTGAAACTCAACTTCCCCTCATGAATCCTTACTCTGCTTTTGCTAAACCAAACTCATCATTTTCACCTATCCGCTCCATCCGCCAGCTCATTCATCAAACCCCAAAGCAAGTAAAGGAGTATGTCCAATCCTCCAAATTCGACCAGCACCCCATTCCTGCTACAGAAAAGGAGTACTTTGTTACTCTCCAGATCCCTCCAGAGTTTCCCAGACAATGGGTTCAACAGGGATATTCTCATGTTCATTATGGAGCTGTTCGACTTGCTCTCACTTTCCATGGTCGTAAGGGTTTGCCAGTTGTGGCAAGAATAGCGTTATTAGACACCAGATTTCTACAGTACCAGCATGCTTGCATCGGTACTGTTCAAACCACCTTAAATGCCGGAACAGTCTTTGTGACTTTGTATCCAAATTTCAACATAGCCCTTTCAGATCCACAGCTACTCTCTTTTATGAAAGTTCAAATCCAGCTCACTGGAGCTCCCCAGACTGCTGATTCCGTAGCTGCAACACTACATTACCAAATGGTCTACCGAGTGCAGAATCATGCCCTCGATCTCAACTTCAACAATGGTAATGAAGATGCATTATTCATTTCCATGCAAAATGATCAAGCATCCTGCATCCATGTTCCCAGACAGATCCCGAAGGATACGTTGGCCAAGCTCCTTCCAGAGACTTGGATTACCAATTACGAAAAGCTACATCAGCACAACAAGCCCTTCCAGTCTACAGACTCGGAGTTTGTACGGAAAAAAGATGGAACTGTTTCCATCAAATTTGGCAAAGAAAAAGAAGAAAGTCCTTCTATCTTCCAGACTCTCTTCATGATTGAACCATGTGTTCCTGAATCCATTTCTGAACCAGATCCAAAAAAGCATGTTCGACACTTTGATGGTGATGGACATCATGTCCATTACTATAAAGACAACTATGGTCATTGTTTTTGGGATCCTTTTTGCCAATGTTCGTACTGTACAAATTCTCCTGACGAGGTAGATCCTCTTGCAATATCTCCACCTCGTAGAAAAAGGCCAAAGGATAAGGTGTACCAAAGGTATTTAGACGGAGATTCTTCCGTCGATACTCTCGGTGAGTGTGACAAATATCAGTTCATGGTTTCTTATGCACCACCTCCACCACCAGAGTCCAATACCACAACCCAAACCAAACCAGAGCCGCCAAAATCACCTCCACCTTCTCCCCCTCAGAAAAGACAAGTTCTCTCTCCATTTTATAAGACAATCCTCAAATGGGCCAAGAAACATTCTTACCCACTTGAAGTCCCAGCACAGGCACCATCCACTTCTTCTATAGCCATGTTCCAAGACACTGACTTTCCTCCCCTTGTTAAGGAAAGCTCTAAACTCTCGTTTCCTGCCTCAGAAGAGTTTATTGATCCACACAATAGATACCGCCATATTCCCAAGATACCTACCCCCACTGATGTGGATGAACATGGGAGACAAAAGAAAACCTCTGCGGCTGAAGCTGTACTAAACTGGCAATCAGAGACTTTGTTGGCACAAAACAATGCCTTCAAGGCCATTGATTCCAAAATTGGAAATGTACAACAAGATCTCCGAAGATATGACGAAAGCACCAAGAAAATTCTTTCCGAATTCCAGAAGAGGCTTCATGCCTTGGAGTCAGGACAACATCTTGGGTACCACTATCTTGAAAGTCCACAGCCAGAAATAAACAAGCTGAAGAAGCAAATCCAGCTTCTTGAAGAAGGAAAGTTCAGACCCTTTGACCCATTAGCACCACCGGTTACAACTGGGTATCTACCCCCAGATCCAAAAACCTCTGTTTTTGCCACTATTCCACAAGATCCCTCCAGAAGAGATCCAGACATGACAGGATTACGAAATCATCTCAAGGCCATGAAGAAGGAAAAAGGAAAAGAAAAAAGCTCACCCACAAGAGCAAGTTCCATTGTCATACAAGACAGGTCAGAACAAATGATGTTTTCAAATCCATTAGAATCATTTCTAAAGGATCTGGGTACTCAGGAGCCTGATCCTATTATCCATCAGCCTAAGCCTGATTCTGTCATCCCAGAAAAACAGATTCTGACTACAGAACAAACTTCTTCTACTACATCAGATTCAGCATCTCTTTCTGTTTCTTCATCCTTCTCAGATCCTACACCAGATTCTCCCCCTATTATTCCACCATCTTCACAAATATTCATGGCTGACACCCCTCCAGACTACGAAATGGAATCGAACTATTCTGATCCAGATTTTGGACAGACTAGTAATCCCACCAGAAACAATTCCACCAGACACGTGTCCATGGCATCTAAACAATTCTTCTCCATTGACAATATTCCTTATCCCAAATGGCCAGAAAGACTTGAAGAATTTCATACCTGGTTAACTACACAGTCCATCACCAACCATGACATGACTGATGTCTTACACAATTTTGTTACAAGGTTCACAGGGAGCCTAAAATTTTGGTGGCAATCACTCATAGAACAAGACCAAATTGCGTTTCTGATGTCACCCAATTTCAGCCATGCCCTCACCTACTTATACCACGTTTTTGTGGGAACACCAGGAGATCTCAAAGAGCTAAAAAGAAGGGAATTATTCGCACACTATGAACAGTAACTGTACTGTGAACAGTACTATCCCTAGCCTAGTGCTACAGTAAAAGTGAACAGTGACTTTGCTACAGTGAAATTGTACGGATTCAGCGGTCTCGTCCATCACGGGCATTGTAGCTACAGACTGAGTCTGAGTCATCTGAGCTGTCTTATAGGATATGTGCTTCATATTTCTGCTGGAGTGCTTCAAGATCTTGAGGTGAGAGGATTTGGTTCAACCTTTGGGATGAGGATGCTTCATGAGCCCAATGGGATGCTTCTTCTTCTGCCCAGTTGGTGTTTTCGTCGGTGGTGTTGACAGGAAAGCTTGGCTGGGGCCAGTTGGATGGCTGTGCATAATATGATGTGTCCATGTTTTGGAGTGAGGACGAAGGTCCCTGTTCATAGGGATTTTGGGACAGAGGTCCTTCAAAGCGTGCATAGGGGTCTTGAGTGGACTGGACAATGTCATCTTCATTTGTCACTTCATGATCTTGGGACGATGCAGCTTGTCTGTACTGGCTGAGTGCTTCCTTAGCTTCTGGTGCTAGGTCATAATGATCCCACGTAGTGGGTGCATTATTCCAGACATCTTCAGGAATGGTTTTATTTTCTTGGCATAGGATTCTCTGGAGTTCTCGGTATTCGCTTTCACAAAATCTAACAGATCCTGGATAAGATTTGTGAATCCGGGCTTCTCGGCTGTTCAAGTGAGGTTTATAGGACGTGGTTCCTATTTCGAGTGGTGCATCAAGAAGACTACCATTATTTCTGCAAAAATTCCATGGACGTCGGAAAAACAGGACGGTGTGAACTTCAGGATTCGGTGTCATGGTTCTCAGTTCCTTTTCCAAGTCTTGTTTCCAGCATGTAGGATGATAGAACCAATTGAGAAAGTCTAAGAGATTCTTATCACTTTCTTTTTCGATGTTTCTTCCGAGCATGAATATCCGTGTGAGGTTAGCAACAAATCTTCTGGTGGGGATTTCAATGGCTATTAAGTACTTATTGGTTAAGTACCATAACAGCGTTTTGAGCTGATCAGGGAAATCATCTTCTTTCCAGATAAGCGGATGAATGAAATGATAATTCAAATTTAACCCGAAATGATAAAGAATCGAACCTCCATTGAATTGGAACAGGTCTGTGTGGCATTGCCACATGAGGTTCTCCAGGTTTTCTGTGAGATTGTCGTTCTGAATGTGCTGAATAATCTCCTGGGGAAATTTCCAGCTTGTCAAGTCTTTGATCTTCTCAATCTTGTATTTCACACCATGATTGAGCATATGAAAAGCAGGTCTTTTGATGTACATGTTTATCTCGGCTGGTGCTTTGGGTCTTGACAAAAAATCGGCGAGCACATTTTTCTTTCCAGGAATGTGTTTGGTTTCAAAAGAGTATTTTGAGAACCATTCAGCCCATCTAAGCAGTTGAGGGTTTGGAATATGTTTTTGTTTAAACTTGGTCATCTGGGGAAAAGATGCCATGTCTAATTCTACCAGGAAGTGATGGCCGATGAGATGAAACTCAAATTTTTTGATTCCATTTTTTACTGCTAGGATTTCTTTGAAAGTGGAATGATAATGCATTTCAGCTTGGGAAAACTTTCCACTTTTGTGGGCACAAATATGTTTCTTACCATTAATTTCTTCGAATAAGATGGCCGCCCAGTAGTCATCATTGGCATCAGTTTGAAGAATTCTTTTGCCTGTGGATGGTATCTGTAGTGGTGGGAGATCCTGCATAATCTCCTTAAGCTCAGCGACAGCTTCTGTCTAAGTTTTTCCCCAGGGTGGGGAATTCTTTTTCAGCATGGATTGCAAGGGAATCAGAAGCCTTGCAACGTTTGGGACAAAAACCCTGAGATAATTTATTATCCCAAGAAATTGCTGAACTTGTTTTGTTGTGAAGTTATTTTCAAGAAACTTCAATAATTCTTGAGCAATATGTGGCCCTGGATAGTATGTACCTTTGTTGAGGTGCATACCAAGAAATTCAATTTCTGTCTGGGCAATATTCATTTTTCTTTGGGAAAGCATAATTTCGTGTCTTTTCACGATTTCTGCAAACTGCTCAAGGAGTTGGCAGTGTGATTGCTCATCAGGATTGTAGAGCAGAATGTCGTCGATATATACTACTGCACTTGACAGGATTGGCTGAAAAATACGACACATGGCCTTTTGGAAAAGGGATGGTGCTACCTTTAGGCCAAAAGGAAGAACTTTCCACTGGAAGTGCTGGTTTGGGATACAGAACCCTGTCTTGGATCTGTCTTCAGGATGAATACCCAATTGCCAAAATCCGGCTTTGAGGTCGAATTTGGAATAGATATGGGCATTGGTTAAACCACTAAAGAGAGAATCTCTAGATGGCAAAGGGAACTTATCATCTTGGAGAAAAAGATTGAGAGGTTGATAGTTGATTACCAATCTCATCTTTCCTCTGTTTTGCTCAACACGCTTATTGACATAAAAGGCTTCACAAGCCCATTGAGAATCAGAAATTTCAATAAGGCATTGCTGTAATAGTTCTGAGCATTCTCTTTGAGCTAAAGCCAAGTGTTCTGGCTTCATTTCTGCATGACTCGCCTTGGTTGGATTGATATCTTCATTTTTCTTGAAAGGGAGGCGAACAAAGAATTCAGAATTTTTCCATAAGGGATGAGAACATTTTTGGGTGAATTCCGAATGGGATTCTGAACAGGATTCTACCAATTTTTGCATAATTGGATCTAATAAACTCATCTGAATGGAAAAGAGTCTTTGGATGTTAACAAACTCAGAGAATTGGTCTTTATATCTAAGACCTTTTCCGGGAATGATTCGAAGCTGAGAGATTTGAGTCATAATATCCCACCCAATTATCAGATCTTTATTGGGGAGATTTGATCCAAAGATTTTAGCATTTATGGAACACTGGGGAAAGAACTGGACAGAAATAGGAGAAGTTCTGACATTTGTGGAGAAAGTGTCTCCAAAGGCAGAGTTAAAATATCGGACATGAGGAGTCCAGAATTCTTTAGGCAGAACTTTAGTGTCCAGAATGGAGCGGCTTGCTCCGGTGTCAATGAGAGCAATGACGTTGATGGGTTTAGCATATTTTGAAGTGAAGATTTTTACAGGGAAATGGGGACAGTGGGTTTGACTTGAAAATATGTCAGGATCTGGTTCTGAAGGTGTAGGGGATATGTGAAAAATGTCTTCAGATTCTGAGTCTGACCCAGTCTCACTAGAAGTTTGGTAAGTGGGTATGATGCAAAGGGTTTGTTCAGAAGGTTCTTCATCAGTGGAGAATAATGATTCAATATCATCATTTTCAAGGGAAATACCTGTCTCATTCTCAATTAGATGATTCTGACCTTTCTTCGCCTGAGGACAATTTTTGGCAAAATGTCCTTTCTTGTTGCAAATGTAGCAACGGCTTGATTTTTTATGGCCTGTGTGATCTTTCCTTTTTCGCAAGTATCGCCATTTCTTCTTTTTCCTGAAGTGCTTGGAGCCATGTTTGGACTTGTTCACTGAATATTTCTTGTAGTGTTTTTTCTTTCGGGAATATTGGCCACAAGTACCATCACAATCCTGTTTGGAGCATTTGATCTTTAACTTCTGATGGGAACAGGCTGATTCAAGACACTGTCATCTGTGATGTATGTGCGGACCATTCGGCGCTTTAAGCATAATTCTTCAAGACATAAATGGACTTCTTGCTGAATTTCTCCCAAGGGAACGTCTTGTATTCTTCTTTGCTTTCCAAAGAAGGATCTTTCGACCATCTGGGATAGTTCTTTAGGAATAGAAGTAAGGAAGACATGCTTTAGATTTGGATCTGCGCCAATTTGATAAAAGAGCTGAAGCATTAGTTGGCCTCCTTAAAAGCAATTTAGTCCCTCAAAATATACAAGTACCTCCCTCAAAATTAGGGAAAATTCCAAATAAAAGCTTGATGTATCATTATTTTCTCAAATAAGGGTTTGAAGTGAAACTTATTTCAAATAAGAGCCTAAAATACTCTCATTTCTCAAATAAAGGTTTGAAATAGTTATGGCAGTTTCAAGTAAAGACCTAATTTCTCCAGCTCGCCAACTAGCATAATATTCCGGCCGATCAAAAGTATTTTTGTCTAAACACATTTTTAATTTAAATTTTAATTAAATTACATTAAAAATAATAATAATAATAATAAAAGAGAAATGTTTTTTAAAAGAGCAAAAATATAGATGAGAGGGAGGCCTCTCACTTGTAGATACCACCCCATCATCAAAGGGGCAACAGCGATGGCCAGCAGGGTCACCGATGACCCTCGCTAGAAATGGGAGAGGGCAGCGACCCTCGCCAAGGCATTGACAACCCCACCGGCAATAAGGCAATAGTCGCAAGTGGGAGAGAGCCCTCCCACCCATGTGCGTGTGTATGTTTTAAGTTTTAGTTTTTTATTTAGTGTGCTTTTTATGGGAAAAAAACAAAAACAAAAAAGAAAAAAAGAAAACATATTAAAAATTTAAAAGATGAAATGGCTCTTCATCAAACAGTGATATGGCCACTACATGCTCTTATTTGAAATAAAATTATTTTTAAATCCTCATTTAAGAAAATGATCGCACTTTGAATACCTATTTAAAATAATATCTACTTCAAACTTTTATTTGAAAAAAATAAAGATATTTCAGATCTTTATTTAAATTTTATTTTAAAATTATCGAAGGATTTTATTTTGGTGGGGTTCTTGTGCAAAAGCTGGTTCGGGTTCCATCTTTCGTTTTCAATGACTTGCGACATTTTGGACTCTTAGGATGTGTTTGTTTGTGTTTGTGTTCAAAAATTCTTCTGGGGAACGTAAATAGAAAAAACTATTTCTGTTTCGGAGAACAATTTTTTACCGAGAAAGACACGTTTGATAAACTTGTTTCGGGAATAAAAAATGAATAGAAACACATTTGGTAAATTTAATTTTTTTTTTTGTTTCTTTTAATTTTTTAATATTTTTATTATATTTTTCCTTTTTTTCTTTTTTTTTTTTTTTCTTCTTTTGGCCGGTCGCCGGCCATGCCGAGGCCGGCGACCGATCAACGGGGCCGGCGGCCTCGCCGGCCCCGGCAAGGCCAAGCCTCGTTGTGGTTAGGCGAGGCTTGGCCTCGCCTTGGTTGGGCGAGCTTGGCCTCGCCGGATCTGGGCGAGCTCGAGCTCGCGCAACCAAGGCGAGGTCGAGCCTCGCCGCCAGGGCCGGTGACGCTCGGCCTCGCCGAGGGCCGACAACGCTCCGGCGAAATTTGCTGGCTCTTGATGGCCAGTCGTTGGCCAAGGCCAAGGCCGGTGACCGGCCAAAGAAAAAAGAAGAAGAAAAGAAGAAGAAAAAAAAAAAAGAGAAGAAAAGAAATGAGAGAGAAAATTTGTTCTTCCAAAGTGTTTTCGGAACAAAAAAAATAACTTTTTTTTTTGTTTTTATTTCCGTTTCAATTTTGTTCCGGAAACAAAAAAAAAATAGATTTCGAACAAAAACGCAAACAAACGCGTTTTTGTTCTTTTTTTGTTCTCGGGAACAAAAAAACAAAATTTTTGTTCATAAACAGAACAAAAGAACACAACCATGCATGCCCTTAGATTTTCATGTAAAATCCAAAAACGAAAAGAGAGAGAAAGAGAGAGAGAGAGAGAGAGAGAAATTGTTTTCGTGGGCAACGTGATTCACCATTTCTTAGAAACGAGTAGGATTGATGTAGCAATGAAAGTACTCGTACTGGTTAAATAGCGACAGAGCGAGCACGTGCATGTTATGTTCCTTCCCTTGCAACAACAGGACAAACATGCTACGGTTATGAAGATAATTGATTTTTTTACTCAAGTTTTACGGAGACAAAGTCAATGCGGTCCGTTTGAAAATATCTTTCGCCTTTTGCCTTTTGCATTTCATTTATTTCACAAAAAATAATTAATTTAAAAGTATTCTTTTTAAAAGAATCCTATTATAAATTATAAAAATATTTTTTATTCATTCATTTTTATAAACGATTGAAGCAATCATTTAAAAATATTTTTTCGCAAAATAAACAAAACCTTAATATTATTTTCTTGGTAATATATTTGAAGCATTAACTTCTCTTTTTCCAAGAGCAGCGCTAAAACCACCCTACTAAATCAACTCCATTTTCATTAAAAAAAACTAAGTTGCCCTCGATCATTTAATTACAATTTAAAGTGGTGACCTCATCTACTTTTTATATATTTAGTTCTATTTCTATTTGAGATTTGATTGTCATAATTAAACACTTCACATGTTTTACATTGTTTATTGTAGGCATCCCACTAATATTAAAGGCACTACTTTCCTTCTTTATATTTAGATCTTACTTCCATAAAATTAAGTTTTGTCAAAA
Source organism: Eucalyptus cladocalyx (assembly GCA_017140615.1). Lineage (NCBI taxonomy): Eukaryota > Viridiplantae > Streptophyta > Magnoliopsida > Myrtales > Myrtaceae > Eucalyptus > Eucalyptus cladocalyx. The sequence continues at coordinate 41,637,647 of CM029518.1, forward strand.
AAGAAGAAAGTTCCAAAAAAATATATATCAAGTTTCTTAATTTACTACATCAAATAATTTGTCTTTTTTTCTTTACTATTGGTGAGATGTCTTTACACAAAGAATGTAAAGAAGTTAGAGGAGTATTTAGGAATACACTAAAAACATTGATGTAAAAAAGTTATCTATAATGAGGAATCTTGATATTTACACTTCATTGATGATATTAATTTTTGTCAACCCAAAATGATAATTTTTTTTAAAAATTCTTATTTTATGCAATTGATATAATTAAATTTTACGTTTTAAAGTTTCACATTGGAGAATGTAATGGTGATTTTATTTTGGTAAATCTCTAAAGATGGTTTTCTTTTTTTCTTTTTTCTTTTTTTCTGTTTCATCCTATGGTCCCATTATATGACAACTGATAAGAAAATGTTTAATGGTGATATGCACAACAAAAATGTAAATTTATAAGCAAGTGATTGTGTAAAAAAAAAAAAAATTCTATGTTGAAATTTTTCTGCACTACTTGCCAATTGATTCATAAATTTGTTGGACAACATAGAAGAAAATTAGGTTTCTTGAAAATTTTTCTTTTTGACAAGAAAAGGGCCTACAAAGTGCTAAATTCTTAGAATAAATTTGAGTGTATTTACACTGCATAAATGTTAATTTTGTCACCATTAATAAAAATTCCCTAATCCATCCCTGTTTAAAAGAATTTTATGTTATGCCTCAGACATTAGGCACGACGGCTCATTATTATCTCACTGATTAAAGTTGATCGGAAATCATTGGGAAGACACTACATCTTCAACCAAAAAGACCACGTTGTTTCATTCTTGCAAGGCGAATGCAATCATAAACTAAAGATTGTGTATTTCGTCAACTTCCAACCTTTTTCTTTCGTCATCGAACTTAAGCGTAAGAAGGTTTCCAAAAGCACCAAAAGCACCACCCCGGAACTTCCTTGTCCTTGTTCTTTACGATTGGCGCTCGGCCAAGCAGATCGGGGACCTTGACGTTAGATTGATTACATGACCCGACTTTCAGGAACTTCCAGGACCTCCGGTCCGGACCTCGGGTCAGAGTGAAACTTAGCGACATCAATACTCTAAATTCATATATCTGAATCATGCTACCGATGCACTTAGCGTGAGGACATACTTTGAACTTTTGTTATTTTTTGTCTCTGGTATATTGTCTTAACCAAGCCTTATTTCATCACAATTCACAGGTTCTCATCTACTCAATAATAAAGAAACACCGCAGTAAAAGTCAAATTTGTTAAATGTAAAAAAAAAAAAAAAATTCTCAAAAAACAGCGAGCAAGCATTTCTTTTTGTTCCTCACTTTATGGTTGTTGGATTAGTTGGGTGCAAAAATCTTTATTCATGGTAATATAGACCAGACCGTACAAATGGACAAGCAGGGTCAGGCTCTAGGGCCACAGACCATCAGGTTCAATCTTGGTGATCAAACCATTACTTTAGTGACCTGTCCCTCTTTGTTCATTTTGTCCTTTGACACCACAATCAAGTTGGAGTCTACACCAAGTTAAGTTGCTTCTCTTCTCGAACTAGGGAAAGCTTGTCATGACCTTAACTCGAGGGACCGCCCTCACGAATAGATTTAGAGGTACTTGCTCAAGAGATGATCCTAGTGCTTTGTTGAAAAGATGGCTTGAACACATTCTATTTTCAGCCATCTCAAAAAAGGTTCATCAATCAAGAGTGCGGACTCTCTCAAATCATACCTCGCATGACGTTAGATATTTTCATTTTGAGTTTGGATTAACCCTATCAAAATTCTATATAAGAAGTTGCCACTAGCCAATTAGGATTGGTTAGAAACCAATTGAGATGTAGGAGTGTCATTTCAATTTCTACATAACCAAAAATCTAGGATTGAGGACTTGATTACACTACTTATACAAAAAGTGTCCTTTCAGTACCTAAACTTATTTATATTGTCAACTAAAGTGTTTTTCATGCAATCTTTTCATCAATTTTAAAACTACTCCGCTAAGCATTCATGCGATATATTTCTTGAAATCCTAACCATGATAAAAGGAAAACAACAATCAACGTATTGAAATTACACAATCAATTATAATCGAATTGAAATTTACAGGCAACAACCTAGTGTCATCTCTAAAACGAAAACAAATTAAAATAAATCCCTATTATAAAGTTCTAGAAGTTTTTTCAATTGGGTTTCCAAATTCTTTTAAGGATTTTCAAGTTTATACAAGATTAAGAGAAGTCTATTTGAAAAGAAAATTCTAAGGTTGATTCAAGCCACTAAAAGTCTAATGGAATCAATTAAGATGATTTTTCCCAATGTTTTTCCAATTTTTCATTTTTTTTTTTAAGGGAATGGGCTTTGAACCAAATGAGGGAACCCACCCTGACTCGCTGACTCGGACCCTAATGGTCTAGGTTAGGTCCAAAATTGGGCCGGGTTTTGGGCCCAGTCCAATTTTATTGAAATCGACCTACAAGCCTTCAACCCGCCTTCGATCCAACCTATATGACCCATCCAACTAACCGGATCTGAACTGATTCAGATTATAGCTAGACCCGTTAAACGGGTGGGTCGGGTCAGGTTTTGATCGTGTCATAAATGATCCGATCCAAATCGACCCATTTAACCTGTTTATGAGCCATTTCTTGCAATGCAAAATTTTTTACCTATACCCGACCCATTTAACTAAACCTAATAAAGCTTATTTCTTATAAGTGGTATTGCTGAAATAGTTTTGTACAACACAAATTTAATAGATAATTTTTATTATTTTTAAAATATTTATTTTAAAAAAATCGAATGTTAATTATGTTTGAAAAATTAAATTCTAATTATTTTTATTTTTATTTTTTAAGAAAATAATTTTTTAATTTTCTTTTTCTTTTTTCTCTTTTTTTTTTGTTCCTCTTATTCTTTGGCCGGCCGCCGGCCACAACAACTGATGACCGGCCACAGGCGAGCCTCGAGCTCGCTTGGCTCGTCAACGCCTTGTGAGCTCCAAGCTCGCTACATTGATGAGGCCTTCGCCTCGCCAAATCTGGCGAGCTCGAGCTCGCCCTCCACCTGGCTAGATTTGGCAAGCTCGAGGCTCGCCTGGCCGGTCGCCGGCCATCACCTTGCCGGCCACCAGAAGGAGGAAGAAGAAAGGTAAAAAAAAAAAGGAATAGAAAAAGAAAAGAAAATTAAAATAAAAAAATAATTATAATTTTGATTTTTATAAAAAAACATTTTTGTAATGTTAAAGAGGGAAGAGAAAGATTGTGAGGTTTTGGTTGAAAATGGGTTCTAAATCCAACTCATTTAAGACCCACTTAAGACCCACCTATTTTAAGTGTTTAATTATTAAACCTATTTAACTAGTTTATTCAAAAAATAAGTGACCCATAGATGACCCATTTATGATTTAAATTGATCATATATGGGTCTAAGATCCATTTTGCCACATCTAATTATAGCCAATTTTTTTTATTACTTTTCTTTTGATTGAATTTTTTTTCAATTTTTTTTTCTGTTTTCTATTTTTGGTCTTCTACTTCACCTTCTCTTCACAAGAATCGGCACTAATACTCAGATGAGCCCTTGCCAGCGCCCAGGCCACCGCCGAATGCTCCCCATCGATCGCCTGGCCAACGGTTTTTATTTCGTCGGACCTCCTCCGGCAAAGAATCCTAAAGCTCCGAAGCACATACTAAAACTCCATCAATTCTAGGCTCGAAAACACTCAAATGCACATCAAACAGACTAGCTGGAGCGGCCTCAAATGGCGGGCATCACTCGGCGACGAAAAGCTTTCCACCGGAGGGGAGGCGCACACATGGCTGATTTGGACAGTGAATAATATACCACAAATCACATGAAAAACAACGATTTAGTGACAATTCAACAACTATAATAACAAATCAAGCATAAACGAGGCTCTAATTGTCGATTTCCATAAAAGCAATTTCAGTTCTTCATTTAGGAATTTTATCGAACAGTTAGCATGCGATTTAGGAAACAAGCTACCGATTCGACTCTGATACGACTTTCGATCAAAACATGACGTATAGACGCCTAAATCATTTTATTCTAAAGCAAAAGTTTTGGATGGAAAGTTAATCAATGAAAGCTCATAATTATATAATAAAGACGGAACGTTTTTTTCCGTTTACCGTGGGAGGGGACACGGGCAAGTCTGAAAATTTGCATTTATGAAATTATTTAGGTTTCTTCTGCAACGAACATGACATCTTTGTACAACAATTGTTGGGCCCAGCATCCGGGTGCCTTTTAAAGGTGTCGTTGGAAACTGCTGAGTTCCTCACCCAAAGGACGTGACATGCTCACCGTTCTTATGACGTCATCGCTGACGTCACTAGGAAGTTAGGTCGCATCCCATCAGTAATTATGACTCTCGCCGGCCAACGGAATTGTTAACATCAATACTTGGACCATTAGTATTGAATGTAATGGCCGAATTGTTGAATGCCCGCAATAAAAGATCTATACGTGACCCAACTTCGGGCAAAACAGTTGGTGTGCGTTCTCTCATCATCGTCGAGGTTAAGAGTTTGAACTCTCTTGTTACTAAAGTGTCTTAAGCGGGGACCCTGAGTTAGCATTCACCGAGATTTTACGTCTAAATAGCAGCTTATGGCGAGACCCGACGATCCTACCGAGTATCGAAGGGTCGTGTGATCCCCGAATGGTGATCTCCGGTGGTTTCTCAATCATTAAAAAAAAAAAAATAGATCTATACGTTCATCTCGTCCCATCAATAATTAGGACACTCACTGTCCAACTGAATTGTTAACATTTATGCCTGGACCATCAGTATTGAATTTGATGGCTGAATTGTTGGATGCTCGTAATAAAGACCTATACGTTCATCTCGTCCCATCAATAACTAGGGCACTCTCTGTCCAACTGAATTGTTAACATTAATACATGGACCATAGTAACGAATTTAATGGCCAAATTGTTGGAAGCATGCAATAAAAAATCGATACTTTCACATGGGGAATCACCAAAAAAGAGCTCAAATCTAAACCACCAATTAAAAAAAGAAATATCCAACTAGATTTATCTTCATTAAAAAATTTAAGTGGATAACTTCACACTACACTAATTCTCCGATATGATATTTTTTTAACACAACTCACTCACACATGCTTTTTAACAATCTCCTCCTCATGCATCCTGGGAACTTAGTGTTTTTAGGTCTACTTCCCCTTAATTCAAGTATTCTTCTACATCAAGATATCTCGTCGTGATTAGATTGGAAGCCCATCAATGTATCATCAATTTTGATACCATTTGTTGGGAGCGCGTAGTAAAAGCCCAATACCTTCACCAAATGAGATCACCAAGAGAGAGTCCAAATTCAAGCCCGTCAACATATCTAATTATACTCATATTCATTAAAGAAATTAAATTAATAAGTTATGAAACAACTAAGAGATATATTAGCTATTTCACATCGCACTTATTTTTCAATGTAAGAATTCTTTAACACAACTCACTCACACTTACATCCTAACATGAACTTAACTCATAAGACTCAATTGATAGAATACCTAGTAAGCTCATCGATTAGGCATGACAATGAAATGATCCGCACAGCCCATTCATGGAACATCCGGTGTGGTCATTGATCTCGAGTTTCCAGTGGGCAGAAATTAAATGAAGCACATGACACGCGGTGATGATTAAGTGATGCAAAGCGTGCACAATTCACTGCGTAGTCAAATAGGATCTAAAACCTTAACATTAAACTTAATGAAAGTCACGAGTTCTTTTCGAAATAGATATTGTAGAATTAGTTTTATGAGACCTTCTAATTTTCATATTTTGGACCATATGTTTATCAAAGAGGTTTTATTTCTCGTTGCCATAGATCTTATCCATTTTGCATATCTTGGACCTTCTGTCACGAGTTGTTTTCGAATCAGATATTGTATCGTGAATTAAATATTATTTTCGTGACTTCTTTCCTAGGAAAAGCAATGGTATCATCATCCACAACCATAAGGGACGCGGAGCCAATCCAAACCAAATTAGGAGACTGGACTTTGAGTTCTACAATGTGTGCCAGCTGTTTACTTTGAGTTATACCACTTGACACCCATAATTAATCTAATTGACACGTGATCGACACGAGGATGAGAAATATGCCACGTTAAGGTAGAAATAAGTTACAATTACGTGTATAACGTGTGTGTATTCTCGTGGAGGGTATATATATACACACAATGGACATAGGAGAAAACGCATGATGGTTGACAATAATAAACAGATGTCACGTATCCAGTTGTTGAAATATGACGACGCACAATTGGTAGCCGCTTGTATGAACACTGACGGAAATTTCTCATTAATGGAGTCCTAGATATTACTAAAAGAGCCAAGATGGTTAGCATCGAAGACACGATGTGGAAACAAGAGTCATGGAATAGTCACCAATAATTGCACAATTCTCAAAACACGATGAAGACGATTATGTAGAGCATGGGCGGAATGGGTCTATGAGAATAAAAGAGCATGGGCAAAGCCAATGGCAGTCACCGGAGAAGATGCAACTGCTAAGCGGTTATTACATTTTCATTATAAATATCACTAGTTATCCAACAAGAAAGCTCCAGACAAATCAATCAAAATATTATCATTTTATCTTTACTTTTCCCATACTGCACTTTAATTTCTTAATCATAACTTTCAAATTCTCGTCCTTGATTAGATTATGCTGTGTTTCTTCACCTAATATCTCGTCGTTGACTAAATTTCAATGTTGTATCTTACCATCCTTAACTTGTGCCGCCGATTAAATCCCAACATAGTTTGAGATTGATCTTGTAACTTTTGGAGCTTATCCTTGATTAAATTCCAACTTGGTCAAAATTTGTACAGTGTTATTTAAAGGTGCTAGATTCCTCATTGCATAAGATATCTTCTGCCCCTCGCCCAGGCATCAATCACCCCATTGGTGATGAGGCGGCAACCACAGGCAAGAGAGAGCCCTTCCATCCATGTGTGTTTTCTTTTTTAAGTTTTAGTTTTCTTATTCAGTTTGTTTTTTTGAAAGAAAAAAAGAAAAAAGGAAAAATTTTAAAAATTTAAAAGAAGAAATTGCCCTTCACAGGCAGTAACTTCATGCTTTTATTTGAGATTGATATGGCTATTACATGCTCTTATTTAAAATATAATTAAATTCAAATCATTGTTTAGAAAAATGATGACACTTTAACTCTTATTTGAAATAATATCCACTTCATATCATTATTTAAGAAAATGATAGCAATTCAAGTCTTTATTTAAAATAATATTATTTCAAATCTTTATATGAAAAAATAAAGATATGTCAGATATGTCAAGTTTTCATTTAATTTTTAAAAAAATTATCAAAGAATTTTATTTTGGTGGGGTTCTCGTGCAAAAGCTGGTGCAGGTTCCATCTTTCGTTTCAATGACTTGCAACGTTTTGGACTCTTGGATTTTCATGTAAAACCGAAAAAATTAAAAATAAAAATAAACAGAGAGAAAAGTTGTTTTCGTGGGCAGCGTGATTCACCATTTCTTAAAAACCAGTAGGATTGATGTTGCAACGAAAGGACTCGTACTGGTTAAATAGCGACAGAGTGAGCACGTGCATGTTGTGTTCCCTTGCAACTACAGGACAAACATGCAACGGTTATGAAGATGATTGATTTTTTCCTCAAAAGACGAAGTCAATGCGGTCCTTTAGAAAATATGTTTAGCCTTTTGCGCTTCATTTATTTCACAAAAAAAATTAAAAATTAAAATAATCTTTAAAAAATTATCATTTTATAGATGATGAAAATATTTTTTATTCATTTATTTTTATAAGCGATAGAAGCAATCATTCTTTTAGGAAAATGCATTACAAATTATTTATTTTTCGCGAAATAAATGAAAACTTAATATTATTTTCCCAGCAATATATTTGAAGCATTAACTTCTCTTTTTCCAAGAGGGGGTGCTATTTCCGCCCTACTAAGTCAACTCCATTTTTGTTTTAAGAAAAATACCAAATTGCCCTCAATCATTTAATTGCAATTTAAAGTGGTGACCTCATCTTCTTTTTATTTAATTAGTTCTATTTCTATTTGAGAAATGATTGCCATAATTAAACACTTCACATGTTTTATGTTGTTTATTGTAGGCATCCCACTAATATTAAAGGCACTACGTTTCCTTTTTTATATTTAGATTTTACTTCCATAAAAATAAGTTTTGTCGAAAAAAGTTCCAAAAAAAATATTTATTACTACATTAAATATTTGTCTCTTTTTTCTCTACTATTGGTGAGATGTCTTTACACAAAGAATGTAAAGAAGTTATAGGAATATTTAGGAATACACTAAAAACATTGATGTAAAAAAGTTATCTATAATGAGGAATCTTGATATCTTTTTGATGCACTTCTTTGTCAATCCAAAAAATAAAAATTTTAAAAAAAATCTTATTTTATGCAATTGATATAATTAAATTTTACTTTTTAAAAGTTTCACATTGTAGAATGTAATGGTAATCTCTGAAGATAGTCTTCTTTTATTGTTTCATCCTATGGTCCCATTATATGACAATTGATAAGGAAATGTTTTTGATGGTGATATGCACAACAAAAGTGTAAAGTTATAAACAAGTGATTGTGTAAAAAAAAATTATGTTAAAATTTTTCTACACTATATTTGACAATTGATTTATTAATTTGTTGGACAACGTAGAAGAGAATTAGGTTTCTTGAGAAATTTTCTTTTTGCCAAAACAAATTTTTTAGGGAAGTAAAATCCAATATTAAAGTGCAAAACATAATGCCAACAATTAAATTTAAAAACAAAAAACAAAACATGTGAAATTCTTAATTATGACAACTAAATTCTACATAGAAGTAGAAAAGGTCACCATTTTAAATTGCAATTGATTGGTTAGGGAAAGTGGATTTAGTCATATAGGGGTGAAAAGAGTGTCATCCGGTTACAAATACTTTAGAAGTGCTCAACCTGTCATCAACTCGTCACGGGGCCATGAATCACGGACTACGCAATCATCATAGACTACGCAAAGTGCTAAATTCTTAGAATAAATTTAAGTAGATTTACACTACATGAATGTTAATTTTGTCACCATTAATAAAAATTCCCTAATCCATCCCTGTTTAGAAGAATTTTCTCCTATGCCTCGGAAATTAGATATGACGGCCCATTATCATCTCACAAATTAAAAGTTACTCGGAAATCATTGGGAAGAAACTACATCTCCAGCCAAAAAGACAACGTTGTTTCATTCCTGTAAGGCGAGTGCAGTCATAAACTAGATATTGTGTATTTCGTCAACTTCCAACCTTTTTCTTTCGTCATTGACCTTAGCGTAAGAAGGTTTCAAAAGCACCACCCGGAACTTTGGAAAAATTATTCAAAAAGTCAAAAACCTATTGCATATTTGCCAATTAGTCATAAAACTTTTAATTTCTTGCTAATTGAGTCTATCTGGTCAATTTTAGTTGGAAAATACTAACATGGATGCCAACAGTGTCATGTAAGACCGACAGCGCTAATACGGATAATTTTCAATAATATTTTAATATTTTTTAAATTTTTATTGTTTTTCTGATTTTTTCTTTTCTTTTTTAGTTTTTTTATTTTCTTTTTGCTGGTGGCCAACTGGCTGGCTTCGCCGCGCAGAGACGTGGCCCAACCGATTGAGGGCTAGCCTTGGTGAGGGCTGGCCCTTCCCAGGCGCAGCCCAACGAGGGCCCGATGGCGACACCAGGCGAGGCCGCCTTAGTCTGGGCTAGGGCCGGCCTTGCCAGCTCTGGGTTAGGTGAGGCTAACACTTGCCTAGGCTAGGGGAAAATTGGATGAGGGCTCCTTTTGCCAAATCTAGCGAGGTTGGCCCTTGCCCAAGCTAGGGCGATGATACAATGCCTAGTGTCGTCGTCGCCTGGCCAATGCTTGATGAAGTCACCTTGGCCTAGGCAAGGCCAACCCTCGCTGAGCCACGCTTGGGCAAGGGCTGTCCTCTCAGAGGTTGCCCTCGCTCGATCGAGCCTTAATCAGTGGCTGACCACCGGCAAAAGGAAAGAAAAAAGCTAAAAGGAAAAGAAAGAAAAAAAATCAGAAAAAATAATACTTCAAAAAATATTAAAATATTTTTTAAAATTGTCAACATCAGTGCCTGCGGTCTTATGTGACACTGCAAAGTCTACTTCGGCATTTTTCCGTCAAAATTGGTCGGATGAACTCAATTGGCAAGATTTGAAAAGGTTTAGAATTGAATTAACAAAATTAAAATGTTTATGACTGAATTAACAAAAATGTAATTGGTTTAGAACTTTTTGGACGATTTTCCCCCGGAATTTCCTTGTTCGTGTTCTCGTACGATTGGCGCTCGGCCAAGCAGATCGTGGACCTTGACGTCAGATTGATTACAGGTGTGTTTGGTTCAGCATTTCCAATGAGCTTTTGATCCCCAAAGCCCATTGGGAAAATGCTAGCAACCATTTTAAATGAGCTTTCGGCCAAATGTTAGCCTTAGAAAAACTAAAAGCTCAATGCTAATAGGGACTTTCAATATTTGGCCAGATGCTAAAACTAATTTTTTCCTTTCAAAACCATCCTTACCAATTTATCAAATTTTCAATTTTATCCCCTATTATTCTTTTTTTTTTTTTAAAAGGAGACAACCTTTGCCGGTCTGGTGAAGGGTGACGGCCTTCGGTGAGCCAGATGTAGCACCGGCAGCCGTCGGTTGAGGTCACCCAAGATTGGAGACCTCCGTCGAGGGTCACACAACCTAGCCAAGGGTTGCCAGAGGTCGCATGACCTCAAGTGACCCTCGACAAGGGTGGCTTGACCCAGGTGGCGCGTGACCCAGGCGATCGTCGCCTAGGTCTCGCAGCCTCAAGCGACCCTCGCAAGGGTTGCGTGAAGGTGAGGGCGGCGATCACTTGGGTCATAGCCATTGTCGCGAGACCCTCGTGAGACCTAAACGAGGGCCGTCTGAGGCCGCGAGACCTAGGCGGCGATCGCCTGGGTCACGTGGCAAGAGTCGCTTGAGGTCATGCAACCTCCAACGGCCTTTGACTAGGTTGCACCACCCTCGTTGTAGGTCACCTGACTCAACCAATGGCCACTACCGCCAAATCTAGTTCGTTTGTGGCCGACAAAGGGTTTGGTTCTATATATATATATATATATATATATATATACCTAAAGCCATTGTAAAAGTTATTTTGCCAAATATACATTCAACTCAAAGTTTATTTATAAAGAGGTTTTAACCAAACACAATTTGCATTTCTCCAAATAGCTTTGAGTTTCAACATTTGCATTACACCCAAAACTCATTTGCAAAATTGAACCAAACGCACCCCACATGACCCGTCTTCCAGGACCTTTGGTCTGGAACTCGCATTAGAGAAGAACTTAGCAACATCAATATTCTAATTTCATGTCTAAATCATACCATCGATGCACTTAGCGTGAGGACATACTTTGTACTTTTATTATTTTTTTTTTCTCTGGTAAATTGTTTTAACCGAATCTTATTTCATCACAATTCACAAGTTATCATCTACTCAATAATAATAAAAACGGCAGTAAAAGTCAAATTTGTTAAATGTAAAAAAAAATTCTCAAAAAACAGCGGGCAAGCATATATCTTTTTCTCCTCACTTTATGGTAGTTGGATTAGTTGAGTGTAAAACTCTTTATTTATGGTAATATAGACTAGACCCGTACCAATGGGCAAGCAAGGTCAGGCTCTAGGGCCATGGATCATTAGGTTTAATCCTGGCGACCGAACCATTACTTTAGTGACTTGTCCCTCTTTTTTACCAAAGAGCTCATTTCGTCCTTTGACACCACGATCAAATTGGAGTCTACACCAAGTTAAGTTGCTTCTCTTCTCGAGCTAGGGAAAGCTTGTCACAACCTATGCTCGAGGGACCATCCTTAGAAATAGATTTAGAGGTATTTGCTGAAAAGAATCCTAGTGGTTCATTGAAAAAACGGCTCGAACACATTATCTTTTTAGCTATCCAATAAAAGGTTTATCAATCAAGAGTGCGAGTTCTCTCAAGTTCATACCTCGCATGATGTTAGATTCTTTTATTTTAAGTTTAGATTAACCCTATCAAAATTTTATATAAGGAGTCATCATTAACCAATTAAGATTGGCTAGAAACCAATTGAAAAGTAGGAGTGTCATCTAGATTTCTACGGAACCAGAGATCTAGGATTGGGCACTTGATCACACTAGCTATACAAATAGTGCCCTTTATACCTAAAGTTATTTATATTGTCAACTAAAGTGTTTTTCATAAAATCTTTTCATCAATTTTAAGACTACTCCGCTAAGCATTCATGCGATGTTTTTATTGAAATCTTAACCATGATAAAAGGAAAATAACAACCAATGTATAGAGATTGTGCAATCAAGTATAATCAAATTGAAATGTACAAGCAGTGTCCTGGCATCGTCTTTAAAGAGAAAACAAAATAAAACAAATCCCCATTGTAAAATTCTAAAAGCTTATTCAATCGGGTTTCAATTTTTTTTTAGGGATTTTCAAGTTTATTCAAGACTAAGACAAGTCTATTTGAAAAGAAAATTCTAAGGTTGATTCAAGCCACCAAAAGTCAACTGGAATCAATTAAGATGATTTTCCCCAACGTTTTTCCAATTTTTCATCTTTTTTTTTTTTTATAGGAAATGGGCTTCGGATTGAAGGAAGGAAACCGGCCTGACTCGCTAACTCAGACCCTAATGGTCTAGGTTAGGTTCGAAACTGGGCCGGCTTAAGGCCCAGTTCAATTTTATTGAAATCGGCCTACAAACTTTCAACCCGCCTTCAATTCAACCCAACCATATGACCCAATCCGACTAACCGGATCCAAACTGATTCAGATTATATCCAAAAAATTTTATTACTTTTCTTTGCATTGATTTTTTAATTTTTGATTTTTTTTTCTGTTTTCTATTTTTGGTCTTCTTCTTCACCTTCTCTTGAAAAGAACCAACACCAATATTCAGATGAGCTCTTGCTGGTGCCAAGGCCGCTGTCGAGATGACCTATTGTGACGGAAGCTAAACCACCGCCAGCCGTTAGCTAGCCGACAGTTTTTATGTCGTTGAACCTCCTCCAACGAAGAATCCTCAAGCTGCGAAATTGCACGTCCTAAAGCTCTTACCAATTCTAGGCTAGAGAACACTCAAATGCACGTGAAATAGACTAGCTGGAGTAGCCTCAAATGGCAGACATCACCATCGATGAAAAGCTTTCCGGTGGAGGCGAGGTGCACACATGGCCAACTCGGACAGTGAATAAGGGCATGTTCGTTTATTTTTGTTTATGTTCCCTATGACAACAATTTCTGTTATTTTGTTTCGAGAAACAAAAAAAGAACAGAAACGTGTTTGTTTACACTTTTGTTCCCGAGAACAAAAAATTTATTTTTTGTTCTCGGGAATACTTTTTGAAGAAATAAAGAACAAAAACACAAAACTTGTTTCTTTTTTCTCTCCTTTTTCTTCTTCTTTTTTCTTTGGCCAACAGTTGGCCTCGGCCATGGCCGGCAACTAGCCGTCGAGGGCCAAGGACCTTGCCGGAGTGTCACCGGCCATGGCCGAGGCCGGCAACCGGCCAAAAGGAAGAAAAAATAAAAAGGAAAAATAAAAAATAAAAAATAAAGGAAAAATAAAATAAGAATATTAAAAAATTAAAAGAAACAAAAAAATTATATAAGTTTCTCAAACGTGTTTTTTTATTTATTTATTTATTTATTCCAAGAACATAAATTTTGTGTAGTTATCAAATGAGTTCTTCTGTTAAAAAATTATTCCCGGAACAAAGCTATTGGCAAAACGGGCACCTCACCTTTAGTTGAATAAAGCTATTGGCAAAACGGGCACCTCACTTTTGTGTAGTTCAAAAGAAAAAGTAAGGAACTTCAATTTGATTCAAGACAGAATTTATTTTAAATAGAAAGCTTTCACGTAAAATATAAATATAAAATTTTAATTTCTTGTTTTCATTTTCAAATTTCTTTGGTAGAAAATTTGGTTGCCATATTTGAAAATTTGAACATTAGAACTAACAACAACAAAAATTTACTTTGTTCTATGCAAAGATTGCTTTTAGAAAACTACACCAAACATGTTTTTGTAATTTTGATTCTTGTTGAAAAACTCATATCAAATGCATTATAAATACCTAGAAAGATTTGATGGTGATTTTTTTAGATGGTGATGATACATGACTCGGCTCAAGAGGCAGAAATGTTGATTCGGCTAAGCTGGCATTGATTTGGCGGCATTCCAAAGTGACCTTGTAAGACATTTTTGTTTTGGTCAAAAACCTGGTAAGACACTGGAGCGCTATAAAATTATATATGAATCTCTATGTCAATAATTGTATAGTTAGAAAAGTTTCAAGTATTCACAAAGTTCTAAATGCAAGAGTTGTGAAATTTTAAAATAAAATAAAATAAAAGGTAAAAAGAGAATCCTTAAATTGCAAATTGAGGAGAGATTTGACGTTGACCGAGGAATTCATCTTGCTTATGGCTAATTAAATAAGAGTTATGTTAACTTAGGACTTTCTCTTCAATCTTGATTGGTGAAATCATGCTCGCTACATCATCTTTATCTAGAAAAATATGAGAATAATAAATCCATATATACTTGTGACTTTCCTTATGGTGAAGTGGTTAAGCCCATATATTTTTTTTCTTTTATTGCTACTTCATTTCAATACAACACAACACACTATGCAGAGAGGTTACAGGAATTGGGCATGAGACCAGGGGCAAGCCTCTAGTGTCATTGACTATTCTCGCTGCATCATCCATAAAATAAGGTCACAATAGATGAAATCCACAAGCTTATGCTTATCATTTAAATGCATTTAACATAATAAATTTACACTTTTACTTGGCAACCTTGCAAAGCCGTGAAGAATAGGAATAGGGGGGGGGGAAGCAGGTGAAAAAGCAAAACAATTAGTTTGGGAGGGCTTGGAATAAAAGAAGATGTCAATGGGAGCAAATTTCTCAAGCCCCAACAAAACTGTGCATTAAAAAATTTACCCCAGGATATGTATATCCTATACCAACAAGGTATTGGCTAAATGGCAAAAGAGTTTGCTCCTCTTCTTATGATTATGTATTCAAAACGTATTGGGAGCACTTTAAAAATAAAATTCTAAATCACCGAAGTGAAATGAAAGAGTGTGCTCTTAAGATTATTCAGAGAGGTGGATCACTTGAGGCACACAAAAATTGGCATGGACACCATCTAACCGCTTAAAAAAAACTAATGGTTTCCAAAACTTATTCACAAATTTTGCCAGTAGTTGCACTCATATTGTGACATTTAGAAAATTTCCTACGTTGATTAATATAAAAGAAGTTAGATATGATTAACGTTACGTGTAGGAATTTTTATTGAATGAACGATAGATTAGAAAATTTACTGAGTTTATGTATCGTTTCAAGGATGAGTTAGAGTTTTATCGTGTTAAGTACTTCCATTTCATTTGGTATTTTTTGCTAAATGTTTTAGTGGATTTAAAATATCTTTCGTATTGCCAATGTTTAAAGTGAACACTAGTTTTTCCTCGTTTACATATTGATTCACTTAATATTTTGTTAAATAATATATTATGAAAATTAGCCTTTGAATTCCCTTGATCGATATGTTTATTTCTTAATGTACCAAAATTGTATTAATGCTCTAAATTAGGCATTAAGCTTAGTCAAGCGCTGATGTCATGCTTTATGTCAAACCATACTCATCAAATTTAATTTTAGTTCATAAATAAAATGGGTGACTCATGCACTTACTTGGCTAATGGAGAAGAGGCATTTCCAAATTATCTCCTCTTGTGGCTAACTATATTTAGCCACATAGGCCCTAGCTATTCACCTTAGGCAACATAAAACCTTCTCATTGGACCATTTGCACCCTATTACTTACTTAAGGGCCACATGAACTCATTTAATTGGAACAACAACCTCTCTAACCATAGACCTCATGATTTTACCATTGGTTAATTAAGCAACTCCATCAATTCACTTGTAAATATTTACCCTACTGAAGGGTAAGTCTTCGAACTTTAAAAGAGAGAACATTCCCTTCACTTACTTCTAATTACACACTTCCCTTTTTGAATCATCTGTCTTCAATACCCCAAGAAAAGGTGTTGGCCCCATACTCGTATCATTAAAGTCTCGGTCTTAATTTCTCATGTTTGAACGAGGTAACCATTAAATTTCCAACTAATTCCATGCATGAGTTTTGTCATTTTTGGCATAATGGCTTGGTAAATATGTATGCAGGTTGCTCTGCAGTTCTAATTCCTCTTGTTGTGATAATCTTTTCCCAAATCTTGTCTCGAGTAAAATGACAATCAACCTCTATATGCTTGGTCCTCCCATGAAAAACTGGATTTGCCGCTAATTTAAGTGCAACATCATTCTCACAGAATAATTTGTTTGGTCCATCTACTTGTACTCCAAGGTCTGAGAGTAATCCACGTATCTAGACTATTTCACAAACAGTCTTTACCATGGCCCTATATTATGACTCAGTTGATGATAGTGATACAGTCGACTCTTCTTTATTTTCCATAAGATAAGTGATTTCCCCAATTTGATACAAAAACCAGTAATTGATCTTCTTGTCATTGGACAAGTAACATAATTTGTATCACAGTAAGTTGTCATTTTCATATTGCAATCACAAGATAGAAAAATACCATGTCCTGGACATCCCTTCAAGTACTTCACAACTTCAGTGTTGCATTCATATGAGACTGCTTCAGCTTGTGCATGAATTGGTTGAGTATTTGCACTGCGTAACATATAGCGAGTCTTGTCATGGTAAGGTAGATCAATTTTCCAACAAGACGTTGATATCTCGATGGGTCCTTAAGGAACGAATCAGTAATGGATGAAGAACAGCTCACATCATATTCATGTGTCGTCAGTTTTGCATTCTATTCAATTGGTATAATGGCCGGTTTGCATATTGATAACCCTGCTTTTGAAACTATCTCCAAAATGAACTTTCATTGGCTAAGGTTGATTCCTTTATCAGATTGAGCTATCTCAATCCCGAGGAAATATATGGGAGGCCCTAAATCCTTGATGTGAAAAACAGAATGCTGATATTTCTTGAACTTGGTAATAGCCAACTCACTGTTCCCCATGATAAGGATGTCATCAACATATATTAACAAATAAATCGATGGAGTACCTTTAGTTCATGTGAATAAGGCATGATCATGCTTGGAGTGCTAAAATCCTATGCTGATTAGTGCAATGGTGAACTTGGCGCACCACTGTCTGGAGGCCTGTTTAAGTCCATATAGGGATTTATGAAGACGACACACATGAGACTCCCTCTCTTTGTGTAAACCCTATGGAAGCTCCATATAGATTTCTTCATCCAAGTCTCCATGTAAGAAGACGTTATGGACATCCATTTGATGTAATTGCCAATTGCAAAAGGCAGCAACGGTTAGAAAAGAACGAACATTAACTTCTTTAGCTACAAGAGAGAAGGTTTCATGATAATCGAAACATTCCCGTTGCGTGAATCCCTTTGCAACTAACCTGGCCTTCTATCTTTCAATAGAACCATCTTCCTTGAATTTAATCTTGTAACCCCATTTGCAGCCAATAGGCTTTTGATGTGGAGGCGGTGTAATAATGTCCCACGTATGATTTTTAGTAAGAGCCATTAGTTCAACCTCCATAGCATCTCACCATTTAGGGTCACGTGCCACCTCATAATAAGAAGACGGTTCTTGTTCTTCATAAATTCAATTAATGCAGCACATGTGTTCTAGTGACAACTGACTAAATGAAAGATATGAAGACACGAGATATTGTGTACCTGGACAATCCAGTGTAGGCCATATGTAGTCCTTTGTCCAAGTGGGTGGTCGGGTATGTCTACCAGCACATCGGGGTTGCTCCACTCTTGTTTCTTAAGGACTAGCAGGTGAGGGCTCATTTGAAGAAGCCTGTGATTGTTGTGGCGAAGAAATCACTGAAGATCTAGACAGACGATCTCTCTCATCTGAAAGAATAGTTCATCCATCTGCCTGATGTGATGAGTCTGTTGTGACTGGCACATGGTGTTATGGTGCAACAATTACAAACTGAGGCTATACAAATAGATCCTTTTCCGATAGAAATGGACAATGATTTGAAGTTAAGGGAGAGGATGAAGGTGCATTTTCTCGAAACAGGAATATGTCTTCCTAAAAAAACACATCTCTGCTCACAAATAAATGCCTATAGAAATCTCCATGACTCTATAACCTTTCTGGAGAGGGGGATATCCCATAAAACGCATGGAATGGCATGATGATCCATTTTATCTCAAGGGCCCACAGTTGTTGCATAACATAAGCAGCCAAATACCCTAAGATGATCAATTCATGGCTGTCTTCCATAAAGCAATTGGAAAGGAGTTCGCCCGTTATGGATCCAAGTCAGCATGCGATTAATTAAACAGGCTGCCATGACCACACAATCTTCCCAAAAGTTTTCAGGAATCAAAACTTGATATTTAAGAGCACAAGCGACTTCTAAGAGGTGCTTATGCTTGCGCTCAACAACCCCATTTTGTTGGGGGTAGGTGCAAGAAATTTCATGAATTATTCCCTCATATGACAAAAAAGACACACACTCTATAGTAAAGAACTCATATCCATTATCCATGTTGATTCGTTTAATAGATTTGCTGAATTGATTTTAATGAGAGAGAGGAACTTTGACATATTTGAAAAGGTTTGACCCTTGGATTGCATAAGAAAAACCCAAGTGGCGGGAGTATAATCATCGACAATAGTGAGAAAGAATCACGATCCATCACGATGTGGTGTGTGGTAGGGACCCTAGATATCAATATGAAGTAAGGAGAAAGCACTGGTGGTTTGAGATGTGCTAGTTGGAAAGTGTCTTCAAGACTCTTTAGCTAGAGGGCAAATAGGACATTTTGGATAAGGGAATTGTGCACTATGACCCAAACGTTGATGATAAATTAGATTCTTATTACTAATAACAACATTACAAGAAGGGCCTTCATTCAATAAATCGAAATCTATTAGGAAACTGGTCCAAAAATAAAGTACTTGAGCAACACTACCTAAGCCCATCAGTTCATCAGTTGAAAGGTCTTGAAAGAAGTAGTTATTTGAATTGAATATGGCGCGGCAGAAATTATCTTCGCAAGTTTTTGAGATAGATAAAAGATTGAAAACTCAAATTCTAGAATATTAAGGACATTTTTTAGCACAATATTGGAACTAAGATGAATAGTCCCAATTTTGGTGACATGAGTGATATTTCCATTTGGAAGACGGACGTAATATAAGTGTGGACTCTTCTGAATATGGGAAAATAATTTTTCATTGCAAATTATGTGGTCACTGGCACCTGAATCGATTATCCATGCATCAACGTATATTGAGTTCATCTTGGAAAGGAGAGTATCTGAAAACTTGTAGATTTGTCATTTGTGGTTAATTAATCCAGAGCCCTCGTGATATTCTCGTACTGATCTTGGGTAATTGGTTGTGCATCCCATCAGTCTTTAGTGCTGATGACAAGCGAAAAATTATTTTCCCTCTTTTTCTTTATCACCCGGCTTGCCATATAATTTCCAACATGTTTCAATTGTATGATGCAAGCGTTTACAATATTCACAAATTGTCCTTTATATTTTGAATTTTGCCTACCTGATTTATGTGATGACGTGACATTTCGTGGTCCATTGGATATCCTACGTGCGGTGTCTTTGTCGTGGCTAAATAATAAGCGTTGGATTCGGGCACGTTGGATGAGACATAGAGCTTGTTTGGTTCAGCTTCCCCAAGGGGCTTTGGGCCCCCCGAGGCCCATTGGGGAAAATATTTTGTGTTTAGCAGTCACTTTTGAAAGCTAATTGGGCAAATACCAGCATCCCCAATGTTGAAAGCCCAATGCAGCTCATGAGCTACATTGAGCATTCGACATTCTTCCAATACAAGTTTTATTGTTCACGCGTCGTTCATCTTCTTCCCCATGACTTCGAGTTCTCCGCCGACCCCGCCGCCACCTCCGTCGTTGACGCCACCTTCGCCTCCACCGTCGACGCTGCCTCCCCCTTCGCCTCCGCCGTCAACGCTGCCTCTACCTCTGCCATCGACGCCTTCCTCTTCTACGACAGATCCATCCCCTTCAATGGGCGCAAGTAGCACTGTGTTGACTCTTTCGGCTCGCGCGAACCAGGCCTCAGGCCACCAGATTTGGCCGCCAACTTCGAGTTCTCCACTGGCCCCGCCGCCGCCTTTGCCTCCACCGCTGACGCCTTCCTCTTATGCAGCAGATCCATCCCCTTCGACGAGCGCGAGCAGCACCGCGTCGACTCCTTGCTTCTGCACTCCGACGCCTTTGGCTCACGCGAATTAGGCCGTCCGAAGGCCAGATCTGGCCTCTGTGACCGTAGACGATGGCGTGCATTGCTTGAGGTTGCGACCTTAGGCGGCCGGACGGCTAGATCTGGTTGTCTGGCGGTTGGCCAGTGTTTAGCTGGCCGCCGAATTTAACTTTCAAATAAAAAAATTTTAAAAAAAAAAGCAAAAGCCCATTACAAATGTGAGTTTTGCCAAACGGTATTTATGCCAAGTAACATTTCAATGCTACAATTTACCAAACGGTGTAACATTTCAAAAAACCCATTTACCTCAAAGATATTTGCATTCTCCCAATGGCATTTCATCAAAGCCGAACCAAACAGGCCCATAATGGTCCTCTGATCTCGCTTGATAACCACTGTTGGATCCAAGTAAACTGATGGGCGAGTTTGGACCATCGAATGGCCCCTTTAGATCGTGGTCATCCATCCGCTTAGGATTGCCTCATTCACTTCTCACGGTCGTTACTCGTCCAACACTCCCGACGCTTGCAAGTCCTCCATGGCCGGCAAGTAGCAAGCTAGAACCTCCGGTGCCGAGATCCCTGGCGCTTGCAAATCCTCCGTGGACTCCAAGCAGGGAGCTGGATCCTGCTATGAGGGCTGCAAGAGCGACACCATCGCTCGTCTTCATGTGCTCGGCCGCCACCATTATTTGGCTCTCCTCTTAGACAGCTAGCTGGTAGATCCGGCCGAGCGACGACGTTGGCTCCATCATCAAGATCTGTGATCTGAAGGGTGAGTATGTTTCGTTCAAGCTTAGCAAAAAACGCGTTACTTTCTCTCTTTCCCTCATTGCCCGATACTGATGGAGCGTTGTCTCAGGTCCTTCAAGTTGCTCTTGGGCCGCCTTGAGCTCGTTCCACAAAGCCAAGAGCCGATTGAAGCAAGTGGTAACCAAGAGGTTCCCTTGCTTCAATTCAAAGAGTGCCTGGGTTATATTGAACAATTTCACCCGAATAAGCCTCCCGTACATTTCTCGGATGCTTTTCCAAATGGTTTTTGAGTCCTCCGTCGGTGGGAGCTCAGCTGCAACTTCTGGCAAGAGGCAATTTCCAATCTAGGTACGTACTAGTTCGTTACATCTCCTCCAGTGCCGCTGCATGTGATCATTGGTCGGGTATGGAATTGATCTGTCAAGAAATCCCTCCTTGTCTTTGGTGATAAGAGCTCGACAGAAATCCCGTGCCCAGGCGCTGTAGTTATCAGGTCCAACAAGATGGAGGTTGATGAGACGCAATTTGGGCTCGTCCATCGGCGACGTGTAGAGCGGGTTGCTAGGTTCGGGACGATCGCCATTCACCGGAAATGCATAGGGCAAGTATTCAGGTTGGGGAACCGGGTAGGGATTTATCCCCATATCCGATGGAATCGACCCGGGTCTGTGACCCAGTCTTCCCAAACCCAATCCTCCATTTGGGCTCGGTATTGCCTCAACTCCATCAGGCCGAATTCCTCCTCCAGACTGTCCATGTTGGACCCACGCGTAGCTCGGTCCGGCGGCTGGATACCAAAGGCAAGGCGTTTATGGTGGTCAGAACCTCTGCGGGTTACAGAGCATGTTGTTTATTCGCAAAAAGATTGATTAATCTCTCTTCTTGCCTTTTTGGTGTTTCCTCCACCAAAGGGAAGGGAAAAGAAAATTTGTTGCGTTGCTCTGCTTTGCTCTCACTTTACGCGGGGGTCTTTGGCTTGCTCATCTAATTCCCTTCCTCGTCGATCTTGCTTCAAGTGTTATCGAGTCTGATGATTTAGCAATCTTCTCTTTTTGTAGAGTTGATTTTTTATTTTTATTTTTTTTGATACTGTATTTGGGTTTTATTGGTTATCGATCCTTGTTGAGGGAGCTGGGGTTTTAAAGATTGGGATTTGGTGTTGAATGAGATATGGGGGTGGTGATGCAAGTGATCATTGTCCAGCTGGTTCTGCTCTGTATCATCAGCTTTGCTTCAGCTGTCCAAGGATCTGCAGGTACAAAAGTTTTCTTGCCTTTTTACATGTTCGATTGTGATTTTAAGCACTTGGTGTAGCTACTGAACTTAACGTTTGATCTGATGATAACTGATGTCTTGGTTTATCAAGTTTTACTTAGCAATTGAAAGGTCTCGTAACCATAAAGAAAGTTGCACAGATCTGTCCCTTCGTTGGCTCACTGCTAATATCGTGCTGTTGCATTCAGTGATTCGTCTGCAATGACTAAGCCGGAGCATGAATTTAGGAGAGGCATCCAACAAAGGCATGTCGGATCCGTCATTTGAGCTATTGTCCTTCTCTTGATTTCAATGTGCTATTTTTATGCGAAATCTTGTAAAAATCGCACTTGGCGGTCCTTAATTGCAAGTTCTAGTTTGATGTTTTCCTGAATTAAAATCGTAGGTTTCAGCATTGTCTCTTCACAGCTAAAGCTTTCCCATCTGGGAAATGCTTGCTAGATCATGGTTTCCCCATGAACGGCCAGGCATGGTTTGCATAGACGTTTATGCTGTATATCTTCATTTATATAGGCTTTTCTGAATTTACTATTTTTTGTCATATAGTTGGTTTTTGCGAAATCTAGCTTAGCAGAGATGTAAATCTTACTTAGACCAATCGAAAGCAAAATGGAATTTAAGCTTTCATATTGTTGCATGGGCAGTTTAATAGTCTGTGGAATGTTTTTTTTTTTTTTTAACTTACTTTTGAAATCCTTTTCACCAACGCTAGAAAAGTAGTATTATTGTCGACAACTTGCATGAAGTAAGAGCAAGAGAAAGCAGAGAACTTCTAGATCTTCTTCCTTAACAGCTGCAGACTTCGTTGCATTTGCTTGACTCAGAAAAAGTCTTCGAAACTTTGTAGCTATTCAGAATGGCCTGGATCGCTACTTAGATTTGGCACTACGTGCACCAGGTGCCGACATAAACGTCATTCAAACCGCTAATTACCGGCAATTGGCAAATTTTTCCTACGCCATTTCTCTTCAATTGTACCAGAGCTAAGGAGTGAACCAAATCAACTAATTACAAACAAATTCATTTTCCCCTCCTGCCGATGCTTAACTTATGAAGCTGCGAATAATCTATCTTCACATTCATCTCGTCTATTACTACCCCTTAATTTTCTAGTTCGTTGTCTCTTGGGCCGTTTCAAACCAAGGAAAGAAAGATGTGCGACCAGGGCCTACAATTTCGCACCCAAGCTTATTCTCTCGCAATTACTACACAAAATGTGGCACCATGCGATGGAATGTTTAGAGATCTCAACTTCCTCAATGAATGGTCATTAATGAAGTCGGCGAACTGAAGCTCTGAAGAGCACTTTCCATCCATTCTTTCTAGTTCCCCTCGTTAATGGGTTCCGACCGCGGGCGACCCCGCAAGGGAAAATCCCCAAAAATAGGGGACGGGACATGACCATTTCAAGCTCGAAGCGCCCGCTCGAGGCCAAGATCTTATGACTCGAATTGCCATCCGAACAGGGCAAATCCCATACCCACTTTGTCTAGGCCCCCCTCTCGAAATGACGCCCGTTCAAGCCCGATTCCTAGAAAGATCGGACACACGAGAGAGAGAGAGAGAGACAGAGAGAGAGAGCACTACGCACCACGTCGTTTTTGTCGTGTCCACACGTGCTCGTGGAAATCTTGGTGTGGAGGATTGACGAAGAGGGAGAGAGAGGAGAGGGCCAGGTTTGGAGAGCGTAGCGTGAGGATGAGATCGCATGTCTGAGGGGGGTTAGTCGAACCTTGCTTTCGGGGAACGAGAGAGACTGGCATGGATCGTTAGAGCCTGCCGTATTTTCGCATTCACAATTCGCCTTCATGCCCCTTAGTTGACATGTTTCGAGGATCGGCTCATTAGTTCCCTCATATCGTGTTTGTGCCTACGCTTGGTTATTGGGCAAGTGGTCCAACGGGCCACACTGCGTCTTGGTCATTTCAAAGGACGAAAGGGAAATGTGTTAGAAAAATCATAAACTTATTACATTGATGTCGATTTAATCATAAAAATTTTGATATAGTGTTAATTTAATCATTTCGGTTAATTTTGACCAGAAATTGTTGACGTAGACAATTTTTTAAAATATTTTAATTTTTACTGGTTTTTGCTTTCTTCTTTCTTTTGCCAACTGCCGGCCATGGCCGGCGAGCTGGCCTTGCTTGGCAAGGGCTCCCCTCCCCACATCAGGTGAGGCCAGTCCTCACCTAAGTGAGGGTGGCCTTGTTGAGTGTTGCCTTCACTCGTACGAGACCCAACAAGGCCAACTGGCATGTGCGAGGGCTGGCCTCACCTAATTGGGCAAGGGGAGCACTAGCCCAGGCTAGGGCGACCACGTCAAGCGTTACCTTTGCCTAGGTGAGGGCTAGCCTCGCCATATTTGGCGAAATGGGCAAGCCTAAAGAAGTGATTTCCTTCTTGAGCTTGGCCTACTCAAGCCAAATCATCTTCATATATATATTATTTATCATTGTTGATGTGAACGTTGGCCAGCTTACACAACACGGCTGGTATTGTCATGGACAATTTTTAATAACTTTTTTATTTTTTAATTATCTTTTACCTTTTCCTTTCTTCTTTCTTTTGCCAACCATTGGCCATCGGCCATCACCAAGTAGGCCGGCATGGCCTAGGCGAGGGTTGCCATTGCTCGCCAAAGGTAAGGCAAGATCGGGCAAGCCCTATTTAGGGCTCCCCTTGCCAAATTTGGCGAGGCCAGTCCTCACTTGGGCCAAGGTGGCCTTGCCAAGCATTACCTTCACCTAAGTGACACCCGATGAGGTTGGCCTAACCTAGGCGAGGGCCGACCTCAACATATTTGGCAAGGGGAGTTGGCGAGACCACCCTGGCCTGGGCAAAGGCTGATCTCGCCAAATCTAGCAAGGCTATCTTAGCCTAGGTGAGGTCTGACCTCATTGGATTTGGCAAGGGGAGCCCTCTTTGTGGCTCGCCTTGGCCAAGTCTCTCCTTTGGTGGGCGACAGCAATCCCCACTCAGGCAAGGTCAACTCACCCGGCCATTGCTTGTGACCGGTCACTGGCAAAAGGAATAAGAAAAGAAAAAAAGACGGACAAATAATTAAAAAATAAAAATATTATAATATTATTAAAAGTTATTCATGTTAGTGACAGCCATACTATGTAAGTTAACCAATCTCCACGTCGGCAAATCCGGTTAAAATTAACCAGAAGGAAAAAATTGGTAGTATGTCAAAAAGTTTAGGACTAAATTGACATAATCAAAAGGTTTTATGACTAAATCGGTATCAATGCAATAGGTTTAGTAATTTTTGTAAAACTTTTACCAAGAGCAAAATGGGCAAGCCTAGAGAAGCAATTCCCTTCTTGAACCCGGCCCACTAAATCCTAATCATTTTCATATAG
Organism: Eucalyptus cladocalyx; assembly: GCA_017140615.1. Lineage (NCBI taxonomy): Eukaryota > Viridiplantae > Streptophyta > Magnoliopsida > Myrtales > Myrtaceae > Eucalyptus > Eucalyptus cladocalyx. The sequence goes on from CM029518.1 coordinate 41,663,481, forward strand.
AAATGTAATTTTTTTTTTTTTTTTTTTTTTAATCATTGTGGGGCTTGAACATGGATCTTCCCGCCCTGCCCATTAATCATCAACTCAAATCTTGCGCTTTCGAACTTTCATTTCACATTTTCGTGTCCACAATGAATTAAAGGGAAAGAGCCACGAGACGGGTTCACTCCAACTTGGGAGACCCTTGTTTTATATTCTTCTGACGATGACCAAGAGGGCACAAGGGCCACTAGCTCTTTATGGAGCATTAAAAAATCGTTTGCGTTTCCGGTCAACGCATTCAACGGTCTTGATCCTTCGTCGGCGGGAACGGTCAAATTCTCCTCCGGTTGCTTTCCCTCGGGGTCTTTGTCCTTTCATACCATCCATCGTCATGCATATGTTTCAGATTGTCTAAATCTTCAACATCATTTTTATAATTTAATTTATTGCCACCAATTATTTTTATAATTAAGCACCGATGTCTATCTTCTTTCAAAATGCATAGTCAACGAACTGTTGTTTCGGGGAGCAAAAGGTGAAACCTGGTGTATTCGCAGAGAGAGCTGCAGCACATGGAGAAACAATGTGATTTGTTGGTATAAACATGAATGGAGAGGTTCACTGGAAGAGGGATTGACATGATCGTAGGTTAAGATAGAGAATATAAAATTGTGATGCGAATGGCCTTCTCTGATTGGATGATGAAAGTATATTTATATTGATGACTCAAAACTAATTTAGAATGTAAGGGGTGCTTCTATTGTCTCCTGAGAGACGATACACCGTTCTAAAAGCGTCGTACCTCCAACACAAAATAAGTTAGCTCATAAATAGTTCAAATGAATCCTCAAGAGTTTGATCCTTGAGTATTTGGAGAAGTGTCCATAGATTTAATCACTTGATATGGCAAAGAAGGATGAACTGGATTTGAGGGTTGAAGGAAAGGAATATGAGAGAGCAATCTAGAATAGTCATTCATTTGAAAATTACCCTAATATTTATCAGACCGAATTACATTTTGCTTGAATATTTATTATCGCGTAGATTACACGGACGAAATTCATCAGTTAAATTACAAAGGTTTTTTTTTTTTTTTTTGTCATGTCTTGAGTTTATCACTAGCTGTTTAATTTACTTAAATATAATTCATTTTGGAACATGAATCATGTTGCCTAAAAAAGAAAAAACATCCGTACTAACTTAATACAAAGGATGAGATATCGGATATATGTTGTTAATTGATCTGTTCGATTTCATATACGTATCAGGCAAATTTGATCTTATCTGGTTGCTAGCAACAGCTATCAATCATGTCAAAGTTAACATTTATATGGGGACTAATCAATGTGCTACAACTTATGATGAAAGATGCGATTTGGGTTGGGTTTTGGCGGACTCGAAGAGCAATTTCCATTGGATCCAGTAGAGTTAATCATGCAATCGCTCATTTTTTCTCAAAGCACCAAGGACAGACAAAGTTCTACTTTTTCTCGTGAGCGTGGGGCTATCAAAGATTAGGTAATAGCTTGAATTTTTCCCCAGGGTGGGCTCTACTTATAATAGAATGGTCGAGGTCATCGAAATGGGCTGGGATATCGTTTGACCTGTGATTTGAAGTTCAGCTACGGATCCGTAATGCACTCGATCGAATTTTAAAGTTATATGAAGAAAAAATGTATTGCGACTCTCTCTTTTGTGTTTCTGCCCATGTCGTACCAGGAAATTTCTCAGGTGAACGCATGCACTAGAAGCACAAAGAAGGCCAGCGCTGGTCGACCTTAGGGAATCATGATGATGGTCAGGACCTGTTCTGATGTCAAAAAAAATTCCGTGGGACTACTATGGAGTGTTCTAAAAATTCAAATTGTAATATAACGAAAGTGATTTTGATTTTTGTATAAAGTCGACTTGTTTTTGGCACGTGCTGTAACACCGGCAAACCATGTATCAATGTCCATGACTCAATTGGACATAAAATTATATGCACAAACACACACACACACATTAGATTTCCTTCTTCCTTTTTTTTTTTTTTTTTTTGTGAACTGGGATTAATTAAATCTATTAGAGTGATTTCAAGATGTCAAATTAAAAACAAAGAACACGTGAAAGTCCTGGCAAAGAGAGAATGAACAACACCGCTCTAGCTATAATTTATGTTTAATATAAGCTTGTGCAAGAACTCTTTTGCTATATTATTTAACATCACATTGGATCTCAAAGCAAATGGAGCCAGATATTCAAGGGATTATTTATTTCGAAATCCAATATGATATTGTCAATTTTACTAGTTAATAAACAAATAAAACTTAGATATCTAGCATTTTTTTCTAAAGAAAGAGGATTTTTCTTTCCAACGTTACATGAAAAGAATCCCATAATCTACAATATCACCTGAAAGAGTCACAAAGACATTTTGGAATGCCCCCGGATCACAATATATTTCCACCCATCGAAATCAACTATTTTTAATCATCTTATCTTCTTTTGACCATAGTTGTGTTAAAATACACATGTGAGTTGTGTTAGAAAAGTCATACATTAAATAATTGGTATGTATTGTAGTTAATATATTTCAATTGACTTATAACTTATTCACTTAGACTTTTAAGTGAATGGCAATCTCCTCAAATGAGGTATTAGACTTCTGTTGGTGGGCCCCCAACCTGTTCTAATGTTTGGTGAGTATCTCAAGGAAGAATTATGGTAACCAGCCCAGTTTCCGAATAGGTGGGCCCTCCTCATTAAGAGTTATCTCAGTTGGCTCATAATTCATAAGCTTAAATTTTTGAGTAATTTAGCTCTCTCTTGGCAATCTTTCAAGTGAATGTATTAGGTTTCTACTATGCCTAATAGTTTAAGTGGATGAAGCAATTTTTTCCAAACCATAATTTTCGATATGTGCATGGAGATTTTTTATGTGAATTTCACCGTGTAATTCTGAGACGCCTTTCATAAATTAGCGGATTGATTTGCAACCATCCAGTTTAATATGCATGATCAATTGAAGCATGCACTGATATGGTGAGCACGTGAGCATCTCTCCTCATCACAACCACATCATCACTTTACATATCGACGTCATAATATAATAATGATGTAAACAAGTTTCTTTCCTTTAATGCCAGGACCAAATAGCCCAACCTAATGAGCCAAGACGCTAGATGAATCTCCTTTTCGATATAACCCGTCTTTTTTTTTTAAAAAAAAAAATTTGGGCCAAATTATATGATTCACCTTCAAGTAGATGAGTAATCTGCTGCTTATATAAATGAAGATAAAGTTTATATAGAAATTGTCCCATAAAATGCACAAACATTGGCTTGAGTCTCAATTCTGCGCTATATTTACTTTTGTCTCATAAAAATACATCAACTTCAGTTTGTCTTTTGATTCTACGCCAACTTTTTTTCCCCCAAAGAAAGTACAAATTTCAGTTGGTACCCAAATCGACCCCATTAAACGTGATCGCTAAATTCAGAATCAAATGGGTTGTGTCAAATTATCTTGCAGCATAATCACATAGGCTAAGCGGTGGTGTGGCTGCTATTAATCTAGCATTGTCCTATCTGCCTTTGTTGCTCTCGTTTCATGCTCAATTGATGGTTGAATTTGGGTAATGAAACACAGACCCGGTTTTTCAATTTCGTGCCTTTATCAAAAAAATTGAGTCCTAGTAGATGTCCCAGACTTTAGTATCAGAATTTTTTTATTTTTTATTGTTTGGCCGGAAAGAGCCACCGATCTTTTCCACGAGTTGAGAATACTCGGCGAAGGTGGGTTTGGGCGTGTACATGTTGGCGTTCTTGAAGATGGGACCAAAGTAGCTGTGAAAGTTCTGAAGAATTAGGATTAACAGGGCGGCCGGGAATTTTTAGCTGAAGTCGATATGCCATCGCAGGAATCTTGTCAAGCTGATCGGTATATGTCCAGAGGAACGTGTCCACTGCCTTGTTTGCAAACTTTTTTTCCGAATGGCTTTGTGGAATCTGATTTGCATGGTGAGTGTAGATGAATACGCAACTTCTCTAGGGTTACATACTATTGTCTCGCTCTTCATTCTGCTCACGAGGGGTAAAGCCAATGTCCATTTTTCCCATGCTTTCAGGAGTTGGTAAGGAAGCTGCCCGACCAGAATGGAGCGCTAGGATGAAGGTAGCACTTCGTGTTGCTCGTGGTTTAGCCTATTTGCATGGGGACTCGAGCACCTGTGTGATGCATGGGGACTTCAAGGCCAGCAACACGTTATTGGAACATGATTTTACGCCCAAAGTGTCAGATTTCGGTTTGGCTCGCACCAATATACATAAGAAAAACAGGCGCATCTCTATGGAACCTTCGGGTTAGGAAACTCCTCTCTTGTTGAAATAGTTCCTTTGATTTCTGATCTCGTATTCTTTGATTAATTCTAAATGTATCGGTCGTAAATGCTGGTTTAAAGCAGCATAAGATCACTAATTATGAGGTTTCTTGGGAAGATTCTGTATCCTACTCTCTGGAACGTCAATCTTAAAGTCACAAGGTGAATCTAAAACAAACTCTGTTCTTGCTAACTTTCACTTGACTTATGGTCTCAAGAGACGTGCAGAAGTATATGTTTGCCTTATATGCAATTTATTATTTTTTAATGTTTGGCTGTTGAGACGTGACCTTTGAGATTCTAAGTCGTTTGCCGTGAGGCATCTAACTTGGTCATCTTGTCACAATATTGAAAAGTCTCCGCATGTCCGTTTCATTCAGGTACCTCGATCCTCCTCACATCACTGTCCCGCCAGGTGCCTGGCGTCCTGGCGCTATTCACCAAAGAAACGTCAACCTCGCTGCTGTGATCGCAGAGAGACCTGAAAGAGGCTAAAGTTCATGTTTTTTATGGAATTGGTGTTGGTGCTGAAGTGCACCGTGCGCAGTTGCCGGGTGAGCAGTTAGGAAGGGATGATGCGATGGAGAAGAAGCGGAGCATGAGGATCATGAAAGTGCAGGAGTAATCGATGGCAATGCGGCAAGATGGCGGATGTCAAAGCCATACAGTTGGATGAGAGGATGAGGTGCAAGTGTCGGCAGTGGGTGAAGACTGATTTCGAAGTTTGTGCTTCCATTAAACTGAAATAGTTCTTTGCTCGGTGTTGCTGCATATGAAGTTCCTTGTGTTAGGCCATTACTTGGGTGGCTATCTTGTGTAGTATAGAGAATTTGTGTGGATCATTGCTTTATTTGAATGGATGAACCCTATTGACTGTTGATGGCCATCTTGCCAATTCTTTGAAGAATTGGGTTCACCTTGATACAACAATTAGCAATGAATTAATCGCTCACTGCTTGGGAGAAAATACCAATTGACCCATAGAGTTAAGGTGTGCACTTGACAATATAGATTAAACTTTGGTACAAGTATGGCTAATGCCGTACCTCAATAGTCTTAAAACATGAGTAAACGCCATGATTAACAAGTGCAAAAAAAATATCGCATCACCATATGTCCTTGTTCAATAGTGATAGCACAAGTCATTTCCAAATCTTCACAGGACGGAAGAGGTGAGGCCAATAGGTGGATTCAACCATTTCAACATACAAGGGAAGCTGTAGGAGTGCAGACAGTATGGCAGCGATGACCACCAACAAAGTAATGGGGATGTAAATCCACTTCCATCGTTCTCTTAGGTCAATCACAAGAGCAGAGCCAAAAGCCACGAGTATGAAGACGAAAGAGAGGAAGAGAAAAGTGAGGCCCAATATCATTTTTCTTGGTAGTGAATGAAGAAAATCTTCTGCGGCATAGCGTGAGGTTAGGATAGCCAAGAACATCGAGTTGGCGGTGACAGAGGAGAAGAGAGATAAAGCGTTTGCAACGGTAAATACCAAGAATGAGTCCCTTCTTAGAGAGTCTGGGTTACCCCTATCGTTGCTTCCAGGTACTGTAAAAGCTGCAGCAAAAGCTGCAGCAAAGATGAGGGTTGATATGACGCTACAAGATGATGACGTCTCCTTCATCCATTGCCCTGCCTCTTTGACCAAATCTTTTCGCTGTTCTACAAAAACTCCCCAGTATGTCTTCCCGCTCCTTTCTTTTGTTTCTTTCAATTCCAGACTTTTAGAAGGACTGCTCTTATCTTCTTTTACCTTCATCGATCAACGCAGATGTAAATTAAAGAGCGAAAAGGGTAGCAAAACAAATAAGGTGAACTGACCTCAAATTTTAGACTTTTTATCAAAGGAGGACTCTTATCTTCCAGCACCTTCAGAAAATAAAGGACACCTATCAATGTGATTGTAAGTAAATTAAAGAGTGGCAAGCAAATATGGTGAACCAACCTCAAACCATTGAAGTTCCCTTTGCATAAGAAAAGCTGCTCCAGAAACATCTGCTGGTACGTATCCTGGGGACCATTCTACTACTGCCGCCATCAGGTCGCAGTTCCTCTGAATATCGTACCTCAAATTTGGGATTGTGTTGTATCCATTCATTAGTCTAAATAACTCAACATGCCTTCCCTTCACAATTTCTTTCATCAGTTCTTTTGTGAATTGTTTATTCCACATCAACTCCGGAGAATGCTCAAGACATAACTTGACTATTTCAGAGATTCCGCTAGATGCAGCGTCAAGGACAATGGTCGAAGTCAATTTGAGTATTTCAGGTGCTTTCATACGAGCCTTCCTCTCGTTTAAAGTTAGTTTTGCTAACTCAAGCAAGCATTCATGGCTTACTTTCAATTCTCCAATCCTTTTGATAAAAGGTGCTGCACAAACATCATATAAGCAATTTTGCCAGCAATAAAGAATCAAAGGATATGGAGGCTTTCACATTTGTGCCGTGTTCTTACGTATATAGTAGTTGAGAAGAGAATGATGAATTCAAGATATTAATCGAGGAAGCAAACTTCATATGGCTTGAAAATCAAAATGCATGTATCAGAGAACAGATGGATCCATTGATGAACATACAAAATATCATGAGATAAAAAGAAAAAAAGAAAGAGTTTTGAAAAATGGGTAGATTCAACGACAGATCAATAGATATGTTTTCAAACTGATTAGTTTTACATATTCTCTTGATGGGATACATGTCAATTAGACTTTGAATTGAATGGAATCTAATCATATCGTAGTATACAAATCAAGAGCTGATTCATATTAATAACTATGATCTCAACGGGATACGTCAATAATATCAATTTACAATATAAGATAGATATCTCTACCCATGGATGAAATAAGGTCCTTTTTCTATAGATACCATGGCATGTTTTTTGTCTAAAGATACCATGGCAGTTAGTGTACCTAGTTTTGTGGCAACATTCCAGAGTAATGTCTTGAACCGGTGAGTCGCTAGTGTCACCACCATTAAGAGGAAAGAAAAATCATGTTAGCAAATTATAAATTGATGATGAACAAAAAGATACATATCAGCGCATGTAATTAAATTTATTAATGCTCGAATATGTGAGAAAAACAAATTGGATCAATCAACTCAATAATCTGAGATCCAAATCTATTCTCGATAATTCTACTTGACAATTTGACTTGCCTAAGTAACTCAAACTAACTTTATAAATGTTAAATTAGATATTAAGTTGTACCACACATCATGATTTAGATATTAATTATATACCCTATCCCCTAATTTTTTTGTGTGAAGAAGATCTATGAATGATATGCTTTTTGTCATGTTAGTCCATCCATCAATCAGATTTAACAGAGATACCTCGACCCATCTTCATGTCTTTGGTGTTGTCAAATGGTGTATCAACCAAGCAAGGGACACCTAAAAAGGGAACAGATAGAGTGAACCCTGTGTGGATGAGTTGTTTGAATTGTACAAATCTAACAAAAGCAAAAGAAGCGCAAGAAGTACCTACATTGGTAAATACATTTTTCCCAAAAATTGAGTTTAGCTCCACTACGGTAGTAGGACTTCACATGCACAAAGACTTCCAACAGGCCATTGTTTTTTGTATCAACCGACGTCGCTAAGTCACGGTATTGGTGAGCTAAATACAAGAGTATGTCTTTTGGGACACGAACAAAAATAGTAAATTAAAGTGAACAGTGAATTAAATTAAAGTGAACAGTGAATTAATTGAGATAAGAAAAGTGAGTGTGAAATCCTACCCAAATGGCCGGCCTTAATAAGGTTCATCATGATATCATTACAAGGGGGGTATGTTATACGCTTGGCCAGGTACCAGATAACCTCCCTTTGCTTAGGAATACTTCTCGTAGCAGACAACAGGGCATCGTGTACCGTAGATTCACCACGGACTTTTTCAAGTTGTTCTATTGATTCCTTTGCCCTCCTTATTCGTCCTTTCTGGGCGGCAACGCAGAAGGCTTGATCTAAGCCGCGAGCTTTAAGTTCCCGAGGGATGCGCTTTAGCAGTTTCTCCACCAATTCATCTTGTCCAGTCACAGCCGCAATATTGAGCACAGTAAAGTCACGATCTTCTATGGTCATAAGACTGGCCATCACTGCTTCGGGATCTTCATTGAGGATTCTCTCTATCGCTTTCCAATCACCTTTTAATGTGGCTTCAAACAATCGTCGATAATTTTCATCAACCACCGGTGTCGGCTCGACTGCAAATATTGCACATTAAAAGTCCTCAGTCTTTAAAAGTTCCTGCTTTTACGATGATGCAAAACAAGGGGCAGTCCTTTACTCAACATTGCTGTTCCTGTGAGTGTCTTTCTTTACTGTTTGGAAGTCAAAGTTTTTTTTTTTGGTTGGGCTTTGTCAATTACAATTCAAGATATTCTTATGATTTTAAAAACTATGAAAATATTATATTTGAATTTTTATGTCAGCATTTGGACCCCGTGAAGTTTAAAATGTTTTGTATTACACAAAGTCAAAATCCAAGAAACACAATATTTATGAAAAAGGAAAAATTAAAGGTTCACCAGTCTAGGTGAATCTCTTTGTAACCAAAAAGAGAAATGAACACAAATAACCTTAAAAAAAAATTAATTAATTACACCTTGTATACTATAGATCATCTATTCCAGACTGATCAAGCTCATTCATTGCATGAAATTTTCTATATTAAACATAGATAGTGAACTTTTAAACAAGAAAAATTACACGTTAAACTGAAGGAAGGTCCTGAGTTTTTTTTTTTCGAGATAAGTATTATTTCATCAATTAGTTTTCTTGGACCTTCAAACTGTCATATCTTGGACAATGTGTTTTTAGTGAGTTCTTATTTTTCATTGACATTGATCGTATCCGCTATATCATTAATAACTAATGAGCTCGATCTTTTACTCTTTCGAGGTAATTTTTTTGTTTTGGGCTTTCTTTGTATTAATTCAAGATATTATTCAAATTTTAAAAATTATGAGAAGATTAAATTTGAATTCATATTTCAGCATTTGTATGCTGTAAAATTTAAAAAGTTTTGGAGTAAAATAAACCAAAATGCATCCTCCAACACAAGATTAATGAAAAATAACAATTATAAGTTCAAAGCGAAACAACTTTAGTTGGTTTGCGACTGCCTTGGAAAAGCTTTGTTAGTTGCCGTGCCTTCTGGATTTACATTTAAGAGAATGTCTTTAATAACAACAGGAGAGGATAAGGATATGACAAGTGTTAAAAAATTTATATGAGCGTCATAACTTCTTCTTTTTCCATCACTCAAGTGTCATATCAATGAAAATTTGTTTATTTGGAGTGCCGTGATTCATTGATTTATTGATTTTGGCAGAGTGAGACTTGTTCAACATGTATCAACTTATTATGAACGACTTAGATAAATCCTATTTAATCAACAGAGAAAGGAATGGCTCCCTTGGCAACGGCATACCCTGCATTGCTTCATCAAGAGAATTTTGTATTTCTGAAGGATTGGTTTCTTAGTTGGAGTCCATGTCCACACAAACATCTTGCATAATAGAAGGAAGAAAACCAGAGTTGACGCAAATCGTCAATCTGAAACTTATATGTTCCTTCAATTTAGCGGGGCAAAAAAGTTGAATGGTCACCCTAGAATCTAGAATTTTTAAATGGGGACATTTTGCGTATTTACTGTTTGCTTCAAACGAATAGTCATGCCATGGGCTCGAGAAAATGAATCAACTAGCAGTATTTCGTGGCCACACATTGCTTTTGCATTTTTAGTTCGTGGGAATTAAAATTTTTCGGCCTCTATAATTAGTTCCAATTGAATTTGCCGCCAAACTAGATAAAGGAAACAAAGAAATTATAAGACCACATCGCTCATACCATAAATTTTTCTGGGTTGGGACATGAACATGTCTGTACCTGGTGGTGGTTTTGCAAGATCCGAATTTCCTTGTGTTTCACTTTCTTCTGGCGCCATTGGGTTTCTCTCCTCATTGCAATCTTTCAACAACAAAGTAAACGGAGGATGCAAAAATGGGTAAGATATTCAATTATCAAAGAGTTTTAGTCTTCCTACGCCGAGTTCATTCCTTCCCTTTATACAAGTTCCTCCCCTAATATAAACCTACACCTAGAGCAAGTAAAGCATATAATTCTTTATTCACTTTATAGCGAGTGGAATACTTTTCTTTTCTTTTCTTTTTTATCGAAGCAGTTGGATTACTTGAGTGTAAAAAGGAATTTTTTTTTTTTTTGAATGTAAAAAAGATTATCACTAGAAATAAAGACTAGACCTTTACAAGTTGGCAAGTAAGCTCAAGCTCTAGGGCCACACATAATTAGGTTCAATACCTAGTGATAGAACTATTACTTGAAGGTAACTCTGTCTCTCTTTTTTATGATACAGTTCATTATATTCCTTGAGACCAAAGGAGTCTTTTCCAAGTTAAGCAACTTCTTTCTCGAGCTCGGGAAAGTTATTCAGGCAAGTTATTTTGCAAGCTTTTAGCTGAATAAATCTATCGGCAAAAACGGGCATCTCACTTTGTCTGGTCCAAAAATAAGTTTAAGGACATTAGAAGTATCAAAAGTTTCATCACTCATAATAGAGACAACCATTTTTATTGAAGAGTTATTTTGGCTTAGAACAACAACATGATTTCCTTCTGGAGATGACTATAGTGAATTGATTAGCTCGAGAATCATGTCTTTAAAGGATGAGTCATGTAGTCTCTTAATGATAAGTAATTAAATATTCAAAACCCATTTGTTTTGCCGTACGCTCTTGACGAAATTGCTTTGTTGGACAACCAACTGCCAATCCGATTCGCATTTAAATTAGAAATGGAAAATAATTAGTCCTCGCAAGGTGATTGCTCGGACAAAACTTTCCAATAAGAGGAAGTTTTCTGGTAGTTAATTTTAATGAACTGGTCATTGAATTCTTATGAGTGACGAAACTAGGACTGACAAAAAGCAGTCGCACCATCATCCAAAACTAGGAGGGAACTTGTGTAGCCAAGTCATACCAAATTTAGGATATTTGACTTTGAGTAATACGTTTTGCTTTTGCTTACTGGTTTCTTGAATCAATCAACTGTATTTGATGGCCACACATTGCTTTTGCATTTTTACTTCATTGTTGGAAATTTATTTATCTTCGGTCCCTGTATTTAGTTCCAATTACATATGCCGCCAAACTAGATAAAGGAAACAAAGAAATTATAAGACCACATCGCTTACACCATAAATTTTTCTGGGTTGGAACATAAATATGTACCTGGTGGTGGTTCAGCAGGATTCGAATCTCCTTGCATTTCACTTGGTTGCGGCGCCATCGGGTTGCTATCCTTGTTGCAGTCTTTCAACAACAAAGTTATGGAGGATGCGAAAATGGGTAAGATATCCAATTATCAAAGAATTTTGGTCCCCCTAAGCGGAGTTCATTCCTTCTTTTTATAGAAGTACCTCGCCTAATGTAAAGGTATGCAAGTAAAGCATAACTTGTTTTCATTTTGTTTTTACATTATAGTGGTTGGATTACTTGGGTGAAAATGATTATCACTAGGAATATAAACAAGACCTATACAAGTTGACAAGCAGGCTCAAATCATTAGGTTCATTTCCTAGTGATCAAATCGTTGCTTTAAGGTGACTTTGTCCCTCTTTCTTAGGATAAAGTTCATTCTGTCCCTTGACACCGATGGAGTCTTTACCAAATTAAGCCATTTCTTTCTCGGCTTAGGCAAGCTATTTAGGCAAGTTAATTTGCAAGGCTTTAGCCAAATAATGCCATTCGCAAAAACGAGTGCCTCAGCTTTGTCGAGCCCAAAAGCACAAGTAAGAAACTTTAATTCCATAAATTTGCTTAATGTAGAAAATAATTAGGTTTCTTCAAAATTTCTCTTTTTGACAAAATTAATTTCTAAGGAAGTAAAATCTAAAAATAAAGAGAAACATAATGCATTTAATATATAAGGGATATCCACAATAAAGAAAAACAAAACATGTGATGTTCTTAGTTATGGCAACTAGATCCTACACAGAAATAGAAAAGTTCACAAAAGAAGGAAAGTAAATAAATTGAGATTAAGGGCAACTTTGTCTTTTTAAAGAAAATGGGGTGCATTTAGTCAGATAAGGTATGGAAATAGCGGCACCCAAAAGTTTTCATCTAATATATAATGGAAATTTTCCAATATTTTCATTTTTAAATTTGTCAATAAAAGTACGTTTGGTAAAAGTTTTGATTGCTGTGTTTGAAAATGAATACAGTTAAACTTGGAAAATTTAATCACACTTTGTATGCTTTAGATCTTGCATAGATGACTGGTATCAGGCTCATTCATTGCAGTGGAATTTTCTGCACAAAACGTATATGGTAAATTTCTAAACAAGAAAAATTAACAGAGATCATGAGTTTTTATAAATATGTATTGAATCATGAATTAGTTTGGTGAGACCTTCTAAGTTTCATACATCAAACAATGCGTTTTTACTGAGTTTTAATTCGTAGTTGCCATTGATCTAATCCACGATATCATTCATACATTGTAAGCGCGTTTTGTTCCTCTTTGGAAGTAAAAGAGTATTTCTTTTGGGGGTTTCTCAATTATAGATATTGTTCAAATTTAAAAAAAAAATGAAAAGATTATCTGTAAGTTTATATGTTAGCATTTGTATGCTGTGAAATTCAAAGTGATTTGGACTAACAAAAGTCAAAATGCATTAAACAAAAGGTTTATGAAAAACTAAAATTAAAAGCTCAAAAAGAGACAAACCTCTAGGTTTTTTGCGACCAACTTGGGAAGCTTTATAAGTTGCCATGCCTTCTGTAGTCCCTTTTTCGTGAAACTCTCTGTTACCTAAAATTCAATGAATATAAATAACCTAATTAATTTTACTCTATATGCTTTAGATCATGTATACATTATTGGTATCAGGCTTGTTCATCACATGGAATTGTTTGCATGAAACTTAGATGGTAAAATTTTAAGCCAAAAAAAAGAAAAATCAACGTTAAACTTAGATCGTGAGTTCTCTCTTTTTTTTCTTTTTTTTTCAGATAGGTATCAAATTAGGAATTAGTTTTGTGGGACCTTCTAGGTTCCATATATTGGATTAAATTCAAAGTGACTTGTACTAACAAAAGTCAAAATCCATGAAACACATGATTTATGAAAAACGAAAATTAAAAGTTCATAGTGACAAATCTCTGGTTGTTTTGCAGCCATCTTGAGAAGCTTTATCAGTCACCATGCCTTATGAGCTCTCTTCTACATGAAATTCTTTGTTACCATAAAGAGAAATGAATATAATCAACCTTAGAAAATTTAATTCCACTTCGTATGCTTTATATCATGCATACTAGCTCAATCATTGCATGATTTTTTTTTTCATTGAACTAGATGGTAAACTTTAAAAAAAAAAAAATTAACGTTAAACTTAACAAAGATCACGACTTTCTTCTTGAAATAGAATTGTATCATCAATTAGTGGGAGGGACGTTCTAGCTTTCATATAGTGGACAATGCGATTTTGTAAGTTTTTGTCTCATTGCGGTTGATCTTATCCATGATATTGTTAAGTAAATTATGAGCACATTCTTTTACATTTCGGAAGTAAAAAGAAATAAGAAAAATTGGGCTTTCTCAATTATAACTCAAGATATTATCCAGATTTTAAAATTTGTAAAAAGGTTATATTTCAATTTATATGTCAGCATACGTATGCTCTGAGACTAGAAGTATTTGGGATTGAAAAAGTTAAGATGCTTGAAAATCAAGATTTATGAAAAACAAAAATTAAAAGTTCAAAGTGATAAACCTCTGGTTGTTTTACAATTGTCTTGGCAAGCTTGATCAATTGTCATGTCCTCTGAACTCAAGTCTATGTGAACCTCTGTGTTAACAAAAGAGAAATTTACATAAATAACTTTAAAAAAATTAATTACATTTTGTACGCTTCGGTCTCAATAGGTTGGGAAATCTCACTTTTAGCCCCTATACTTTGGTTATAAGTCCAGTCATCTTACTGTTCTATGGTGACAATTTAAATCAATTTGTTAAAATTACCGGGACAAAAAATTTTGCGTCCCCCAATAATTTGGATGTAAGCTCTTTTTCAAAAAGAAAATTTTTTCCGATGATTTAGTTGGACTTTCCAAATTATTTAGGAGTCAATTTCCGTTGGTCACACCAGAAAATTCTAAGCAATGTCTTTTTAGGATACATACTTGACTCCATCGCATGATTTTAGGTACCCTGAACTCAGGTTAAGAGCACAACCATAATTGTATGAGTTCCAGCTTAGTTGAATCAACATTTTTGCCTCTTGAGTCAGGCTCATGTATTATTACACCATTTTTCTAAAAACAAAATCCACCAAGATATTTAGTGTACATACGGTTTACAAAAATGTTTTAGTGAATCTCTTATCTTCACCAAAAAGAAAATGTTTTAGTGACAATCGCTTCTTATTTCAACTTCCATTTTCTTGAAAATATGTTTGGAGGGTGAAAAGTAAGAGCTTTCAACTAGAATGAAAGTTATAGAAACATGTTTGGTGTAGTTGTTTAAAGCAAATCTCGTAAAAATAATGTCAATTTTGGTCGTTCTAAGTTTTAAAGTTCAGATGTCGAAAACACGACAACCAAATTTCTACCAAACGTATTTTCATTGAAAACTTGTGGAAAGAAAGAAAATTGGAAAATTTTCTCAGACCAAACACGCCCTTAGGTTCGGCCCAAATTAACCCCCAAAAAAGCGACACTTTTCCAATTTTTCCATCACCTTTTGGGATGAAATCAGAACAAAGAAAGGAAAGAACAGAACATACCTGGCGATGGTGTCAGAATCGAACGGTCTTGGATATCCATGGAGGTTTCCTTGCCGTGCGGCGAGCAGGAAAAACTCTAAAGCGGAGAAGTAATTTCAAGGGGTTGAAGTCGAAGTTGTTTCATCTCCCATGGGTTTTCTCCTTTTATAATAGACCTGGGGATGGAGCCAAAGTTCCAGCTGTAAAGACGACGTTACCCTTCTCTTTTCCCGAATGACGTCCACATCTCCAAATTTTATGACGTCAGAAATTTTATGGAAATTCCTATTTTGTTTTTTCTTTTCTTCCACCATTCCCTTCTTTGCAAACAACATATTTCCATATATTTTTGTTAAGTGCACCCGCCGTGTAAAAATTTCTTACTTTACATAAGCGGGTTTTATAGAATGACAAATAATGCGATTTTTATATTTAGCATGTATATTTATTCCATAAATAGGTTTGTGTTTCCATTCTAACATTGCTTGTATTAAAAGAAGACTATTACATGACAGTGTGCGTAATATAAATCCTATTTCAATGGGCTTTTATCTTGTACAATGGTAGTATGAAATTTCCTTGACACGAGTAGATTTTAGGTAATCAAAACAATCAATTTTTACTTTTAACGTGTAACTTTATACGGTAAATAGATTTGTATTTTCATCCTGGGATCGTATAGGCCAAAAAAAAATGTACTTCTACAATGACGATCTATGTAATATAGATATCCATAATATTTGTATTTCCAGCCATTTGATCCATACTTTATAAACATGGGGAAATCATTCTCTTCACCAATTTTTTCTTAACTTTTATTTTTATTGTCAAAAAATCATTCTAACATAATTTGAGCTTGGATTGCGCTAAGGTGTTATTCTCCCATAAGAAAGACATTGACATATTTAATTTTACCTCGTAAGGTGAGATTATTTTCATCCTCAATTAATAAAATAATCATATAATTTTAATTAATGTAAGTATCCTAAAAATCTTAATATCAGAATTCTTTCTAAGAATAGAATGATTGAAATGGCTGAATAACCTGACTCACGGTGGACCTAGTTAATTGAACATGGAATTTATGCTTATTTTTAAAAAGTAAGGAAAATGGGAAGGACAAAAATTTTGGATGAAAAGTTAATCAATGAAATCAACTCATTTTATATAATAAAGACGGAACGTTTTTTCCGTGTATCGTGGGCTAAGTAACATCGATATGGACATGTAATATGCGACATAACACGACACATTGACACGTCATTAATCGAAAAAAGAAAATTTCGACACATTTGGACACGTTATATATTAAATGAATATTAAATACTATTCAAATTCATAAATAAATAAATAAGCCTATAATAAATCTATACTAATAGCATTAATAAATTTATTCATAAAAAATTAAAAAGACATTTTCTGACTTAAACAAATGACTAACGAGAGATTAAATGTATTGAGCATTCGGTATTTTTTTTTAGCTGGGGCTAAATGGGCCCCACCCATTTATTTCATCCTCTTTGCTTTCTTCCCCCACCCCACCCACCCACCGCCTGGTACTTGTCACTTCCTAAAATTGGAATCACCCTGCACGAGTCTCCATCCTCCTCTCCCTTAAAAAAAGAAAAGAAAAGAAAAATCACAAGTTATTTTCATCCTTAGCCTCTCGTTTCTTCCCCAGCAGTAGGTTAGGCATCCCATCAATAATTATGACACCAGCTGTCCAACTGAATTGTTAACATTTATACTTAGACCATCAGCATCAAATTTAATGGCCAAATTGGATTCTTGCAGTAAAAGATCCCTACCTTCATCTCGTCCCATCAATAATTAAGGCACTCACTGTCCAACTGTACTGTTAACATTAATACATGGACCGTAGTAACGAATCTAATGACCAAATTGTTGAAAGCACGCGATAAAAAATCAATACTTTCATATGGGGAAATCTCCAAAAAGAGCAAACCTGTCAATTAAAAAAAAACATATCTAATTAGATCTATCTTCACTAAAAAATTTAAATGAATGAGTTTTGTGTCAACTTGGATATATTAACAGTTCCACATTACATCAATTTTCTGATATGGGATTTTTTTAACACAACTCACCCACACATGCTTCCTGACAATCTCCTCATCATGCATATGGGAACTTAGTGTTTTTAGGTCTACTTCCTCTTAATCCAAGTATCAATATCTCATCTTGATTAGATTGGAGGCCCATTAATCTATCATCTGCTTCGATATCATTTATTGAGAGCGCGTAATAGAAGCCCAATACCTGCACCAAATGAGATAACCAAGAGAGAGCTTAAGTTCGAGCCAGTCAATATATCTAATTAACTCAAGTTAATAAATTATGAACCAACTAAGAGATATATTAAGCATTTTACACCACACTAATTTTCTAATATAAGAATTATTTAACACAACTCACTCACACTTACATCCTAACATGAACTTAACTCATAAGACTCAATTGATAGAATGCCTAGTAAGTTCATTGATTAGGCATGACAATGCAAATGACCCGCACAGGCCATCCACGGAACATCCGGTGTGGTCATTGATCTCGAGTTTCCAATGGGTAGAGTTTAAATGAAGCACATGACACGTGGTGATGATTAAGTGATGCAAAGCGTGCACAATTCACGGCGGAGTCAAAGAGGATCTAAAACCTTAACATTAAACTTAACAAAAGTCACGAGTTCTTTTCAAAATAGATATTGTAGAATTAGTTTTATGAGACCTTCTTATTTTCATATTTTGGACCATATGTTTGTCAAAGAGGTTTTATTTCTCGTTGCCATAGATCTTATCCATTTTGCATATCTTGGACCTCCTGTCATGAGTTGTTTTCAAATTAGATATTGTATCGTGAATTAGGTATGTATATATATGTATTATATGACCATCAATGGACATAGAAGAAAACGCATGATGGTTGACAATAAAATAAACAAATGCCACGTATTCAGTTGTTAATATACGACGACGCACGATTGGTAGCTTCTTGTATGAACACTGACGGGAATTTCTCATTAATGAAGTTTTAAATATTACTAAAAGAGCCAAGATGGTTAGCATCGAAGACGCATGTTGTGGAAAACAATAGTTGCTGTTCAGAGGCCTAGTCATGGAATAGTCACCAATAATTGCACAATTCTCAAAACACGATGAAGACGATTATGTAAAGCATGGGCGGAATGGGTCTATGAGAATAAAAAGAGAATGAGCAGAGTCGATGGCGGTTACTGGAGAAGATGCAATTGCTGAGTGGTTATTACATTTTCATTATTATAAATACTACCAATTATCCAGCTAGAAAGCCCCGGACAAATCAATTAAAATATTACCATTTTATCTTATTTTTCCTATACTGAACTTTAATTTCTTAGTCATAATTTTCAGATTCCCATCATTGATTAGATTATGGCGTGTTTCTTTATCCTAATACCTCATTGTTGGCTAAATTTTGATGTTGTATCTTACCATCATTAACTTGTGCCGTTAATTAAATTCCAACATAGTTTGAGATTGATCTTGTAACTTTTGGACCTTATCGTCGATTAAATTCTAGCTTGGTCAAAAATTGTACAGTGTTATTTAAAGGCGCTAGATTCCTCACTGCATAAGATATCTTCTGTCTGGAGTTGGTGTAGAACCATTGTCCCTTTTAATAGGCGAAAGATATTTCATTGTAAAAGTAATTCTAGTGAAATGATACCAAATTTATTTTTTCTTCAAATAAGCGGATCATTTGTCTCCTTAAAATTAGTTCTTTTTTTTTTTTTGGTCAGTCCTTAAAATTAGTTCATTCCCACAAAATATACAAGTATCTCCCTTAAAATTAGGGAAAATTTCAAATATGGGCCTGAAGTGCCATTGTTTTCTCAAATAAGGGCTTGAAGTGAAACTTGTTTCAAATTAGAGCCTAAAGTGCTCTCATTTTCTCATATAATGGCCTGAAATAGTTATAGCAATTTCAAATAAGAGCTTACTCTCTATGGCTTGTCGGCTAGCATAATATTCCAGCTGACCAGAAGTATTTTCATCTAAACACATTTTTAATTTACATTTTAATTAAATTAGGTTAAAAAAAAGATACATTTTTTTTTTGTCAAAAGAGTAAACATATCATTGATGGGGTGGGAGCAATAGCCGGCGAGGTTGCTGGTGACCCTCACCAAAGACGGGAGAGGATGGCAACCCTCGCCTAGGCATCGACCACCCCACCGATGATGAGGCGGCAACCACAAGCGAGAGAGAGCCCTCCCATCCATGTGTGTTTTCTTTTTTAAGTTTTGTTTTTTTATTCAGTTTTTTTAATGGAAAAAAGAAAAAAATTAAAAAAAATTAAAAAACGAAATTGTCCTTCATAGAACAGTGACTTCATGCTCTTACTTGAGACTAATATGGCTATTACATGCTCTTATTTAAAACAAGATTAAGTTCAAACCCTTATTTAGGAAAATGATGACACTTCTGCCTTTATTTGAAATAATATCCACTTCAGATCCTTATATAAGAAAATAATAAGCAATTTGAGCCATTATTTAAAATAATAGTATTTCAGGTTTTTATTTAATATTTTTAAAATTAACAAAGAATTTTATTTTGGTGGGGTTCTCGTGCAAAAGCTGGTGCGGTTTCCATCTTTCGTTTTCAATGACTTGCAACGTTTTGGACTCTCGGATTTTCATGTAAAACCAAAAAAGAAAAAATAAGAAACAGAGAGAAAAATTGTTTTCGTGGGCAGCGTGTGTTGCAACCAAAAGAATAAACAGCGTGATTCACCATTACTTAGAAACGAGTAGGATTGATGTAGCAATGAAAGGGCTCGTACTGGTTAAATAGCGACGGAGCGAGCACGTGCATGTTATGTTCCTTCCCCTCCAACTGCAGGACAAACGTGCAACGGTTATGAAGATGATTGATTTTTCTCCTCAAAAGACAAAGTCAATGTGGTCCTTTTGAAAATATGTTTCGCCTTTTGCACTTCATTTATTTCATAACAAATAAATAATTCAAATGTACTTTTTAAAAAAATTATCAATTTATAGATGATGAAATTATTTTTTTTTTTTTTTATTTTTTTAAGCGATAGAAACAATCGTTTTTTTAGAAAAATGCATTATAAATTATTTACTTTTCACGAAATAAACGAAAACTTAATATTATTTTCCCAGCAATATATTTGAAGCATTAACTTCTCTTTTTCCAAGAGGGGGTGCTATTTCTGCTAGGGGTGTGCAACCGGACTGGGTATACCTAGGAACCGGACCAACTCACCTAGAGAACAAAGTCGGGAACTGGTTCCCGTTGAAACCGATCTAGAAACTAGATTTGATTGATTACCCATCCAAGAACCGGTTCCTAGACTGGTTTTGGAACTCGTTTTGTAAGTATAGGTCCAAAACCCTATTTTTCCCTTTATTTCTATTCTTACTTCCACAATCACACGACATTCTTCATATTGGTTCTCTCAAACACACACGGCACTCCTCCTTCGTCGTTCCTCTTCCTCACTTGTTTCCCTCTCTCATCGGCTCCCTCTCACACCGTCCAATGGACGAACAATGTTCATCACCACCAAATTCTTGTGTACTACATGGAATGACTCGCCTGATTTCTCTTTTGTAAGAGGATTTATGCTTGCATAAATGAGTAGCTTCATATAGTAGTTGTGAGAATAAGATTAATATTAGACCCATATTTGTTGCTAATTATTTGCCTTATATTTTATTTATTATAATTAGCCCCATGGATCCTTAATTTTTCGTTTAGTCAAAAAGTTCATGTATTTATTTATTACAAGTGCTTAATGTTTCAATACAAATTAGGATGATTACGTTATTTTTTCGCGTATTAATATAAAATTCGAAGTCGTATAGGATATCAGGAGATTGCAAAACAAGTTCCAATGGAAACATGGTTGACCTTGGAACCGGACCGGAAAAACAGGGTGAGTCAGTACAAGGTCCAATACAAATAGGGTCAGGTACAATGTCCAAAAAAAGGGAACTGATTATAACAGGGTCGAGTACAAGGTCCAAAAAAGGGGAACTGGTTATAATAGGGTCGGGTACAGAGTCGAAGTCTAGACTCTACCCACCCTGGACTAGATCACCCCTAATTTCCGCCTTACTAAGCCAACTTCATTTTTATTTTAAAAAAAAAAAAAACTAAATTTCCCTCAATCATTTAATTGCAATTTAAAGTGGTGACCTCATCTTCTTTTTATTTATTTAGTTCTATTTCTATTTGAGATCTGATTGTCATAATTAAACACTTCACATGTTTTATGTTGTTTATTGTAGGCATCCCACTAATATTAAAGGCACTACATTCCTTTTTTACATTTAGATTTTACTTCCATAAAAATAAGTTTTGTCGAAAAAAATTTCAAAAAAATATGTATCAAGTGTCTTAATTTACTACATTAAATAATTTTCTTTCACCAAAAAAAAAAAATTGTCTTTTTTTCTCTACTATTGGTGATATGTCTTTACACCAAGAATGTAAAGAAGTTATAGGAATACTTAGGAATACACTAAAAACATTGATATAAAAAGTTATCTATAATGAGGAATCTTGATATTTTGTTGATGTACTTCATTGATGATATTAATTTTTGTCAATCCAAAATGAAAATTTTAAAAAAAATCTTATTTTATGCAATTGATATAATGAAATTTTACCTTTTAAAAGTTTCACATTGTAGAATGTAATGGTGATTTTATTTTGGTAAATCTCTGAAGATAGTCTTTTTTTTGTTTCATCCTATGGTCCCAATATATGACAATTGATAAGAAAATGTTTGATGGTGATATGCACAACACAAGTGTAAAGTTATAAACAAGTGATCATGTAAAAAAAAAAAAAAATCTATGTTAAAATTTTTCTACACTATACTTGATAGTTGATTCATAAATTTGTTGGACAACGTAGAAGAGAATTAGGTTTCTTGAAAATTTTTCTTTTTGCCAAAACGAATTTTTTAGGGAAGTGAAATCCAATATAAAAGTGCAAAACATAGTGCCAACAATTAAATAAAAAAAAAAAACAAAAAATGTGAAATTCTTAATTATGACAACTAAATCTACATAGAAGTAGAAAAAGCCACCATTTTAAATTGCAATTGATTGGTTAGGGAAGGTGGAATTAGTCATATAGGGGTGGAAATAATGTCATCCTGTTACAAATACTTTAGAAGTGCTCAGCCAGTCATCAACTCAGTCAGAGGGCCATGAATCACGGACTACGCAATCATCATAGACTACGCAAAGTGCTAAATTCTTAGAATAAAATTGAGTAGATTTACACTGCATGAATGTTAACTTTGTCACCATTAATAAAAACTCCTAATCCATCCCTATTTAGAAGAATTTTCTCCTATGCCTCGGACATTAGACACGACGGCTCATTATCATCTCACAGATTAAAAGTTACTCGGAAATCATTGGGAAGAATCTACATCTTCAGCCAAAAAGATAACGTGGTTTCATTCCTGTAAGGTGAGTGCAGTCATAAACTAAAGATTGTGTATTTCGTCAACTTCCAACCTTTTTCTTTCATCATTGACCTTAGCGTAAGAAGGTTTCCAAAGCACCACCCCGAAACTTCGGAAAAATTATCCAAAAAGTCATAAGCCTATTTGCCAATCGGTCCTAAACATTTTCACTTCTTGCCAATTGAGTCTATTCGGTCAATTTTAGTCGGAAAATACTAACGTGAACACTAACAATGTCATGTAAGACCGATGGCACTAACATGGATAATTTTTAATAATATTTTAATATTTTTTGAATTTTTATTTTTTTTTTTTTTTTGGCTTTTTTATTTTATTTTTGCCAATGGCCAACCGGCTAAACTTGCCCGCCAGAGATGTGGCCCAACTAATCAAGGGTCGGCCTTGGCGAGGGTCGACTTGACCCAAGCACGACCCAGCGAGGGTCGGCCTCGCCAAAGCTAGGGCGGCTCCGCCAGATCTGGGTTAGGCGAGGTTGACACTTGCCTGGGTTGAGGGGAAACTCAGCGAGGGCTCCCTTTGCCAAATCTGGCAAGGTCGGCCCTTGCCCAGGCTAGGGCAATGATACGATACCTAGTGTCGCCATCACCTAGCCGATGCCTAATGAAGCCGCCTTGGCCTAGGCGAGGCCGACCCTCGCCGAGCCACGCTTGGGCAAGGGTTGCCCTCTTAGGGGTCGCCCTTGCTCAACCGAGCCTCAAGCAGTGGCTGGCCACCAGCAAAAGGAAAAGAAAAAAAAAAGAAAAAGAAAAGAAAATCAGAAAAAATAATAATTCAAAAAATATTAAAATATTATTTAAAATTATTCACATCAGTGCCTGCGGTCCTTTGTGGCATCACAAAGTCTACATTGGCATTTTTCGACCAAAATTAGTCGAATGAACTCAATTGGCAAAATTTGAAAATATTTAGAACTAAATTAACAAAATTAAAAGATTTATGACTGAATTAGCAAAAGTGCAATTGGTTTAAAAAATTTGGACAATTTTCCCCGGAACTTCATTGTTTGTGTTTTGTACGATTGGCACTCGGCCAAGCAGATCGTGGACCTTGATGTCGATTGATTACGGGTGCGTTTGGTTAAAGATTCCCGATGAACTTTCGGCCCCTAAAGGCCCTTGGGAAAATCCTAGCAACCATTTTAAATGAGCTTTTCAGCCAAATGCTGGCATTGGAAAAATTGAAAAGCCCAATGCTAGTAGGGACTAGCATTGGGCTTTCAACATGGCCAAATGCTAGAACTAATTTTTTCCTCTCAAAACTATCCTTACCAATTTATTAAATTTTTCGATTTTGTCCCCTGTTATTTTTTTTTTGGTTAAAAAATGAGACAACCTTCGTCGGTCTCACGAAAGGCGATGGCCTTCGGTGAGCCAGATGTGGCACCAGCGGCCATCGGTTGAGGTCGCTCGAGATCGAGGACCTTTGTCGAGGGTCACGCAACCCAACCAAGGGCTGCTGGAGGTTGAATGACCTCAAGCAACCCTCGATGAGGGTCGTGTGAAGATGAGGGCGACGGTCGCCTGGGTCACAGCAGTTGTCATGGGATCCTCGTGAGACCCAAGCGAGGGCCACCTACGGTCGTGTAACCTCCGACAGCTTTCGACTAGGTCGCACCACCCTCATTGGAGGTCACCCGACTCAACCAATGATCGCTTGCGCCAAATCTAGTTCATCTACGGCCGACAAAGGGTTTGGTTCATTTTTTTTGCCAAATATACATTCAATTCAAAGTATATTTATAAAGCGGTTTTAACCAAACACAATTTGCATTTCTCTAAATAGCTTTGAGTTTCAACATTTGCATTACACCCAAAACTCATTTGCAAAGCTGAACTAAATGCACCCTACATGACCCGACTTCCAGGACCTTCGGTCCGGAACTCACGTCGGAGAAAAACTTAGCAACATCAATATTCTAATTTCATGTCTGAATCATGCCATCAATGCACTTAGCATGAGGACATACTTTGTACTTTTTTTTTTTTTTTTTTGTCTCTGGTAAATTGTTTTAACCGAACCTTATTCTATCACAATTCACAAGTTATCAACTACTCAATAATAATAAAAACAGCTGTAAAAATCAAATTTGTTAAATGTTAAAAAAGAAATTCTCAAAAAACAGCGAGCAATCATATCTTTTTCTCCTCACTTTATGGTAGTTGGATTAGTTGAGTGTAAAAATCTTTATTTATGGTAATATAGACTAGACCCGTACCAATGAGCAAGCAAGGTCAAGCTCTAGGGCCATAGATCATTAGGTTCAATCCTAGCGATTGAACCATTACTTTAGTGACCAGTCCCTCTTTCTTACCAAAGAGTTCTTACGTCCTTTGACACCACGATCAAATTGGAGTCTACACCAAGTTAAGTTGCTTCTCTACTCGAGTTGGGGAAAGCTAGTCACGACCTATGCTCGAGGGACCACCCTTAGGAATAGATTTAGAGGTATTTGCTGAAAAGAATCCTAGTGGTTCATTGAAAAGATAGCTCGAACACATTATCTTTTCAGCTATCCAAGAAAAGGTTAATCAATCAAGAGCGCAAGTTCTCTCAAGTTCATACCTCGTGTGATGTTACATTCTTTCATTTTAAGTTCAAATTAACCCTATCAAAATTTTATATAAGGAGTCGTCATTAACCAATTAAGATTGGCTAGAAACCAATTGAAAAGTAGGAGTGTCATCTAATTTCTACAGAACCAGAGATCTAGGATTGAACACTTGATTACACTAGCTATACAAATAGTGCCCTTTATACCTAAAGTTATTTATATTGTCAACTAAAGTGTTTTTCATACAATCTTTTCATCAATTTTAAGACTTCTCCACTAAGCATTCATGCGATGTTTTTATTGAAATCCTAACCATGATAAAAGGAAAATAACAACCAATGAATAGAGATTGCGCAATCAAGTATAATCAAATTGAATGTACAAGCAGCGTCCTAGCATCGTCTTTAAAGAGAAAACAAAATAAAACAAATCCCCATAGTAAAATTCTAAAAGCTTATTCAATTGGGTTTCAAATTTTTATTTTTTTTAGGGATTTTCAAGTTTATTCAAGACTAAGAGAAGTCTATTTGAAAAGAAAATTCTAAGGTTGATTCAAGCCACTAAAAGTCGACTGGAATCAATTAAGATGATTTTCCCCAACGTTTTTCCAATTTTTCATTTTTTTTAAAGGAGATGGGCTTTGGACTGAAGGAAGAAAACCAGCCTGACTCGTTGACTCAGACCCTAATGGTCCAGGTTAGGTTCGAAAATGGGCCGGCTTAAGGCCCAATTCAATTTTATTGAAATCGGCCTACAAACTTTCAACTCACCTTCGATTCAACCAAACCATATGACCCAAACCAACTAACCGGATCCAAACTGATTCAGATTATATCCAATTTTTTATTATTATTTTTCTTTTGATTGATTTTTTATTTTTCGATTTTTTTTTCCTGTTTTCTATTTTTGGTCTTCTTCTTCACCTTCTCTTCGAAAGAACCAGCACCAATAATCAGATGAGCTCTTGCCGGTGCCCAGGCCGCGGCCGAACACTCCCCATCGATCACCTATTGTGATGGACGCTAAACCACCGCCAGCCACTAGCTGGCCAATGGTTTTTATGTCGTCGGACCTCGTCGGACGAAGAATCCTCAAGCTGCGAAATTGCACGTCCTAAAGCTCTTATCAATTATAGGCTAAAGAACACCCAAATGCACATGAAACAGACTAGCTGGAGCGGCCTCAAAAGGCGGGCATCACCGGCGACGAATAGCTTTCCAGCAGAGGGAAGGCGCACACATGGCCGACTCGGACAGTGAATAATATGCCACAAATCACATGAAAAACAACGATTCAGTGACGATTCAACGGTTATAAGAACAAATCAAGCATAAACGAGACTAACTGTCGATTTCCACAAAAGCAATTTCCGTTCTTCGTATATAAATTTTATCGAACAGTTAGCATGCGATTTAGGAAACGAGCTTCTTATTCGACTCCGATACGACTTTCGATCAAAACATGACGTACAGACGCCTAAATGATATTATTCTACAGCAAATAAAACCGTATTCGATCAATATTTTCTCGCAAACTCATCATTCGAACCTAATGTCCCGTTCTCGACTGAAACAGGGCACGTACGGAGCATATGAAGGAGCTCACCTGGCGGACAAACGGAAAAAAAGCGATCGGCGACGGAAGAGGAGCTTACGCTCGGTTCACTCCTTCGCAGTAGATGAATCACAATTCCTACGCAACTTCTGACTCCGGAACCGTTCGAAACGGCTCGCGGATCGAGCTTCAATCGGAACTCCAAGGCTCGACAATGAGCTCCGGCGATGATCTTTTCCGAGAAATCTCTCGCTCGAAAACGAGATAATCTCCCTCTTTCTCTCTCTCTCTATCTCTCGCGTCTTTTCTCTCCTTTCCGTTTCTCGGCCGAGCGTCCCTTCTCTGTTTCTTCATCTTGGCCGAGCGAGCACACCCCCTCCTCCTTCTCCCAAATAATCCTTTTTTTCTATCGTGTAACAGAATTCCCGGCCAGCTGTACACCTTCCAGAAACTCCGAGGCTTGCTTCGGTCACCCACCTGTTCTCACGCACTCGCTCACGGACTCCTCTCCCTCTCGGTCACCGTCCGTCTCTGTCTCTTCGCTCGCGTATTCTGCTCACAGACGGGAACGGGCGCGAGAGGGAAGACAGCCACCGCGGGCCGGGCTTTTTGCTAATTCAGATGGGCTAGGATGAAATGAAGGAAATCGGCTAAAGAAAAAGAAAGAAATTCGGGGCCAAAAGAAGTAATGAGCTGGGTAAAGAGAGGGAAAGTGGGCTGGACGCGTAGCGGGCCGAGAGCTTGGCTAAAAGAAAAATGGGCTAGGTAAAACCAGGCCACCCGATTTTGATTTTGATTCTTATTTGTTTTACTATTTTATTTTTGTTTTTCATTTAACAAAAAATAAGGTGTCGACAAAGCTACTGAGGCAAGTTCATTTGCTAACTTTTAGTCGAGTAAAGCTATTGGCAAAACGGGCACCTCACTTTTGTGTAGTTCAAGGGCAAAAGTAAGGAAGTTCAATTTGATTCAAGACAGAATTTATTTTAAAGAGAAAGCTTTCATGTAAAATATAAATATAAATTTTTAATTTCTTGTTTTCATTTTCAAATTTCTTTGGTAGAAAATTCGGTTGCCATATTTGAAAATTTGAACCTTAAAATTGACAATGACAAAAATTTACTTTGTTCTGTGGAAAGATTACTTTTAGAAAAATACACCAAACATGAATCTGTAATTTTGATTCCTGTTGAAAACTCATCTTTCACTCACCGATCATATAAACTCATCTTTCACTCACCGATCATATTTTTAGGAAAATGGAAGGTGATATTTTCATGAAGCAAATGCATTCTAAATACATTGAAAGATTTGATGGTGATTTGTTTTTAGATGGTCATGATACATGACTCGGCTCAAGAGGTAGGAATGTTGATTCGGCTAAACTGGCATTGATTTGGCGGCATTCCAAATTGACCTTGTAAAACATTTTCTTTTTGGCCAAAAACCTGTTAAGACATTGGAGCGCTATAAAATTATATATGAATCTCTATGTCAATACTTGTATAGTTAGAAAGGTTTCGAGTATTCACAAAGTTCTAAATGCAAGAGTTGCGAAATTGTAAAAGAAAAAAGGTAAAAAGAGAATCCTTAAATTGCAAATTGAGGCGAGATTTGACGTTGACTTCGGAATTCATCTTGCTTATGGCTAATTGAATAAGAGTTATGTTAACTTAGGACTTTCTCCTTCAATCTTGATTGGTGAAATCATGCTCGCTACATCATCTTTATCAAGAAAAATATGAGAATAATAAATCCATATATACTTGTGACCTTCCTTATGGTGAAGCGGTTAAGCCCAAATATTATTTTCTTTTATTGCTACATCATTTCAATACAACACAACACACTACAGAGAGAGGGTGCGGGAATTGGGCATGAGACCAGGGGCAAGCCCCTAGTGTCCGCATCATCCATAAAATAAGGTCACAATAGATGAAATCCACGGGCTTATGCTTATCATTTAAATGCATTTAACATAACAAATTTACACTTTTACTTGGCAACCTTCCGAAGCCGTGAAGAATAGGAATAGGGGGGAGAAAGCAGGTAGAAAATCAAAGCAAATAGTTTGGGAGGAATTGGAATAAAAGAAGATGTCAATGGGTGCAAATTTTTCGAGCCCAACAAAACTGAGCATCAAAAGAGTTTGCTCCTCTTCTTATGATTCTGTATTCAAAACTTATTGGGAGCACTTTAAAAATAAGATTCCAAATCACAGAACTAAAATGAAAGAGTGCCCTCTTAAGATTATTCGAAAAGGTGGATCACTTGAGCCTCACAAAAATTGGCATGGATACCATCTAATCGCTTAAAAAAAAACTAATGGTTTCCAAAACTTATTCACAAATTTTGCCAATAGTTGCATTCATCTTGTGACATCAGGAAAATTTCCTACATTGATTAATATAAAAGAAGTCGGATACTATTAATGTTACGTGTAGGAATTTTAATCGAATGAATGATATATTAGAAAATTTACTGAGTTTATGTATCGTTTGAAGGATGAGTTAGAGTTTTATCGAGTTAAGCACTTCCATTTCATTCGGTAATTTTCGCTAAACATTTTAGTGGATTTAAAATATCTTTCGTATTGCCAATCTTTAAAGTGAACACTAGTTTTTCCTCGTTTACATATTGATTCACTTAATATTTTGTTAAATAATTTATTATGGAAAATTAGCCTTTGAATTCCCTTGATCGACATACTTATTGCTTTTTCTTTTTTCTGGTAAAGGTAAGAGATATATTAACTATTGCAAAACGCTATACAAATGTACAGCAAGGGGAGCCCCGGCACCAGCTTGCACTCAGAGAGATAATCGAACATGTTTATTTCTTAATGTACCAAAATTGTATTAATGCTCTAAATTTTCGCTAAACATTTTAGTGGATTGAAAATATCTTTCGTATTGCCAATCTTTAAAGTGAACACTAGTTTTTCCTCGTTTACATATTGATTCACTTAATATTTTGTTAAATAATTTATTATGGAAAATTAGCCTTTGAATTTCCTTGATCGATATGTTTATTTCTTAATGTACCAAAATTGTATTAATGCTCTAAATTAGGCATTAAGCTTAGTCAAGATTTGATGTCATGCTTTATGTCATACCATACCTCATCAAATTCAACTTTAGTTCATAAATAAAATGGGTGACTCATGCACTTACTTGGCTAATGGAGAGGAGACATTTCCAAATTATCTCCTCTTGTGGGTAACTATATTTAGCCACATACACCCTAGCTATTCACCTTAGGCAACATAAAACCTTCTCATTGGACCATTTGCACCCTATTACATAAGGGCCACGTGAACCCATTTAATTGGAACAACAACCTCTCTACCCATAGACCTCATGATCTTACCATTGGTTAATTAAGCAACTCCATCAATTCACTTGTAAATATTTACCCTACTGAAGGGTAAGTCTTCAAAATTCAAAAGAGAGAACATTCCCTTCACTTGCTTCTAATTACACACTTTCCTTTTCGAATCATCTGTCTTCAATACCCCAAGTAAAGGCGTTGGCCCCATACTCGCATCGTTAAAGTCTCGGTCTTAATTTCTCATGTTTGAATGAGGTAACCATTAAATTTCCAACTAATTCCACACATGAATTTTGTCGTTTTTGAAATTAGAATTATTGATTTTCTATTTTGTTCATTTTTCATTAAAGGAAGTTAAAACTTTGGTCTATTATGCCTTTACCAAAAAAAAACTTTGGTCTATTATGCAAGTTATTTGAGATAAGTGAAACTCTAGGAACTATGTCAGGTTGTTCTAACAAGTACTCTTGACTTGGTTGTTTGATGAGTGTTAACTTTGAGTGAGTTTTAAGGTTATATAAGAATAAATTTTGGTAATGGCATGTTATTTGGTAATGGCATGTGTTTTGTCGTTTTTTAAATTAGAATTATTAATTCTCTATTTTGTTCATTTTTTATCAAAGAAAGTTAAAGCTTTGGTCCATTGTGCAAGTTTTTTTGAGGTAAATGAAACTCTAGGAACTAAGTTAGGTTGTTCTAATGAGTACTCTTGACTTTGTTGTTTGATGAGTGTTAACTTTGAGTGAGTTTTAAGGTCATGTGAGAGTAATAATGGCATGTTGAGTTCATAATTTGTGAATTCTGATAAAGACATGTCGAGTTGTGTATTGATGAATCTAATTATTTTGTTAAGAAGTATGAGTGAATTCCATGATGATTAGTGGTATTTTGGTGAAAAGTATGTGAAAAGGGTAAGGTTGCTGACTTCAGAGGAAAATTTTTGGTTCCAGCACAAAGTTATCGAATTTGGAGAGTTACTGAATTTCTTTTTAAAAAAATCACATGTTTTTTGTTCTTTGGAATCATTAGTCTTTCAAGTGTTTGTTAAGCATCATTATTTAGTAAAAGCATATTTGTTACATTTAAGGTAAATAGCTTCTTATTATCTGTGTAAAAATGCATGCATAAATGATGGTGTTTGTAATTTGGTAATGGTTAAGTGAAATGATATAGTGCATAAAATGCCGAGGTTGAATATGTTCATGTGCATTAATGCTCCATGATAACTTGGAATAATAAAAAGAAAGTGTTTTGTCATCCACATGATGATGGCGACGATGCCCCGTGTGTGTTTAGGATGCATTGGGAGGGAAGATGCCCATGTATCAAGATGCCTTGGGAGTGTTCAAGAGAAGAAGTGAAGAAGATAATACATGTTTATGAACACACACATATATAGTTGTTAAGGCTCCAAATGATACTGATGCATCATGAGATTATATGACATTCATGTGCACTAGTAGATAATACTATGCATTCGTGTGTCATTTGCAAAGAAGGTAAGGTGTGTGCTCGCGCATTTATTGTATTGCTTCAAATGTTTGTTGTTGTTTATGCCAAGGTGAGTGCAAAGTTGAACTCTTATTCTAAACTTAGAGATTTCATCTACTAGGCCTTGGCTCATTTCATAATTTTTTCAAATATGTAGAATGGCCCCTTCCATCGCCACCACTACTTGGAGTCCTAATGCTTTTTGATTACGTGTATGAAGATGTGCTGTTGCCTGATTTAGTTTTAATGAATACTAAGTGTATTGCTATGGTATGGATCCACGTAGGACTCGCCGAGTAGGTCCCCCACCGGGTATGTAGCCTAGTACGCGAGCTTCAATGGTGATTTGCTTGGACCACTTAGAGGCTTCGATGGTACTCTTGATTATGTTGCAGATGAGCCGTCGATGAGTGAGGTTATCGATTCTTAGATATTAGTTCAGTGTTGTATATGCAAGCTTTTGAGAGTAGGGGGTATGGTAGTAGAGCTAGGTGATACTGAACCCTTTCCAAGTGTATTGTATTTTGGTGTCTATTCTAAAGTAATAATGTATGATTAATGTTATCAAAAGTGATACATATGTAATTATTAAGCTATTAAGATATTGATATGGCATGTTTTAATTATTTTTTCTTGCTTCCACATGCAAATAAATTATTAAGAAATAAATTAAATATGACACATGTAGCGCGTGACACTTTGGGGCGTCACACATCTTGTCATCTTCGCCCAACTTTTGTATGCATCCGAAATACCCATTAGCCCTTATCCCTAATTCTTCTATTTTTGTCAAGCTACAATAAAGCGAATTAGTGAACTCATGAAGCTATATATTCAGTTTTACCTGAAGCTACGTAGAATGGCTAACATTCACGCATGCAATTTCCAACTAAATTAGGCCAAAAAGACTATATTAGTAAATCATCATTTAGTTTAAAATTAAATAGGCTAAATTGAAAGATTTAGCATTTTTATGGTAATCATTCCTATGGAATTACAGGGATTAATTCATCAACTTAATTGCTAAAGTTGTTTTTTCTTTGTCATGTCTTGAGTTTGTTACCGATTGCTCAATTCACTTAGACATACTTCGCTTTTGAACATAAATTATGTTGTGCAAAAAAAAAAAAAAAACAGAGAGAGATATCTACACTTATTTTATTACGAATGGTGAGGTATAAAATACATGTTGTTAAACGATTTGTTCAACTCCCATGTACAAATCAGATAAATCGAGATGTTGGTCTTTTTGGGTACTTAAGTGAGAATTATCAATTACGTTTGAATGTATGTTTATATGGTGACCATCATTGCGTTTCAACTTGTGATAAAAAAGATTGATTTGAGGTTGGGTTCGATAGACTCCAAGATCAAACTCCATTGCATCTGGCTTGTGTTCATAGGCATGATTTTTATGGTCAATGGATAGGTTTAGTCTTAGCCCCTGCACACGGACGGAGTTCTGCTTTTCTCGGATGAGTGGGGCTATCAAGATTAAATAATAGCTTGAGTTTCCCAATTATTATAAGCCCATGGTCGGATCAACTTATTATAGACTGGTTCCGCCCACCAAAAAAAAAAAAACTTGTCATAGACTGGTCCAGGTTAGTGAGATGGGCCTTTCAGCTTAATTCCAACTTCTTTCTTGGGCTGGGGCAAATCAGATAGATTTTGTGAAGAGGGCAAACCATCTGGCCCGTGATTTGAAATTCAGTTATGAATTGCAATGTACTTCCTAGAAAACTTGATCAAGTCTAAGTTATATGGGTATGGTATAGCGAGTCTCTCTTATGTCGTTGTGCCGACGTCCAATCAAAGAAGGCCAACAGACGACAACCTTATGGATACATGATGAATTATTGCATCTTAACTTGATCCCAAGGGTTCAACTAAAGAAAAGAAAGAAAAAATCCGATCCCAAGGGATAGCTCCATTGATTCAAAATGAAATTTTAGATCAACATATTTCTAGCACATCCAAAATTTCAGTGAGCATGACTCAATTGGACCCAAGATTGGGTGCACAACCCACGCTGGCTTTGGGCCATAACTTATTAGAGACACAAGAATGCAATTTGATGCTTGGAGTGTGTGGTGGGGTTTTGGTGGGGGAGGAGAGAAAATTGAGCCTTTGTACTTCCTGGGGTCATACGTTTAAAGGACGTTCCTTTTCAGCCTTAACAAAGGCAAGCCAAAAGCAACACAAAGCGTCCACGTATATTATATGTGTATGAATACATTGAAACCAAGATAGTGAAATAAGACCTACTTTGCCTTGAGTTCACATTGGATTTGGCAAGAACTCCATGAATCGACCCTTCTTGATGGTCCCCCCAAAAGTTCTTGCCTTTCACTAATTCGATCTTTTTCTCACTAAAGTTCTTCGATTAATCGAGACTTACCCTTTGCTATAACAATCGACACATCATCATTTTCCCATATTTTTTTTCTTTTTGTTCTCAGCGAAAGTGATATAGTAAAAGAGACAAAGCAAATAATTGTTTTTTTTTTTGTTTTTTTGCGGAGCATGTGTTGGATATTGCAGACAAACACATGGAGCAATGGTCCACCACATATTACAGGGAATCAGGGTATTAGAGTACGGTGCTTTGACGTGGCTTGTCTACATCCACGAGTGATAAATTCATAATATAATGCCAAACTAGGGATAGGTGAACATGCGTTCATTGGCCATTTTTGGTTCTATTGCCGAGATATCAAAAGTTATGGGTACAAATAATAACCATTCTAATAAGAGTTAATTTTTGAAAAATAAATAAAAAATTTTATTTCAATTCTTGGATGAGTTTCTAAACAAAAAAAATATATATATATTTGATAACGACACGAAATTTCTATTTTCAAAATAGAAATTTATTTTATAATGATACAAAATTTCTCATTTCCGACAGTGGCTAGTGATTGACGACGATGGCAAGGAGTGGCAACAATGAACGGCGAATGGCGGCCAGCGATGACAGATAAGTAACCGACTGATAGCGAGAACGAACGATAAGAAAATATTTTATTTCTCATTTCTATTTCAAAAATAGAAAAGTAAAAAATTATTCTTACGATTTACGATTTCCAAACCTATTTTTTGAGTATAAATTTATTCCAAAAAAATGAAAATGAAATAATTTTATCAAATGGATTTTATTCCAAAAACAAGTTTCAGAATAGAAATAAAATAATTATCATACGCATCTTATATGTACAATACTCGAGATGATATTCAAAGGGATTTATTCCTCTAAAAATTAAATATGATATTTTTAACTTAGTTAAAAAAAAATATTAATTAGTAAAAAGTTTAAAAATTTGGCATTCCTCAAAAGTTAATATGTAGAGATTTTTTTTTTCCAATGGTACATGAAAAAATTTCCCGTAATTGACTATGACAATACGACCTATAAGAATTTCAGAGAGATTTTGAAATGTTTTAGGATCACGATACATGTCCGTTCATCCAAATTAACTGTTATAAATCATCTTGTTTTTTCTTTCAAATTAGTGTGCACGGTTTGAGTGGATTGATTTGCAACCATCAAGTTTAATATGTATAATTAATTAAAGCTTGTGCTGATAGGCTGGAACCTAAGAATATCCCCAACCAAAATATAAAGTAACAATTGGGTAAACCAAACTTTTTTAGCGTGAAGCTTAACATTTTTAGGGTTAATTGAGTTAAATTTTTTTTTACTGGTAACTACGCACTCTAACCTTTTGAGTGGCTTGGTTAAACAATGTAAATTACATTCCCAAGCCATCATTATTGGAGAATGAAGAGTTGTCTCGCCTTTTGGCACTAATTATAGTTGTCCTTTTGAACTTCTCATCAAAGAACAGTAAAATTGCCATTTCTTTCTTGGTTCACGTGCCTCGTTAGCATCTCGCCTTTTATTTTTGCGGCCAAACGTGAGGATCTCATGTGATCACCACCACATCATCACTTTGTATGTAATCATAATAATATAAAGCATCTTTCTTTTTTAAAGCCAACTCAGCATGAGCTAAGACATTAAATTAATCTTAAAAACTAGGGCTTGTGGGATCCATTGAATCATCATACCTTTTCACCATCTCACCCCACCTCCTTTTTGATATAAACCCATTTTTCTATTTAATCATATTTTTATTATTATTATATAATTTGAGATAATTATTTAAAAAGTCCTAAATTTATTGTACAATGATAATTCAATTCCAAACCTTTTTAATTATACTAATTTAATTTTAAATCTTTACATAATTAATCAATATAGTCATTTTGATCGATTTTGACACAAAATCACTAATGTGGACGTTAATTATCTTACGTGGAAATTTTTTAAAATTTTCCAAAATATTTTTGATTTCCTTTTTTTTCATTATTTATTTTTTCCCCCTTTTTCTTTTCATTTTGCCTATGACCAATACTTGGCCATGGTCTACAACCTGCCATGAGCAAGGTACCCTAGCATAGACAATGTGTACCTGGCAAGAGCCATGACGCCCTCGCCCGACGAGGGTGTTGTACCCCTTGCCAAATCTAGAATAGCTGACCCAAGCAAGTCCAACTCTTGCTTGTGGTTGATCACCGACCATGACCAAGTACCAGCCATAAGCAAAAGGAAAAAAAAAAGGAAAAATTCACAAGAAGTTTTAAAAATACAAACATTATGCATGTTGTTGCAGATCGGCCACATAGGATGGACCAACTAGAACACCATGTTTGCAATTTTTGGCAAAAAATTGACAAAAATGACTATATTAAGAAATTATCAAAAGGTTTGGGACTTAATTGACATAATTGGAAGATTTAGCAATTAATTAGTCGCGATACAATATGTTTAAAATTTTTTGGACAATTTTTCCTATATAATCCACTTTTGTGTAGATGTATAACCTTTTACTTATTTATATATAAAGATAAAATTCTTATACCCTAACTTAGGGTCCCTAAGGGACACTTTTTGAGAAAATAAAGTCTAAAAGTGGAAGGCTAGCCCCTTGGGTACTTGATGCTGAAATTTATATTGAAGGTCATATGAATTAACTAAATATATTTTTCAATTATAAGTTATTGATTCCTTGCATCATCAATAGAAATGGTGTGGATATTCGTTTGAAAGATGGTCCTTTTCAGCCTCAATAAAAGTTAAAAGAAAAGAAAAATTTTAAGCTTCGAAAGGTTTCAATTTGCGGAACTGTATATCCACCTCGATCATGCGTTGAAAAGTAGAAACTATAAGATAGCTAAACGAGAACTACTTGCATTAAGTCCGCACTGAATTTTGGGGCAGAACCCGTCATCAAAATTAGCACTCTTGGTGGTCCCAATCTTTTACCTTTTACTATTAAATTCCTTGGTACAATTTTACTTAATCAACTATAAATCATCATTTCTTGAAAAGAGTTCTTTTAGTCACGGACTGATTGTTGCTATAACTACAAAAACATCAGATAGGAGCTTCAGGAACACATCCGGCCTGCTTGGGAAAATCATTACTTTCACGTTTAAGAGCATCTTTTCTCTCGAGTCATATTCATTTGATAAAGACAGGCTCTTAGTTGAATATTAGATGGTGGAATTGGAGCTAGCAGTTTAGTCGGTCCTAAGTTTGATTTTTAACCAAGCAAAAATATTTATATAGTCTTAGACAATCCTCTGGATTATCATAGGGATGTCATGTAGAGGCACATTCGATTACATTGGATTGAACTTGTACGCATTTGCATGTTGATGGAAGGAATTTGGTCAAGACACTGCAATTTTTTTATTTTTTTTTGATAATATGGATAGTTGGTCATTCGAAAGTTCACTTTATTTATATTAAAACGTCTCACGTCTCTTGCTTTACAGGTTTAAATTTTTGAATTGAAGATCTTAATATGATGTCGGAGCCAGGCTGTGCCGCGATTCGCTTTTTGGGTGCTGCTCAAGAGGGGATCTCTTTATATTCGTCTACTTAAACTTTTAAGCTACAAATTTGACCATTTCCGATAAGCTGAAAACTTCAGTCGAGCATAATTTCCCAACAAGCTTCTAAAAAAAAAAAAAAAAATTCACACACACACACACACACACACACACATATATATATATTTATACAAACCTTACGTAAGCATTATTATCATATGTGTTGGAGCATGTAGAGAATACGGAAGACAAAAAGATTTGGAGCCTTTTGTTCTCCCAAGATTTCCACTGGACCACCGCAATTGTACGTGGGGTTCCAGTGGGGTTCCTTCAGGTGCGACTTGTCCCCATCCCCGTGAAAATGCCACAATAATGCCAAAAGAGACTTAGTTCACATGTATTTAATTAGTACGTCTTTCGACCCTTTCTTGGCTCAGCACCAAGAATTGCATTTAGGGCCGGTGGCAAATTTATAAATAAAGAAGAATATTCTCCGACAACAGCCTAATCAGGTGCCGCGTGAAATAAGATGCGACGGAATATGTACATGTGAAAGTCCCGAGGAGAAGAGAATACGCTATTAGCTTATGTGATTCTTCATTTTAATACCAATCGTCCTATGTACATGCGGCAAAAAAAGAGGGTTAATATTTTCCAATAACAAGCATCTTGGTATAAATATATATATATATATATATATAAAGACATATACTTAAGCGAATCCCAAATAGCCTTCACAATATAGTATGAAGCTCGAGCTCAACTTGATGCGAGTATTTTGTACTCAAAACACAACACGAATTTGATCAAGGCACCTATAATTTGAGCTCATATTTTATTAGTAGTTTGAGTTTAGACTCATAAATAATTACTGAGTTTATGCAATCTTTTCCTTTTGTAATTGAGGGATATTCTATTGGACGTAACCCTAGTTTAAAGATGAACTAGGTTAAAATCTTATATCTTGAATTTGATTTTACGTTTTAACTCTCTATTTCCTAGTAATTGTATGCTGAATCCTAACTCAGATGAAGTTGGGCGGTGAAAATTTAAGTCAAGATAAGTTGATGCAAAATGATACTTTAATTAAAAGGGAATAAGGTTCAGAATGGTAATATTTCTATTTCTTTTTTTTTTTGTTCCCCGGAATTTAAAAAAAAATAATAATTTGATAACATCAGTTATCCGAAATAGAAAAATGACCAAGGAATATATTTGAATAGAAAGAAAAAGTAGAAAAAAATAACTTATTATTCATAAGAATAATTTCCAGAAATAAGTCATTTTCTTTCCTTTCTTTTTTTCTTTTATTGTTCTTTCTCACCACCCGCCGCCCCCACTATTCACTGTTGCGTGCTGTCGGCCAGTAGTTGACAAGTGGAGGAAGAAGAAGAGAAGAAAAAAGATCTCAAGAAATTATTAAAAATTAAAAGAAATTCTACGTTACAAAAAAAAAAAAACTTGTGCATTGTGCCAAATGTCTTCATGTTTTTTTTTTCTATTCCAAAAATAGAAATTTTGTATAGTTACCAAATGCATTCTTTTTATTTAGAAATTGTTTCAAGGAATAAAATAGAAAATAATTATTTATGAAAATAAATTATTTTCAAAAATAAAAATGTTACTAAACACATCCTAAACCTAACACTAAAACTCAAATGAGAGGCACATGCGAATTATATTAGAAAAATCCATATCAGAGAAATGTTTTAGTGTAAAACAGTTAATATTTGACCCATAATTCATTAATTTAAACTTTTTAATAAATGTGAGTCTAACTATATGTATTGACAGGTTCAAAATTGAGCTCTCTATTGATTATTTGTTCGGATGAAGATATGGTGCTTCTATTACGTGCTCCAAACACATCCCGGGCTTTATATA
Organism: Eucalyptus cladocalyx; assembly: GCA_017140615.1. NCBI lineage: Eukaryota > Viridiplantae > Streptophyta > Magnoliopsida > Myrtales > Myrtaceae > Eucalyptus > Eucalyptus cladocalyx. Next base: position 41,702,864 of record CM029518.1, read on the forward strand.
TTCATTAATATTCTAGCACATAAAATGGAAAATTTCTATCGTGGGACTGTCATACTACCCAGCTAATAATTGGATGATTAGTGAGGCATATAAGCTGGCACTTGATTGATTTAAACACGAAGTTTCCCAAGCCAACGAGCCAAGACAATTATAGGGGCAAAACCTATTCTGATCATGATGCCCACCTTGAAGCTTGATATGCACACTCGAAACAACAGTACGATTTCCAAATCAACCTTCATGATTGAACATCAAAAAAATTTCGTTTGCTTCTTGGAGCTTCCTTCCTTTTTCTTCCGACATAATCACAAGGCACAAATACCTTTAAAAGAAACGAAAGATGTCCAATTTGACATTCAAAATGACTAACTTTGTCTTATATTCAAGAACTCGGCTCAAGCGATTCGATTGAATGCACGAGAATCCAAACCCCTCTTGATTGTATATTTGGAATCGACCAATATCAATATACAACAATAAAAATCTGCAATTTATACAACATATAGCCTTTGATTGTTAATGCCAATTCAAAATTATTTTTCATTTCACGTATTGTTAGAACACATTTGAATTCTGTTTATTTCGCAGAAAATAAATAATCAATGATATTCTTTTATTGACAAAAGTTTATATCCAAACATTTTCATAGAAGACGAAAATATTTTTCGTTCATTCATTTTCGTAAACAATATAAATGATTGATTTTAGAAAAATATTTTTTAAATTATTCATTTTTTCCTAGACAAATGGAACCTTTATTCTAACCCAACCCACCGTTGTCCCTAAAACCCGTAATAGAATTAGATATGGTGATATAAGGACTTAGCTTCTTGAGATCGTATATAAAATTGATATATGTACCAACCTCTTGGATTCATATTAATATATATATATATATATATATATATATATATATATATATATATATATATATATATATATATATAAATTTAATGACACGTTATAATTTAAGGCGCTTTAACGTCGGTGTCTACTAGTAGGTTATGATGTCAACATAATCTATTGCTCATAAATATTATTCTCTTCTTATTAGCCCTTTTCTTGACATAATCACAATATTCTGGAATATTAAAAGCATATTCCTAAGTTCCAATATCTTATCAAAGTCTTGAGAAGCTATTTTAAGGGAAGGAAAAGGTTATTTTAACTTGGCCGATGCTGATTTGATAATGCGTATGCCAAATGATTGAATACGAAGGGTGAAGAAGGGTGTAGTCATCGTATCTTCTTTCATGCATAAGTTTGACTAAAAGGAAGACGATTGCTCCACCAGATCTACCTTTTATGTATAAAGATATAGCCGACAACGTGCTTCAACAAAACCCGCTGCCTTGAAACGATGACGTCTTTAGAATCTCCATTTTCAACCTTCAATTCAAAGGAAAGTAAACAATTCCAACAGCGATATTGAAACTTTTGGAATGGGTATTGACTAGTAAGGCTGGTTCTCGAGTAAAACGGAGACCAAATCAATTAAGGATGGACTCCCTTGTCTTTTATCGAGCAATCTATTCGATTCTCATATGAATTGACTTATAATTAATTGGGTAAGGCCAGTTCAGTTTGTTTTTAAGTTGGACCGATTTGATTGCTCAGTAAACTAGATCATATAACTAAATTCTCACATTGATTTTGCGAAAAAAAATTCGGGACACGAAACCCTAATTTAGATAGGTAATACGTCAAAATTCAAATAGGTGGCCCAAACTCGAAGCTGTCTTCATCGTGCAAACCGAACACCTACGGTCGCGCCTACTTTGAACACAGGCGTCGGTTCCTTAACTAATGAAAATAAGGATAAATGCAGTTACATATATATATATATATATTATTACTATATGTTCAGTTCTACTGTGAATTCTTACTGTTGCTATATATATATTTATATTTATATATGTTCAGTTCTACTTTGAGTTCTAACTGTTGTTTCTTTTTTCTGCTTTTTAACCGTCGCTTTTCAATCCCCGGCCAAAAGTCTTCAACTGTTGCTTGAAGCAAGAGGTCGGGGACGACAGGTAAACATCGTATCCTCCCATGAAATCCCTCTCACCTTTTTTCTCGCCCGACTCCGGATCATCCGCGGCGAGGAGCAGAATAGTGGGTGATGAGTCAGGCGGATGAATTCACCACTACCCTGTCTTCTTCCCCAAAAGCGAAAGGAGTCGCCTTCACCATCGAGATCGAGCTTGAAAAAGAAGATGAAAAGCCAGGAAAGAACAAGAACGCAACAAACCAGTCAGGGCTTGAGAAACTGCCCTCCCTCTCCCTCCTCCATTAAATTATGCAGACCAACTTCCTGCGGGAGTCCAACTTCAACTTAAGTAAACATTGATTCTGGTCTCGTGTTATTCCCCATTAACACTCCACTCAAATCTAACCTCCCCCGAATAAAATAATCCCACCCCCCTCCCCCCCCCCCTCTCTCTCTCTCTCTCTCTCTCTCTCTCTGTGCGCGTGTGGCAAAGGGTGTCTCTTGTCTGTAACTGTTCAGTTCTTGAGGTTGCTTGGAGCACACAGGGCATTTCAATTCGTGGGTCGGTTTCAGTTTCGTGGAATTAATTTCGTGCTGGTGGAGAGGGAGGCGTTTATGGTGGTCAGAGCCTCTGCGGGTTCCAGAGCACGCTGCTTATTCGCACTTTGCCTTTTTGGTGTTTCCTCCACCAAAGGGAAGGGAAGAAAAAGGAGAATTTATTGCGTTGCTTTGCTCTCACTGTACGCGGGGGTCTCTGGCTTGCTGATCTGATTCCCTTCCTCCTCAATCTTGCTTCATGTGTTATCAAGTCTGTTGATTTAGTAATCTTCTCTTTCTGTAGAGTTGATTTTTATTTTTTATCGATATTGTATTTGGGTTTTATTGGTTATCAAGATCCTCGTTGAGAGAGCTGGCGTTGTAAGGATTGGGATTTGGTGTCGAAAGAGATATGGGGGTGGTGATGCAAGTGATCAATGTCCAGCTGGTTCTGCTCTGTTTCATCAGCTTTGCTTCAGCTGTCCAGGGATCTGCAGGTACAAAAGTTTTTCTCGCCTTTTTACTTGTTAGACTGTGATTTTGATCACTTGATGCAGCTACTGAACTTTAACGTTTGATCCAATGGTAACTGCTGTCTTGGTTTATTAAATTTCACTTGCCAATCGTAAGGTCTCGGATATAAAGAAAGTCGCACAAATCCGTCCCTTCATTGGCTCACTGCTAATGTCGTGCTGTTGCATTTAGTGATTTGTCTGCAATGACTAAGCCGGAGAATGAATTGAGGAGAGGTATCTGGCAAAGGCATTCAGATCCTTCATTCGCACTATTATTCTTCTGTTGATTTCAATGTGCTATGTTCTATGCAGTATTGTGTATAAATCACACTCAGCGGTCCTTAATTGCAAGTTCTAGTTCGATGTTTTCCTGAATTAAAATTCGTAGGTTTCAGCATTATCTCCTTCACAGCTGAGTTCTCCCATCTGGCATCTGGGAAATGTTTGCTAGGTCATGGTTTACCCTATGAACGGCCATTAGGCATGGTTTGCATAGATGTTTATGCTGTATTTCTTCATTTATGTAGGCTTTTCTCAATTTACTATTTGCTGTCGTATAGTTGGTTCTTGCTAAACCGAGATCAGCATAGATGCAATCCTTACTCAGACCAATTGAAAGCAAAATGGATTTTAAGCTTTCATATCTTTGCATGAGTAGTTTAATAGTCCGTCAAATTTTATTTTCTTTTTCCTTTTCAAATCCTTTCAGGGTACAACATATCTCCATCTACTGAGAATTTCTCTGCTATTACTCCAATGGAAGCAGAGCCTCCTGCCCATCAAATGAAGCCACTCAATAGCAGCCCGCCAAGTTCATCACATGGTAATTTTTCTGTCTTCAGAAAATTTTTCAATTTCAGTTGGTTTTTGAATAATTGAGTTTCTCTTTCCACAATTCAGGGTCAACTTCGCTCTCTCCACTAGCAGCACCACCTCTTTTTTCTTCCTCGCCATCCCCAGACCAAAGAAGCACGGTTGAAAATGCATCGAGCTCCATATCTCAGCCCAGTGGTATGCGACTCTAAAACTGCTGGATCCTTACCCTTCTTGATATAATTTAAGCCTCGTTTCTCAATCAGGGTCTATGTCACAACCTCCACTTGCGTCACCACCTTTGTCTGCTTCGCCGCCTCCGAAGACCCCAGAACTTGTACCATTCTTGTCTCCAAGTAATCCAAATTCATCTTTTTCGCACCCCTTGGCACCTTCACCAATGAGTATCGAACGAGGGGCTTTGGCTCCCCCACCAAGTGAATCTCCTGAGAAGGCACCAGTACAAGTAACTCCTGCAGTCTCTTTAGCTCCTGGTACATACCAATTTGTTCTGTTGTATCTTTTACCTGTGGTCCACGTGATTATTGTCATTCATGAGCTGTCTTTTGTCGTTGTGATGTTCAGATCCTACTTTAACACCTACAAAACATCCACCTGCATATTCACCAGTAGACAATGATAGTATTCCTGTAACTTCCCCACCAGCTGGACACAAAAGAAATGATTCTGTAGTCCATAGTCCTGTCCCAGAAGCGAGTGTCCCAGGTAGGTGATTAGCATTTTTAATGATATTCATTTAATTTTCTTCGACTATATTTGATCTGTTCATCTGTAATAGCAGCATCATTTCCATCTCCCCCGAGAAAAATAGGACAAAGTCCACCAGTGGAACGTCCCATGATGCCTCCTATCACACCACCTATGCCACCAGGTGCGCCTCTGGACATAATCTCCAATATCACTTTTAATGATATTTATTTAATTTTCTCCAACTATATTTGATCTTTTCATCTCCAATAACAGCATCATTTCCATCTCCCCCGAGAAAAATAGGACAAGGTCCACCAGCAGAACGTCCCATGATGCCTCATATCACACCACCTATACCACCTGGTGCACCTCTGCAAATAATCTTCAATAAATTACCTTTCTAACACAGCATTTTTTGTTAAAGGTGTTTATTTCTCTTAATAAATTAATTGCAGTACCAGCAGCGTCTCCGTCAAAGGAGGGGATACTAAATTCCCCGTCGGTCCACCCACATGCACCTAAAGAATCTCCATCAGGTACCAACTGAAATATAGTTATAGTGATGTAGTGAGAAATTCTGAAGCCATTGGGCATAGAAGAGATGTGGCTTACTGCATCTAAAGGGTATATATATAGCTAAAGAATCAGATTATTGGTAATATATGGTTATATATTTACACGTTTTCAGCGTCAAGTTTTCTGTTCTTATGGTTTCAAAAGATTGATGAGACATCTCTCAAGCGCTACTGGGTATATAGAAGTAGAGGAGCCATGATCATATGATTGGTGTCTCTGGCTTGCTTGTTCCTGACTTTCTCACTTTATCTTCGTCCATCTTTATCAAATCTGATTGATTTTTGCGTAGCAAATATGATGCTTCATCTGTTCTATGTGAGATTGCAGGCCACCACATATCTCCTGCATCAACTCCGCGGAAAAAAAAAGACAAGATGCCTGCTGCTCCACCCTCGAATAATGCTCCCACTGATCTACCTCCCGGGCAACATCCACCTAAAGGTACAGGGATGACCTGCATGCGGTTGTTAAATGCCAACAAGAATCTTGTCCTCAAAATAGCGAAATTTCTGCAACAGGTTCTTTTGATGCTGTATCTCCTTCTGTGCACACAGCCAGTGCGCCCACTCCCTCTCTTTTGCCTCCTCCAAGCGAAGGGCATCATTCACCCGCATCTTTACCTCCAGCTTCATTTGTTAACCATCATCATGCTCGGAAGGCTGTACTACCCCCAAGCCATTCGCCTTTGCCATCTAAAGGTGAGCTTTTCATCATTGCTTATGGATGTGGCTAAGTCAGGACTCAGGATTGTGTGGGCTAATTGGTGAAAATAGAGTTAAGCATTAACTTTTAGATTTATCCGTGCAGGTTCATCTGGCGCCATAGCTCCTTCCCCACACAAAACCGGTCATATCTCTGCTGATGCTCCTTTGCCTCCTCCATTACCTTCCAGCAAAGGGCATCATTTTTCTGCAAATCCGCCCTTGCCCTCATCTAATATGCATCATAAGAGAGGGAACAAAATTAGCAGTCCTTCTCCTTTCTCCGACCATTCAGCTTCTTCTCCAGGTTCCACAAGTCAAGTGGTTTAGAATTTGCATTTGGGAATCATGTGACGACCAATTAGAATTTTGGGGATAGGTTGCATATCCTTTGATTCTGATTCTTTTCTTTCTAATATCTGCTAGGTCCAGTTTCCGCTCCAGCTACACTTCCAAAACACAAACAAAGACACAATGCTCCTCCATCACCAAGTCCAGGTAGGCCCATTCTCAATATGTTAGAGCCATTTTATTTAATGGCACCCGACCAAACTTTTACCTCCGATGCTGTCCTTGCTCAGGCTCTTTGGTTTCTCCACCCCATTTCACCAATCCTCCTTTGAAGAGTGATTTACCACCGGCACCTTCTCCATCTCCCAAAACTGCGCCTGGCCAACCCAAAAGTAAGAGAAAACTGGTATTTCTCAATTTTTGATCGATTAGGATTATTCTTTCTATCTTATGTTGCCATTGTTTATTGCATGTGGTGCAATTTATCAAGTTTCTCCTTCTAAGCCTCCACTAACAAATCTCATAGTGCCACCTCCGCCTCCTATCCGGGCATTACCGCCCCCACCTCCAAATGAAGGTTAGTTGAGCCATGTTCTGCTTTTGTTTCTCTGGAGCTTACAGCCAGATGTTGTGCCTTCGCTATTTTTTGAAGATGTAAAACTTGGACATTCTTTTCTGCAGATTGTTCAACAACAACATGCACGGAGCCATACACAAATACTCCTCCTGGGTCTCCTTGTGGCTGCGTATGGCCTATGCAAGTTGGTCTGCGCCTCAATGTTGCTCTTTATACTTTCTTCCCCCTGGTTTCAGAGTTGGCTGAAGAAATTGCTTCAGGGGTGTTTATGAAGCAAAGTCAAGTCCGCATAATGGGGGCAAACGCTGCCACTGAGCAGCCTGAGAAAACCGTTGTGCTAATCGACTTGGTACCGCTAGGGAACAAATTCGATAATACCACCGCTTTCTTGACTTTCGAGAGATTTTGGCATAAGCAGATCTTCATAAATGCTTCCTACTTTGGTGATTATGAAGTACTGTATGTGCGATATCCTGGTAATGTTTTATGTCAGTCATGGCACCTGTCAGTAACTTTTTCCCTTCACTTCATGACACCGAGTTGATCTTGAGACATTGCTGTGTACTTGTATTGTATTGGGTTTACAGGATTACCTGCATCACCGCCTTTGCCCCCAGATGCTTCAATGATTGATGGTGGGCCCTACTCCGGCAATGACAATAATGCAAGAACAAATAAACCTCTCGGGGTAGATGTGCAGAAGGGGCAGCATAATCACGGGTTAAGTGGTGGTGCGGTTGCTATTATTGTCCTATCTGCCCTTGTTGCTATTGTTTTATGCTCTGTTGCTGGGTGGATTTGGATAATGAAACACAGAGATCGAGTTGTTCAACCTGCACCGGCTCCACAGGCATTGTTACCATCTGTCGCAAAGTCACCAGGTAATAGTTGATCGCTAACAGTTAATCATATGTGCTGTCATGATACTTACGCATTGACCAGATCATGTAGAGATTGGTTTTCAAAGGTGGTCCATAAAACAAAAACTCCAGAAGAAGTTGGCTGAATACTTGCACATAACAGGACTATTAGTGAAACAAGAGGAATTTCAATTTAGTGCCATTTCAGGAAAGATGAGTCTTATCAGATGTCCCATATTTTAGTAGTAGAATTGACAAGAACATAAACTTGGTTAATATTTTGTTGCAACTTTAGCCTATGATTTCAATTAAGTATTGCAAGATTGGGTCAAGGGGAGTTCCCCCATTCTCACTACGGAGGCCAATGTCTTGCAGTTATGCCAGGGTCTATCCTTGGAAGTGGCCCAAGCTCTGCCTCGTTGTCATTTGGATCTAGCTTACCGACTTATGCAGGGTCAGCTAAAACTTACAGCGTGAGTGACATTGAAAAAGCTACTGATCATTTCAATGAGTCAAGAGTACTTGGCGAAGGTGGCTTTGGGCGTGTATACAGTGGCATTCTTGAAGATGGGACCAAAGTAGCTGTGAAAGTTCTGAAGAGGGAGGATCAACAGGGCGGCCGGGAATTTTTAGCTGAAATCGAGATGCTTAGCCGCCTACATCACAGGAATCTTGTCAAGCTGATTGGTATATGTGCGGAGGAACGTGTCCGCTGCCTTGTGTACGAACTTATTCCAAATGGCAGTGTGGAATCTCATTTGCATGGTAGGTATAGTGTAGATTAATATGCTACTTCTCTCTAGTACTCAACATATTTTTGTCTCGCTCTTCATTCTTCTTCATGAGGTGTAAAGCTAGTGTCCATTTTCCCATGCTTTCAGGAGTTGACAAGGAAGCTGCCCCACTAGATTGGGGTGCTAGGATGAAGATAGCGCTTGGTTCTGCTCGTGGTTTAGCCTATTTGCACGAGGACTCGAGCCCACGTGTTATACATAGGGACTTCAAGGCCAGCAACATACTATTGGAACATGATTTTACACCCAAAGTGTCGGATTTTGGTTTGGCTCGCACTGCTATGGATGAGGAAAATAGACACATCTCTACACGTGTCATGGGAACCTTCGGGTTAGGAAATTCCTCTCTTGTTCAAATAGTTCCTTTGATTTCCAATCTCATGTTCTTTGGTTAATTCTAATCTTTGTCCGTCATAAATGTGGGTTTAAAGCAGCATAACATCACTAATTCGAGGTCTCTTAGGACCTAATCTCTGGTACATCCATCTTAACATAACAAGTCTGAATTCAAACCAAACTTCTTTCTTGCTAACTTTCACTGGAATTATGGTCTCATGAAAACTTGTGCAGAAGTATCTGTCAGCTTATAAGCAATTTATTCTCCAATGTTTGGCCATCCAGATGTGACCCTTTGAGATTCTAAATCGTCTGCTTTGAGATTATATCTAACCACAACAATGCTAAAATCCTCTTCACATTTGGATTGCATCCAGGTATGTTGCTCCCGAATATGCCATGACAGGGCATCTTCTCGTGAAAAGTGATGTCTACAGTTACGGAGTTGTACTCCTAGAGCTCCTGACAGGAAGAAAGCCAGTCGACATGTCACAACCACCCGGTCAAGAGAACCTGGTCGCCTGGGCTCGTCCGCTACTCACTAGCAGAGAAGGGCTAGAAGCAATTCTAGACCAATCTCTGGGACCTAATGTCCCCTTCGATAGCGTGGCCAAAGTGGCGGCGATCGCTTCGATGTGCGTGCAGCCTGAGGTATCACACCGTCCTTTCATGGGTGAGGTCGTGCAGGCGCTAAAACTAGTCTGTAATGAGTGCGAGTGCGATGAGTCCAGAGAGGCTGGTTCCAGAAGCTCTAGCCGAGAAGACTTGTCCATTGAGTTGGATCCCAGGGCTGGTGCTGGCTCTGGACAGTTAGAGCATCATCCTTTGCAAGGCCGGTACTCGGATCCGGACTACGATTCTGTCAGTAATAGCGAGCGAGGAATGTTGGTTTCAGATTTTCTCAGCACATCAGCAGGGTACACAAGACCCATCTCAGGTCCCTTGCGGAGGTATTCGAGCTCGGGTCCTATGAGAGCGGGAAGAGGAAGGCATTTTTGGGAGAGACTGAGAAGATTGTCCGGGGGCAGCGCGAGTGAACACGGCTCCTTTCTGGGGTTATGGCCAGGTTCCAACTGAGGGAGGTTTCTTAGGCGACAAGAATCGACTCAAGTTCCATCCTGTTACGATTTTTTTGTTCTTGAAATTTTGCGGATCAACCAGCATGGCGGTCCTCCACTCTCAACAATGGCTCGCATCAGCTGGCGATCACAAGACAGGAGAACCGGTCGGTGCGAACCGACAGCCCAGTGTAAATGCTTGGGACTGACAGGATGTCATCAGACCGACCGTGATAAGCCATGTGAAGGAGGAGCTGCTACAGATCAAGCTTTTCGCTGAGGCTGCGAATGCAGGGTTATGCTACTTATGGAGGGGAAGGACTTGTTTGATTCAGTGTAAATTTCTTTTGTTGACTTGTAACTGGAGAGAGAAAAGATCGCTGGAATGAATAGCTCCAACCGCTGACTTGTACAGAACGTTAACCGCATCTTGTCGATGAGCTCCTGAATGGAAAGAGGTCATGTTGAGTCAGTGTGATATCTTCTTGCACCTATCTAAATGGGTCATAAACCATTTCAATCTTTCTCGTCTTCACTTAATTTCGTGCTTGCTCATTCTGCAACTCTCCTCTAAGTTTGGGTATATGTTTCTCTAGATTGGGTTAAAAATATAAATGCTTTAGCAATGCGGATCAGGTCAAGAATGAACTACTAGATTTGTATTGTATGGAAATTGGTTAAAAAGGATTAAAGGGATCAATTTGATTGGACCAATTTCATCTTGACTCAACCCACCTAATTGACGGGTCTAATCTTATTGAAGGTTTGTGAATATCAAATATAAATAAATTTTCAAGAGGATTTAATCACGACAAGATTCGAGATGATCGAAATTTTAGAAACTTTGGCACTGTATGAGGTATAAGTCGTGTGACGGATTGCAATTGCAACATAGGCAAGCTTCAAACCTCACTAGTGGAGAGTCAAGTTGTGTGACTTGCTTGATTGGTCGAGCTACCGACATCCTACTAGGAAATGCTCCCGATTGTTGATCATGTTCACACCCTAGAATATTTTCATTTAAATGAAATTCCATAAAGTTTCTTCAATTGGATTGTCTAGTCTAAACTAAAAGTTGTAGTTAACTTTGCATTGGATGCTCCATACATTGTTGATAATATCGTGTGGTATATCGGATTAATGTTTTTAATATATAAAAATGTCAGCAAATGATTTTTTTCTTTTGAAAAAAAATGCAGAGTATATGTTAAAGTTAATTTCTTTAAAAAAAAGAAAAATGTAATTTTTGGGTGTGGATGTCAATACCGACAAAAAAAAAGTATTTCTTTAATATATATTAAATTTTCAGTAAATGAGCTCAGGCCCATGCCAAAAGCTTGGGCCATTAAACGGATCGAGCCCAAGCCCACCTTTCTTCTCAGCTTTTTATGTCCTTCGTCTCCGAGTCTGGAAGACGGCTTTTTCACTGCAATCGAACTCGAAGAGAAGCGGCTTGACACAGACCGACGACGACTCCGAGCTTCAGCGACGACGATGGTGAGACTCTTTCTCTCGCTCGCTTCTTTGAAACCCTAGAGCTCCGTCTCCGTCCGATGCTCGCCCCGGCTGATTTCCGTCCTCTCTTTTTGAGATTCCTTCCGTTTCCCGATCTCGCAGGCGCCGCCGAGAGCAATCGCCAGCCCGGTGCCGGACTCGCTGTACCCGACCCTGGCCTTCCTCATGCTCGCGATAGGCCTCGTCTTCACCGCCACGTTCTTCATGTGAGCTCCCGATCTGGCCTCCGCATGCTAATTTCAGTCCTTTTTTTGGCTCGGTTTGGAGTTCTTAAGTCTTCGGAGATGTTGCTTGCTTGCTTGGTGAAGCTTTTTGGCTGCCCGAGCGTCGCGTTCTCGAGGAATTAGGATTCGGAGTGCGGTTTCGAGAGGTCTGGGACTCGTTGACTGGTCTCGGTGTTTCGGCGGATCGGATCGGATTGGGGTTTAGATCGCCGGCGCATTTCGTGTCGTGGTTAGGAAGACTGGAGAGTGATTGTCGATGGCATCGGAGGGGATTTCGTTAACAATTGGGGAGGGATGCGAACGATGTGGTTGGTTCGGGTTGTTTCGGTGATCTGGAACCCCGATTCTCTGTCTTGCATGCGGCGTTGCATTTTCGTTGCTGCTTTTCGTGCGCTCTTAGGTTAAAGATGTAAGCCTGCGGGCTATTTGATGGGATATTGTTATATCCATGATGCTTGGAACTCGATATTCTCTTTGGAAGCTCTTAAAATCAGCGTTAGGGAGAAAAATGATAGTCCATTTTGTTAAAAGACGCATTGTAGGCATGGACGCGCGTGGTTCTATATCCAGTTGCGAGTTGTGATGTAAAAGGCGAGAGGATATAGATGAAGTGATGCAAATCTCGATTGGTATGGTTACTGCATGCTTAGGATGGTTGTCTTGTCTCTTTTCTTTGTCTCCGACTTCGTTCCCTCGAGCCTAATAACTTCCATTGTTCTAGAATTCAAGAGTCATGACTCACGAGTTATGCCGTTGTTTATCTCCACTTTCACTGGAGAAAGGATATGAAACATCAATAGAAATTAAGGATTTGCTTTTCTTAGTTTTAGGACAATGAATCTTCCTTTAAGAGCGGACTATCTCTCCCTCGTTGTCCTGCGTTAGATATGTGTTAGGAAAGAGATTTTTCAGTTGATAGTAATCCAATTCTTTCACTTTCTTTGATGTGTTACCAAGGGAGTGATGGCCCCAGGTCAGCTTTTGAATTGTCCATTATTGACTTTGTGGATTTGGATTTGGAGAGAGATGAGCATTAGGGGACTTATTGGGTTCTGGCCATTGTGGGAGACTTTTCTAAACTGAACTGTGCTATTGAGTTCTTGGCTGATTTTGCGTATTTTAATCATGGCAAAATGTTAATTAGCCAAATGACTGGTAACATAATTGGTGCTCCGATGTCAATTGAATAGCCATTGTATTAACTGATAAATGTTCAAAATGGTCCAGTTTTGTAGCAGCAGTCAGACCATTTTTGTGTTTCTGCCCCTGCAACTGCTTTATTGAGCCTTATATACTTTCTCCTTTGCAGTTATGAGACAACCTCCTCGAGACGGAACCTCAGCCTTGTCAAGGAGGTGACTACCGGGGCGGTGGCATCTGTCTTCCTGGTACATTTTGCTTCATTTGTTATCACCTGTACATGCTCATACATGCTTGTACAACCACGAGCCTCGATTCAGATCAATACATTTGCATGCACACGAGCGCATTTGAGCTTTACCATTCTGTTTCTGATTTGCCCTTTCTGGTGCAGGGATTCGGGTCCTTATTTCTTCTTCTCTCATCGGGCGTTTATGTTTGATTCTCAAACTACTTAGATCGAGTTGGTTGCTGTTACCTGACTGAATATAGTTATGCATAATGGACAATGTCCTCGAGAATGCTGGGAACAATTTTGGCAGACTTAATCAGGGAGGTTTTTATTAGTAGAACGAGGTAGTGGTTTTCGAATCCAATGCTGTTTTCCTCTTGTTGTTTCACAGAATCTATGATTTAATGCCTCGCCCCTTGCAAGTCAATGACCTTCCATGGTTACCGAAATGTATCTGAATGCTCGACGTGGTTTATGGAACTTAATTACTCTTGTTGCAATCTTGTGGTCGCTACACAATCTTACGACACAAGCTATAAGGCGAACAAGCGTCGCGTATGTGAAAAACTCAGGAAGACCGGAATGCCTTGGCGCAAAGTTTCTGCAGAGAAGCCTGTGAAGCGGTGCATTCTATTTCTTATGTTCTGATCTAATGGCAATGTCGATTCCCATGATTTTGCTCCATGATTGATGAGTCGGCATCATGCAGTTACGATCCGGCCATCTGGCAAATCCACGGTGGCCAATTTGCTAGGATCGTCATCCAGACAAGTTGGGTTCGCTGCGAGTTTTAAGTTTGATTAGGCTTTGATTCAGCTCGATTGAACCTTTAGACGGATGTGCGTTATGAGGTGGGAAGTTTGAACTCAAATTCCCAAAATGCAATGACGTGTCACGTGGATGTGCACGAGATAATCTATATGGACCAAGCCAGAGAGATGTTTTCAACTTTACTCGTACGGTCCAATATAGGGGAGAAAGCTTAAACAGCCGTCGACCGGCAAATTAAATATTCTTGGTTTGCCATATCATTTTCATCTTTTCCCCAAAAAATATGCGCTCATTTGTAACTTAATTCAAGAAAAATTGTGCCACGACGGCAGGCCACCTTTTCACCGCCAATAAGCTCGGGGGGTTCATCGGGACATAGGGTGCGTTTGGGAACCACTTCCCAAAGCCCCTTGGGAGTCCAAAGTCCTTTGGGCAAAAAAAATGGTGTTTGGCAAAAAACTTTGGAAGGGACTTAGGCAAAATGCTAGCATTTTTAAGGCTGAAAGCCCAAGGCAGGTGGGGGACTGCCTTGGGCTTTTCAGCATTTTTGGCATGCTGAGGAGACACTGTTCACTTTTTTCTTTTTCCAAAATTGTCCTCATGAAAATTCATTTTTCCGGTGCGTGCCCTTGGATGAACACTGTTCATCTTCTTCGGGCGAACGACCGCTACAGGGACGCCGCGACCAGGCGATCTTCGTCGGAGAGTCGGGCGACCTCCGCGAGTCGCGGTGTTGCCGGCGACCGTTGCTCGCCTTGACCGCGACCTCCGCACGGAGCTCGCCGGGCCGCGCGACCCATCCGGGTCGCCGGCCCGGTGGTTGCGACCAGATCTGGTGCCGAAGGCTCGAGCAGCGAGGTTGCGCGACCCCGTCGCGACCCAGATCCGGGGGCAGCGAGGTCCTCCCGCGACCTCGACGCCCCGGATCTAGGTCGCCGGAGGTCGAGGCAGCGTCGAGGTCGCGGAGGTCGAGGCCGCGTCGCAGAGGTCGAGGTCGAGGTCGAGGTCGCGGAGGTTGAGGTCGCCGGAGGTCGAGGCGGCGTCGCGCGACGCGCGCGACCTCGCCGCCCCGATCCGGGTCGCGGAGGTCGCGACAGCGTCGCGACCTCGCCGCCTAAGAACCGGGTCGCTGACGACCACGCCCTTCTTGCGGTCAATTTTTTTTTTTAATTTTTCTTTTGATAATTTTTTTTTTACCACAAAACTCATTTGTAAATGTAATTCCCAAACACCATTTTGCTCAAAGTATTTCACAAAGAGCTTTCAAAGATAATTTACCAAACACACAGATGTTAGAAAAACACCTTTAACTCAAAGCGTATTTGCAGATTTTCCTAAAGACTTTCCCCAAAAGTGGTCCCAAACGCACCCATAATCGCTCTAGTTTTGGAGGGCATTTTGAAACGAAGTCC
This sequence comes from Eucalyptus cladocalyx, assembly GCA_017140615.1. NCBI lineage: Eukaryota > Viridiplantae > Streptophyta > Magnoliopsida > Myrtales > Myrtaceae > Eucalyptus > Eucalyptus cladocalyx. The sequence continues at coordinate 41,717,920 of CM029518.1, forward strand.
ACAAATCGACACCAATTTAAAAGGAAAGAAAATTATTAAATTCGACGGTCCAGATTAACCCGAATTTTCGAAAAAAGAAAAAGAAAAAAGACAAAGGCGGACGATTCATTTTTTTTATTTTGAATTTTACTATTTTGACCTCGATTTCACCATTCAAATACGGGAAGACTTCTCTCTCTAATTCCTCCAGTCCGATTCACTGCCTAACTACTACCCGACCGGGAGCAACCGAAGCGCACGGTGCCGGTCGAGCGCGCTCTCTCTCCGGCGATGGAGCCGCAGCCGCAGGCCCCGAAGAAGCGCGGGCGGAAGCCGAAGCCGAAGGAGGACAAGAAGGAGGAGCAGCTCCACCAGCCGCCGCCGGCGCCGCCGCAGCAGCAGCAGCAGGCGGCTCCGGCGCCGGCGCCGGCCGCCAGGTCGTCGGCGGCGTCGGGGTCGGCGGGGGCCGGGACAGGAGGCCGCAGCAGCAGCACGCGGTCGACGAGAAGTACGCGCGGTGGAAGTCCCTCGTCCCCGTCCTCTACGACTGGCTCGCCAACCACAACCTCCTCTGGCCTTCTCTCTCTTGCCGGTAACTTCGAAAAGGCCTCCCGCTCCGTCAGCTGTTTCCGGTTAGCGCCGGCGGAAATCTAGGGTTTCTTTTCTTTTTCTTGGGAGGTTTTGCTCGGGTAAAGTGGCGCGGATGTTGAATTTTCGGAGGTTTTGAAGTATTGCGAGTGCCGTGTTGATAGGTCTAGGTAGTTGTTGGGTTGATTTAGGGTTTTAGGGTTTTGGTACGCGTGACCTTCTCTCTTGTGCCGGTTCGGAACTGCATTTTGGTTTCGTGCGAGTTTGGTGGTGCCTGTGGATTTGTAGGTTTGGTTCGGAGGAGTTGTCTCGGAAATGCTGGATTTTGGAGGTCCGTTGTGGTGGGTCGAGGTGTGCTAGGGTATATGTGGCTGCTAGTTTGTGCCGGGCCTCCTAGGTTTTTGGGGGAAGGTGTTGGTGATCCTTTGAGTGTTAAGGAGAAGCTTGTGGGTACTGATCAAAGGCTTTGTTCATTTGTCTTGATGCGTTGGCTTGGCGAGGTTCGTTATTTTGCGGATTGTTTTTTTTATAGGTGGATTTGAATTTGGCAATGACTGACATCATGCAGGTGGGGCCCGCAACTCGAGCAAGCGACTTATAAGAATCGGCAGCGGCTCTACATTTCTGAGCAGGTAATGAGCAATGATGATCTAGTGTAGAAGTCTAAAGTTGTGCGATGCCGTTTTAGTCTAGTGGTTTCAACAGTAATAAGGAGGATCTGTAACTAAAATTCACCGGTTAATAAACGGGTGAGGACTTTTATATGGTTGTGTTATAATAGTTGAACATTTCTTGCTGCCTGCACATGTTGGATTGATGTTCGTAAAAACAACTTACCTCGGTAGTACAGCAGCTGACAAATTCTGTTGTTATGGGAAAATTAAGTTTACATGAAAATCTAGAGAATGATAGTAATTGTTGTCAAACCCTCATATCAATTTTAGAGTTTAACAAGCTGGATGCATGAGCAGGTTGAGTCGAAAGCACAAGCATTTTTCTTGGTTGAAGTTGAGCTAATTAGTTTTTCTACTGAAATTCTCAGCTGCCACAATTGACACAAGATTTTATTAATGACTTTGATATGAATTTGGCATTTTAAAATTTAGTACTATTTCGAATTCAGTGCTGATGTACATCACTAATATTGACTTAAGAGAGAGGACTTATTTGTTTTTGGTTTGAAGTTGTTTTGAAGTTAAAACAACCTTAAATTTTTTATCTACATCTTGTTGCTCCTTTGGTGGCAAATAGATGAAACTTGAGTTGTTCTTTATTTGTGCTTTCTCTATTGCTTCGTTAATCTCTTTCTTTTTGTTCTCAGACTGATGGCAGTGTTCCAAATACTTTGGTGATAGCAAACTGTGAAGTTGTGAAACCTAGAGTTGCGGCTGCAGAGCACGTGTCCCAGGTCATTTGCAGACACATGATGGAGTCGTTGTTTATCTATTTTTGTGGATCTCATCCTTGTTGACTTTAACAATGTGGTGTTTAATCTCTGCATACTTGATTTTCAGTTTAATGAGGAAGCTCGCTCTCCCTTCATAAGGAAGTACAAGACAATTATACATCCTGGAGAGGTAACTCTCATTTCTTGCTGGGCAAGCTCCTTAATCAAACAGAAACATTCACAATCAGACTACACAAAATCCTTTTTTTTTTTTTTTTTAAATTTGAGACCTTGATGATCTTTCTACTTTGTTTTTACTCCAAACTCTGATCTAGTTCTCTTTCATTTATTATGTTTGAGCAAATATATGAAATTATTATGTGCCAACTCACCTTTACCTTTTGCTTCTCTATCTTAAAATGTTTGATTATCAGTTTTTACTCTATGATTTGCATGGTTTTTGTCTATGTTGATCATGGATTATCGTACTTCAGGTTAACAGAATCAGGGAACTTCCTCAGAATCCCAATATTGTGGCAACTCACACTGACAGCCCAGATGTAGGTTAATTATGAGATTTTTCTCATGCTTTTACTGGGATTTGTGGGATCTACAAAATTTCATGGCTCTTTAATCTGCTTAGTGCTTCCGATGTTATTTGGAATTTTAGGTTCTCATTTGGGACGTGGAATCTCAGCCTAACCGGCATGCTGTCTATGGAGCTACAGCTTCTCGTCCAAATCTGGTTTGTTCATGATCAGACACAATGCATCTTCCAGTATTGACACATTTTTAGATATTTTTTTTAGTTCATTTGCCAATTATTAGTAGCTCCTGGAAAAAAATTCCTCTGGCGAGTTTGGAAGAAAAAATGAGAACAGTCATGCTGCTTACTGTTGTAAGGTCAATCAATTGGTCCTTTGTGCAAGTTACATTTGAAACTTGTAATTTGGTCTATGCATGTAGAACTGATAGAGTATTTTTACAGTTAGAGAGGATGATTGTGAGATGCTGAATTCAGAGGTCATGAAGATACTAAGAACTTGTAGTAACACTTGTTTATTCAGTAATGTAATTGATCTTGTTTGTACTAACAAGAAACTTATCTCGTGCTTGGATCCCATCCCTTAATGCATCCACCTCAGCTTCCCATATCAGTTATCCTCCTTGTATTCCCAAACCTTCAATCACCATTTTCAGTTTTGCATTGGATTTCAAGTTGCATCTCCAAGCTACATATAATTTACTAAGTTGCCATTTTCTTGCCCAAATTACCCTGTCCTCAGCATTAGATTCATTTTGCGGGTGTAGATTTTGGGTGTGCATGATGACAAATAGGTCTTTTTAAGTTGGTGAGCTGCAAAATGTAAAGTTTTGGAATGTGATGAGGGTATTTGCTATGGAGAGCAAGTTGACGTTGAAGGTGGTTTTTCAATCTTCCCAAAAAAAATCAGTTTATGTCTCAGAGTTACAATAATTTCTGAAGGCAAGATCTCATCTGCCTTCACAAACTTATAGTAACTTGATAGATGTCCTGAGCTTCACATTTCTTGAAATGTTATATTGCACCAGCTGATTTGCCAGGCTTCAGCAAAGGTTATAGTTCCATGCTGACCCAGATGTTTGCATCTCTTTTATTATCTGCCCTTTTGGCTTTTTTGGCAGATTTTAACTGGACATCAAGAGAATGCTGAATTTGCCCTTGCAATGTGTCCAGCTGAACCCTTTGTTCTCTCTGGAGGTAGGATATTATGGGTTTGATAATGTTAGTCAAGGATTGGAGTTTTCAGTATTTGTGGACCATCAATAAGAGAAAATTCATTTAGGAAGGACTATGACTATGCATGCCGAACCAATTGGCAAAGAAACAGTTTTAAAGAGCAGAATTTGCATGGAAAAAAGCAGGTGCTGTGGAGAGTAGGATGGCATTTCCCTTGTTACCTTTTCTTTTCTTTCTTTTTCTTTGTTTTTTCCATATAATTTACAGGAAGCTGCCTAATATTATTTTGTTGGTAATTTTATGATCTGCTTAATTTGAAACTTGGAAGACATATTCAAGTAATTACTTTTGTTACCATTTGTGTGAATGAGTGCATTTCTTGTACCTGCAGTTACATTAATTTGGTTAATTGCAAAGAAAATAATAAATGCCTTTTTCATAGGGAAGGATAAGACGGTGGTTTTGTGGAGTATCCAAGACCATATAACAGCATCTGCAACAGATCAAACAACAAATAAATCTCCAGGATCTGGAGGATCCATCATTAAGAAGACTGGGGAAGGTAATGAGGAAACTGGAAATGGCCCTTCTGTTGGACCACGAGGAATCTACTGTGGACATGAGGATACTGTTGAAGATGTGGCTTTTTGTCCATCCACGTAAGTAGCACAGGAGGAAATATGGGGCAGAACCTGATAGATATGTTTACTGTGAGATTTGAATTTGAAATTTTAGTTGCTATAGATGGACATGAGGTCTTCATTGTCTGATGGTATTTTTTGTCTTCTAAAGTGCACAGGAATTTTGTAGCGTTGGTGATGATTCATGCCTTATATTTTGGGATGCACGAGTTGGCACTAATCCCGTTGCTAAGGTTTGTGTATTATGTCTCCCTTCATCCTTGCCCTCTATTCTTATGATTTTATTTTGTTTGTGTTCCCTACCTGCGTTTATCTATGCTTGATTTCAGTAATTATGATATCGCATCTTTTGTCTTGTACTAGAGTGATGCAGCATGTTTAACCAACTTCCTCGTTCAGTCTATCTGTCCCCTTCACCCCAGTCTCTCCGCACGTGCGCATGCGCTTGTGAAGAACATGAGTTATATTCTCTTTATCACCTCATTAGATTTGGAAATGAGCCAACCAGCTTACAAGTGTTGACTAAGTCATCGCAATAAATATATGATGATAGAGCTGTAATATAAGGTAGTTAGATAAAAGAATTAGGCTTTTTTCCCCACTTTGGTCCAGCGTACAGGCTAATAAATGAAGGGACTCAGAAGTTTAGACATGTCAATTGTGTTAAATGCCATGTCCTGGACTGTGCCATGATGTATGTGCTAACTAATTCCGTCTTGTTTGTGTATGTGATGCAGCACATTAACAGAATCCAAATGGATTTATACTATGAAATTTTTTTTGCCTCATTATCCAGTTGATGGCGTTGTGTACATCTCTGCATTTCCATTCTTGTTGACCTTTGTCTGGACTGAAGATTTCTTCATAATATTCAATTGCTATTGCTTATGATATATGCTTTTCTTTTCCCTGATTCTGATGTTATATGTTGGCTGCCTCATTTATTGTTGAATCAGGTCGAGAAGGCACATAATGGTGACCTCCATTGTGTGGATTGGAATCCCCATGACAACAACCTAATCTTAACCGGGTATGCTCCTGTGTCAAGTTTCTGATTATCATGTGGTTTACTTCTAGAACTAATTATGGATCAAGTCGACAAGTTTATGCTTTGTATTGATTCGATGATGACATAGTTTTTTTCTTTAAAATATATGGTACGTTTTCCTAGGTCGGCAGATAACTCTGTTAACATGTTTGATCGGCGAAATCTCACTTCTAATGGAGTTGGTTCACCAGTCTACAAGTTTGAGGGGCATAAGGCAGCTGTTCTTTGTGTGCAGGTGGCCATGGATTTTTCTTCTCTTCTATTGTCATAGAATTAGCTTTTTGATATAAATATATTCTCTGTAAAAGATTGCTTTGTAGTGCTTACTGTGCTTGATTTTCATGCATATTCTAGTGGTCTCCAGACAAGCCTTCCGTCTTTGGGAGTTCTGCTGAAGACGGTCTCTTGAACATTTGGGATTATGAGAGGGTAAGGCAATTTTTCTTTTTGTCTTGCCAGGCTAGCTTTCACAATATCTGCATCTTTTGTGCCTCTTGCAGAGTTTGATCCATTGGCTTTATATAAAATTGAATTTAGCGATTCTTTACTTTTGTGTGGAGTATATGTGGGGCTTTTGTACTGAAATTTTGTCTTGCAGGTTGATAAAAAGGTTGACAGGGCTCCAAATGCTCCTGCGGGATTGTTTTTCCAGCATGCTGGTCACAGGTGAATTAAGCTTTAGAATGTCAAATGATAGTGTGATCTAAGTCCAACCTAAGTGGTATTTCCTTGTCCGATTTTGAAGCTTTGACTTAGGATTTGTACTTGGTGTGCTATCGTTCTTTTATTTTATTTTTCCCCAATTCAGAAAGTCTAGTCTAACCCATTAGTCATTTCTTTCTTTGCTTTTATGTTGTTCTTTTGTTTTGTTTTGGTTTTTTTTTTTTGGGGTTGGAGCTCCCTTTATAATCAGGTGGCGGGGAAAAACTCAATAGTAAAGAGATGATTAAAGAAAAATATACTATATTGTGGGTAGTTTCTTGCTTCATTCTTTGCCCGGACTCCTGCCTTCACTGATGGCTAATTATCAGGGTGCTTCCAAGTTCCGTCACTATCTATATCTGTCTGTCAGCTGTATGTTCTGATTTCAATAAGGCACATTTGCTTTGAATGAGATTCTATTTAAAGTTGAGGGCTCCGGTTGATTTAGTTTTTGGGGCGTATTGTTAAGTCATCCGACTTGAGGGTAACATAAATGAGTGATTTGATGTGAAAGCTACTATGGGATTTTATGAGGTGGCTGGTTTGATGAGGATGTTAAAAGGAAATGTTCTGTAATACAAACGAACTTTTATCCAGCTTCTTGTTTATCTAATCTTTTCACCTAATGCCTTGAGTGGGCCATTCGTAATTAACATAAGTGCCTTACTGCTGTGTCATCCAGGGACAAAATTGTCGACTTCCACTGGAACGCAGCTGATCCATGGACTATGGTTAGCGTATCTGATGACTGTGATACTGCTGGAGGAGGTGGTACATTGCAGGTACACTTGTTGTTTGGCCATCACCTCATCAGGCACATTTTGGTTTTTAAGAAGTATTATCGATTGGAGGAACTCAGTGAACATGTCCATCTCTGCAGATATGGCGAATGAGCGATCTGATCTACAGGCCGGAAGAAGAGGTTTTGGCTGAGCTGGAGAATTTCAAGGCGCATGTACTGGAATGCTCGAAGGCATGAGAGTGTCTCGAGAACAGGCCCCTCCGGGTCTCAAACACTAACTAGACAAAGCAGGTTTTTGCTGGCTGTCGCTGCTGTAAAATCTGTAGGTACTTAGCCATGGTTTAAACTCATCCGTGAGCGCCAGGACTCCCCTCTTACGCAGATGGTGAACTGAAAGCTGGTTCCAAGATCGGCATATGTAGGTGGTAGAGGTGTGGATATTTGCATAGACCGAACCTTAGCAGGTCCGCATTCTCGAGTGAGAAACAGAGATAAATTTTAAGGGGGTTACGAGATGCATGACATTCCGTCCACTTTGTTTCGCATGTCTTAGCCTTCGCTTAGCTTCACTCACGCGCAGGTCTTCTTTCCATCTAGACAAGGAACTAGATGTTTAGAGCTCGGCGATTCTTTCCTCTCACTTTTCCTCTGATGAGCCGCGGGCGTTGCCTGATTCCGGTTCGGGCTTGAGTTAGTTCGTGTACGGATTTAAACGTTCTTCCTTGGACACAGCGGCTCATTTTAGGGAAGAGACGAAAGTCCCGCCGTTCAAATTGGGAGGGGCTAGACGAATTCATATGGCCTGTTGGGTAGGTCCTAGCAAGGGGGCGACTCGAGAGGCATATTCCGCACGCGCGTCACGTGCCAGCTTGCATGCCTAATTCGTACGGTCGTACCTTGCGAATCCCAACGCCACGTTTTTCCCTACCCTCCTGAGCCTGTCCTTTTTGCCCGTTTAGATGGAAAGATCAGGGATACGGCTGCCACCGCCTGTCCTTTTGCGCTCTCTTTCGGCTTTTTGGGGACCACCAAATCCCTGTCCCTCCAAAAGCGTAATCACGGACTTATCTCGACGCGGCTCCTGGTTGGGGACCGTGTAGGTTCTAAGGTGAATAGAAATGCACGTCGTGTACGCATCCCGTGCCGTCTGGCGTTGCCTCCGTCGGTCGGCGGGTCGGCTCCTCGTCATCAGTCGTTGGAAGAGCTCGATGAGTAGCCGGTGGTCCTTCCCATGTCGGATATGAACGACGAGGACGGCCGGCCTCTCTTCGCCGACGGTGGAACAACTTTTGAGATACACGCAATTTGACTGTTGCTTAACACGAGATCTTTCAACGAAACCCTTTTCATTATTGTTTCGGCATCTATACAGTATCTTTCGCTTTTTGAAATTCTGAAAGGAGAAGTTTCAAATTTTTATCGAAGCAAATCCGGAGGGAGGTTCTTGAATAACCGCGGCCGAATCGTATAGGACAAAAAGATGGCCTTCCTTCTGGCGAAACAGTGTACTATGGTACTTTTCCGTAGACGGAGAGGTAGCCGTGTAGGCAAGCGGCAGCGTCGCGGTCAGTACTTGCAAAAAAAGCAGCGCAAGCAAAAACCCGATTCGCCTCTGCATTCGCCGGACCAATTTCGCCATCCGTCCCTCTTGCTCGATTACGAAGATTTCATGTTCGAAAAATGGATCGATCTCCTGTTTGCAAGGAAACCGATCCGTTCTCACAGTCGAACTATATCGTGTCGCCTCATGTCGGCGTGCTAGTTCTAGTCTTGTGTTCGAATCAGAAATTGCAACTCGAATAAAACCGATTATAGAAACTTGGCTAGATATCGACATCAATAAAATTTTCTATTGATGATCATGTTATTTTTTAAAGTTTAGATGGTATTTTATCCCGTATGTTTCCTTTTAATTTAATGGGTTCTTCACACCAAATCCTCCTAATGCACGAAAATGATGCTTCACCTCATTAGAGAAGACCCAATTTCCCCAACTTCTCTATCTTTTTTTTTTTTTTTTTTTTTTTTTTTTATATATATTTTAGCAAAAAAAGATATGCACCGTCAGCACACCTAATAAATACATTTTATGTGCACCAACCAAATCTAATTTTTTTTAGTTATCATGAAGAAGCCTTTTTATTTACTTTTATGGCGAAGCATTGACACGAGTCGAATATATCGGCCGATAAAATTTCTCATAGAATGCATGACAATCGTAAGTACAATTTCTTGTCATCTCTTTGTTTCCTTATCCGGCGCAGTTTATAGATCAGGAGATTTCGTTAATTGTTTACAAATTTATTAGGTATCGATACATGCATTGAATTTTTGTCAGTATATTCATGAATCTAATTGGAAGTTCGTTTTTATCTTGCCCCGCGTTACCGCGTTGCTTGATGGCCAAGGAGTGATCTTATTATATTCATCTCTATCCAATGACAAAATGGGAAAAAATACGCAATAAAAAGAAGAAAAGGATAAAGAAAGGAAATGACGCATACATGCCAAAGAATCCATTCGGCATTGGTTGGTAATAAGCATATATATGGAGTGCAGCCACCTCACCTCCCCATCTCCCCGCCCGACACGTGGTTTCCCGAAATGCCACCTTTATTTTCTCTTTTCCTTTAACTCAGTCTATTTCCACTTTATTTTTCTCGAACACACATTAAAAATCTAGGATCGACATATATGAAAATCGGACCCCTTTTATCTTCCTTCAAAAGGGATTAGTTTCTAATCCGGCATGGGCAATTCGCGGTGTCGTTTCGTATCCGAGTTAGCTCGATTGCTGAAAAATGACTGAAGAATCGAAAAACTCACACAAAAAAGCCAAAAAAAATCAGGCTTCAACATTTTTCCCTTTCTTTGAATTTTTTTACCTTGTAAAAGTGAGAAATATCAGGCTTCATCATTTTTTCCTTTTTTTGAAATTTTTTCACCTAATTTTCTAAAAGTGAGAAATTCCCCTATTTTCGTCCTTAGCGGTGGGCCCCACTCAGTCTGAGGTGGCATCGTCTTCCCAGGTCGGCAGAGCCTTTTTTCTCTCTCTCTCTCTCTCTCTCTTCCTGCAACACCTCGCGACAAATCCCGCAAACGTCCTCTCCCTCCCCTCCCTATATTTATACACTCTCCATTGCAAAAAGCGCATGCACAGTTTTCTCTTCTCTCTCTTTATCTCTAACGTTCTCGCATGGAGGAGGCGCGCAAGAGGCGAGCCGACCGGGAGGCGGACGGCGGCGAGGAGGGGGGCTCCGCCGCGAAGAAGCTGAAGCCGGACGAGGCAAGCGCGGAGCCCCAGGACGACGACTGGATATCGGCGTGGCTGGCGCTCGACGACGACGCGGTCTCCGAGCTCCTGGACCTCCTCGACCCCGCCGAGTCCTCGCCCTCGCCGTCGTCGTCGGCGGCGGGGGGCGACGGCTTCAACTTCAAGGTGAGGTTCATCGACGACCCCTACGCGTCGCCGCTGGTGTTCCAGTCGTCGTCGTCGTTCGTGACCATCAACGGCAACGAGGAGACCTGCGGGTCGTCCTTCTCGGAGTCGGAGTGCACGGTGATGGCCAGCATCGACACGCGCGGCATCGGCGCGCTCCGGGCCGCGGGGGGAGAAGTGGGTCGAGCCCGGGTGGGGCCGCCGCCGCCGGAGGAGGGGGAGGGAGGCGCGTGGGCCGCGAAGGGCTCCGGGGAGGCGCGTGAGTGCTGTCTGTTTGGTGCGGACGATGATGATGATGATGCTGCTGCTGCTGCTGTTGTTGCTGCAGGGTTTCTGGGTGGTGAGGAGGAGATGCTTTTGACTGGACTGAAGTAAATGCAGGATGCAAATGGACGGTGGACTTTTTTAGGGTTTAGGCTGTTTTTGGGTTTCTTTTTTCTGGGTGGGCTTTTCCTTGTTTAGGGTTTTTCTCTAGGGGTTTTAATACTGTGAATAGAGAAGGAAGAGGTGGTATAGAGAACAGAGAAACTAGGATACAGATGAAAGTGGGAAGGAGGAGGAGGAGGAGGAGACTTCGTGGTTTATTCGTTTGGGGTTCCTTCTTGGGAAATGGTGGGATGCAGGTAGAGAGAGAAAGAGGAGGAGAGAGAGAGAGAGAGAGAGAGAGAGACTTTCCTTTCCCTTTTTGTTTTGTCTTACTTGTGGTATGGGAAAAGAGGGTGGACAGAAATGGGAAGGTGGAAAGTGCAAATTGAAGCCTTTTTTTATATGTAAAGTTAATTTGCTCTGCTGCAGCTTTTGTGCTGGTTTTGGCAAAATTTGCATTGCCATGCTGTTTTTGTCTCTTGCTCTCTTCTTGGGGGTTGGATGTTTTGGGCTGGCTGGGGTTTAATACAAGGGTCTTCTAACTCCTTGATTTAGGAGCATTGATGAGGAGTGGGGGAGATCAATTAGAAGAGTGAAGTTACAAAAACCCATTAAAAAAGAAGAAAAAAATTGCGCCTTTTGTTTGGCATAATCTTGGCTTAAAGTTGTTTTTCACCATCTACCGTTGCCTAACACATGGAGAGTTCTTGTTTCGACTTTTATGATCCTATAGTAACATGATGCGACACATCATTGGTGGATCAGAAGTTAGGTGGTGTCTTTCGAGATGTAAATAAAATTTATCATTATAGGAAAGAAAGGGAATTATGTAGGTGAATGATAGGTGGGTCGAATAATGTTGGGGGGTTTATAATGTTTAGGTGTACGGTGGTGGTCCTGTCCCTTTCTCTTTTGATGTTCGATTTTTCTCTTTCTGCTTTTGTTCAAATCTTTTGATGTTGATAACAAGTGAATAATTTAGCACTCTTTTTTTTCCTTATATTGGTGGGCCCCGCTCGACGTGATTTCGATGTACGGCCCTTTTTGGGATCCGACTGGCCCCACCAGCCGCGTTCCGCCACGTGTCGTCCGAAGAATTCATTGCGCTTTTTTTTTCGAAAATTTGAATAACAAAATTTTATTTCCTGGAAAAGATATAAATGTAGGGACGGCATTCCACAAAATTCAGTCCAAGTCAACGTTATTTCCTATGTGAATATTTCTGGATGTAGAAGCTGACTAATAAGTTTTGTTCAAAATAAAAAAGCTGAATAATAAGTTATCAAATATTTAAAAAATAATTATTTATAACACTTAAAATAATTAATCAATGAAAATTATTTTCAACATCAATAATAATTTATATTTAAACATTTTCATGTATGATTTTATTCATTTATCTTTATAAACAAAACAAGCAAGCACTTTTTAAAAACAAACCAATAAAATAATGTCTTCAAATTTCATTAATTTTTTTTTTTTTTTTTTTAATATTCCGAAAAACCCTAAATTGGTACATGCATGATAAATTTACCTCAAATTAATTTTTTGACTATGAAAACTTCAAATTGATACATTATACAAATTTATCTCAATTGATCATAAAAAAACCCCAAACTAATATACTTATAACAAATTTATCTCAAATTAATTTATTCAACCGCCAAAAACTCTAAACTAGTAAATTGTGACAAATATACCCTCAATTAAATTGAATTAACACCACAAAAAATCACAAAAATTGTATAACTATTACAAACGTAGAGTAAAATCGCAAATAAACATACTAGTGAACTGTCACGTGTTATTCATTTTAGTAATTTGACAGTAAAATTTAAAGAAACGATATAAGGTAAATTTATCATATGTATACAAGTTTTGGATAAATTTATTAAAGGTTTACCAGCTTAGAGTTTTTGATGATCAAAAAATTAGTTTAAGATTGTAGACGTGTACCAGTTTAGAGTTTTTCAAGGTATTAACTCTTTTTTTTTTCTTCCGTTTTTATAGTCTCTAAGTATATAGTCATATAAATAGGAGTCATAAAAAAAAAACCGCAACAAAGTGTTGGTCACCTCATTGGGCCGCCTCGAGCCCAGCCCGTCGCAATATCGGAATGGGCCCAGTCTCGAAGCCCACGAAACCAGCTTTAAAGCCCCTCATCTTTTGGCGCGAAACGTCGCAGTCAGTCCCTCCATCTCTCCCTCTCTCCCTCTCTCGCTCGCTCGCTCGCCATGGACGGGAGGAGCTCGCTCCAGGAAATCACGACTCTCTTCGCCTCGCTCGCGTCGCGCCTCGAGACCCTCGACGACGAAGGGGAGGACGCGGAGGGATCGCCGGACGCCTCGATCTCGAAGCTTAACCGGTCGCTGAACCTCCCCCGGCGGCGGCGGCGGCTGCGGCGGCGACGGCGGCGGCGACGGCGACGAGGATCCCGCGGTTCGGTTCCTGGACACCGCCTTGTCCCTCATGTGCTTCAAGGCTCCTCAGGTCAGGACAAATCGAGCGATTCTATGCTCTTTTTTTTTTTTTTTTTTTTTTTTTTTTTTTTTTTGTGTTTCTAGTTCGGAGTGTTGAGAGGCGGCGGTGATGCTCTTAGGTGTTCGATGCGGTGGTCGATTACGCGGTGAAGACGATTGCTGCGGTTCTGCACTCGTCGATTAGGTGCGAGGCGGTTGGCTTTCGAAAGGAAGAGGCTTTGAGGGTCGGGAGCTCGATTTCGCGGCGCGATTGTGTCGAAGTGGTTTGCCGCGTGCGGCGACGTCCTCCCGAAACTGCCGAGAGATGGTCTGTTGATTTTTTCTTTTCCTGTTCTGCTTGGTCTTGTAATTAGTAACCTTGATAGATGGTGGGCTAAAAGGAAAAAAAAAGTGGAAATGGAAATTGGAAAAAAAAAAAAAAAAAAACTCTATGCTCGGTTTGATATCGGGTTTCGTGTGAACTTGCCCTTTCCATAGGAAGAACCATTTTTTAAGAAGAGACGGAAGAAGTGACATCTTTATTCTAGTTTCATTCGGCAAATCTTCTATTGGGCGGTGCGGCTTTAATGTATGAGCTAAGACCTGAGGTTTGATTGAAATATTGCAGGAACACTTTCTCATTTACTACTGCATGCTGTCCTGCGCTTGGCGGTTTCAGCATCTCACACTCAGTTTTTGTTCCCTTCTACTCGCATTATTGATGTGAAATCAGTTGGCGGGAGAATAATTACGGCTTCAAAGCTCCTTGACTATCTACCCCGAGGATTTTGTCTTAAAAACGATGAAACACCATTGAGGTACTTTGCTAACAAAGCTGCTATGAACATTGATTTGTGCATTTGTTGATACCATCCTGTTGTTCTTGACTTGGCCATCTGCGCACGTGTTCATTAATTGATTTCGAGAACCGTAGTACCCCATGCATGCATTCCTTAATATAAGAACTTTTCAACTTCTCTTCAATTCTGTTTTTGGGTATAGAGGAGACAAAGGAGTTTCGCTTATATTATGTTTGTATTCTGTCAACCTATTCAGGACCATATCCATCTTAAATTAGGTATGATGACCTGTTATCTCAATCTTTGTCTTTTTTTTTTCCCAGGCTGTTATTCTGGTACCTTGATCCAGTGATTCTGAGCAATGACATTTCCAAGATTCTGCAAGAAATGATGGAAAGACCTTTCCTTTGTTTGCATAAGGAATTGCATGAGAGGATGTCCTTGCGGAATATTGTTGTTTGCTTGGTACTTTCTCCTGTAATGTTTTTCGAGGCAAAAGCTCTGTTACATAGATGGTTTCTGGAGACGTGAGTTTGTGGTCCTTGCATCTCATGAATTTCATTTTGAAAGTTTTAGCTCTATTTGATATCAAGTATGCTGTAGCATTCAACTCATGCTCACTATTGTCAGGCTCTTATTTGATTTTTCCATGGCCTACTTGCAATGTGCCTCGAGATTTCTGCCTACTTAACTGATTTTTTGTGAATTTTTTTCTTCTGAAAGTATCTGTGTTCAATGTATTGCTATACCTAGTTCTGACATTCTTCTAAGAGATAGGCACCTTGACCAAATTTCTTGGATTTTAGTTTTCCCATTGGATGAGTTTTATAAGTAAAGTCAAGCAGATCTGGGCCAGAATGCTCAGGGAAGTTCTGTTGCAGCCTTGAAAAATGGAAGATTGCATCTGGCTATGAATGGGCAGATACTAAGCCTGTAGAACTTTCTTAGGACCTAGCTTTTTTTTTTTCTTCTAATTGATTTCAACTTCAATTTCCTGCTTTTTCTGGTGAAAACAATCCTTCTGTCAAGTTTATGAAGTTGAAGTGGACTTTTCTGGTGAAGAAACTTCATTTGTTTGTTGTATATTTGTATGCCACATCTCCTTCAATAAACAGAACCTTGTTTGCCTTTAAGTCAGAAATATTTAGTTCTATACATTTAGTGGAAGATTCTGATGTTTCTCAAATATCTATCATTCATCAACTGAAAATGGTTCAAAATGGCTTTCATGTTTACTAATGGAGATGCTTTACTGATGCCCTTTTCCTTATTATCTTCTTGATGCTTTTTAATTTCACATGCCAAACAGGGGTTTGGCTTTTGTTCTGGAGTTTTCAACTGTATTAGTCACGGTGATCCTGGATGTAATTTCTAGGCCAATGTGGTGGGGGATATCGATGGAAATGGGAATGAAGCTGCCCTTTTCTGATGCATATTTTCCCTTTAATCGCCAATTACTGAGGTCTTTCAGTGGACCTATGTCATGTGCGACACTTTTAAATTTGGTTAATTTTACAAGCAACAAGAGTTCAACTGCGAACCCAATGTGACAAAGGTGGCAAGGGTAGATCAAAGGTCTATGTGGTGAGTGTCTACCCAAATTTTTTTCTTTTTTCGTTAAATTCAGATACAACAATGCCTGAGAAGTGATATTTGTCATTCCCTTGTAGGACACAGGCAATCAACTTCCCAGTTTGGTTCTATTTTGCTTCCCTCACTCTTCTTTGCGATAATAGTTTACACACGGATTGCACATTTTGGCAAACCCATACAACTGATCAGATGCATAACATGCAACCATTGTCCTGTCGAACAGCTGCAGCAAGGTACATTGCGTGGATTTTGTGCCCAATCGATATAACTCATCAGGAATTGCTAGTCAATCATTTGATTAAGCTATCAGAGTCTTGGGCTGTGAAAAAATTTTCCTCAGGTGTTCGGGATGAAGGAAGAGCTGTCTTGCAGAAGAAGCTCAAGAAACCCAGGCTTTCAGAGAATAAAGCCAATAATAACTTCAAGGACGAGCATAATTGCCAAAGCATAGAGAACTGGGTTGAAGATTTCCAAAACGTGTATCAGTGGTATTGCACTCAATTTTTGAACTTTCCTGCACCATGTGAAGGACAATCGATTGATGGGTGCCCGCCGCAGAGTATGATGTTCAGGGAAATTCCATTTAGGTATCTTGATAGGACAGTTGAGTTTTATGGAGGAAGATGTGTGTCAGTTGTTGCTACATTATGCCTCAACTGGCAGAATACTTCAGCCAGGGACAATTGAGAGAGCGGGACTGAAACACATGAGAAGCTATTCTGAAGGACCAGAATCGGTTCTATGGAATGATGGTTGTGTTAAGGAAGAGTCAATTAGAGGTGCCTGTCTCATCTTTAAGTTAACAGATATTGTTGAGAACATGTCCTCATCAATGTGTGAGACTGAAGAGAGTGAAATGGGCTTTATCTGCCGACTGAAAGAACGGACTGTTGGGTACTTGGTCAAGTGCATCAAATCACTGATTCAACTGGAAACATTTGAGGGTAAATCTTTGATGCTATTGGATCTACATCATAGGTTGCTGCAGTGGAAGCGCAACGGACAAGGACGATTCAAGATTCCCAAAGATCTAGATTATGTCACGCTTGAGTTGAATCATCAAATATCGGCAACACAACTGAATGTGCCAAGGTAGCTGTAAAGTTAAATGTAAAGATGTAGAATGCAATGTCTCTCTCTGTCCTTTTTTTATTTCACTGATGAAAGCAAATGTTATTTCTGTGCTGTCTATGTGGATTTACATCTAAATATAATTCTTTACTAAGCTTTGCACAGGGCATTCTACATCTTTAGATGTGGATCATGAAACTTGTCCAGCAAAACAAATGAGGATTTGCATGAGAAACTTTATGTTATTGTCAGGAAAGCAAGGACTTGGAAAATTATATTAAGGTTGTGGATAGTGTTAGTGTTTTGGCAGCAGCTTCTCCGTCCGGTCTTAAACTTGGGATTAAGAGCTACATTAGGGAAATCAAATGTCTTTAGAAATTCATATAAATTTAGTCTTTTGAAAAGGAAGAATCCATGGTACTCTCGATCAGTAACCGCAAGGGGAGAACAAGAAGCGAAGAATCCACCGATCTCCGATGGCCTTTTTGCTAATTTGCATCTTTTGTCAAATTAGTTGAAGCAATATTTTTTTTTTATATTTGGTGCACCTGACAATCTATTGTAATTTTAAAAACTACCTCTAACCGCCACAAATACGACGCCAAAAAAAAAAAAAAAAAAAGTGCTGGGGCTTTTCCTCATAAACCTCTATCTTCCCCGCTCTTAGTGTTCCAAGTACATTCCAATGCTCTGAATGAACGATCAATTTTCAAGATTCGTCTCCACCGGTAAAAATATAAGGCTCGCAATTCACGCCATGCCCGAAGTTGAAGGGGGCGACGGACCTGATGTTCTTCAGAAGAAGATGTTAATCCGTCGGACCGTTCTTGTATTGCGAGTCTGGTGTTTTTTCTCGGTGGGACGAATCTTGAAAATTGGTCATATCATAAGTGGTAATGTCACATGATGCCGGAAGCCGAAGGGGACGACGATGCACCTGATCAGGTGGTATAGAAGAGAAAGGGAGTTGGTTGGCAAGTTGAAGTTAATTTTCTTTTTTTCCTGCGCCATGCTTTCTTAATCTCTTTTCTACTTTAGGAAGCCAACTTATGTCTGATGATATCGGACAGTGTCTACTGATACCACGTATGATGACTTGCTTTCTCGGACAATATTGTTTGCATCCGCCCTCGTACGAGATGGATTCTTGTTCTTCAATCTTTAGCACATGAGCACATGTTATTATTTTCTTTACTAGTTATACAATGAAGATTTAACCATCATTGTTCAGCCTAAAAGGAAATATATCTATATAAATATGTGTGTGTGTGTTCGCACGCACTCTTCTTTTTTTCAGTGTTGAGTTACCAATGAAAGGCGGGTTTTTTGTCATATGGATGATGCAATAGATAGAAATTAATTGCTATAAAAATCTTGTACAAGAATGTGTTCATTGGTGGGTCTTAATGTGAGTTCTAAGATTTCTTGATATGTGATGGCGTTGCTTTAAAGGATTTTTGTTATTTCGATTCATCCCGTGTTAGATTTGTGTAATACTTGGCAACTTTGTCTTCTGTCTGTCTATATTTCTATCGACATTATTATGTAGTCGATTCTTGATTTAGGTGTCAATTCCTTAAAGTTCAGAATATCTTGACGTACATATACCAGAAATCTTTGATTACTATCGTTTCTTGTGATCCTGTCGTTCTAATTGCAGCAAGTCCTTCAATTGTTTAGATGTCTACTTCAGGGGTCCAGAGTAAGAGTCTCCTAGCGCTCCTAGCGTTGGTGGATAAATTTCTGGACTTGAAGTTGATCCCACTTCCTGAGCACATATTCTCGTCATCTCGCGCAGTGATCTCATGGGGAGGAACTCAATAACGGCATTGCGGATTGTTCGGAATTGGGTAGAGAATCTCTTGTTGCTTGATTTCTAGAATGGCCTGGAAGTTCCTGAAGCTTTCCTATCGTCATGCAGAGGAAATAACTGTCGGGAATAGCAACGGAATTGGCTGTGGTAGGATTACACAGAAGTGGTGTGAATCTTCACAAACTACTGGTATCCAGTGGGCTATAATTCCTAGATCAGGCACGGTCATAGGAAACCAGGCCTTCACTGGTGAGACTCAACTCTCTTGAGATATTTGGGCTTGAACTTCAATGCATTTGATGTTAATCGTCATTCCTGATTCTATTGGATGGTTGGAGAATATGGAGTATACAGCAGGGCAATTGCTCAAAATCTAGCAAACTTGTCGTGCTTGCTTGTGATATCTTGATCTTTCATGGGAATTCCGGCGTTATAAATGCAATGTGGATATTCACTATAGGCTCTTTGAAGTATCTTTGTTCTATGTAATGAGGATCTCTCTATGGCTGGTTCTGAGTGAATCAAAGTACTATATTGGCTCAAACATCTCTGAATGAGCTGCATCTCTCTTTTGGTGGCCCATCAAATTTCATACCATCGCCTAGCTTCTTGAACTTTGCTTTGCTCACCGTAGCAGATTGCAGCTTCAGAGTTCTTGACACGCTTTTTCCATGGTGGCTGGTGAAACAGCACTGTTAGCACTGATATAAGTTATGGTAATGGACCATACGGACACTACATCTTGATTAAGGACAGCTTTCTGGGTTGGTGGACTTTGGATGTGTCTAGTAATCATCCATTTGGAATGCTATCCAAATGGAAACTTTGCAGAGATAAGCAAAAATTGAAGTACTTAAGTTTGTCAGACCCTGAGATCTGGCACCTTGCTTTCTCGGATGCTAGCATTTCAGGTCCCATAGTGGAAGTGATGTCACTTTTACCAGTACACACTTGATCTTCAAGATATGGAATAATAGAAGGCAAGAGAACTAAACAAGAACGTATCAAAAGCAGGAGGTATTGAATTTCAGTTCATCATTACAAGCACTGCATTTCAGTGTCTTTCTTAGAAAGCCAACAAAATGACTGTCCTGCTATCTAGAGACACTCAATCACGACATCTTTACACTCAAAAGGCTGAGAAATACTACTCCATTGTGTAGCACAAACTACGTATAATACACCAGCATCTCTCTGCAATTTATTCCCTTTGCTGTATTTCTGTACATGACTTCAGTAAAATGGCGTGTTACTATGGCTCGGCTTCACACTTGGTCAAAGTCTAGATAGTTGTAACAGCATTCTGCTGTTACTAAGTCCTTTCTGCTTGGACCAGAGAAATTTGAGTCGGGTTGCCACCCCATTCTTCAAAAATGACCAGTTGATTGCCTGTGGGTTTCAACCACGATCTCGGAATGTGGTACCTGAATTTTAAAAGCTTAATGATAGGTGTTCAAACAAAAGAGAAATTAATTAAAAAAAAAAGTGCAGTTCAACTTTTCTCACCATCTTTGAGAAGGCTCTCCACAATTACTTCGGCACTTATTCTCATCGAAAGTTCCGGCATAAATGCAGCTGCCACAACTGCCATGGGCTGTGTAAGCAGGCCAGTGGCGTCCGATGCTCTGACCATTTATCCATATCTGACCCTTTCCCATGCTGTTCATGTCTAAGGCTAATGGAGCATGTCCCAGGGGAGCATTGAAAGTTGCCTGCAAACAAAGCATAAATTTTTTTTAGAGGGAAAATCAGACTAGAAATTATGATTAAGTGAAGTTTTTGGGGGTCGATCTTCACCTTGTACCAGGTCAGCGGCTGCTTTTGGGCCAACATTGAACCTTCAAGCCATTCAACTGAGGAACTACCGCTTTGGGTGTGAAGACTTTGAGCTTCACCCTTGAGACCGACCTGTTCATGGAAAGCAAATATTCAGGTATTGAGTTTTGATGATGGTGCACAACAGATTATTCTCGATCTTCTGTGGCATAGTATGACTCATTTCTAAAACTTATATATATCCACTCATCATTACAATTAATTGAGTGAACAGTAAATCCACACTAACCTTTGATTATCAGGACTACTCAACCATCAAAAAACATTTTGAGCAGAAATGTGTCTTTATTTTATTTTATTTTATTTTTTGTTTTAACAGCTCCAAGATATTGGTTTACTCAACAATGAATCTGCAGTGGTATTGTATTTCTTTTTTCTGAATATTTTGTTGAAAAGCGACAGAAGAACAAAGGAGCAGCAGACCAAGTAAAGGTACCTTGTAAGACCATTTCCATTTCGACATGTCCCATGTCCCAGAATTGAGACCCCTCAATGTGACTGGCCCAAGGACACCGGTATTCCATGTCTCAAAATGCAGGCCAACATTCTGTACATTCGAAGTAGAAGAGGAGAAAGTACTAATGTTAAGATCCATATATGTATACAGCTTAACAATATCAGGTAATACCAAAATCAACGGGGGAAATACTAACTGGAAGCCCGACTGCTACACTCAATATTGACAGTTTGTTGATGCCAGCCCTCAGCTTCACTTTTTCACTAAATGTTAATTTTGGATTCTCTAATGATCCATATGCTGACCCTGTATTACAGACAGACAATCACCAAAGTAACACACGTTATGTATTGAGATTTCAGGTACTCAAAGGATATTGCATTTTGGGATCTGGCCAGAAATTGATCTACCTGCAAGTTCACCATTGACGAAAACATGCATTGCATGTCCTGCAGACGAAATGGTGAGCACAGGAGATTGGCCGCTCCTCAGAAACGCTTCGTTAGGACTTATCGTGATGCTGAATGATTGGAGAAGATCAGAAAAGTAAAACTGTAAGCACATGACAATTCGATATATTGAAGTTTTGATGATGCCCATGAGATTCAAGTCAAAAGCAGCACTCACTCTGTCGTGTACCACAGATAATCTGAAACATCTCTAGTGAGACTAATTTGCTCCAGCAGCCCATCCTTTGTAAAAGTGTCGCCTCCGAAGGCAGAGACAATTTCTTCGACGTATGACTGCCAAGAGAATCCGCCTACTGGCACCATCTTGATCTGAGAAGTTGGTACACTGACCTGTTTGAAAATTGAAGGTGTTTTGTCATCCTTGACCCTTAATCTCTTATAAAGGATTGTTTGATGGGCAGTAAGGAAACATGTTAAATTGGAAAGAGTCTACGCAAGATCTCGTGGAACTGAAAGGTCTTTGCCTTACCCTTGCGGTGTTGTAGACAGCAGTTTTGCAGTCCGGAAGAATGCTGATGGACCAAGGGGGCAAGTCATATTGTCCATTTCCGAAATTAACTTTGACAGGATACTTTGTGTCGTAGTTTGCCAGGAAGGCTGCACAACCGCTTCCAGCTTTGAACACATGAGCCTAAGAAAAATAGAATTTGACAGGTAAAAGCTTAATTACAGCCCACAAGACTGTGAGAATGTTTTTATGCATATTCATTTTAAGAAGGCTTGAGAAACCAAACCTCTTGATTTCTTCCAAGTGATTGCACCACTGGATCAGCAGAAATTAGAGCCCATTCACTTTGCTTAATGGCTTGGTGCAAATCTCTCAAGTGACTATATTTTGGTTCCCTCAGTAAACCTGCGACATTTATGCAAATTCTGATGTCAGGAAGCTTACCTAATAATCACCATGATAGGATGTCATGAATTACTCCTAGACTTAGTTTCGAAAAGGTAACCTGTTTAATTAACAAGGTGTAGATTTGCCTTTACTCGGTTAAACTTCTGACGGTGTTATTAATTACTCCAGTCTTAAAGTAGTTAGATCCATTGAATGCTTAGAGTGAACAATTTGAGGCACATGAGCAAATTTAGCCTTGCCCACGTTAGGATGCTAACTATCTATTCCAAGTCACATACCGAATTCATCAAGAGGAGCGTCATAGTCATAGCTGGTGGCCATGAAGGGACCGCCAGCTGTCCTGCCGAAGTTGGTTCCTCCATGATACTAGAGACAAAAAACAAGACCCATATAAATAACAAGCAAGTATGCAATCATTTAAATGGAGACAAAAAAAAAAAAAGTTAGCTGATGATTGTAAATCATATCAGAATGATAAGGCAAAATCAAGTGATTGATGCAGACCAACAGATGCTACGGAAGTCAAGATTACCATATAGTAATTGATGAACGAACCGCCGTTCTGAATGAACCTCGCGACTGAGAACGCCAAATCCTCTGCTGGCCTATGAGGCACCGCTCCCCCAAACTCAGTATACCTGGAAATCATTATAATAATCAGCTTTGAATCTAGCTCAGCATGTGCAGACATCCGCCACTTGACGTACCAGCCAGTCCAGTTTTCAGTCCACATCTTGGGTTTATTATTAGAGTTTGGTTTGAAACCTTCGCAGTAGTAGCCATTGCAGGTGTCAATCTGTCACATAATGGATCAACATAAGTTGGATAGGAACAATTATTTTCTAGAAGCTGTCTTACTCCCAGTATTAGATAACTTTCATGAAACATGTTGAGATGTAATGACCAAGATATGGAAAAATCCATCCCTCTTAAGTTTGAACATCGTTGATGCCATTTAAATGGATGCAAAAAAGCAAAGTCAAGCCAAACCAGATTAGAGGCATATTTATCGTTTTGGGACACAAGAATTTAGAACCTGAGCTTTCCTGATTCAACAGGAAATTTTGAAGAGCAAGAAAGAATAAGGAAGAGGAAAAATTAAGAGGATATGGCATATGGGTAAAGGGGGACCTGTTTAGGACCAGAAAGGCCACCTAAACTAGAGAAAAAAATGTTCAAGAGACCCCACCAGCCTAGAAGGCCCTCATTGATCACAAAACAGATGACATCCTAACCAGCTTATATGGATACGTACATATATCTTATATAAATATAAGTTAAAACCAACAAAATCCTGAAAAGTGCATACCATAGGATCAGGAGCATCTTCTTGCTTGCACATGATCCATGGAACACCAGTGCCAAGTGTCACAGCCAAATTTGCTGCCCATTTTGAGTATGCCTTGCCTGGTGCTCCAATTTCCCATTCAACTGGTCCATATTCATTCTCTATCTGTCAACAAACACGTAAATCCAAGCTATCAGCAAAATAAAAACATCTAAAAAATTCAAAGGAGGTGTAAAAGATAATATCCTTTATTTTCATAAATGTTTTCTTTATTGTTGAGGAAAAAACCAACTGAAGTGGTCCATCTTCTAGAAGGGGTTCTAGAAATGGTGGAAGGTTTCTCACCTGAGATAATATTATTGGACCTCCCTGGGACTGAAACAACCTCTCTGCCTTCATAATGTCGACTATCTTATACGTGAACCGTTGCATTGCATCCTTCATTATATAATTGATTAGTTGATAAAAAAAAGAAGAAGTTCTATTAGTCAAAATTATAGATGTATGAAAAAGATTGAGAAGGGGTATTTGTTTTAGAAAATAGACAACCTTGAATGGCTTATTGTCCGTCCTGAAAGAGATCCCCGGGACAAATTTCAGCCAAACAGGAAATCCTCTGCATCACAAACCAGCACAAAAAACAGAGCACGAGTTTAAAAATACATAGCGAAATGAAAAAAAAAAATCCTTCTCTTTTTCATTTGTATGCTGGAAAATAGGTACCCAAAATTCCACTCAGCGCAGACGTAAGGCCCAATCCGGAGATGAACGTAAAGACCAGCTTGTTGCACCAGCTTGATGAACCGAACCAGATCATACCTGTCCTCAAAGTAATACTGCACAAAGGGTGGGGAAAAGAAATGAAGGAGAGAACAAGAAAATTCATTAATTTTTAAAAGAAAATGAGGAAACATATAATCAGTGAATCAAAATGGTTATATAATCCAAAGAAGATCGTAAGTTGCATTTACTTGTCCGGGAGAAGGTTCATGTCCATTCCAGAAAACATAGGTTTGAATAACATCCACCCCTCCTCGTTTCGCCTTCCCTATGAGATCAGGCCACATCTGCAACCACCCAAAAACCGAAAACCAAATAAAATGCAATTCTCTTGCGAAAAAAAAAATTATAAAAAAGAGACATGATGTGAGCTGCATTGGGATTGTCACGACCTCAGGAGTGCTTCTGGGATAGTGAATGGAACCGGAGATGAGAATCCTCCTCTTGCCATCAATGACAATAGCTTTTCTGTCATAAGAAACAGAGCATGACACTGAAGATGCCCACGAGAGCAGAATCAAGGCCAGCATCAGTTTAGCTCCAATCACGTTCCACGTTTGCATCTTTGAACCCATGACCTCCTCTTCAAACCAACAAAGAAATGGACGTTCTTTCCCCAAGTCTGTCCCCTTCAAGACATATACGTGTGCCTCAAGAAACCAGCAACAAGTTCTGCTCCTTATATCAAGAAAAGGGACCGATGAGCAGGTGTTCCGAGTGGTCGATGGTGTCTGGTTCTGGTATGCTGGGGATTTTGGATTCGGTCGTGCAAACGACAGCATGCAAAAGACAAACTGTCCTTTATTCCCTTGGAGAACGCAATGAGAGCTAGAGAGTGAGAGAGGATTGAGAGTTTGGTTGGTGTTGTAAAGAGAGAGGGAAGCATTGCAATTCCAGTTTATAAAGATTGGGAGAGTAGATTTCGGTTTCTTCCTATTTTCATGGATCCATTTCTGGTTGCCTTTCCAGGGGTCTCGTTGTATCTGACGCGGTGAATATGGGGATAATATTGTGGATTTTTTCCTTCTGGTTTTGGCAAAAATAGATGCTTAAAATTGACATCAGTTTACAGCAATGCATATAATTTGGATAATTATACAGATATTATCTGAACATCTGCCGGCTGTACAATCTGATCCTAAAACTTTTAATTTATTAAATGCAGTATCTAAACTTTATCCTAATGTTAATGTGATCTTCAAACTTTTGGTAAATGTTCGATCAAATCCCTAAATTATATAAAAATATTTGATGTTATCGTTCCATCAATTCAAGTTCAGGGACAACATTGAATATTTTCATATAGTCCAATGACTAAATTGAATATGTATCAAGAGATCACATTGCATGTTTTGCTAAAGTTCAAAAAACCATATTGAACAAATTAAAAAAAGTTCAAGTCTAGGGATAACATTGAATATTTTATATAATTTATTGGGGACTATTTATGCCATTCAATTTGACTCTTCTGATTTAAGTTGGTGTCAAATTGAATTTGCCCTTCCTTTATTGCCAGAAGATCCGTAACCTTCATTCATGTAACTGCTAAATTTATGCGCCCTACTTAATTACGTCCTTTGCTTAGGTTGAGGAAGCTGTTCATCCTTATTTGGTAAACTGGTTTGAAAAGAAATCCCACTACAAGATTCGGATGTGCTTATTAGATTGATGTTTTAGCATCTGGAAAGTTGTTCGGATTCGTCTATCTTACGAGATCTAGGTTGAATAAGGTATAGAGATTTCCACCATGGAATAATGAATGTAAGGATATGCGGGTTTGCCATATCTTAAGTACCTACATAACCACGTTTTATACATCTTGAATGCATTGCCATTCGTCGGCTTCCACTATCTCGATCCAGTTGTAATCTGTAAAACAAAAGCCTTCTACAATATGTAGAATTCATCTACATAATATGATTTAGGGCATCAAGGTCGACCAGTGAGAGGATGGGGGATAATCTTTAGTGACCATTAAAAGAGGAGAAATGGAGCTTTTATTTAGAAAAATGAATTTATATATCTATTTTTATCCACTTCTATTTCTTTTTTGAAATAATTCATCACTTATAATGGAAAAAAAATGAGAAAAAAAAGTATTTATGCCTTTAATGGGTGAAGAAATTAACAAAAAGAGTATTTGTCTTGTGGAACCATAAGATGCAACTACTTGAGTATTGGCAAAAAAGGGTACGTTTGTTTCGTAAAACATCAACTATTTAGAAAATATTTTCCTAAATATGATCTATTGTATCGGCTACAAAAATGAGTAATATTTTTATTCAAAACTAGTTAATATTTTTTTTTGGCTAAAAATATATAATTGACGTTCACTATAATCCCAATTCTGCCCATGTGTCCAAAAGTGGTAACTAGTTCCTTCAAAATTGTAACTAGTTTTGAATGAAATGAAGAATAGGAACAAGGTATGGGGAAATTATCAAAAAATCTTAAACTTATTATACTTGTGTCAATATAATCCTAAATTTTTTAATTTGGCCAATTTAGTCTTGATTATTTTTACAATTTGCCAACGTAGCCCTTCTAGACAACATAGACCGTGACAATTTTTAATTCAAATTTTTAAAAAAATTCTGAATTTTTTATTATTTTATCCTTTTTATTGTTTTACCCTTGGGCTGGTGAGGTCACTAGCCAACCCTCATTTAGATATGAACAAGAGCGCAGAAGCCCTCGTGGGCCTAGGGTTAGGAAAAAAGGAAAAGGAAAAGTTCAGAAATTTTATTTTTAAAAAATTATTTATGTCGATATCGACAGCACCATATTGAACGTCTTAATTTTATATATTCTTGTTCTTCAATAAAATAGGTGTGAACTACTCTTAACATATTCTTATTCTTCAATCTTTTAGTACCTCTAAACCAGTAAGCATTTCCTTTTTTAGTTATACAATGAAATTCAACCACTGTTCTTCAGCCTAAAAGAAAATAAATAAATATGTATATTTTGAAAGATTTTTTTTTTTTTTTCAGTTTTGAGTTAACAATAAATGGCGGGTTTTTTTTTTTTTTTTTTTTGTTACATGGAAGACGCGATGGATAGAAATTAATTGCTGTACGACTCTTTTACGAGAACATGTATTCTTCGTGGGTCTTAATGTGAGTTCTTAAATTTCTTGATATGTCCTTGCATTGTTTTAATATAATTAGCTTGAAAAAAATAAAGTTATCTAAGGATTTTTGTCACTCCAAATCATCCTGTTTAGATTTTTGTAATACTTGGCTAAATTCTCTGCTATCTATCTACATGTCTATCTTTATTACTCTATAGTCAAATTTTGGATTAGGTGTCAATTGGGGAAATTGCTAAAAAAGTCCTAAACATATTATATCTATGCCGATTGAGTCATAAATCTTTTAGCTGATTGTATTGATTTCTTATCAAGATAGTACTAGATATAATATGATATAAAATTCAAATATTTTGTTATATCATATCAACTATTTGGTGAATCACGATAATAAAGTCGAATATATTCATATCATATTATGTACATTTTAATAAAGCATATCAATACAAATGAATCTAAAAAATTTATAAACAAAGATGGTAAATATCTATTGTGACACCATTGCCTACTTTATTTTTCATATGCTCGTTTTATTTTATTTTTCCTCTCTTTTTTAATAATTTCATTTTTTAATTTCTTTTTCCCCTTCCATCATTTTCTAATAAAATTTTTTATATAGTAAACTATACTAATATATCTAAATTACTAAAATAACTAAAATATGTAATAAATATAATATATTTATATTTATATATTGAATTTATATTATAAAATAGAATTAAATTTGAAGATATAAATAAAAATAAGATTAAACTTTTTTTTTAAAAAAATAAATTGTTATATTTTGTTATTTTGAATTTCTTATATTAGAATTCAAATATAACTTATATTAAAGTATAATTTAATATTGTTAATTTAACAATTTTTTATTCAAGAAAAATAACATTCCTATTAAAGATAGGGTTAATAATACCCGAAAAACCCCAAACCTGGTACATTTGTGACAAATTTACCCTAAACTATTTTTTTGACCACAAAAAACCCAAAACTGGTATATATTTGACAAATTTACCCCAAACTGGTACACTTATGACAAACTTACCATATGTTAGTTTTTGTTAAATTTTATTATCAAATTATTAAGTTAAATGACATGTGACAGTTAACCGATATATCAATTTAGGATTTTACACTCCGTTTGTCACAGTTTATAATTTTTGTGATTTTTTGGTGGTATTAATCAAATTTAGCATATGATATATTTGTTACAAATTTACCATTTTAGGGTTTTTTGCAGTCCAATAAATTCGTTTGGGGTAAATTTGTCATAAATGTACCAGTTTATGTTTTTTTTTTTTTATAGTTAGTCGAATAAATTTGTCACATGTTTACTAGTTTAGGGTTTTTCATGGTCAAAAAAATAGTTTTGGGTAAATTTGTCACAAGTGTACTAGTTTGAGATTTTTCAGGGTATTAACCCTTAGAGATATTAATTCTATCAACTTTTATTCTAGCTTTCTCATGGAATAATTTTATTTGGTTTATATTCCTCTTATATTTGTTTTTATCCTATCTTGAACATGACCAAATGTCGGATGTGATAAACTTTATCATCATTTGAATTTTATTCAAACTTTCAAACACCGCATTTATCTTTCACCAATTGAGTCCACTCGGGCAACTTTAGCTAAAAATTATTAACTCAAATGCTAGTTATCTTACGTGGCTTACCGACCAAAAAAAAAAATCTTATGTGGCTTGATTGACTTTGACATGAATAATTTTTATAATTATTTTTATTTTTTTCTTTTTTTATTTTCTTGTTTTTCTATCTTTTCATTTCTTTTCTTCCAAGCATGGCCAACCCTCACTTGTCAAAAGGGAGGGTGCATTGTCAAAAGGGAGGGTCAGTCGACCTGCATTGTCCACAAGCGAGTGATTCACAACCCTTGCCCAAGGGCCACAAAGCCCCCATCATCCATGGGTGAGGGGTTTGTGGCACCTATTCAATGGTCAGCAACTTATGGACTTGGTAGAAAAAAGAGAAAAAGGAAAAATTATTTTTTAAAAAATTTTTTAAAAAATATAAAAAAATTAACGTATTTTATGTGGCACTAAGGACATTCACGTTAGTAATTATGGCTGTTGACACTTATATTTTGACGACCCAATTAATCATTTATTAAATTAAAAATTAAGGGTTAATTTTATTCCTGAAAAAATATTAATTGTATAGCATATATATTTAGGTGCATTTGTTTTTAATTTGCATTTTTGTGCATTTATTTATTGGACCGATGGCAAATGGGTTGGAATTAGCAGTTCTAAGCTTTAACTTAGCACGCCGGACTAAACCCATGAAGCGAGCAAAATGGCCTAAGCATATTTTCTTTAATTATCTCATGAAAAATATATATTTGAAATTGTTCTGAGATATGATGAATATTTTGGATAGGGTAGATGTGAAAAGCAAACATTGCGTTCGGAAAAGTGAATATTGTGAAAAAAATCTCCGTAGATATCAATTTGGAAAAATTTTATAAAAAAAAACCTAACCTATAAAAAGGTAAAATGCGTAGGGTTTCGGGGCCACGCATATTGATACATACGGCCACAAAAAGAGAGTTTTCTATTCTTTCTTCTTGCAGGTTCCGAAGGTGCAAGGAGAAAACTCGCTCATTGGAGAGCACGCCAAAAAGGGGCTCATATACTGCCAGAGGAGAATCCACACTTTGAAGATGATGATCACATTCCCACTTGGTTCACTACGACGATTCATTCCATCTGCTGCTCATCTCCTGGACTTCATCTTACCGAGAATACTACACCACGTTGATCTCGACACCTCTACCGAGGTGACTTGCAGGAATCTCTAGTAGCGTCCCTCAGCCCAGCATCGTTGAGTCAAGGTCAAGCCTCGACAATCCACATTCCGTCCATCACCTTTGGCGATCCAGTCCTCAAACCGTTGTACGCATTGATATTGTAAGGACCCGGCCCCACCAGTATGATATTTGCTTTTGGGCCACCCATTTCGACGCTAACAAACCGCCATCCCAGCTACTACTCGTCTTTTCCTCGTGATTTTAAAAACGCCACACAGGACCAAAGCCTTATAAAGCCCAGGACTCTCCTTAAGCGATGTGGGACAGGAGAAATGCTCTTAGCCTCGCTCGCGTATTGCCGAGTTGATCTCAGTCCATCCCTCCGTACTACCCCGATCTGGGTCGTTACAGACGTCTCCAACGCGAGTCACTCCCATACCCCCTCCATGCCCGCAGCTGGACGACGCCACCGCAACTCCTCCGTCGAATACGTCACTGCAGCTCCACCACTGGCTCCGTAGGCGTTGTTCCCATTGCACGAGTCCCGCAAATCGGCTGCCAGCCCTGCTAAAACAACAACGCTGCTGCCGTGAGGTCACACGTCAATATGTTGTCCATCTGTTGCCTCGCTGATATGTTCCGAACCGAGAAGGCCCTGCGTCGTTCACTAGCAACAACCTCTCCTTGATTGAGCTACCATCACAGCCACCATCCTTAGCCGCGCCGAGCCTCCATCGGGGTTCACTTGAGCCGTGCGAATTTTGGAAAATATTCAAATTTAGGTAAATATTTATTTTATTAGGTAGATTTATTTTATCTTATTTAGTTTTTGATATTTTTGTCTCATTGTTTGAAATATTTCTCGATACCTAATTGAAATCCTTGATATAGCATCTAATAATTAATTTTTATTCCGCATGAATTTTTATTCCATCTATAAGGTTTTAGACGGAATAATTAATCGTGCGAGAGTAAAATTGATATCTTGATCTTTAAGGATTAAGATCAATTTATCGATTTTATTAGCAAAATAACCAAGTTTGAATTTCAATTTGAATGGTGGACAACATTTTTGATGATCATGGATGGTTTGATGTTTATCTCTTAATTGTCTTGTTTATCCCAAAAATACAAAGAAAATTTGCATTTTGCATTCCATGTAGATTATGATTGATTGCATGATAGGTCAGTTATTTTTTTTTTTAAATGCATCTTTAGAAGGCATTTAGAATGGATAACATTTCACTTTAGTTAGATTTTTATTTTTAATGATTTTAATTACGAATTTTCATAAAAAAAATAAAAAATCACGTGCATGTCATGTAGAATTAGATTCATGGAATGCACATCATTTAGTGATTTTTGTTAGGTTCATTTAATTAGAAATTGCCCGTCATTAGAATTAGGTCATTTGATTAATTTAAATTGCACATTTAATTATTGCATTTTTTTAGAAATTACTTTCCTCATGTCATATAATTTAAGTCATATTGCCATGTCATGTTATTTCATTTTAGATTAGTAACATTGCATTGCATATAGATTAGATTCTCATTAAATAAAGTGAAAACCAAAATTGAATGTTTGCGTGTTAATTAGAAATTATATCTAGGATTATTGATATGAATTCTGATCTAACAACGCAGATGCTTTCGTTGTTACAAGGTAAGTGCTGCATTTTTTTATTTGTTTTATTGAGTGCTAAATTGGTGGTTTGCGCATTCATAATGATCACCTCACATCACATGTTAGGAAGTAAATTAAAATCAATTTTTTTATATTTGTTTTCTTTAGTGCTAAATTGGTGCTTGCCATCAGCATTTTTCAAAATAAATTAAAATCAATTCAAACAATGTTCAAAATAAAAAAAAAGAGAAATATTTAAGAGATGTAATCAAGTCCCCATATCCAAAATCTCTGGTTTTATGAGTAAAATAATTTTATGAGTTTGGGAGAGAGCTCGAGTTAAATTTAGGCCTAACAATCCATTAGCCAAACTCTAAGTGGTGCACCCGAAAAATTGGTCGTGACAATGGCCAAAATCAATTGGAATGACTCAAATGGAAAATTTTGAAAAATTTTAGAATTTAATTAGCAAATTTGAAAGGTTTAAGATTAAATTAACCTAGGTGCAATAAGTTTAGGATTTTTCTAGTAATTTTCCCGGTGTTGATTTCTTTGATAGTTCAGAATATCCTGAGGTACATATGCGAGAAATCTTTGATCACCGTCGTTTCTTGTGATGTACGAAATTTGGTGATCTGCAAAACCAGGATAAACTCTCCTTGGACTTGCGGTTCATCAACTTCTTGGACACATATTTGCCTCATCTCGCGCGGTGACCTCATCATGAGGAATTCGATATCGGCTTCTTGAGTTGTTTCAAATTGGATAGAGAAGTTCTCGTTGATCGCCATCAGCAACGGCCTTGAAGTTCCTGAAGCTCTCGCATGGTCATGCAGAGGAAACAACTATCCGGACTAGTTACGAGTAGGCTCTGGCAGGATTACACAGAAGCAGTTTTTACAGTTGATTATCACTAACTGCCCGTACCCCACGGCCTATGATTCCTAGATCGGGCACGGTCATTAGAAACCAGGCCTTCACCGGTGAGACTCTGGTCTCTGAGATATTTGGGCTTGAGCTTCAATGCATTTGATGGCAATGTCATTCCTGAATTTTTTGGATGCTTGGAGAATATGATATGGAGTATATAGCGGGGCAATTGCTTAAAAT
The DNA here is from genome assembly GCA_017140615.1 of Eucalyptus cladocalyx. Taxonomy (NCBI): domain Eukaryota; kingdom Viridiplantae; phylum Streptophyta; class Magnoliopsida; order Myrtales; family Myrtaceae; genus Eucalyptus; species Eucalyptus cladocalyx. The sequence goes on from CM029518.1 coordinate 41,750,547, forward strand.
CTAGGAAACTCGTCGAGCTTGCTTGTGATATCTTGATCTTGCATGGGAATTCCGCGGTTTAAATGCAATGTGGATGGTCGCTCCAGGCTCTTTGAGGTATCTTTGTGAAACGAGGACTTCTGAAAATTGCTGGAAGCTGCATGGGAAACCTGGAGAAAAGAAAATGGAAAATTTTCTAGCATTTTTCAGGTGTCGGGGCAACCATCGAGACAAGACTATTACTCATGATCAATATCAAGAATTGATGGAGACACTAAAAGTACATATCGGCTCAAACATCTCTGACTATAACAATACCTCTCAGGTCGATGAGATTTTTTCATAACTTCATATCGATGTTTGGGGACCTTATCATACCTTGAATCATGATGGTCCAGATTTTTTCTCACCATTGTAGATGATTTTTCGCGAGCTACATGGATATTCCTAATGCAGTCAAAAAATCAAGTTCTTTCTCACATTAGAACTTTTCTTGCCCTATCTAAAAATCAATTTGGGAAATCCATTAAACGCATTCGCACCGATAATGGTAGAGAATTTTTAATAGTGAATGTAATTCTTTATTCACATTGAATGGGATTCTACACGAGAGCTCTTGCACCTACACACCACAGCAGAATGGAGTTGTCGAGCGGAAACACCGCCACCTTCTTGAAGTAGCACGTGCTCTTAAGTTTTAGGGATCTATCCCTGAAAATTTTTGGGGAGATTGGGTGGTCATAGCAGCGTATCTAATCAATCGTATGCCGTCCCGCATTCTTAAAGGAAAAACTCCTTTTGAAATACTATATGGGAGGAAGCCGGATCTGAGTCATCTCAGAGTTCTTGGGTGTCTATGCTACGTGACTACGGTAGGACACAGAGATAAAATGGGACCTCGTGCTCGCCAGTGTATATTTATGGGGTATCCAAACCTCAAACGAGGATACAGGGTATATGAACCATCCTCAGGAGAATTCTTTATAAGCAGAGATGTGATATTTCATGAAGATGTTTTTCCATTCAAAGAAATGCATCATTCTTCTGAAGATGAGAGAACAACTAATAAGCCTTTTCTATCAGAAGATGATCTTTCTCCAAGAGGATCTTATATTGTTATTCCTCCTCCAAGACTTCAGGAATTTTCCAATGCACCACATTCCAATGAGGTTGTACAGACAACTTCACCTGAAGAGCTATCAACAGAAAGGGATTCCCCAATAGCAGCTCCTTCAGAACCAAGTCACACTGACAACTTTTTTTCGACTCAGCATGAAGAACCCAGGCGATCTGGTCGAGCTAGTCGTCCACCAATTTGGACAAAGGACTACGTTTGTGCATCTTCTGGGTCCTCAGGTACTCATTATCCTATCTCTTCCTACATTTCATACAATAGGCTGTCATTGGAGCATTTATGTTGCATGAGTCGTATTTCTGAAGAGCATGAGCCTTCTACTTATAATGAAGCAATGCATGACCCACGTTGGCAACGGGCTATGGAGGCAGAATTAAATGCCCTTGTAAATAATCACACTTGGGATATTGTATCTTTACCCACTCATCGCAAGCCAATTGGATGCAAATGGGTATATAAAATAAAATATAGAGCAGATGGCTCTATAGAAAGGTACAAGGCCCGGTTAGTTATGGCTGGTTCTGAGGGGATCAAAGTACATATCGGCTCAAACATCTCTGACTGGGCTGCATTTGTCTTTCTGTGGCCTATCGAGCCTAGCTTCTTGAACTTCGCTCACCATGACGGATCTCTGCTTCTGTGTTCTCGACTCGGTGCTTCCATGGTGGCAAGTGAAACAGCATTGTTAGCATTAAAATAAGCAGGGGTAATGGAATGTACGGACGCTACATCTTGATTTAGGATAGCTTTCTGAGTTGGTGGACTTAGACATGTCTAGGAATGCTATCCGAATGAAAACTTTGCAAACGTAAGAGAAAGTTGAAGTACTTAAGTTTGTCTGCCCCCGAGATCCGGTACCTTGCTTTCTCGAATGCTAGCATTTCAGGTCCCATACTGGGAAGCGATGTGACTTTGTCGAGTATACACTTGATCTTCAAGATATATAATTACAGAAGGCAAGAGAACTAAACGAGCTAGCTATAATATGAGGCAGAAGGATTAAAAGCAGGAGATATTGAATTTCAGTTCATTATTACAAGCACTGCATTTCAGTGTCTTTCTTAGCAAGGCAACAAATTGACTGTCCTGCACTCTAGAGACACTCGATCACGACATCTATACACTTGAAAGGCCAGGAAATTCCACTTGACTGTGTTCATATGTCTAGCACAGACTAGGTATGCAGTCGAAGCTATTTCTAACTAGTGACAATATGCTTATATGCACTGGCATGTTGCTGCGGCTTATTCCCCCCTCTGTATATCTGTATATGACTTCAGGAAAATGGTATGTTGGCATGCTTGACTTACACGCTTCCCTTTGTCGAAATCTGGGTAGTTGTAATGGCATCCTTTACTTGCATAAGCTTCCAAAGACTGAAAAAAGAAGACGAATGCTATGCTCTTGTATATCACTTATTCTGCAAACTACAGAAATTGCTTAATTTCAGCTATAAACCGCATTGATCTAGAAGTTCTGCTACTACGAAGTCCTTGTTGCTTGGACCAAAGTAATTTGAGTCGGGTTGCCACCCCGTTCTTCAAAAATGACCAATAGATTGCCTGTGGGATTCAACCACGATCTTGGAACGTGGTACCTGAAAATTAAAAGCTTATTAATAGGGGTTCAAATCAAAATATAAATTAATAAAGAAAAAGTGCAGTTCTACTTTTCTCACCATCTTTGAGAAGCCTCTCCACAACCACTTCGGCACTTATTCTCATTGAAAGTTCCAGCATAACTGCAGCCGCCACAACTGCCACGAGCTGTGTAAGCAGGCCAGTGGCGTCCGATGCTCCGACCATTTATCCATATCTCCCCCTTTCCCATGCTGTTCATGTCCAAGGCTAATGGACTACGTCCTGGGGGAGCATTGAAAGTAGCCTGCAAACAAAGCTTAATTTGTTTTTCAAAGGAAAACCAGACAAGCAGTTATTATCAAGTGAAGTTTTCGGGGTGGGATCTTCACCTTGTACCAGGTCAGGGGCTGTCTTTGGGCCAACATTGAATCTTCAAGCCATTCAACTGAGGAACTACCGCTTAGGGTGTTGATGCTCAGATTTTCGCCCTTGAGACCGACCTGTTCCGGAAGAGCAAATATTTAGGTTTTGAATTTTGAAGATGGTGTAACAGATTATTCTCTATCTTGTATGGCATAGTATGAGTCATGTCTTAAACCAACATAAATCCACACATTATTCCAACTAGTTAACTGAACATTAGTTTATCCACGCAAACCATTGATAACCAGGACTACTCAACCATCGAGAAATTTGAGCACAAACATACTTCTATTTTAATTCCTTTTTTTTTTTTTTTTAAAAGCTCTGAGATATCAGTTTATTTGATTTTCATCTAACAACAATGAATCCGCATTGGTGCGGTATCTTTTGTATCTGAATTTTTTGTTGAAAGGCAAAAGAAGAACAAAGCAGCAGCAGACCGAGTACAGATACCTTGTAACACCATTTCCATTTCGACATGTCCCACGTCCCAGAATTGAGACCCTTCAATGTGACTGGCCCAAGAACCCCGGTATTCCATGTCTCAAAATGCAAGCCAACATTCTGAATGTTGGAAACAGAAGTGGAGAAAGTACTAATGTTAGGATCCTCACATGCATATAGCTTAACAATATCATGTTGACTGGCAAAATACTGACCGAAAGCCCGACAGCTACACTCAATATCGACAGTTTGTTTATGCCAGCCCTCAGCTTCACATTATTACCATATGATAATTTTGGATTCTCTAATGATCCATATGCAGACCCTGTATTACAGACAGACAATTACCCAAGTAAGATATGTTATGTATTGAGATTTCAGGTACTGAAAGGATATTGCATTTTGGGATCTAGGCGGAAATTGATTTACCTGTGAGTTCACCATTGATGAAAACATGCATCGCATGTCCTGCAGACCATATGGTGAGCACAGGAGATTGGTCGCTTCTCAGAAATGCTTCGTTAGGACTTATCGTGATGCTGAACAATCAACATGATCAGGAAAGTAAAATTGTAAGCACATGACAGTCCACTATATTGAAGTTTTCGCAATGCTTATGAGATGCAAGTCGCAAGCAGCACTCACTCTGTCGTGTACCACAAATAGTCTGAAGCATCTCTAGTGAGACTAATTTGCTCCAACAGCCCGTCCTTTGTAAACGTGTCGCTGCCAAAGGCAGAGACAGTTTCTTCTACGTACGACTGCCAAGAGAATCCACCTACTGGCACCATCTTATTCTGAGAACTCGATGCATTGACCTGTTTGAAAATTGATAATATTGTGTCATCCTTGAACTTAATCTCTTAAAAAGAATTGTTTAAGGGAAAGTAACGGAACATGTTAAATTGAAAGAGTCGATGCAAAATGTCGTGGAACTGAATGGTCTTTGCCTTACCCTTGCAGTGTTGTAAACGGCAGTTTTGCAGTCTGGAAGAATGCTGATGGACCAAGGCAGCAAGTCATATTGCCCGTTTCCAAAATTGACTTTGACAGAATACTTCGTGTCGTAGTTTGCCAGGAAGGCCGCACATCTGCTTCCAGCTTTGAACACGTGAGCCTAAGAAAAATAGAATTTGACAGGTAAAAGTTTAATCAACAACCCACAAGGCTGTGAGAGTGTTTTTATGCATGTTCGTTTTAAGCGGGCTAGAGAATTAAACCTCTTGATTACTTCCAAGTGATTGCACTGCTGGATCAGCAGAAACCAGAGCCCATTCACTTTGCTTAATGGCTTTGTGCAAATCTCTCAAGTGACTCCATTTTGGTTCCCTCAGTAAACCTGTGACATTTACGTGAATTCTGATGTCAGGAAGATGACTTAGTAATCGCCATGATAGGATGTCATGAATTACTTCTAGACTTAGTCTTAAAAGGTTTAATGTTTAAGCAACAAGATGTAGATTTGCCTTCACTCGGTTAAACTTCTGACAGTGTTACCAATTACTCCAGTCTTAAAGTAGTTAGATCCGTTGAATGCTCAAAGTGAAGCAAATTAAGGCACGAGCAAAGTTAGCCTTGCCCAAGCCAGGATACTAACAATCTATTCAAGTCACATACCGTATTCGTCAAGAGGAGCGTCGTAGTCATAGCTGGTGGCAATGAAGGGACCACCAGCTGTCCTGCCAAAGTTGGTTCCTCCATGATACTAAAGACAACAAACAAGACCCATATAAAGAACAAGCAAGTATGCAATCATTTAAAAGGAGACAAAAAAGAAGGTTAACTAATGATTATAATTCGCAGCATAATGGAAAGGCAAAATCAAGTGATTGATACAGAGCCACAGATGGTATGGAAGTCAAGATTACCATATAGTAATTGATGAATGAGCCGCTTTTCTGAATGAAACTCGCGACCGAGAACGCCAAATCCTCTGCTGGCCTATAAGGCACTGCTCCCCCAAACTCAGTGTACCTAGAAATCATCATAATAATCAGCTTTGAATCTACATGACTGAGAAAGATACAGAGGGGAGGGGGGAAGTTGAAAATTTCAGCTTGTTCAGATATGCGCTTCTTCACATACCAGCCGGTCCAGTTTTCAGTCCACATCTTGGGTTTATTATTCGAGTTTGGTTTGAAATCTTTGAAGTAGAAGTCATTCCACGTGTTAATCTGTCGCATAACGAATCAACATTAGTCAAGGACAGGAAAAATTATTTTCTAGAATCTGTCTTACTCCCATCTTAGATAACTTTTACGAAATAAGTCAAGAATAACAACCATGTTGCGGAAAAACCCATCCTGCTTAAGTTTAAACATTGTTGTCAGGCCATGCCATTTAAACAAAGTCAACAAGCGAAGTCAAGCCAAACCAGATTCGAGGCATATACATTGTTTCGGGACACAAGAATTAAGTACCTATGGGGAAGGTTTCCTGACTCAATATGAAACTATGAAGAGCAAGAAAGAATAAGGAAGAGGAAAAATTAAAAGCACATGGCATAGAGAAAAAGGGGGACCTGTTTACGACCGTATAGGCCACCTAAAGTTTAGAAAAAAAAAACTGTTGAAGAGACCCCACCAGCCTAGGAGGCTCTCAGTGATCACAAAATAGATGACATCCTAACCAACTTATATGGATATGTACATATATCTTATATAAATATAAGTTTAACCAACAAGATCCAGAAAAGTACAAACCACAGGATCAGGAGCATCATTTTGCTTGCACATAACCCATGGAACACCAGTGCCAAGTCCCACAGCCATACTTGCAGCCCATTTTGTGTATGCCTTGCCTGGTGCTCCAATTCCCCGTTCAACTAGTTCAAATTCATTCTCTATCTGCCAACAAACACAAAAATCCAAGCTTATCAGCTAAACAAAAATATTTTTAAAAATTCCAAGCAGGTATAGAAAATAATGTCCTTTATTGTCAAAAACCTTCTCTTTATTGTTGAGGAAAAAAACACCAATTGAAATGGTCCATCTTCTAGAAGGGGTTGTAGAAATGGGGGACGGTTTTCATACCTGAGATAATATTATCGGACCTCCCTGGGACTGAAACAACCTCTCTGCCTTCATCATGTTGACAATCTTCTGCGTGAACCTTTGCATTGCATCCTTCATTAAATGATTGAAAAATGTTTTGTTAGTGAAAGGTTTAGAAATATGAAAAAGATTGAGAAGGGAAATTTGTTTCAGAAAATGGACAACCTCGAATGGCTTATTGTTTGTCCTGAAAGCGATCCCCGGGACATATTTCAGCCAAACAGGGAATCCTCTGCATCACGAACCAGCACAAAAAACAGAGCACGTGAGTTTCAAAATACATAGCAAAAATATAATATAAAAAAAGAAAAGAACTTCTCCTTTCCATTTTTATGCTAGAAAATAGGTACCCAAAATTCCACTCGGCGCAGACGTAAGGCCCAATCCGGAGATGAACGTAAAGACCAGCTTGTTGCACCAGCTTGATGAACCGAACCAGATCATACCGGTCCTCAAAGTAGTACTGCACGAAGGGTGGGAAAAAAAGAAAAGGAGAGAACAGGAAAAATTCATTAATTTTTCAAACTCATTAATTTTTAAAAGAAAAAGGGAAAACATGTAATCAGTGAATGAAAATGGTTATATTATCCAAAGAAGATCATAAGTCGCATTACGTTTCCGGGAGAAGGTTCATGTCCGTTCCAGAAAACATAGGTTTGGATCACATCCAACCCCCCCTCTTTGGCCTTCCTTATGAGATCAGGCCACATCTGCAACCACGCGAAAGTCCAGAGACCAAATAAAATACGCTTCCTTTTCGAGAAAAAAAGAAAAAGGTATGGAAAGAGACACGTCGTGAGCTGCATTGGGATCGTCGCTACCTCAGGCGTGCTCCTGGGATAGTGAATGGAGCCAGAGATGAGGATCCTCCTCTTGCCATCAATGACGATAGCTTTTCTGTCGTAAGAAACAGAGCACGACACTGAAGATGCCCACGAGAGCAGAATCAATGCCAGCACCAGCTTGTGTCCAACCATGTTCCGACGTTTGAACCTTTGGAACCCGTGACCCTCCCTCTCCAAAACCAAATAATGGGATGGACTTTCTTGCCCAATAACAGTGACGAGGTTCTGCTCCTGATATCAGGAAAGAGGGGACGTATGAGGGGGGTGTTTCGACGTGTCGATGGCGTTTGGTTTTGGAAAGCTGGGGGCTTTTGCATTTGGTCATACGAACGACTGCCGTTGCTTTATACTATTGAGCATGCAATGAGAGCTAGAGAGAGAGACGGGGGGACAGAAAGAGAGAGTTTTGGTGAGTTGTTCGGTTGGTGTATTTTGAAGAGAGTGGGAAGGGAGTGGGAATCTTGGCAATTTATAAAGATTTCGAAGAGGAGGATTCGGTTTTTTCCTTCTTTCTCGTTGGTCCATTTCTGGTTATCTTTAGAAGGGGTCTCGTTGCATCATTTGCCACAGTTACTTTGGCATTGGCGAGAAAATCGGTATTTGACATTGCACCTGTTCAAAGCAAAAGCAAAAGCATTCAATTATACCCTTTTAGAAGATGGACCATTTCAATTGTTTTTTTTCCCTCAATAATAAAGAGAATGTTTTTGACAGATTTTTTTTTCAGTTTTGAGTTAACAATGAATGGTGGGTTTTTCTAGTATCTGGGATTATGCGATAAATAGAAATTAATTGTCGTACAAATCTTTTGCGGGAGCATGGATTCTTCGTGGGTCTTAATGTGAGTTCTTAAATTTCTTGACATGTCATTGCATTAATTTAATATAATTAGCTTGCAAAAAAAAAAAGTTATCTAAGGATTTTTGTTATTTCGAATCATCCCGTTTAGATTTTTGTAATACTTGGCCATCATTATTACTATATAGTCAAATTTTGGATTAGGTATCAATTGGGGAAATTGCTAAAAAAGTTTTGAACTTATTGTATCTATGCCGATTGAGTCATAAATTTTTTGACTATGTTTGGTTGTATGGATTTCTTATCAAGATAAGACTAGATATGATAAAATATAAAATCCAAGAATTATGTTATGTCCTATCTACTATTTGATGAATCGCAATAATAAGTTGAATATATCCATATCATATTTTGTACTTATTTGGATATAAATGGCATATCAATGTGAATGAAGCTAAAATATTCATAAAGTTAGATGGTAAAAATCCCTCATGACATCCTTGCCTACTTTATTTTTATATGCTTATTTTTATTTATTTTTCCTCTTTGTTTTAATCATTTCATTTTTTTTTCTTTTTTCCCTTATTATTCTCTAATAAAATTTTATTAAATAGTAAACCGCATTAATATAAATAAATTACTAAAATGCTTAAAATATAATAATAAATATATTTAATTTATATTATAAATAGAATTAAATTTGAAGATATAAATAATAATAAGATTAAACTAAAAAAAACTAAATTGTTATCTTTTTTTATTTTGAATTTTTTATATTAAAATTCAAATATAATTTATATTGAAATGTAATTTAATTTTGTTAATTTAAGAAGTTTGTTATTTGAGAAAAAAAATATTTATATTGGATATTAATTCTATCAACTTTTATCCCACATCTTTCTTATGAGATAATTTTATTTTATTTATATCATTTTTATATCTGACTTTATCCTATTTTTAGCAAGCAACAAACAAAGGGTATAACTTTACCAAAAAAAAAGAAAAAAAAAACAAACAAACAAACAAAGGGTATAATAAACTTTATCATACTTTAAATTTTATCCCAACTGTCAAACGCGGTATTTATGTTTTGCTAATTGAGTCCACCTAACTGATTTTAGTTGAAAATTATTGACTTAGATGCCACCTATTTTAGTTACGACTAGTGCTGACATAGATAATTTTTATAATTATTCTAAAATTTTGAATTTCTTTCTTTCTTTTCTTCCTTTTCATTCCTTTCTTCCAAGCCCAATGAGGGCCATTGCTTGTCAAAAGGGAGGGTCGGCCGACCTGCATCATCTGTAAGTGAGGGATTCATAACCCTTGCCTAAGGGCCACAAAGCCCTCATCGTCCACTTGCGAGGGGTTTGTGGCACCCATTCATTGGCTAGGGACTAATGGACTTGGTTGAAAAAAAAGAAAAAGAGAAAAATTTAAAAAAATTAAATTTTTTTTAAAAATATAAAAAAATTAATTTTTTAAAATGGGCATTAATGTTAGCGATTCTAGCAAAAAATGATTGGAATGACTAAAATGGAAAAATTTGAAAAATTTTAGAATTTAATTATCGCATTTAGGTTTTTGAAAGGTTTAAAATTGATTAGTAATTTTCCCAGTGTTAATTTTTTTGATAATTGGGAATATTTTGAGGTACATACATATATAAGAAAACTTTGATCACCGTTGTTTCTTGTGATGTACAAAATTTGGTGATCTGCAAAACCAGGATAAACTCCTTGGACTTGCACTTCATCAACTTCTTGGATACATATTCGCCTCATCTCGCCCGGCAACCTCATGGTGAGGAATTTGATATCGGCTTCTTGAGTTGTTTGGAATTGGATAGAGAAGCTCTCATTGATCGCCATCGGCAACGGCCTTGAAGTTGCTGGAGCTCTCCCATCGTCATGTAGGGGAAACAACTATCCGGACTAGTGACGAATGGGCTCTGGTAGGATTACACAGAAGCAGTTTTTACAGTTGATTATCACTAACTGCTCGTACCCCACGGGCTATGATTCTTAGATCAGGCACGGTCATTGGAAACCAGGCCTTCACCGGTGAGACTCTGGTCTCTGAGATATTTGGGCTTGAGCTTCAATGCATTCGATGGCAATGTCATTCCTGAATTTCTTGGATGCTTGGAGAATATGATATGGAGTATATAGCAGGGCAATTGCTTATAATCTAGGAAACTCGTCGAGCTTGCTTGTGATATCTTGATCTTTCGTGGGAATTCCGGGGTTTAAATGTCAAGTGGATAGTCGCCCTAGGTTCTCTGAAGTATCTCTGCTCCATGTAATGAGGACCTCTCTATGGCTAGTTCTGAGTGAATCAGAGGACTATATCGACTCAAACATCTCTGACTGTACTGCATTTGTCTTTCAGTGGCTTATCAAATTTCATACCGTCGCCTAGCTTCTTGAACCTTGCTCACCGTAACAGATCTCAGCTTCGGTGTTCTCGACTCAGTGCTTCCATCGTGGCTGGTGAAACAGCATTGTTAGCGTTTATATAAGTTATGGTAACGGAATATATGGACGCTACATCTTGATTTAGGACAGCGTTCTGATTTGGTGGACTTAGGACATGTCTAGGAATGTTATCTGAATGAAAATTTTGCAAAGATAAGTGAAAATTGAAGTGCTTAAGTTTGTCCGCCCCCAAGATCTGGCACCTTGCTTTCTCGAATAGCATTTCAGGTCCCATACCAGGAAGCGATGTGGTTTTGTCCAGTAAACACTTGATCTTCAAGATATAGAATTACAGAAGACGAGAACTAAACGAGCTAGCTATAATATGAGGCAGAACGGATTAAAAGGAGGAGATATTGAATTTCAGTTTATTATTACAAGCACTGCATTTCAGTGTCTTTCTTAGCAAGGCAACAAATTGACTGTCCTGCTCTGTAGAGACACTTGATGACGACATCTATACACTTGAGAGGCTAGGAAATTCCACTTGACTGTGTTCATGTGTCTAGCACAAACTAGGTATGCAGTCGAAGCTATTTCTAACTAGCGACATTATATGCTTATATACAATGGCATGTTTCTGCGGCTTATTTCCCCCTCTGTATATCTGTATATGACTTCAGCAAAATGGTGTGTATGGCTTGACTTCACACTTCCCTTTGTCGAAGTCTTGGTGGTTGTAATGGCATCTTTTACTTGTACAAGCTTCTAAAGACTGATAAAAGAAGACGAATGCTGTCCTCTTGCATATCACTTATTCTGCAAACTCTGGAAATTGCTTAATTTCAGCTATAAACCGCATTGATCTAGAAGTTCTGCTACTACGAAGTCCTTGTTGCTTGGACCAAAGTAATTTGAGTCGGGTTGCCACCCCATTCTTCAAAAATGACCAATAGATTGCCTGTGGGATTCAACCACGATCTTGGAACGTGGTACCTGAAAATTAAAAGCTTATTAATAGGTGTTCAAATCAAAACATAAATTAATAGAGAAAAGTGCAAATCTACTTTTCTCACCATCTTTGAGAAGCCTGTCCACAGCCACTTCGGCACTTATTCTCATTGAAAGTTCCAGCATAACTGCAGCTGCCACAACTGCCACGAGCTGTGTAAGCAGGCCAGTGGCGTCCGATGCTCTGACCATTTATCCATATCTCGCCCTTTCCCATGCTGTTCATGTCCAAGGCTAATGGACTTCGTCCTGGGGAGCATTGAAAGTAGCCTGCAAACAAAGCATAACTTGTTTTTCAAAGGAAATCCAGACTAGCAGTTATTATCAAGTGAAGTTTTTGGTGTGGATCATCACCTTGTACCAGGTCAGGGGCTGCTTTTGGGCCAACATTGAACCTTCAAGCCATTCAACTGAGGAACTACCGCTTACTGTGTTGAGACCCAGATCTTCGCCCTTGAGACCGACCTTTTCGGAAAAAACAAATTTTTAGGTTTTTAATTTGAAGATGGTGTAGCAGATCATTCTCAATCTTCTATGGACTAGCATGAGTCATGTCTAAAACCAGGATACATCCACACACTATTACAACTAGTCAAGCAAACGTAAGTTTATCCACACAAACCATTGATAACCAGGACCACTCAACCATCGAGAAATTTGAGCACAAACGTACTTTTATTTTAATTCCTTTTTTTTTAACAGCTCCGAGATATTGCTTTACTCGACTTTCATATAACAACAATGAATCCCCATTGATGTGGTATCTTTTGTTTCTGAATTATTTGTTGAAAGGCAAAAGAAGAACAAAGCAGCAGCAGACCGAGTACAGGTACCTTGTAACACCATTTCCATTTCGACATGTCCCACGTCCCAGAATTGAGACCCTTCAATGTGACTGGCCCAAGAACCCCGGTATTCCATGTCTCAAAATGCAGGCCAACATTCTGAATGTTGGAAACAGAAGTGGAGAAAGTACTAATGTTAAGATCCTCACATGCATATAGCTTAACAATATCATGTTGACTGGCAAAATACTGACCGGAAGCCCGACAGCTACACTCAATATCGACAGTTTGTTGATGCCAGCCCTCAGCTTCACATTATTACTATACGATAATTTTGGATTCTCTAATGATCCATATGCAGACCCTGTATTACAGACAGACAATTACCCAAGTAACATATGTTATGTATTGAGATTTCATGTACTGAAAGGATGTTGCATTTTGGGATCTAGGCAGAAATTAATCTACCTGTGAGTTCACCATTGACGAAAACATGCATCGCATGTCCTGCAGACCATATGGTGAGCACAGGATATTGGCCGCTCCTCAAAAATGCTTCATTAGGACTTATTGTGATGCTGAACAATCAACAAGATCAGGAAAGTAAAATTGTAAGCACCTGACAGTCCACTATGTTGAAGCTTTCGTAATGCTTATGAGATGCAAGTCGCAAGCAGCACTCACTCTGTCGTGTACCACAAATAGTCTGAAAAATCTCTAGTGAAACTAATTTGCTCCAGCAGACCGTCCTTTGTATACGTGTCGCTGCCAAAGGCAGAGACAGTTTCTTCAATGTACGACTGCCAAGAGAATCCACCTACTGGCACCATCTTGATCTGAGAACTCGGTGCATTGACCTGTTTGAAAATTGATAATATTGTGTCATCCTTGAACTTAATCTCTTAAAAAGAATTGTTTAAGGGAAAGTAACAGAACATGTTAAATTGGAAAGAGTCGATGCAAGATGTTGTGGAGCAGAATGGTCTGTGCCTTACCTTTGCAGTGTTGTAAACAGCAGTTTTGCAGTCTGGAAGAATGCTGATGGACCAAGCCGGCAAGTCATATTTCCCGTTTCCAAAATTAACTCTGACAGAATACTTCGTGTCGTAGTTTGCCAGGAAGGCCGCACATCCACTTCCAGCTTTGAACACGTGAGCCTAAGAAAAATAGAATTCGACAGGTAAAAGTTTAATTAACAACCCACAAGGCTGTGAGAGTGTTTTTATGCATATTCATTTTAAGGGGGCTGGAGAAACCAAACCTCTTGATTACTTCCAAGTGACTGCACTGTTGGATCAGCAGAAACCAGAGCCCATTCACTTTGCTTAATGGCTTTGTGCAAATCTCTCAAGTGACTCCACTTTGGTTCCCTCAGTAAACCTGCAACATTTATGCGAATTCTGATGTCAGGAAGATGACTTAGTAATCGCCATCATAGGATGTCATGAATTACTTCTAGACTTAGTTTTAAAAGGTTTAATGTTTAAGCAACAAGATGTAGATTTGCCTTCACTCGGTTAAACTTCTGACGGTTTTACAATTACTCCAGTCTTAAAGTAGTTAGATCCATTGAATGCTCAAAGTGAAACAATTTGAGGCACATGAGCAGAGTTAGCCTTGCCCACGTCAGGATACTAACAATCTATTCCAAGTCACATACCGTATTCATCAAGAGGAGCATCGTAGTCATAGCTGGTGGCAATCATGGGACCACCAGCTGTCCTGCCAAAGTTGGTTCCTCCGTGATACTAAAGACAACGAACAAGACCCATATAAAGAACAAGCAAGTATGCAATCATTTAAAAGGAGACAAAAAAGAAGGTTAACTAATGATTATATCTGGCAGCATAATGGAAAGGCAAAATCAAGTGATTGATACAGAGCCACAGATGCTACGGAAGTCAAGATTACCATATAGTAATTGACGAATGATCCACTGTTCTGAATGAACCTCGCGACCGAGAACGCCAAATCCTCTGCTGGCCTATAAGGCAGCGCTCCCCCAAACTCGGTGTACCTGGAAATCATCATAATAATTAACTTTGAATCTACACGACTGAGAAAGATACAGAAGGGGGGAGCTTGTTCAGATATACGCTTCTTGACGTACCAGCCAGTCCAGTTTTCAGTCCACATCTTGGGTTTATTATTAGAGTTTGGTTTGAAACCTTCGCAGTAGTAGCCATTGCAGGTGTTAATCTGTCAGATAACGAACCAGCACAAGTCAAAGACAGGAAAAATTATTTTCTAGAAGCTGTCTTACTCCAATCTTAAATAACTTTTGTGAAACAAGTCAAGAATGAACAACCATGATATGGAAAAACACATCCCACTTAAGTTCAAACGACGTTGTCATGCCATGGCATTTAAACGAAGGCAAACAAGCAAAGTTGAGCCAAACCAGATTCGAGGCATATTTATCGTTTCGGGAAACAAGAATTATGTACTTACGGGGAAAATTTCCAGACTCAATATGAAACTATGAAGAGCAAGAAAGAATAAGGAAGGGGAAAAATTAAAAGCACATGGCATACGGAAAAAGGGACGTGTTTAGGACCATAAAGGCCACCTAAAGTTGAGAAAAAAAATACTGTAGAAGAGACCCCACCAGCCTAGGACACCCTCAGTGATCACAAAACAGATGACGTCCTAACCAACTTACATGAATATGTACATATATCTTAAATAAATATAAGTTTAACCAACAAGATCCAGAAAAGTACAAACCACAGGATCAGGAGCATCATCTTGCTTGCACATAACCCATGGAACACCAGTGCCCAGTCCCACAGCCATACTTGCTGCCCATTTTGTGTACGCCTTGCCTGGTGCTCCAATATTCCATTCAACTGGACCAAATTCATTCTCTATCTGTCAACAAACACAAAAATCCAAGCTTATGAGCGAAATAAAAATATCAATAAAAATTCCAAGCAGGTATAGAAAATAATGTCCTTTATTGTCAAAAACCCTCTCTTTATTGTTGAGGGAAAAAACCAGTTGAAATGGTCCATCTTCTAGAAGGGGTTGTAGAAATGGTGGAAGGTTTCTCACCTGAGATAATATTATTGGACCTCCCTGGGACTGAAACAACCTCTCTGCCTTCATCATGTTGACAATCTTCTGCGTGAACTTTTGCATTGCATCCTTCATTAAATAATTGATAAATGTTTCCTTAGTCAAAGGTTTAGAAATATGAAAAAGATTGAGAAGGGAAATTTGTTTCAGAAAAATGGACAACCTCGAATGGCTTATTGTTTGTCCTGAAAGCGATCCCCGGGACATATTTCAGCCAAACAGGGAATCCTCTGCATCACGAACCAGCACAAAAAACAGAGCACATGAGTTTCAAAATACATAGCAAAATAAATTGAAAAAAAAAACACTACTCGTTTTCATTTTTATGCTAGAAAATAGGTACCCAAAATTCCACTCAGCGCAGACGTAAGGCCCAATGCGGAGATGAACGTAAAGACCAGCTTGTTTCACCAACTTGATGAACTTTACCAGATCATACCTGTCCTGAAAGTAGTACTGCACAAAGGGAAGAAAAAGAAAAAAAGGAGAGAACAAGAAAATTCATTAATTTAAAGAAGAAAAATGAGGAAAATATAATCGGTGAATCAAAATGGTTATATTATCCAAACAAGATCATAAGTAGCATTTACATTTCCGGGAGAAGGCTCATGTCCGTTCCAGAAAACATAGGTTTGAATAACATCCAGCCCTCCCTGTTTGGCCTTCCATATGAGATCAGGCCACATCTGCAACCACGCGAAAGCCCAGAGACCAAGTAAAACACGATTACTTTTCGGAGAAAAAGAAAAAAAGTATAGAAAGAGACATGTCGTGAGCAGCATTGGGATCGTCGCTACCTCAGGCGTGCTCCTGGGATAGTGAATGGAACCGGAGATGAGGATCCTCCTCTTGCCATCAATGACGATAGCCTTTCTATCATAAGAAACAGAGCACGACACTGAAGATGCCCACGAGAGCAGAATCAATGCCAGCACCAGCTTGGGTCCAGCCATGTTCCGACGTTCGAACGTTTCGAACCCGTGACCCTCCCTTCTTAAAAACAAAACAAAAGGGACGGACTTTCTTGGCCAATACCAGTGAGAAGGTTCTGCTCCTGATATCAAGAAAGAGGGGGGACGTATGAGGGTAGGGGGTGTCGACGTGTCGATGGCGTTTGGTTTTGGAATGCTGGGGGGCTTTTGGATTTGGTCATGCAAACGACAGCCGTTCCTTTATTCCATTGAGCATGCAATGGGAGCTAGAGAGAGAGAGAGAGAGACGGAGGGACAGAAAGGGAGAGTTTTGGTGGGGAGTTCGGTTGGTGTGTTGTGGAGAGAGTGGGAAGCCTGGCAATTTATAAAGATTTTGAAGAGGAGGTTTCGGCTTCTTGCTTTTTTCTCGTGGGTCCATTTCTGGTTGCCTTTATGGAAGGGGTCTCGTTGCATCATCTGCCACGGTAACTTTGGCATTGGCAAGAAAATTGGCATTTGAGATTGACATCTGTTTAAAGCAAAAGCATTCAATTAGACCCTTGTAGTTTTTGCTTTTTTTTTTTTTTCCAAAATTTCGGTCAATTTGAAATTGCCGTTCTTTTTCTGCAAACATGTCTCTCTGCTAAATTCACGCATCCTTTGAAGTGCATTCTTTCTATCCTTTTGCTTTTGGCTGAGGAAGCTGTTCACCTTTCTTTTGTAAAACCGGTTTGAGAACAGTATCCCACCATGAGGTTCACATTTGCTTGTCGAATTTGTGTTCTGGCATGTGAGGAGTTGTTCGTGTTCGACTATTTCGAGAGTGTTTGACTAAGGTATTGAGATTCCTCCCATATCTTAAGGACTTAATACTAGCTTCTCGATCCAGCCATCTATAGCCCAAAAAATTTCTATCGATCCGTACAACTCATTTAAATATGATTTCAAGTTTCGAGATTAGCTGGCGAGACAAGGGTAGATGATATTTGGTTGAGGAAGCTGATCATCTTTTTTTGGTAAACCGGTTTGAAAAGACAATCCCACCATGGGATTCACTGTGCTTGTTAGATTCACATTCAAGCATCCGAGAAGTTGTTCATGTTCGACTACTTCAAGAGAATGTTTTACTAAGATATCAAGATTCCTATCATATCTTAAGGACTTCATATTGACGTCTTACACATCTTGAGCGCATCATCATAGGCTGGCTTCCACTATCTCAATCCAGCCATAATCTATAAGCCCAAAACTTCCTATCAATTCACATAACTCATTTGAATTTGATTTTGAGTATCAAAGTCAATTAGTTAGATAATGGGGGAGTCTTCAATTAGAAAATCAAAATTTACATCTTTATTCCCCTGGCCCCGCCTCGCCCCCTTCTTTTTTTTAAAAGAAGAAGAAATTCATCACTTATACTGGAAGAAAAGGGAGAAAAAAAGTATTTATGCCTTTGAAGGGAGAAGAAAACTGACTTAAAAGAGTGTATTTCTTGTTGAACCACGAAATGCAAACTACTTGAGTATGGGCAACTGCAATCGCCCCAACCTTTCTCCCCATTGGCAGAAAAGTCAACGAATCCGCCGCGGCAGAGCCCCCCTGCACCACCTGGCCTGACCTGACGTTAGTACCTTTGACTCCAAGCAATGGCCACTCACTGCCCAGTCGCCGCCCGCCACGTCAGCCCCCGGCAGGATGCACCGCCCGTCGCCGAAAGCAAAATCCACGGTTAAAAGATTCACCTAGGGTTATGTCTAAAGTATCTCAACATCCACCTAATTCCTATTAATTACTTTTCATGTTTATGGCAATTTTCCCCACCCCGTGATCGGTCATTAAAGTCTGCTGCTCGTGAAGATTAGGCTTTTTAGCTTCCTTTGTTGGCATGCCCATCTGTAAAAAAAAAAAAAAAATTGGCTAGAGTTATTATGTTAATATTACTGAATTATATTATTTGGAGATGTTCCTATTTCCTTATTGAGGCGGGATTATAGCTATCCTTATTATTGCGTTTTAAAGCAAATTATTTTCCGAAATTAGTTTGAAAGTTCATCCAGATCATTAAATTATATTGAGTTTTTGCTCACTTGGCATGTCTATCTTCAGGGGTTCTTATCAAATTCGGAGGATTTCTAGATCATTATCAAACTTAACATAATATTCCAAATTAAGCAAGATGATGGATTATTTCCTTAAAAGATTGATTCCTATTATTACAACATTCCATCTTCTTTCTTTTACCGAACAAATTACAAGGTTAGCTTCTCTCGATTACATGATATTATTAAAATTGAATTCTTGATCTCATATTCTTACTCTTTTGGGGTATTTGATTAGAGGATGTTAATTGTGGTGACATGTCGTTTTCCTAATTAGCTTTGAAATCATGCCACGTGTAAGTATAAGCCTACATAATTGTACTTACTAAGCATCTCTATCTCGCACAATCTTATCTTTCGAAGAATTTCCAGGGCATTTTATGGTGGCTTAATTAGCAATACTTAAAAAGGAAAATTTTTCCACAATTAGTTCAAAAGTTCATCCAAACCATTAAATTATTGAATTTTTGCTTGCTTGGCATGTCTATCATACATCTTATCCAATTTGGAAGATTGCTAGATTATTATCAACATTATGGCAGCTTAATTAGCAGTAGGATGGATTATTTCCTTAATCGTAGCTCTTTTTTACTACAATCATGCAACGTGCAAGAATTAACCTCCTTATTGCAGCCCTTCCATCAACCGAAAAATCTCCATGTTTTGTTGCTAACATGAATACTCGACCGACATGTCTGGTGTGGTGCTTTTCATGCACGAAAATAATAAAGTTTTGCTGGTACAACATTAAGGAAAAGAGACGATGCAATCCCACCCGTCTTGCCTGATTAGGGTTTGGGTAGGTACACGACGGCAAATTCCCAGTAAAACTTGTCGTCAATTCTTATATCGATTATAAGCAGATTGGCGTGCTAGCAGCCCTAGATCCTGTGTTCACCTTATGAAAACAGTCTGCAATTTTCATCTCGTCTAGAAGCGGATTAGCGTGTGTCGATGGCCTAAAGTTCATGCTTTTGACTTATTCGCTGATCAGTCAATATCTGTCCATTGGTTCCAAAAAGTGATTGGGATTGGGAGGCTCCTGCTTTCTTGTCATACAGCCAAAGCGCGTCGAAAATTAAAAATTAGTTGTGTCGATTAAGATAAAATAAGCTTATATTTATAATCTTTTTTCTCTTCTTGGCATACATAATCATGAATTATATAATATAATTCAGTACGTATTCACAAACCATGAAATGATTAGGCATACTCTCTCGTTAACCTAATTCCTAAACATCACAAATTGATTAAAAATCTTATCTTAATCTTGATCATTTAGAAGGGCATACACCTAATCTACGTCAGACAGAAAAAGTGGATCCCGCTCTACGAAATATTTGGCCACTTGGATAAATCAATCCTCATGAAATTCTACTTCATTTTTATGTCAAAAAAACCGGCCGGTCCGTGTGACGATCTTGGTCTTCCATGTTAAAGACCATTTTGACTTCTGAGTAAGAAAAATACAGTATAGATAAATATATTTTCAAGATGACCATAATATGCAATTTTACCTAACTATTTTCTTCAACCATGCATCCTGAATTTCCTCTGGGTTTTGAATGAGATTAAGAACGGGAACATGGTTGATGCTAATCGTTAAGCAATATTAGAAGCTAAATCTCGCAGTTTTGGACTCTTATACGAAGACAATCCTTTCTTAATAAGTAGTTAGGTGGTCCAGCTCTCCAAATGGAATCGAAAAAATTGCTCGGACCTAATAAATTTTTAAAATTTGGAATCGGGTATAGGCAAACCTTTTCAAAAAAATATTGACTAAACCACGGATGAGAAAACGATGAAAACAATCGAATTGAACAGTGAATTTGGACCGAATTCATATATTTTTCCTCATCATTTCAAACCATATCAAAATAGCAAAGATCAATTTTACTTTAGAACGGCCGGTTCTCCTGCTTGCCCAAAATCTTTTGATTCGAGATCTAGGTCCTTACTCAGGTTGCTTTTTTTATCCCTAATCATAATGGAGTATTTAAAACGCAATGAACAGTGTTGACCGTGAAGAATTCTCTAAGCTGACAACGACAAACACCCAATCATATTTTTGTTTGCTTCAAATAGAAAAGTGTTATTTAAAACAAATTAAAAGAAAGAAAATGTTCGATTCAATTAGAGCTAAATCGGCTTGTTGCAGGGGGAGAGAAAAGGGCGACATGCATTATTTTCTCCCCCATATTTGTAGCACCGATACAAGAAGCGACGTGCATCTCTAGAATCATATAATAATTTGCACATCATATAAGCAAAAGACATAGAGATCATCGTATGTGAATTGCACAAACGTTAAAGATGAATTTCAATATAGAAAGTGTTCTCGGATTATGTGAAAATGGAGTGGTCGGGTTTCGGATTTGTAACCGACCAACTAGCCTTTTGTCCAATCACTCTGGTGCCCAATTGATAGAATGGACAGAGGACATGGCGAATATCTGGCCTCTCTTTCTCCCAACAATTGCTTTCACGCAAGAAAAACCCAATTGATATTGGCAGGCCTCGCATCATGTTTCATATGAAAAGGCCGGAAATTCATCATGCTACGGATGAGTGCGCCACGTAATGATAAAAGCGACCTCTCGATTGGCTATTGATCTAATCCGAACTCTGTCAATCTCCCGAATAATCTTGGTCTCAAAACGGAGACGGGATATAAAGGTTTCGACGATTCTTTGGAATCGACCGTGACCGATCGTCCACCAACGTCTCCTTCCGTAGACGCGGATAAACGCGAATGAGTCATCAGGAAAACGACCCTCATTCGATCTGTTTTCTCAATCGTTGTGCCCGTAATGTGCCATACTACTTAGGAACGATCAGTTGAGCGTAATGGGTCGTACTATGTAGAGGTGATCGGTTTTAGGGTATGTAAGCTGTTGTGATCGATTTCCAGTTTTTGGAATTTGAAACCTATTTTATTTGCCTTAGAACCAACTCTAGAAACTTTGTTTTTTCAGTCCTGTTCTAGGGTCTACACGAAAATTTGTTTTTCTTTGGTTTCATTTTTTACATTAAAATAGTATGAGCAATACAACAGTTACAAAGTAAAAGATGGACGGGAGTAAGTGAAGGTTATTCGAGAACAAATGAGGGTTGCAAGGCTTGAACAAGTTAGGGCTAATCGAGTGCGAGCAAGGAGGAGGGTGGGTGAGAGAGAGAGAGAGAGAGAGTCATGAAATGTAGAGAAGAAAAAAGGAGAGACAGAGAAAAGGATGTCAAGGGAAAAATTAGGGTTTTTAGGCTTTATGAAACCAATTCCTATTTGGTCCGGTCGGTTCATTTTTTGGGTAGTTTTTCACTCGGAACCGGGAACTAGACCAATTTCAACGGAAACCTAGTACTAGACGTTTTCGAGCTATCCGGCCTAGCTCTCAGATAGAACTAATCTGATTACACAATCATAACACTATGCGGTAGCCAAATAAACTTTTGTTTAATGAATGAATGTGTGCACAAGGAAGTTTTGTCAAGCGAACGACCCCATCATTGCTTCTTTGATTAGTGCTTTGAAAGTGGGATTAGGTTCAACAGAACCTTTAACGAACTCCAGTTTCTTAATTAGCACAATTCCTTAGTTGGGGTTTTTGACCCAACAACAGACGAGCCAATGTAATTTCGTTATCTTCGATTGGTTACGAGGTCAGTAAACAGCAGTTTCCTCTGTCGACATTGAAGCTGATAGGCATTTGATTGGTAGGTAGGATCATGTTAATGATCATCCTAAAGACCTTTATTAACCTCACTTAGAAAAGCTACATTCGATTTCTTTAAAACATTAGTGAATTTCTCGTGCAGATGAACTACAAGGTTTCATATTTGTATTCCTAGTTATCTCGAGACCCAATGAGGTACGACTGAAATTTATCATAAGAAGAGTGATAATTTAACTCGAGATACAAAAGTCAAGCTAATTTGACTCGTGATACTATCCGACTACATCGCTTTCTAGAATCTCTTTTCAAAACAAACCCCCGACGATGGAAAATGACAAATAAGTTAGAATAATTCGACATGTCGGTATAG